>OU015742.1:107586343-107620682 GCA_907169655.1 Acomys percivali | reverse complement strand
GTGTGTCACAGTGCTGTGGGTGTTGGTTCACAGTGGCCTCAGGACAGCTGTGCAGTGGTTGGATTTGTCTTAGCTGGGTTTTGTAAGATATATGGCCATTTTGGACCATTTCCCATGATTTCTGATTAAGTAGACTTGCCCCCATTTCATTTCTCACAATCACAGGCCCAGGTATGCTTTCCTGAATTTACCCATAGTTCTCTTTTCTTTCTGTCTTTGAACCAGGGTACCTTTGTGGGTGGAAAATACAAGTGTCTTCTGTGTGAGAAAGAATTTGTGTCAGAGAGTGGTGTCAAGTACCACATCAACTCTGTCCATGCCGAGGTATGCTCTCTGCCTTCCCCTCATATCTGTCGCCCTGTACACCCATCTTCTAGCTGTAGGGAGTGGGCCTTGCCTTGGCTTCATGTACTAGGACCGGCAAAGAAATATGTTGAGAACTTGTCAGAGTTGAAAATGCTCTCTGAAATTAGATGAGTATAAATGTATTTTTTTAATGAAGATATTCGAGCTAACTATGGTTGGGCAGCTCTTAACTGGGATTAAATGAAACATTTGGGAACCAGATTGAATTTACATGTTTGATCTTGTCTTATAGCATTTTCTTCTGATAAACATTCAGATGTTTTGATGTCTTCCAATAGTCTTGTATTTTTATTTTATTTTAGATGAATGTTTTTCCTGAATGTATGTCTGTTCCATGTGGGTGCCTGGTGCCCTGGTGGCCAGAGGAGGGAAGAAGCTCCCCTGGAACTATAATTTCAGATGGTTGTGAGCCATTGAGTATATGCTGGGTCCTCTGCAAGAGCATCCCGTGCACCCTTCCACTGAGTCATCTCTCCAGCCCCCAACAACTAGTTTCTCATGCTGCTTGTATTATTGCATAAAACAAGGCAGAACCAGGGAGCTTGTCTTCAGTTACACTTGGCCTGGTTGCAAATGCGTGTTATTCTAGTGCTTGGAAGGTAGAGGCAGATTGATCAGGAGTTTGGGGTCACTGTGCTATCATTATGGGTATAAATGTTTTCAGTGTGTAAAAGTGTGAGCTGGGTGTGGTGGTGCACACCTATCACCCCAACCCCTGGACATGCTAAGGCAAGAGCATCACAAATTTTGAGCTCACCTAAGCTACACAAACCATACCACAAAAGCAAGAGGAAAGGAAAAACATCAGAGTGGTAACATGCAGAATCAGTTACTTGGCCCAGTTTTTTGGAATGTTGCTTTTACTATGTTGATAAATCTACTACTAAGATACTGGTGTGTACCTGTAACCCTGGACTCAGGAGGTGGAGGCAGAATTTCAGAATCAGCTACACAGTGAGGTCAAGGCCAGCCTTGGCCCCATCAGGCCCTGTCTGAAAAGAGAAGTGGATTGTAGTGAGCTATTTGACATGCTCTGCTACATGGCTTGTGTGTGTGTTCTCACTGAAGGCGTGTCAGTGTGGGGTTTCCCGGCTTCCAAGAGCCCATTGAGCGTAGGTGGCCAGTGCTGTCACCCTCCATCTCATGTAGTCGGGAGACTTCACTTTGCTTATTTGTTTCCATTAATTTTTTTTGGAAAACTCATCACGTATCACACTTGGGCTTCGCTGCTTCGTCCTGTGGTCATGCTCCTCTGTCCTAGCTGTTTCCTATGAGTTGATATTCCAACTTGGGAGACTGATTAGATTACACAGTTAGAGTCAGGCTTTTGCTTTTTGTAATAAATTTCCTTTACCCCATAATTTTCTTTCTGGGTTTTTTGTTTGTTTGGTTGTTTGGTTGGTTGGTTGGTTTTTCAAGACAGATTTCTCTCTGTAGCATTGGCTGTCCTGGACTCCCTTTGTAGACCAGGCTGGCCTTGAACTCAAAGCATTCTGCCTGCCTCTGCCTCCCGAGTGCTGGGATTAAAGGTGTGTGCCACCACGCCCAGCCAACCCCATAATTTTCTAAAAGGAAACTCAAAGAGATAAGTGACTTTCAGGAAGCCAGAGGGAAAGAGAATTGTTGGAAATTCATGCTGTCACTGTGCTGTCATGAAGTGAGCACCTCTGTGAGTCAGTGCAATCATCACAGGGATGTGACAGGACGTTACAGAAGGAGGGGACAGGATGCTGAGTAAATACACTTTATGATCACAACCACTTTTTTTTTTCTGTGTAAAATACATGTGCCTACATGTATATATGTGTCCCACCTTGTACTGCTGCATGTACATGCCATCCCCTGTAGCATAGTTACGGGTGGTTGTGGGATGCCCAGTGGTAGTGCTGGGAATAGAACCTGCAACCTCTGGAAGAGCACAAACTGCTGCTCTTAATGGCTGAGCTGTCTCTCCAGCCCAGGGTTTGGGTTTTTGAGACAAGGTTTTTAAGGCAGCCCAGGCTGCCCTCAGACCAGCTGCATCTCTGAGAATGATGCTGCCTCTGGCTCGTAGGTGCTCAGATCCCAGGAATGCACCACCACACCTGTGTCTGGGTTGTGCACTACCCAGCACTCACTTATGAAAACGGATGCATACCGCACTTCCCCAGAGTGGAGCTCTAAGCTCCACATGTCCCCTTATTCCTAAGCCAGTACCTAACACTCCTGTCTCCAGTCCTGCTTGCCCTTCATTTGTCCTTCATGGTGTTTGTAAATGGCCCCCGGGTCTGCTTTGTCCTTCAGGACTGGTTTGTTGTAAACCCGACAACCACCAAAAGCTTTGAGAAGCTGATGAAGATAAAGCAGCAGCAGCAGGAAGAGGAGAAGCAACGGCAGCGGCAGCACGGGAGCCGCCGGTCCCTGAGAAGGCAGCAGCAGCAGCAGCCGCACACGGAGCCTCTGGAGAGCCAGCCGGAACCCAGGGCAGGGAAGGCACAGGACAGCAACGAGGGACTGGTGCTGTCCACGTTATGTAAAGGATCAGAGCCAGAGCCGGAGTCACTGCCAGCACAGTCCCAGAAAGCAGAGCCCGCCAAGACCACTCACAAACGAGGGAGGAAGTAGGCAGCCACTCCGTGCTCCCAGAAGAGTGAGGGTGATGCAGTTGTCCTGGGGACCTGTGAGGGGACGCCTGAGTCATGGGGCTGGGTGAAGATGCTTTCAGCTCTTGCTGTCAGGCTGTGGCTCTCAGCTCTGTGCACATTTCACCGTCTTCCTGACTAGTTGACTTTCACCCCGCCATGCCCTGCCAGGTTCATCTTCCCATGGAGGCTTCTTGCTTTTTCTGTTGCCCAAAGAGCTGCCCTGGGGAGGGAGCTTCCGGCCCCCGGCCCTGTGCAAGTTTAAGGAAGGAACCTTTAGCTGGTTTTCTTTGTTCTTTCCTGTCTGAGTTACTAATGTCCTTGGAATCTCGGTTGATTTAGTGGCTGCTCCATCATCTAGCTTACAGAACAGTTCCAAATTAAGTTTTCTAAAAGGCGGTGGCAGGTTTTACTCCTTCTGTGCTTGTGACGTGAGAGGACTAGGAAGGAGAAGTTCTGTTTTGTCCCAGGGTAGCCCTGGGCCCCGGGAAGCAGAACCGACGGAGCCTGCTTGTGTGTAATTTGGTTTGGCTGTTGAGAAGAAAACGACTTAGCATGAAAAAGCTAGGAGCTCACTACGCTTGCTCTCGGGGCAGGGCTGACTGGACCACAGGCCTGAGAGCGCAGCCTTAGAAGTCTGCATCCCAAACACTAAGCTGAGAAGGAAGAGCAAGGCAATGGCAGGAAGCACTGTCCCCTTCCTAGGTTGCCACAGTCACTACCCCGGGAACTTGATTTTGCCTCCTTGATTTTAAGGATTGAGAAACAACTCAGTCCCCCGCCGTGTGGCGCCCTGACCCTTGGAAATGCCACTGAGGTTGCAAAGCAAGGTGCGCTCTCCCCTCCCCTGCACTTACCTCATGTGTCAGGCCACACCCACTCAAGTCCTCCTCCGTGGCATTAGCCCACCTGTCTGAATGTTCTGAGAATACTGTCCTACTGTTTGTGTATGGAGTTCTATCTGCTTTATAGTGTGCGATTCTGACACCATGTAGAGTGGTCTCTGTACCTCATGCTTGTCTGGTGCTGGTCAGTGGGCTCTTCCTGTGAGGGTGGATATCTTTAGGACATGAGTTAGAGTAAGTAGCCTTGTTGTCGTGTTTCTGGTTTCTCTTCCTCCTTTTATGTAAATATTGTTCTTCTATATCCCCCCCTGTTGTATGGCATATGCCGCTTACAAAGTTCACCGTGATATGGACAAACACTACCTTTTCAAACTCAGAAAGGCCATTTGCCACCCTGGAAGTCTCTGTTCTCTGTGCTCCTTTAAATAGCTTTATCATGTGTGCTTTGTGAAGACCACTTTTCAATAACGGGGCATTAAAATTTGAATTGGGCACTACTAGAAGGGGTCATTTTGAAGCAAGCCGAAAATGATGTGTTTGTGCTGTTTTTTATTCCTGCTTACATACACCCTTACAGCTCCCGCAGCAGGGGAGGGTTGTGGAAGATACAGAAGAAGCCGGGTTAAGTTCTGGTGGCAAGGACTTGGAGAAGGTTTGGCCATGGCAAATAAAATGACTCACTTAGGAATGTCTAGTTCTCTCTGCTGCCGCTGACACCACATGGGACTCAGAAGATGGCTACGAACTGGGTGGGGGCACGCGCAGTCCAAGTCATTTCAGTAAGTCCTTGGCTCCTGAAACCTGCTGGTCACAATGACGGCAGCCAAGGGGAGCTGGTGCGGGGGACATGGCCTGTCTCCTGGGGGCCTTTCGCAGTGGCCTTTTCCTTCACAAGGCCAGGAGTCAGCAAGACTCGTATAGGTTATCTTAGCCACACCATTCAGTTTTAAAATCATTCGGATAATATAATGAAGGATGGCAGTATCTGGTACATAGGGGATGTTGAGCAGTGTGAACTGGTTGTGTGTGTGTCTGTGTATGTGTGTGTGTGAGTGTGTGTGTATACAGTGGTTCCTACACCCTCTTATGGTCTCCACAGGCAAGGCAGAGCATGAAAGTGTCAAACAGGTCTACACATAAACACATCAATAAAGCTAAATATTTTTAAAGTGAATGAGAAGAAGAGACAAAAACAAAGGACAGGTGAACAATAGAGAAAATGGGGGGAGAGGCATAATTATGGTGGGATTATAGCTAGATGGGTGAGACCCTGTAGTCAGTCCTCAGCTCCCATCCCTTCCTGACCACACCTGTGGAGTGTGCGCTACTTCCTTCTACCTGAATATCCACTCCTGCACATGTTACACCTATGCTCAACGTTCAATTCTCAGCTCCAAAACCAGCTTGATTACCCACCAAACAGCACCTCCCTAGCCTAGTCGCCTTACCTGCTGTTTGAGTACAGGTGTTTCTTTACATTTATTATTTTTTTCCAAGACTGGGTTTCTTTGTGTAGCTCTAGCTGTCCTGACTAGACCAGGCTGACCTCGAACTCACAGAGAGCCACCTGCCTCCACCTCCTGAGTGCTGGGATTAAAGGCATGCACCACCACTGCCCACCTTTGTTCATTCCCAGAACATAGGCCCTGCTTTGGAGAGTCTTCAGTGCTAACCTGGCAGCTTTCTCTGTATTCAAGGCCAGGGTTCCTCTTCTGCCCTGGCTTTTAAGATGTCTGTCCATTTCACCTTCAAGACAATGCACAACATAGACATTTGCCCAAACTGTGCATTGGGGGTATGTGGAAGATAGCTCTGACCTAAGCTAGGATCCCAGTTGCCCCAGAGAAAGGAACTACAATGGTAGTAGTCAAGTTGCCAAGAAGGCAGCCCCATGGACTCTCCACCACCCCAGAGACCTTCCTCCCCTCAGCGCTGCCCTTCCTCTTGAGACAGGCAATCTCTCAGCAGGCCTGTACATCTCAAAGTGGTTCTTCTGGACTCTTGACATTTCCAATACCAACAGACACACAGTGCTCTGGGGTCCTAGAGGTCTCAGACTCAGTGGAAGTTGCAGTCCAGCCCTTCACCATAGAGACACCAAATCACTAGAGAGACTTCTGTGACATCCCATGAGATCACTGTACAGGAAACATTTGACCCCAAGCTGAGGAAGAGGGTACAGTGGTAGGCCAGGGAGGCCTCTGTGGGTTTCACCTTGTTGGGGCTAACTGATGATAGCACCTGAGAAATGGGAGGGTTGGACAATTGAGAGAGTGTGCAGGATGCCTGAAAGAGCATCAGTGGGAGTGGAGTAAGATGTGTGAGGGGCAAGGCCCTACTCCTCAGTCATAAGAGAGGAGATGGAGTCCCAAGAGCAGGGTAACTGCATCTCAAAAGACAGAAGACCCAGGTCTGGGGACAAATCCAGTCAATCTTCAAGGACTGATTTGGTAGTTGAAACTAAGGACTCAAGTGATGACAGCTCTAGCTGTACAGAGTCTCACCGTGTTGACCCCAAAGCAAGGGCGCCTCGTGAAAATTGTGTTTCCCAAAGGCAAACACCTGGTACCAGTTCTTTGGCAAAGACCCCCAGTGAGCCCAAAATTCACCCTAATAAACACCTGAATTCTGAAACCAGGTAGGCACTAAGGAGGAAGATTGATGTGAGTGGAAGGCTGTCTAAGCTTAGCAGCAATGGTGTAAGAGGGAGGGCCTGGGAGACAGCTCAGTGGTTCAAGTGCCTGCCACGTGCCACAAGGACCTGATTTGAGATCACCAATACCCACTTATAAAGCTGGGCAGCATATGCCTGTAACCCCTAAGATTAGGATCAGGGCATAGAAATAGGTGTTTACTGGCCTACCAGCCAGCATAGCCTAATCATTTAGCATCGTGTTTAGTGACAAACCCTGCTTTGTTTTTTTTTTTTTTTTTCAAACCCTGCTTTGATTACAGTTTGTTTTGCAATGATAAAACACCATAACGAGGCTGGGTGTGGTGGCGCATGCCTTTAATCCCAGCACTCAGGAGGCAGAGGCAAGTGGATCTCTGTGTAGTCTTGGTGGTCTGGACTCACTTTGTAGACCAGGCTGGCCTCTGCCTCCCAAGTTCTGGATTCAAAGCATGTGCCACCACCGCCCGGCTCCCACATCAATCTTTACTTAACAACAACAACAAAACCATGCCCTATAGACTTCTACAGACAATCTGATGGAGTCATTTTCTCAACTCGGTTCCTCCAGCCAAATAACTCTTGAATGTGTCAAACTGACAAAATTCTAACTAGCACGCATGCTGTCTGAGCATGACAGGGAGCCAAAGTTTTGTCTGTCTGTTGTAAGAACGCTGTCTTTTGTAAGAACGTAAGACTGTATTAGTTTCCAGCTATTGTTTTTGTGCCTAAGGACCTGCTGAAGGATTATTTCCTTTGTTCTCCCTCCAGGCTTGCCGAGAGTCCCAAAGGTTTTCCCCAACCATCAAAGTATCTTACTATGCTAACTGAAATTTTCAAGCTGGAGAGGCTAACAAAATTGGAGAATAAGATCATAAGAAGGACAACCGAGGCACTGGAGAAGCTGAGCCAGAATATAGAGGAGGCGCGGCTCCAGGAGGAGCGCCTGCTGCGGGACCACAGGCTGCTACAGCAGGAGCTTCTCTATCTGGAGCCTGAGAGCAACCGCTTCCTGAGATTCCTAAGAAAACAAAATGACTTGTGTAAAAAGAAGCACAAGGAGCTGTGGGATGAATATTTCCAGAAGTGCGAAAAGATACGTCACAGGAAACGAGAACTGGCATCCAGGTTCGCCCAGCAGAAGGCAGACCTTCAAGCCCAGCTCTTTCGGGGGATGATCAGGCAGTACCAGCTGAGGCAGCAGGTCCAGTCGATGGAGCACATCTCCGTGGTGAGGAAGAAGCAGGAGACGAGAGTGCAGATGTTACAGAAGGAGCTGGAGACCATTAAAGCTGAGACTGCCAAGAAGGACTACCAGGCACACGTGCAGTTCCTGCAAGGGAAGACACAGCTAGTCAGACAGCTGCAGGAGCTAACCCTGCTGCAGGCGGCAGGAGACTCTAGCACCAGGGAGGTTAAGTACAAGGTCCAGGCCTTGGAGTCCACCGCCAAGAAGGTGAATTCGGAGTTTTGTGATAGTGTCAGCAGAGAGGACCAGGAGTTACAGGAGGAACTGGTGACGCTGGTCCATGAATACCACAAGTTAGAGTCTGCAAAGCGGCAGCTAGAGAAAAGGAAGGAGCATCTGAGGGAGGAACGGTGGTACCAAGACGCCTTAGCCAGGGGGAGAGGACACCTTCAGGCAAACAGTGAGAGGAGTCAGGACTGCAGGCCTTGCCCCAAAGAAAAGCGTGTCCCGAGGCTACCCTGAACCATCCTTCATGCACCAAACCCAGAATAAAGCCAATGTAATTTATTTATTAGCCAGAGAAATAAGAAGCGGAACTACTAGGCCCCGGCACTGTCTGGCTCTACCAGGGAGGCTCTTGAATGCCGGTGACACTGGGCCAGCTTGGAAAGTCATTTTGAGACTTGTCGTGATTCTTACGTGTTGCCCTGGAGGACCGCTGGACGACGTGGGATTATTGTCATAAGCTAGGATTCATAGAGCAATAAAATCACTACTCTACCTCAGTCTGTTGTAATACTAGAAAGACAACTTCCTCAGTAAGCAAACTCATTTGTGGAGAAAGTGAAAGTGAGCTTAGTAGCAAGAAGCTAGGCCTGAGTACCAAAGCCTGTTGAGAAGCTGGGGAGAGGAATGTCCCAGGAAGAGACG
The DNA here is from genome assembly GCA_907169655.1 of Acomys percivali. Classification (NCBI taxonomy): domain Eukaryota; kingdom Metazoa; phylum Chordata; class Mammalia; order Rodentia; family Muridae; genus Acomys; species Acomys percivali. The sequence goes on along the minus strand of OU015742.1, from coordinate 107,612,060 downwards.
AGCACTGATTGCAAAGGCCTTACAATTAGAGTGAGGTGAGCCATTTAAAACAAACTGTGCGTTGCCAGCGAGATGGCTTGGATGGTAAAGGTGTTTCCAGCCAAGCCTGATGACCTGAGTCTGGTCCCCAAAACCCATCACAGAGGAAAGAACAGAATCCTTCAAGTGGTCCTCTCACCTCCACATGGGCACCTTGGCACACACGCCCATAAGCATGCATGTGCACCCACATGCTAAATGTGAAATAGTATTTTAAACAAGTATTGCTGGTGACTGATCAGTGGTTTTGAGTAAAAGGAGGGGCAGGTGGAGCTGCTAAGAGCGACAGAGAGGCAGAAGCCAAGGAGACAGGCGAAAAGAATGCTTTTGGCTTCCACAGTGGAACCGTTTGCTCCCAAACAGAAGAAATGAGTAAGGGTGAGAAAAAATTAAGAGGAGGTGTGCAGTGAGGAAAATATATAAACTATTGCCTCTAAGGAGGAGGTGGGAAAGATTCTTTTTGTTGCAAACTTTATTTTTTTTTAATTTTTTGGTTTTTCAGGACAGCGTTTCTCTCTGTAGCCTTGGCTGTGCTGGAACAAACTCTGTAGACCAGGCTCGTCTTGAACTCACAAAAAACCTGCCTGCCTCTACTAAAAGCATGTACCACCACCACAAGCCTTTTTTTTTTTTTTTTTTTTTTTTTTAAAGACCCGGTCTCACTTGATAGCCAAGACTGTCCTGGAATTCGTTATGTAGCCATTATGTGGCCATGACCTCATGGCAAATCCACCTGAGTCAGTGTTCTGACTGCTACATTTACAGGCATGAGCCACTGTACACAGCTGCTATAAAGTTTATAAGAAGCTACAATTTTTGTTTGTTTCTCGAGATTGGACTCGCTTTGTAGACCAGGCTGGCCTCGAACTCACGGCAATCCACCTGCTTCTGTCTCCCAAGTGCTGGGATTAAAGGCATGTTCCACCACACCTGGTGATTTATTTATTTATTTTCAAAAATCTATTTGTACAGTATTCTGCCCACATGGGTGCCTGCACACCAGAAGAGGGCACCAGATCTCATTATAGATGGTTGTGAGGCCCTTCTCCACTCCCAGAATATAAAACATAAAACAATATTTCAACAATTAAACAAATTTTCTTAAAATTGTCATCATGAGGAAAAAGGGGGTTGTCACAGTCTGTCATTAAATATAGATGGGTGGAGGCAGTCTGTCCCATCGTCTGTCCAAGTCTCAGTCAAATAAAAAGCAACGGAAAGACATAAACATCAGTGTGCGCCCAAGCTCCAATTGGAAGCAAAACTGAAAAGTGGGACACCCGCCCCACGCCGTGCTGCAGGAGTGACGTGCTTTGTCCCTGCACATGAGCCTCCTTAGGTTCTTCACATAGGAGCACTCTGTCCCCACCCTGAGAATCTGGAACATCTTCCAGACTCCTGTGATCTCGGCCCTCTGGTATGCCTGCTCAGCCGACTTGATCACTACCTGTACACAACTGTCTCCAGACCACAAAGTAAAACTGCGAGCCAGACAAACGACAAACAATAAATATAACACTTACCTCCGGCTTAGACTCCCATTGGGTCAGAGGTCTTGGGGGTTGTGGGGGTTCCCCGCCAACACACCATATGTTATGCCCAAATTTTGAGAGACTCCCCGAACAGACCAACCAAGAGCCAAGTCCAAATGCAATAGCAAGGAAGTGTTTATTGCAGGCTCAAACCAGGGACACATCTATGCACTGACACAGCAGATGCAGGGAAGTGGCCATGAGTCTCAAGAGGGGTTTTTATAGCTTTTAGACAAAGAAATAGGTTTTACAGTATATGGTTGGATGACATTTAGGCAGAAAAGCTGCGACCAGGGAGTTACAAGCCTTGACGTTTCATGTTTGGGTAATAGGTATATGGGCAAGTTGGCCTATAGAAAAGATTGGTTGAGGCAATCATCGGGGCATTAGGAATGTTGGCCTGGCTTCCCCTAATTGGTTGTTGCTATGTGCCAGACCATCTGCTGGTCAGCTTGACCAGCAGAGAGGATATTTGGACTTTCCCAAGGTGAGCTGATTGTGTTGCTGGGATATTTTTCTGTTTAGTTTTTGGTTTTTCTGGAATATGGGTTCAGCCCTTGGCTAGGTTTAACACAAAATGGAGTTTCTTTTTCAAAATGGAGTTTGGTCCTTACACTATACGTATCTAGTGCTGTCTCCTGTCTGGTAGTGTTCTATTGAATATTTAGAAAACTAAACAGTATGGTTAGGACAGTGCATCCTCAGATCACTTTCCTTGGGGAAGAAAAGAGAAAAGAGTCTCGAAAAGGCAGGAGGCAGGCAGGATATGTTTTAGGCACCACACACATCTCATCTACTTCAAGTTGCTCATTCTGACCAGCAGGCCTTGGGGACTAATCTGCTGTGGACGCAACTATGTATGGGACTTACTTCAATCTCTTGTCATCTTTTGTTTTTCAGACTGGACTTGAATTTGGCTATCTTCCTGACTTAGCATTTTGAGTGCTGGGAGTACAGGTGTTATATAAAAGGACTTAAAGCAAATAATTCCCAGAGTCAAGCTCCTCCTGCTACCCAATTGGAAAAAAAAAAAAAAAAAAAAAAAAGACAATGTGCCTGCTTTTACTTCCATCATAATGAGTGGGGTTTCCCATGGGCTTGGAGTATGATTAATAGTCATTTACCCTGAGACGGTAGGAATTAGGGAAGAGATCAACAGGCACCAGAGATCTCCCCATACAAAGCTTCAGCTTGCCGTATTGCTGATGCCACAGCCAGGAATGGGTCAGTGAGTAAAGGTGCTTGCAGCCAAGCCTGCCAACTTGAGTTCCATCCCTGGGACCCTCATGGTGGAGAGTGCCGACTTCCACAAGTTGTGCTCTAACTTATACACAAACTACGGCATACATGCACACTCACATACATATCTGTAATTAAAAAGACTCCAAACTTAAATGTCATCACAGTTAAACTAATTGAATGGTATGGGTACAGCCAGAAAAATAATTTTCAAATAAAGTCCTACTGTATCACCACTAGAAAGTAACACAAGCCAGACCATGCTGCCTGTCTTGAAAAAACAAAAAACAAAGTTTTATTCACCCTGCAGGAATGTCAACAAAACCCAGGGCCACCTCTTATCTACAGCCCTAGTCCTTTACCTCCCTCTTAAAGGGGACTTTTTAGGAGTTTTACTTCTGGTTCACTTGGGCCTTTGGTTTTCTTTCACCATGTAGTCTTTTCTTCTTCCCTTGGACAAATGGCCACAGAAGTGGGGCAAATAAAACATTTTAGCTCACAGTCCCTGTCACACAGTGGTCTTTCTTTCCCCCCGGAGACTCATCCTATGTGTCTCTACCCATATCCTTCACTATTGACTGCTCTGGCACACTTAGACCACAAACACCCTTTTTCTTTCATCCCCTTTGCATTCGGTGATGACTGCCTGAACAGTTTCTTCCTCGCTTATTTAAAGGACAGTATTCATGTTAACTTTCAAATGTTACCCTAATTTTTACCTAATATTTTCTAGAACATGATGACCTTAAAATTTTTTTTTTCTTCGTAAAATAAAAGGTGGATTGACATCTTAGTCCGTTAACCTGACAATCTTGACAGGGCTACGCAACTTGGACCCCTGGCTTGGGATCCCACCTCAGTGCGCTCCTGGGCACACGACATTACCCTTCCTGGGTCCTTGCTGGTTCCCTAAGCTCCCATCACTTGTCCAAAGCCCCTGCTTGGCTGCCACAGCATCTCGCTAGTCCCAGAAGCCTATCTGGTGCCCACAGAAGCGGCTTTGAGCGGTTTGGATATTCTGGCCAATCGCAGCCCTAAACGCAAGAGGGCGGATGCTCCTGCCAATCGCGGCCCGGAATGCAGCGAGTCACCCACCCACTGACCTCTCCGTGAGGGGTGGGCGTGGCTGAGGAATGATGGCGGCGCCCGCGGCTTCTGCTGAGCCCGAGGCTTCCGGGGCTCCTCAGCTCCCCGTGTGTCTGCTGGTGTTGGGAATGGCAGGATCCGGGAAAACTACCTTTGTACAGGTGACGTGCACTGTGTGGAAGCGGTAGTGGCACTCGATAGGTTGTCTGTGGCCAAGGAGGAAGGGAGGAAGTCGTCTAGCCAACTGGAGGGTCAGGGCGCGTGGTTTTCTCTGGGGGCTGGGGGTGGGTTGGTCTCTGACTCCAGTTCCTTCCCGAAGCCTCAAATCCTAGCCTGGGTCACTTAAAGCAGCCTGCGAGGTAACCTTTGTGCATGCTTGGCACAACTCAAATGGTCCTACTGTGGATTGGCAGCTTTCCGATGGCCCAGGCTTAAAGAGTAGGGGGCTATAATGCCAACACACTGGCTTAGCCCGAAGAGTTGTGGAAGAGTATTTCTTTCTAACCTACCTCGTTCTAAGCTCTGAGAATACAGAAGAAGTGAAATTGACAGGGTTCTTGCTTTCATGGAGTTAATGTTTTAGTGGAGGAGATAGAGGGGGGGAAAACCCCTTAGAGGCTCATTCAAAGTGAAGACTTTGATGGAGGGTAGGGGGTAATAGATGCTAGTTGGGAAATAGACCCAAGATGGGTTGTTGTTGTTTTTTTTTTGTTGTTGTTTGTTTTGTTTTTCCCAGACGGGGTTTCTCTGTGTAGCTTTTGCTGTCCTGGACTCAATTTGTTGACCGGGTTGGCTTTGAACTCACAGAGATCCGCCTGCCCTGCCTCCCTAAGTGCTGGGATAACAGGCTTACCACAATACCAGCTCTGAGTCTGTTTTAATTTAAGAAATATAAAAACTCAGAAGATGATCAAGTACACCATAAGCCACCCCAGGTGAATAACTATGCACAGCTTATTTTAATCTAAAAACAAATCATCTTGAAGACTCCTTTACTACCAATTCTTCAAAGGCTTAGTCTCTTCATCGGCACCTTTGGAAACTTCCAGGCTTTTTGTTTGTTTGTTTGTTTGTTTTTTGAGACAGGGTTTCTCTGTAGTCCTGGCTGTCCTGGACTTGGTTTGTAGACCAGGCTGGTGTCGAACTCACAGTGATCCACCTGCCTCTGCCTCCCAAAGATGGCTTTTAAATGGAGAGTTCAATGTTGAGCAAGCATAATAGGTGGAGGGAAGAAGGAGATTGTTAGAGATTTTATAGGCGTGGTCAGTAACAGACTGGGAGTGCTCTGGGGCCATTACCCTCTAACCCTGTCTTCCTGCTGTTGCAGAGGCTCACGGGACACCTGCACAGCAAAGGCTCTCCACCATATGTAATCAACCTGGACCCAGCTGTGCACGAAGTCCCCTTTCCCGCCAATATTGGTGAGTGCCTTCAGTTTTCTTTTTCCTTTGGAACTAGTTAACTACCCTCTTTTATTTTCTTTGCATTTGCCTGAGTTCCAGAACAGGCTTCTTGCTTATTCAGATTTATCTCTCTCTTTATTCTAATGGTTTCTACATTCATATCATTCCTGCTCATTTCTACATCTCTTTTGCCCTTAGTAGGTGAAACTCTTATATAATTGATTTGAGAATGAGGAGTGACATCAGGTCAGGCTCGAACCTCACACACGAATCAGTTTCTTCTGTTAGGTTATGAGCTCTGCCATAATTCACTCTGATCCTTCCATTCCCAAAGTTGTGTGTGTGTGTGTGTGTGTGTGTGTGTGTGTGTGTGTGTGTGTGTGTAACATATGCATTGTTCTCAGGAGAGCTTTCTGAATGAGACTGTCAGAGAGATGATGTATTGGTGTGATCCAAGGGAGTCTGAGGCAGAGTGTTGAGAGTTCAGAGTCATCCTGACCTGCATAGCCAAACCCTGTTTGGAAAAGAAAAGATGGGGGTGAGGGGTGGAGTATTATGAAAGCGCCTGTGATCCGCTGACATGTGATCCACTGGCATGTGATCCACTGACAGGGCTCTTGCTGGGCCCAGCTTCCTGATTCCCAGGCCATGACTGCCACTTGTTAATCGTAGTAAGCTTCTTGTCTCCCAAATATACAAATTAAGGGTAGGGAGAGATCTTGTTTCAATCATCATAGATTAGGTCAGGCTGTGGTGGCTCACACCTTTAATCTCAGTGCTCGGGAGGCAGACACAGGCAGATCTTTGAGTTAGGGGCCAGCATGGTCTATAGAGAGAGTTCCAAGACAGCCATGGCTACACAGAGAAACCCTGTCTCATAACCAAACCAACCAACCAACCAAACAAACAAACAAAAAAATCATAGATCATTTTGGAAAGATCGGACAACACATCCTCTATTTAAAGTAGAGGATAAAAATCTAATATTGTTCACTTATAAACTTGTGGGTAGGTTTGTTATTTTATGTGCATGGGTGTTTTGCCTGCATGTGTGTCTGTATCATGTGTGTTCCTGGTTCCTGCAAAGGCCAGAAGAGGGTACCAGAACCCCTGGAACTGGCTTTACAGAGTTGTGAGATCACTGAGAATCTCTGTAGCCCCTCGTGGATAGGTTTTGGTAGGTCTTAGTAGACAGAGTTAATGTCCGTACGTCTGCATTGTCTTTGTTACTGTGCAGCAGGTAGTATGAGCTCTTCTTGGTTTGAGGGTTTTGGTTTGTGTATGTGTTTGCTTTCCTACGCATGTGCCTACTATCTTTGAAGTTGTCCAAAACATATGATCTTGTTTTAGACAATACCTACCATAGCAAGAGTTCCTGGCCTAACCTTTTGTTTGTTTGGTTAGTGCTGTGCAGCCCTGACTGTCCTGGAGTCACTCTCTACATCAGCCTGGTGTTGAACTCACAGAGATCCACCTGCCTCTGCCTCCTGAGAGCTGGGATTTTAAGATGTGTGCACTACCACACCCAGGAGCCCAACATTCTTCATAGGATGCTTGGCCATTATCTTTAGGCAGGAAGGAAGTGTGGAGGAAGGTAAGGTATAAGGAAATGCAGGCAAGAAGCCCAGGTCAGGTCTGGAGGCACTTCTACCACCTCAGCACTCAGGAGGCTTGTAGAAGAACAGCTCTGGCTACGTGGAAAGTTCAATGCCAGTCCTGACAACTGAGACCATGCCTCAAAAACAAAACCAAACCAAAACTAAACACAAAACCATAATTTCTTTTCCCTCAGATATTCGTGACACGGTGAAGTATAAGGAAGTCATGAAGCAGTATCCTCCTCATCTGCTGTGGGGCTGACTGGGGCCTCACAGATGGCAGCCACTGTTAATGCTTTCACAGAGTGCTTTTGCCTGTCAAGTTGTGAAATAGACAAATAGAAAATTTACTTCCTTTTAAGTAATTGTATTTATAAGATATGAAGTGAATAAGATGAATGTAGGAAGGATTAGAGATTTCCAGCAATCCTATCTTAACATGTGACTTAGTTGTCTTAGCATCACTCAGACTGTGTTGTAGCTAAAGACCAGAGATGAGCCAGGCTCAGTGGTGCACACCTTTAATCCTAGCACTCGAGGAGGCAGAGGCAGGTGGATCTCTGTGAGTTCAAGGGCAGCCTGGTCTACAAAGTGATTCCAGGACAGCCAAGGCTACACAGAGAAACCCTGTCTCAAAAACAACAACAGTAACAACAACAAAAAAAATCACGAGTGGCCAGGAAATACATTGAGCTGTATTAATTCTTATGGATTGATTTCAGCATGACATGTGACTCTGTCAGTAACTTTAAGACGGTTGTTTGGTTAGTGAGCCTACGAGTAAAGAGTGTTACATGCAGCCTTGGCTGGCCTCAGACTCACAGAGATCTGCCACCTCTGCTTCCTGAGTGCTGGGATTAAAGGTGTTGAGGTACCACGCCCAGCTACATAGATGATTTTAATCACTGACGCCAGGAGCCTGCCACTGTTTGAGATGTATATTCATTAAAATTTTTAAAAAAGATTTATTACATATACAGTGTTCTGCCTACATGCACTCCTGCACACCAGAAGAAGGAACCAGATCATATGATAGATGGTTATGAGCCACCATGTGTTTGCTGGGAATTGAACTCAGGACCTCTGGAAGAGCAGACGGTGCTCTTAACCACTGAGCCATCTCTCCAGCCCCATATTCATTAAAATTTGGTCATGCTCAGCCGTGGTGGCCCACGCCTTTAATCCTAGCACTCAAGGAGGTAGAGGCAGGTGGATCTCTGAGTTTGAGGTGAGCCTGGTCTACAGAGCAAGTTCCAGGACATCCAGGGATACACAGAGAAACCCTGTCTTGAAAAACCTTTAAAAAAAAAATTCGGTTATGCTATTGTCTTTATCTTGTGTGTCCAATCCTAAAATGAGAGCTGACCAAGGAGGACCTCGCTAGTAAATGATTCTTGTAACAGTAAGGTTGTGCGGTTGTCAGTACCCATTAATTGAACACTGATACCATAATGTTGTTAGATGGATGACAGATTAACTGTATATGGCAATTTAAATCCTTAACTGAATGTTCAGATATGGACTTGGGCCAAATGGCGGCATAGTGACCTCGCTCAATCTTTTTGCGACCAGATTTGATCAGGTATGACATCTTTTTCATGTATAGACATGACACTGTAGAATTCTGACATGCCCTACTTGACCACGTTGGTAAAGAAGAACAGCAAAAATGAAGAAATACTAAAAGTAAGCAGGTATTTTGGTAGATAGGGAAATAGCTTATGAGTGAGGTGGGGTACTTTATCTTTAATCTTGTGAGAAAACAAAACAAAAATCGAAAGGCCTAGGTTCTTCTACTGGCCTGTTATCGGCTTATGATGTTATGCTGAGGCTGGGATTGAGGGCACGGGGCTGTGCAGTCAGTTATAACAAGTAGTGGTGAAATAGTGACTTTTTTTTTTTCTTGTAACAGGTGCTTGACATCCTTTAGGTTTTCTTGGTCACTTATTTCCACGAGAGTGGGCTGTAGTCATTATAATCTGATTTCTGCCACCAGAGACATTAACATTTGACTAAGGCAGGTGGGACGGTTTGTTCCAGAATTCCCTGCTTAGGCGACTGAAGCAGAGAATCACTTGGGGCTGGAAGTGCACTGCACGCCAGGATAACACAGTCTGTTTAAAACAAATAAACATGCCCAGGGTGCAAGGGACCCTGACAGCAACAGGCCAGGCTCTGCTTCCTCGCAGCAAGGAGTCCATGGCTTGGTGTCCTCAGGTTGTGCCTTATAATTCATGCCACCCTGGAGGGGCGGTGCCGTGTTGGAATTAGATCCTGTTAGTGATGTCTTTTTCTCCTAGGTGATGAAATTTATTGAGAAGGCCCAGAACACATTCAGGTAGGTGTTTCTAGTTGACTGCTGACTTACCTCCTGCCCTTGGCACATTCTAGACTTCTGAGAATATTTGGAGACCTTTGCAAACTAAGTGAGACAACGTCATTAGAAAGGAAAAGAAAGAAAGGTGGACGAGAAAATCGTTGGGATGATACAGAGGATTACTCCCAATTACTGTGACCCCTCCCAACGTCCCCATTCCTTTTTACATGACTTTGCTTTCTGTTTGAGGGAGCACAGTCTGCCATAATGGGGAAGATGTGTGTGTGTGTGTGTGTGTGTATGCATATACATATATGTATATATACATGTATAGACATACATATATACATATATAAATAAAATTAATCCTATTATAATTTCTCACTATTAACTATTACTAAATTCTTGATATGTTTATTTTTTCTAAGGGAGAAAAGTAATTTGCTCTTTTATCAGAAAAAAAAAGTTATGCTCACTAGAAGAAATCAAACCATGGGCCAGGGTGATGGCTCAGCAGGCAAAGGCACGTGCCACCAAGCCCCCTGAGTCTGATTCCAGGGAGCCATCTGGTAGGAGCAGAGGACTCCTACGAGTTGACCTCTGGCCTCCACTTGCTTGCCGTGCCTCTGTACTTAGACATGCACACTAACTAAATGTAATAAAAACTTATTTAAAAAGAATACATGGTATTTGAAACATGAAACTGTCACTCTCTGCCCCAGTAAGAATTATTATTATTTAGTGATTAGCATTTCACCTATTCCTATACATACAGTATTATTATAGTTGAGTAATTATAATTAGGACTATAATTGAGGTATATTTTTGTTTTCATTAGAAAAATAACAAAATGAGCCAGCTGTGGTGGCACATGCCTGTAATTCTAACACTTGGGAAGCAGAGACAGGTGGATCTCTGTGAGTTCGAGGCCAGTCTAATCTACAAAGTGAGTCCAGGACAGGCAGGGATACACAGAGAAACCCTGTCTCTGAAAACCAAACCAAACAAAACAGGTTTTTTGAGATCACACTCTGTGAAGTTTCCTTTTTAAATGTCTTATATTTACATCCTGGTACATGGGTCATGATTATTTAATTTCAAAGTCTCTCCTCTCATTAGCAGCCACTCCTCAGGTTGCTTTTTTGCCTGCCTAGTGCCTACCTCATATTTCTTTGCTAACTTTCTTACTACTTTTTTTTTCTTTCAGTGATCCGCCTGCCTCTGCCTCCAGTGCTGGGATTAAAGGCGTGCGCCACCACGCCCGGCTGCTTATTGGCTGACTTTCTTATTAGTTTATTTTCATGGGGATTGGACCCAGGATATTGAACATCCTAAGCCTGTGCCCAGCCTGTGTTCTATACTGATTTTCACTCCTGTCCCCAAGCTCGCCTGTTTTTAAATGTGTATTTATTAAGATACAATTTACATGCTTTCCATTGGTACCAGCCAGTGGCTTCTAGAACATCCACAGACTTGTGCACAGGGTTCTGTGATTATCATTGCAGTCCATTTTAGAATGTTGTCGTTTCAGAAGTATTCTATAGGCAATATTACCCCATCCCCCATCCCCCATTCCTCCATTTCTTTCTCTCCTTCCCTCCCTTCCTCATCCTCTACCCCAAGCGAGTTGCTGTCTGGTTTGCTGCAGTCTCCTTTGTAGTGTGGTGTTTCTGTAATTATGCCTTTCCTCTCTGGTTACTTCCTGTAGCTTGCCCTGTGCTGTCCTTCTTGTTAGCATATGCAACCTGGAGCATGCAGCTTCAGGACACGGGGCATCAGTAGACACTTAGCAACCTTTATGACAGAATAGCTTCAGAATTGCTGAGGTGTAACATCCTTTTAATGATATCCTTGACCTAGATATGTCTTGATTGACACACCCGGACAGATTGAAGTGTTCACCTGGTCAGCTTCAGGGACAATCATCACAGAGGCCCTGGTGAGTTCTGGGCCTTGTTCACAGGGCATATCAGTAAACAGGGGTTTACTGCCTGGGCAGGGAGAGACTCTGCACACCCTGTCAGCTCTGGGTCTCTCTTGCCAAGAAAGGGAGGAAAACCGTATGGGAGCAAGCGATGAGCACTCTGATTAAGACCTCACTTCCTGTGTGGTTCTAGGCATCCTCATTTCCAACAGTGGTCATCTATGTCATGGACACGTCCCGGAGTACTAACCCAGTGACCTTCATGTCCAATATGCTGTATGCATGTAGGTAAGTCATGATTGGTAGGCATGATGTTCCGGTAGGAGGCCTCTTTCTTGTTCTCATATTTATTTATTTGTTTGTGTTTTTCGGGACAGGCGATCTCTATTTATTTATGTATTTTGAGACAAGGTTTCTCTTTGTAGCCCTAAGTACCATTTATACCAGAGAACTCTATTCTATTGAGACTTGGATCTCACCCAGCTGGGAATAATGAAAATTATAATAATAAGGAAGATGCTGAGAGAAAATGCCAGCAATACACGTGTCTCTCTTCTCCTAACTCACACCAGTCAACTGAGTAGTAAATACAAATCCAGGCCTACAACCAGGACTCAAAACCAAAAGAGGAGTGAAGCTAGAGAGATGGTTCAGCGGCCAAGAGCGCTTAGTGCTGTTTTTAGTTCTCAGCACCTATATGGTGCCTCACAGTAACTCCAGCTCAAAGAGATCTGACACCTTCCTAGAGCCTCCACAGGCTCCTCAACACACACGGTATGCACACATATACAGGCTCACATACATACAAATAAATAAGTGTCTTTTTTAAAAAAAGGAGCCAGGTGTGGTGGCTCAGGCCTTTAATCCCAGCACTCAGGAGGCAGAGGCAGGCAGATATGAATTCAAGGCCAGTATGGTCTACAAATTGTGTTCCAGGACAGCTCCTTTATTATCCTGAGTGTAGTAGTCATTTTCCAGTGTCCGCATAGCTCCAGATGTCAGGACTGGGGCTCTAGCTCAGCAGTGAGGGGATGCCCCGCATGTCCAAGGCCAGGGTCAGCATCAGGACTACAATTCTACAGACTTTAAGTGTATGTGATTTTCTCTTGTCCATCTACCTCAGTAAATGTGGGAAATTTTCAACGTGTAGGACAGTATTTTTGGAGACTAAGGCAGGAGAATTGCTATAAATTCAAGGACCAGCCTGGACTACATACTACTAAGCACTAGGCTAGTGTAGGCTAAAACATGGTTTAAATCTCTTAAAAATAAAGCAAAAATCATATACATTTACATGGCATTTGTGTGGGTTAAAGGACATAATGTATACATGTACAGGTGCCTGCCAGAGCAACCCTCCTCTGTGGAGTCTTCAGTAAATGCCCATTCCCTCCACTCAGACAAAGAGAGAGGATTGTTTGATAAAATATTAAAAAGGATCAGTTTCAAGGCATGGTATGGGCTGGAGGGTTGGTTGCTGGCTTGATGGTGGTGGTCATTTCCTTTTGAGGGAGACTGAATTCAGTCTGAAGGTTTTCCTCTTCACTTAGTCTCAGGAGCTTAACTGCTTTTTAGTTATTTTTTTTGAAACAAGCATTCAGACTGGTCTTGACCTCATGAACATCCTGGCTCTGTCTTCTGAGTGCTGTGACATTATGCCTGGCTGAAAATGCTTTTACTAATGCTGGCTCCATGTTTGATTTCTTTCAGCATCTTGTACAAAACCAAGCTGCCTTTCATCGTGGTCATGAACAAAGTGAGTGGTGCTTCCTGTGGAGTTCCAACAGGTCTTTAACACAGAGCCCTGCCTGATGTTAGGTTTGGATAGTAGGCGTGAAGAGTGCTGACAGGTGCTGTCAGTGTGTTCAGGTGTTACTACAGAAAGTCATAGGCACAGCAGGGGAGGGGATGCGCGCAGACCGAGTGGGTGCTTAGTGCCGCATCGCACCCAGAGTGACCGTAGGGCAGACTGAATAACCCATCAGCAGTCGCGCATCCGCCATCTCTCAGCTTCAGGGATTGTGTGTCGTTGGAGGAGCAAGCAGTCTATGGGAAATGTTGGTTGCGGGTGACTGACTGCCTTCTCTTTGGCTAGACTGACATCATTGACCACAGCTTTGCAGTGGAGTGGATGCAAGATTTTGAGGCTTTCCAGGATGCCTTGAACCAAGAGACTACCTACGTTAGTAACCTGACACGTTCCATGAGCCTGGTGTTAGATGAGTTCTACAGCTCACTCAGGGTAAACTTGATCTCCTCACCGTACTGATGGGAGCTGCAGAAAATGTCTTAGCACCGGTTATCCAACTTTGAGCCAGCATCGAAAGGAGTGCTTTGCGTCTGTTGAGGGACAGCCACAGCATTGCTTAGTAGAACGTGGCTTGTGGGCCGGGACACAGCTCAGCGGCAGAGCACTTGTCTAGCGTACAGAGTCATGAGGCCCAGGTTTGACACGAAAGTGTGGCAGTTCACAGGATCAACAAGCGCCTTGATCCATGTGTACGTCCAGTTGAGGAGGGTACATGGAAAAATGAAGCATAGTGTGGCCAGTGTCAGAGGGATGATTGGCACATGATGGGGAGGGAAGAGATGAAAGTGAATGATTTTGCAGGATGTTGCCCTAGGATTTACACTGAAGGAGGAGTAAGGTTTATATGAGCAAGAGCAGATGTGGGTGGCCCAACGGTACTGGGAGAACAGAAAGTGATGAGGTTTGGCTTGGTTTGATGGGGAACCGACTGTAGATCCTGCTGCATGTTTCATCCTACATAATTATAGTGGTTTTTTTTGTTTTTTGTTTTTTGTTTTTGTTTGTTTTGTTTTCCAGACAGTGTTTCTCTGTGTAGCCTTGACTGTCCTGGAACTTCCTCTTTACACCAGGCTGGCCTTGAATGCAGAGATCCACCTGTCTTCTGCTTCCCTGAGTGCTGGGGTCTAAGGTGCACCACCACCCAGCTTTTAGCTTTCTTACATTGTTGATTCTTTTCTTTCTTTTTTTGTTTTTTGAGACAGGGTTTCTCTGTGTAGCCTTGGCTGGCCTCAAACACAGAGATCAGCCTGCCTCTGCCTCCCTGAGTGCTGGGATTACAGGTGTGTGCCACCGCGACCAGCTTTTTTTAAATGACTCTTTAATGACAAAATTTTAGAAGCAAAATGCTCACTTTAAAATACACAGCCGTCCTCTCAGTGGCGTTTATGATGCTTCTTGGCAGGTGGTGGGCGTCTCTGCTGTGGTGGGCACCGGCTTCGATGACCTCTGTGTGCAGGTCACCAGTGCTGCTGAGGAGTACGAAAGGTGAGCACAGAGGAAGGCTGTCGATTCGTTCTTCATTACCCGCCCTTCTCATCTGGCGTACATATTCTGTGTAAAGTCTGTTGTTGCCTTGCTCATGTGTACTAGACCTGACCACTCAGGAGCAACACGTTTCCCTTCCCTTCCCTTTAGAGATACGGAAATGCAGAGTGTTCCCTGGACTGAGAGATTGTGGTGCAGGGGCCGTCAAGCCTTTTTTGTAAAGAGCCACTAGATAGATATTAAAAGCTTTGTGAGCAGCTTCTTACTTCTGTCACTGTAGGACAAAAGACCTGTAGATAGTTCAGAAACTAAAGATCATGTTGTATCCCTGAAAGACATCACCTGCAGAAACAGGCTTGGGGTGGAGCTGGCACCTATGTCGCTGTTACTGGAAGCATTTGCAAATCCTAATAGTTGCCGACACAGAGACACTTCACAGATGCCTGCTCCAACTGCTGCTGTTGCTGACAGTGGGATCCCATCCCTTAAAGGAAAGGACAGACAGCATCTGTGGCTGGGACCATGACTTCAAGGCTGCTTGTTAGCTTGCAGTTTGGCTTCATGGTTTGTTCCTAAGGACCACATTGTGGTTGCCAGGCAACATTATTTTCCCACTGATTAACCAGCAATGGTTTTGTGTATGTTTCCAAGGCTTGGGATTGAGTCTGTTCTGTTGTCGCTCAGGCCCATCACTTCTTTATACATTGGGCGTCCTGAGCAGCAGCCTGTCTTCTCGCTTGTTTTTCTCACAACCCTCACCTTGATGTTTCTTTCTGTCTGTCTGTCTTTTTAAAAAAAATTTTTAAGGTCTATTTATTTATTATTTATACAGTATTCTGCCTGCCTGTGTGCCTACATGCCAGAAGAGGGTATCAGATCTCATTATGGATGGTTGTGAGCCACCATGTGGTTGCTGGGAATTGAACTCAGGATCTTTGGAAAAACAGACAATGCGCTTAACCTCTGAGCCACCTCTCCAGCCCAGTGTTTCTTTGTTAGTTTGAATATAGCCATCAGGAGTTGCTAAGTTCCGCGGGGGTAGACTCAGTGATGGGGACAGTGTACAGGGACTTATTGAGGTCAGGTCTTCTGTTGTTGGTGGGGTTTTTCTTTTTCAAGACAGGGTGTCGCTGTGTAGTCCTGGCTGTCCTGGATTTGCTTTGCAGACCAGGCTGGCATTAAACTCACAGAGATCCTGCCTTTGCTTCCTGAGTGCTGGGATTACAGGAGTGTGCCACTACGTTCAGCTTTGTTGTCAGTTTTAAGAAAACAGAAATAATAGGTTCAGGGTCAGGGTGGGAGTTTTGGGTCATTAGGGAGAAGAATTTAGAAGGCCTTTCTTTTTCCAGGGAATATCGGCCTGAATATGAGCGTCTGAAGAAATCACTGGTAAGAAGGATATTGTGTGTGCTAGAGCTGTCAGGAAGTTGGCCTGAACTCACACATGGCACAGGCCTGCAGTCCCGCCTGTCACCAGAGACTGAGAGTGGAATCTTGTTTGGGGGAGTTGGGGACCAGTTGCATGCTGGCCTGTGCTATACAGCACTTGGGTAGGAGAGATGGAAAGGAAAGTTCAGGGCCAGCCTCAGCTGTGTGATGAGTTTGAGGCCAGCGTGGGCTACATGACACACTGCACCCCAAAACCAAAACCAGCAAACCATAACTCTAATTCCCCGCAAACATCCATCTTAATCTTCCTGGCGTGAGTGCTTTTTTTTTTTTTTTTTTAGGCTTTCAGTGTAATTTTAAAATTCACCATCATGGGTTTTCTAGCTTTACTGAGACACACTGGACTAAAAGAATTTCAGTGTTTCTTTTAAATTCTTGTATCTTTTTTGTGTCTTTGTTTTTGGTGGTACTCCACACACTGAGCCTAGCTCTGTTTGGTCCATCCTGTTTGGTTTTGAGTTGGGGTCTCACTGTACTCCAGGTTGGTCTAAAACTCTGGGGCTCTAGTGATCTCTTACCTGAGTAGGTGGGACTGTAGCTGCGACACCATATCCCACCACAAATGCTTGGTCATTTAAGTTGGTAAATGTGTGTGCATTGAATATTTATCCTTTTCTTTTGCCTCGTCCTTCCGTGTGCTGGGATTACAGGCATGAGCCACCAAACTGGCTTTGTATCTGAATTTTTAAATACCAGAATTTTGCTAACATACTTACACCAAGACTTTTTTATGCCCCACCTCACCCACTCCTGAGGCCAGTTTAAAGGCTCGTTGTAGGACTATGAGGAATAGAGAGGTCTCAGACTGCAGTTGAGGGTTCTTTGTCATGGTTTTAGGTATAAGTGCTCAATGATTTGATTTAGCATGCGGCTGAAAGTCTTGCTGTCACTTGGGCCCACATGACTACTGGTTCTGTCTCCGTATCTGTCATCCTTTACCAGCCTCTAGTATTTTTACCAGTTCCTAATCTCTTAAAGGCTGGCATTGTGAGAGTGGGGCCTAGCTCGGTTGACTGGGTGTTTGCTTAGCATGCATAAAACCTTGCCTTTGTTCACCAGCCAAGCATGTGGAGACTGCTGTTAGGTCCAGGGTCATCCATGGCTACACAGTGAGTTTGAGAGTGCCCTACACCGTGAGACTCTACCTCTAAGTCTTTAAGTTTATTTGTGTCAGGGAGCACATGTGGAGGTCAAAGGATAGTTTGCAGGAGTCAGTTCTCTCCTACGGCATGGGGACCTCAGATGGGATGCAGGTCATCAGGCCGTAAATGCATGTATCTGCTGGGCCCTCTTGACAGCTCAGGATCTCTTGTTTAACATGAGGACATTCTGCCCGTCTGCAGGCGTGTGCCCACAGTGATCAGCAGAAGGAGCAACTGGAGCGCCTTCGGAAGGATATGGGCTCTGTAGCCCTGGACGCAGGCGCCGGCCAAGGTACCGGAAGTGCTGTTGGCGTTAGGAGGGAACGGAGGGTGGGGCCACTCAGCAGCAGGGTGTGTGTGTGTGAGAGCAAGAGAAATGATGGGGAAATGGAGACGTGCCTACATGTCTGTCTAAGAAGAGAAATACCTGAGGATGTGCACGGCTTTACACTGCTCCTGTTTCTTTGGAAGGTTTTTGTACTTTGGCAAGGTACTCTGGCTTTCTTTACAGTGTGTAAAAGCTGCAGTTTAGACACACAGAAAAACTGTCAGTAGTACAAAGAACTGCTGTAACTTCTGAGAGTTCCAGAATGCTGACATTTATATATTTTTCCCTTCTTTCTGCCTCCTTCCCCTCATTGTGACTTTACATATCACAAAGTATACATTACTAAATTATTTAAACTCATACATATATCTGATGTTCTTTTACTTTGAGTCCTTCTGTGTATACTTTCTAAAAATAATGATACCATTTTATAACACCCCAGTACAGTTACTAAAAATGAGATGAACATGGACACACTGATGTCTGACCCATGGCCTTAGGTGTAGCCAGTTTCCTTCAGAGCAGACGTAGCTCATCAGGCTTAGGATCGAGTGGCCTGAGCCGCTGGACGGTCCGGCTGCCCTGGGCTTAGTGCTTGTCCCTCTGATTTCCTTACTGAGTGGCCTGCATATGTTTTATTACGTAGCAGCAGTGTTATAAAATGCTTCAGAGTCTGCTCAGGCTGGCCTCCCTGGTGCTCTCTCCTCCCCGTGCCTAGTCTCGCATGCGTGCTTTTCCACGTGCACTTCCGCACCAGCCTGTCTAGCTTCCCGCAGAGCTTTTTGGTGTTTGTACTGAGGCTACACTGTGCTCCTTAGTTCAGGACGAGGTGACATCTCTGTGATCTTACATCTTCTGTCTCAAGAGCACAAATAATTTTTGTGTTGGCAAATCTTGAGTCTTTCTGGAGTGTTGTCTGTATATGTTTCGCATATTTCTTGTTACACTATTCAATGATTTTATTTTTAAAAAAGATTTATTTATTATTTATACAGTATTCTGCCTGTATGTGTGCCTGCATGCCAGAAGAGGGCACCAGATCTCACTATAGATGGCTGTGAGCCACCATGTGGTTGCTGGGAATTGAACTCAGGACCTTCAGAAGAGCAGCCAGTGCTCTTAACCTCTGAGCCATCTCTCCAGCCCCGGATTTTGTCTTCTTTATTACATGTTGTTTTGTTTTAAACTGCTTAGTCTTCTAACTGGTATGGGTTTGTGTTGTGGTTTTTATATTTTAGTCTTTTTATTCTGCTACCTTACTGTCTCTTTGTCCTTCCCTCTCTCCCTTCCCTCTCTTTCTTTCCTTCTTTCTGTTATTTTTATCAGTGACCCTATGAGAATGTCTAGGACGTGCTCATATTAAAAATATATATATACTCCTGGGGCTGGAGAGATGGCTCAGTAGTTAACAGCACTTGCGGCTCTAACAGAGAACCCAGGTTCTCAAATAAAATAAAGTAATAAACTTAAAAATACATAATTATCCCTGCCAAGGCAAGATGATAGACTTCCCATAAAAAGCATGGTGGAGCCAGGCTGTGGTGGTGCACACCTTTAATCCCAGCACTTGAAAGGCAGATGCAGGCACATCTGAGGTCAAGGATATCGAGGCCTATAGAGTGAGTTCCAGGACAGCCAGGGTTACATAGAGAAACCCTGTCTTCCATAAAAGAAAAAAGGATGTGGTGTGGGAATTAGTTGCAGCTCAGTAGGACCCAGAAACTACATATATGGACTTTATTTTTTAATATATTTTAAGTTCCATTTTACGTACTTTCATTTTTTTTTTTTTTCTTTTAGCAACATTTTTTCCCTGGGTTACCTTATTTGTTATCTTGGGTTATCGTCTATTTGTGACCTCTCTTCACTTATGTCCATCAGAGAGCAGCAAAATAGGAACCTGCCTGGGTAGCTAGTAATACAAATGCTTCTGCGCCATTCTTAACACTCACCTCACTACCTTGTATGTGTGCCCCAGGGTCCTCAGAGTCACTCACGGGTGCCTGAAAACGCAAGTGATAAATCTGCTGCTGCATCCAGTGGAGCTGTTGATGGGAGGAGCATTTCTGTGGATGGTTTGGGATGATACCAAGTGTATTTGTATAATTCTTAGTTGGGTAGAAGGAAGCATTCACTGTTGGCACCTCCTGACATCATCTGTGTAGGATCATAGGCCCTGAGACCCCCGACCTCACCCCCAAAGCAGGGTCTTACTATATTGCTTTAGCTGCCCTGGAACTCACTATGTAGATCCGACTGGCCTCAAGCTCAGATCTGCCGCCTCTGCCTCCCAGTTGTTGGAAGTAAAGGCGTGCCATCATGCCGGGCCTGCCACTGAGATTTGTTTCCTCCCTATTCTGCCTTCAGCCTGTCTTACACCCTCCCCAGCTGAGCTCCCAGCCTCACGGCTCTTGAACAGTGGGAGTGGCCAGCAGTCACAGCCTCCTGTAGTTTTAGGTCCTGAAGGAGCTAACTTCTACTGAGTCCTGTGGCAGGAATGGCTTGATTAGACTTGTTTCTCCTCCTAGGGGCTTAGTCTCTGTGCACAAGGAGGGACCTGTACCTCTAGCAGCATATTTGATTCCCTTGTTACCTTCCTTCTCCTTTAAAGGTGGCCCTGGCTGCTCTATTCTGTACCATTTGCCCTGTATTTTTTCAGGCTCCCTTGAACCTATATCCCACCTAGATGCTCCCTTGCCCTGGGTCATCATTTGCCTTGTATTTCTTTATCTTTTATTGGGAAAAAAACATATCTTCTAGCCTGTGAACCAGTGAAACAGAGTGCTAGGGTTTCAGAGAGATGTTTCCTGTGTTTTCCTCTGTGGAAGTAAGGGGCCTCATGAATTGTGGTTAGCAAGGTCAAGTGGAGTTAATACATTTAGAGGACTCACTCACCCACATTTCCCTGTGCTTACTGATAAGCCTACCTCTTCAGAATCAGCTCTTCGAAGACACATCTATACTGATGAGTGTTTTAATCCTAGACAGCGTGTCTCCTACCCTGGACCCTTCTGACTTGATCCTGACTCGAGGAACCTTGGATGAGGAGGATGAAGAAGCTGACAGTGACACTGATGACATTGACCACAGAGGTGAGAGGCAGCTGGTGGAAACAGCAGCTGCACTGTTGGCTCAGATTGTCGTTGTTGGGAGGAGATCCTGAGCATATATGTGGCCAGTGACGGGAAAGAGGAGATGGTAAAGCCGAGTATTGTATACATAAAAATAAATAAATCTTTTTAAAAAATTCCAGGTGTGGTGGGCACACTTTTAATCCCAGTGGGGGTGGCAGAGGCAGGTGGATCTCTGTGAGTTCGAGGCCAGCCTGGTCTACAAGGGGAGTCCACGACAGCCAGGGCTACACAGAGAGACCCTGTCTTGAAAAACAAAAATACAGCCAGGTGTGGGGAAAAAAAAAAGAAAGAAAAACAAAAAATACCCAAAACAAACCTCCTAAAAAATAGTTTCAGCCAGGTGTGGAGGCACATGCCTGTGACCTCAGTGTTAGAGACTGAGGCAGGGGCTATGGGTTCTAGGCCATCTTGGGATCCATAGTGAGTCCCCATCTTGAAAAAGTGAAAAATAAATTTAAAATGTAGTTTCTGACAGGTGGGTGACAGGAGCTCTGGTTCACTTGTCTACCGTGGGGTTTTAAAAGAAGTACCTTTTCTCCTGCAGTCACAGAGCAAAGCCGAGAAGAGCCAGCATTCCAGAACTTCATGCAGGAATCAATGGCACAGCACTGGAAGAGAAACAAGTAGGCCATGCCCCCTGCTGCCAGGAGTCTGACATGCTGTGCTGGGTCTCCACGCAGAGGACGTCCTTCCTGCGAGTCAGGGTGCAGTCGAGCTGTTTCCTCTAGGAAGCTGACTTCTTTGAGGACTGGACTAAGATGAAATCAGGTTGAAGGTGGAGCTGGCAGGTGGGTGCCCATCTTTGGTTAGCTTCTCCCAATATTTATGCAAGAACATATTCTCACCGCTCCGCAAGCTGATACCTGTTCAGCCTAGGACTGCAAGTTGCATCGTTCGAACTCAAGTACCTTTGGTGCTGCTGGACAGAGAGAGCTTCTGTCCTGAGGATGACTTCGGATCTTGACTAGGCTGCATCCCTGGACTGAGCTTTAGACCGTGCTCCTGACTCTGCAGCCCAGGCTGCTGTTCTTTAGCAGGGTCATGGAGGGGGAATGAGCTCATACAGAGGGGCGGGGAAGTGTCCCTGGCAGCCGGGTCTGTATGAGATGCGCTCACACGAGGTGGCACATTATCAAGAATCCTGTTTGAATGGTGACTTAGATAAAGTCTTTAACTTTGACTTTGGTAGTCCTGTCTGTCATGATTTGATATTAGAAAATACGCGACCACTAACAGTCACCACAGTTAGTTACAGCTGCGCTTTAAAGACATGTCTGGTAGGATGTAGAGTGTAGCTTAGTTTCCCTTGTCCATCCACCCAGGTAGGCCCCAAACCATGTCCTATTTATATGTACTTAGAACAGTACATAGCATTGTTCGTGACCACAGGATTTGGTCCATTCAATACATACATAGCTGGAAGGGTTTACACTGGTTCTCAAGAGTGTAGTCTCTGGGCCAGATGTAAAATCATCAGCCAGGAAATTTTTATTGACACATCTTCAAATCAGCTTCATTAGAAATGGAGTAGGGGAGCCAGGCACAGTGGCACACTCCTATAATCCCAGTACTCAGGAAAGTGGATCTCTGTGAGTTCGAGGCCAGCCTGGTCTACAAAGTGAATCCAGGACGGCCAAGGCTACACAGAGAAACCCTGTTTTGAAAATCAAAAAAATCAACCAACCAATCAAAATGGGGTGGGGCCCCAGCAGGCTGTTTAATAAGCCCACACAGCCCTGTGGTGTGCTTTGTTTTCAGAACACTGTTTCAATTCAGCCTATGACCTAATCCCAGGCCAGGTGAATCAACGACCCAATCCTCATAACTTGCCTTTTCTTTTTTAAAAATTATTTATTCATACTTTATATGCATTGATGTTTTGCCTGCATGTAAGTCTGTATGAGGGTGTTGAATCCTGGAGTCACAGACACTTGTGAGCTGCCATGTGCATCCTGGGAATTGAGCATGGATCCTCTGGAAGACCAGTCAGTGCTCTTAACTGCTGAGCCGTCTCTCCAGCCCTAGCTTGCCTTTTCTTATCTTTCTTGACTTTTAATTATTTAATATTCCATAGCTACTAGGAAATGCTGAGCTGAAAATCTGACCTTTTTTTTTTTTTTTTAATGTGACAATCTGCCAGATGCCGTGGTGCACGTCTTTAATCCCAGCACTTCGAGGCAGAGACTGGTGAGCTTCTGTGAACTATATAGGGGACCCTGTCTTAAAACAGAAGAGAAGGAAAGGGAGGGCCTTCCTATGCATTCCAGGCCACGGCATCCGTGGGGCTGTGCTGCCATATCGCTTGCCCTGCTCTTTAAGGGGAAAGCATTTGCAAAGCAAAAGTTGGGTACCCTCAGCTCTTCTCCATGGTGCCTCTCATCCTTTTCTTTCTTCTGGCGTATACCTGTCTCTCTCTCCTGCTGTCAGCTCCGTAAGGGTCTTGTCCTTACATCAGTCGCACAAGACCTAGGATATGGTCTTAATGTTTCCTAAGTAAGTGAACTAAGTACTTCACATACACTAACTGCTGTCGGCCACTTTGTCATGAACATGAAGCTAAGATCTGTCTTAGGGTTTCTATTGCTGTGAAGAGACACCATGACCACGGCAAAAACTTTTTGTTTTTTAAATTATTCCTATGTGCATTAGTATTTTGCCTGCCTGCATGTCTGTGTGAGGGTATTAGATCTTGGAGTTACAGAACTTGGATCCTCTGGAAGAGCAGTCAGTGCTCTTAACCACTGAGCCATCTTTCTAATCCCACTATCATGGCAACTCTTCTAAAAGGAAAACATTTCATTGGGGCTTGCTTTAGTTTCATCATGGTGGGAAGCATGGGGGCGTGCAGGCAGACATGGTACCAGAGAAGGGGCTGAGAGTTTCACATCTTGGTAGCAGGAAAAGAACTGAGACACTAGACCTGGCTTGAGCTTCTGAGATCTCAAAGGCCTCCCCTGTAACCAGCTTCCTCCAACAAAGCCACACCTACTCCAGCAAGGCCACGCCTCCTAATAAGCACCACACCCTATGAGCCCTGGTCCATTTTTTTCTTTTTTGGTTTTTCAAGACAGGGTTTCTCTTTGTGGCTTTGGCTGCCCTGGACTTGCTTTGTAGACCAAGCTGGCCTTGAACTCATAGCGATCCACCTGCCTCTACCTCCCAGCTGCCCTGGTCCATTTTCATTCAAACCAACACAAGATCAAAACAGGGTAGATTTTAAGAGTGTTGAGGATTAATTTACAAAATCATAAATATTTTAAAATAAGTTACAGTTTTAGAAGGCAGGAGGACTGCAAGAGGCCAGTCTAGGATACATGATATAACTGTCTTTAAAAAACCCTGAAACTGGGATGGTGAGATGGTTTAGTGGGTTAAAGTCACTTGCTATGTGGACCTTTGGTCCCTGGTGATGCTGTATCTCCCAGGAGGCCTCACGTCCACCTAGCCATAAGTGCCCACCTCTGCCAGAAGGGGTGCTGAGTGCTGTTGGTCTCCATGTGTCAGAGTCCTGAGTCATAAGACCTTCAGTCCAGACCGGGGTGTGGGAAAAGAGTTTTTCTCGATAAGTGATACTGCTCTTTTGCATGGGCTGCTGGCACAAGGCCAGGTGGCAGCAAGGAGCTCAGGGTTCTAAAACTGAGCCAGGTGACAATAGCAGCCTGGCCTGATTGGGCGAATGGACCAGCTGCTTCTGCAGGTGGGCACTGCTGTGGGTGCCAGTGATCCCTGCTGACTTGCCGCCTAACAGCAGTAGCTTGTGACAGCCAGGCAAGCTCTAGCGGCGACTGCAGCAGTTCTGTGGGTCCTGGGGTCCAGTGATGGATTCTTCAAGGAGAGAGGAGCCCTTCTTTTCCCCCAGTGTTACGGCTCTGAATAAACAGCCAGTCTCAGACGTCCTTGGGTGAAGTAGTCGGTGCTCACTGCTTTATTTCATGTGAAAGGACATACAAACCTTGGGCAGTGGGAGGGGTTTGAGGATGAATGTGTGTCATTGGCTGGGACTTAGGAGGCTGGTAATGCTCTATTTACATAGGGAAAGATAACAGGTGACAAGCTCATGTGGCTGACCACCTGCAGCCACATGGGGGTTTGTCACCTGTTCCTGAGGCAGGCACAGAAACAGGAGCGAGCTTTGTCCCACACTTTCCATTCTCAGGATGAGATTTTTAAATCTCATTTGAGGTTTCTATGGTTTATACATGCTCCCCCTCGGCACTTGTCTGCCAGTACCTCTGGAGGCACAGTCCGCACGCCCCACACCTGGCAGCCCACGTGAAGGTGGAAGCGGAGAACTGACTGCATACTGCTGTCTCTGGCCTCCCTCTTCATGCCCCAGCACATATGCACTAGCACACATGCATGTGATAAACAAACCGGCAACATTCTGAGGTAGGGAGCTCATCACTAGCCCTGGTTCGCCATTTGAGGGAGCAGGCACATCCTTTGTCAACTTGTTTGCTGTTTGAGGTTAGTGCTGCGTTCAGCCTTTGGAGCTTATTGCAGAAACCCGGAACTGGCTGAAGTGTGGCGAGTACACCATGGTGAAGTGCTAATTAGTACATCTGTACAGCCCTCCAACAGCTAGGAATGCCACACAAGGGGATGGGGAGAATGTAAGAACCAGAGGATGGAGAAGATATAAAGCAGACAGGTGTCTTCTGGATCTGATGTAGCCACTGCACTCAGGAACTCCTGCAGCTGTGGCTATCCATACAAGACCTACACGACACTGTCCTGCCAGCCTCTCATTGTGTTGGGAGGGCACCCTTGAGGCCCCACCCCTCTGGTGAGTGAGGGGGTGGAAGTAGCTGCTGCTGAGTGGCCCTTTCTCAGTAAGTCAGTTCCCACCATGCTTGAGGCAACTCTGAAGAACTGTGGAGCATGCACAGAAGTCAGTCTTGTTGAGAAGAAGGGAAAAACTCATATATGTGTATAAAACAGCCAAAGAATTTTAAAAAGGATTAGAATAACTCAAATGACATTTTTTTCTTTTCTTGGTTTTTTGAGACAGTTTCTTTGGCTGTCCTAGGACTTGCTCTGTAGACCAGGCTGGCCTCGAACTCCTAGAGATCCACCTGCCTCTGCCTCCTAAGTGCTGGGACTAAAGGCATGTGCCACCGCCACCACCACCACCACTACTATCACCACCAGGCTCAAATGACTTTTTTCAAAAACAATTTATTCGTGTGTGTGTGTGTGTGTGTGTGTGTGTGTGTGTGTGTGTGTGTGTG
>OU015742.1:107529203-107580970 GCA_907169655.1 Acomys percivali | reverse complement strand
CAACAGTGCAGGGAGCACAGGACAACAGTGCAGGGAGCACAGGACAACAGTGCAGGGAGCACAGGACAACAGTGCAGGGAGAACAGGACAACAGTGCAGGGAGCACAGGACAACAGTGCAGGGAGCACAGGACAACAATGCAGGGAGCAGACGTCCGGGAACTGGAATTAGACCGCTGTGAGCCACCAAGAGGTGCTGGGAATCAAACCTGGTTCGTCTGTAAGAACAAGTGTTCTTACCACTGTGTCATCTCTCCTCTGAGAATTTATTGGCTTTCTGCCTCCCTCAGCAAAGGAAATTATTTTATAAATAAAACTAAAGCAGAGAAGAAAATTGTTGTTCCTTGGTTTACGTCACCACCCTCTGTAGACGGCGGGTGCCTGAAGAGCCACTCATAACTATTATCTGCAAGTTACAGACAGTTGAAAAGACAAGGACCAGCTTTTCATTCAGTACGTTCAGGCCAGTCTATCTGGGTCGAAGGTCAAAAGCATCGGAAGTGCCTAATAAAGAGCTAGCCACGACCATTTAATTTGAGCACTTTTTGGACTTCTTTTTTTCCCCCTTGTAGCGTTAGGATCTGAACCCAGGGCCTGCCGTGTCAGCAGCGCTTGACCACTGAGTTACATCTACAGCCTGCATATGGGCTTCTTGAATGGAAAATGAGGCTTTAGCTCCTTGTAGCTGCTGTATATTTTTCTTAAACAGTTTCTTAAACTATGTATAAAACAAACTAGGGTCAATTGTGTGTATGGCTGGGTGTGGTGGCACATGACTCTAATCCTGGCACTCTAGAGGCAGAGGCAGGAGGATCTCTGTGAGTTCGAGGCCAGCCTGGTCTACAAAGTAAGTCCAGGACAGCAAGGGCTACACAGAGAAACCTTGTCTTGACAAACAAAACAGAACAAAAAAAAGTGTGTGTAGGTACTTGATGCACGTACACACATACAGAATGCATGTAGAATCCTACACTGTCATTTCTAAGGAAATGACAATAAAACCACCTTGATTTTGAGGCAGAGTCTCTCACTGGGACCGAAGCTTGCTGATTAGGCTAAGCTGGCCAGCCAGTGGGTCCCAGGGATCCTCCTGCCCCTGCTCTCCTGTACCGGGTCACCGCCATGTGCTGCATGCCCAGCTTTTTAACTGGGCCCCAAAAAAGAATTAATATGGTGAACAAAATACCATGTTGAAGGAAACTACACTGCTGTCAAGATGTGACTATGGTGCTGACTTTTGTTTGTCAGAGGCGTTTTCCCCTTCCTTACTGCTGGGCCTCTGAGCCACCACCACAGTAGATCCCTGGCCCAGTGTTTACTATTCATGTATCAGTGTATTGTTTCACTTCCAGTAAAATGTCTGGCATTGACAGACACCAAAAAAAGGCCTACTGTATTAGAAAATTGAAAATACAGATGGTGGTGGTACACGCCTTTAATCCCAGCACTAGGGAGGCAGAGACAGGTGGATCTATGAGTTCGTGGCCAGCGTGGTATACAGAGCTAATTCCAGGACAGCCAGAACTACACAGAGAAACCGTGTCTCAAAAACCCAATAAGAAAAAAAAAATTAAAGACTAGTTTGTGAGGACTCAGACTAACACTTAGGCTAGTCCTCTAATGACTTGAGCAATGTTAGCCACGTCAACGACTCTTATCCCAGCTTTCTCGTGTACGAGTGGAGATGCTACTATAATCTTAACACAATCACCAGGGAGATCACTTAAGGAAAACAAACAAGGGACTGGAGAGATGGCTCAGAGGTTAAGAGCACTGGCTGTCCTTCCAAAGGTCTTGAGTTCAATTCCCAGCAACCATTTATGGTGGCTCACAACCATCTATAATGTGATCTGATGCCCTCTTCTGGTGTACAGATGTACATGCAGATAGAACACTGTATACATAATAAATCTTAAAAAAAGAAAAAAGAAAAAGAAACAAAAGAACACAGAAATGCTTTGTCTTACCGGTAAAAGTCACTCTCTGGGTCACTGTGCCGGATCTGGAATGGTGCGTTGGGATTTTTACAATCTAAAGGCTGGAGGTCATCAGGGAGAGGAGGTGACCCAGGGCAGGAAGGAAGGGGCTCACTCTCTTCAGCCTTTACCCCCTCTGTCTGCTGCTGACTCTGGGTCTGAGCTGTGGCAATAAGGCTGCGAAGACGTCGGTTGTGCTGGATCAACTGAATGGTATGGATGGTGAGGCTGCACGGCTCTGAGGGGACGTCCAGCATAGTGGGGGGCTTGGGCTTGCTGGCAGAGGGTTGGTGCAGGGGTGGGTCATGGACTTCCACCAGACGGAGCTCCCGTGGGAGCAAATCAAAGGAGCTTCTGTTGGTCTGTCCCGATGGTATTGCTATCTCTCCCCAGTGTCTCAACATTGTAGAGCAAGCGGAGACGAGCCTCAGGGTTAACACAGATGACACTTAAAGGAAATGCGGTTAAGTCTCCGGCAATTGTAGAACATAGGCCTCTGTGGTGAAAAGTAGGAAGTCCAGGCAGTTCTGACATAAAAAGCAAGTTAAAAAAGTAAGTTAAAAAGTACTTGGATAAAGGTGTTAGCAAAACTCTAGGATAAACAATGTTCTCCTTGAAGAAATTAAGAGAATAATAATTGCTAGGTGCCAATCACACAATGACAATTCCTCTTGGACTGAAGTACAAAATACAACCAAAGTCATTAGCTCATGAATAGCAGCAGTTGGCATCTGGGACTCTTAACAAACATACTGCCAATTTCACGTCACAAATTCATCACCAGAATACCCATCATGCCGAATCCTAAACAAGCTACAAGGCGTGAAACTTAAATAGGAGGTCTGCAATATTTTGTGAACATTGTGACACAATTGTGCTGGCTTAATAGGAAAAACAAACAAACAACAAACAGTCGCATTAGAAATACTATCAAAGGGCCAGATGTGGTGGTGCACGCCTTTAATCCCAGCAGAGGTAGGCGGGTCTCTGTGAGTTCAAGACCAGCCGGGTCTACAAAGAGAGTCCAGACCAACCAAGGCTACACAGAGAAACCTGTCTTGAAAGAAAAGAAAGAAGGAAAGAAATAAAGAAAGAAAGAAAGAAAGGAAGGAAGAGAAAAAGGAAAAGAGAAAGATTAACAGATAGCGAGGCATAGTTCACACCTTTAATCACAGCAATCAGGAGGCAGAGTCAAGGCCAGCCTGGTCTACAGAGTGATTTCTAGGACAGCCAAGGCTACACAGAAAAACCAGGTCTTGAAAAACCAAACCAAACAAACAAACAAAAAATACTAACAGGTGCCTTTTATTTTGTGCTGTGCCTGAGTATATTTTAATTTCTCCTGGTGAAAACATTCAAGAACCTTTACTCTAGCTTTATGTTTCCAAAGCCGGACATACAAACGGAAGCGTGTGAGAGGTCTTTTGTGTGTGCATGCGCACGGAGGCTGGAGAGCAACCTTGGTGTCATTCCTCAGTAGCATCCACTTTGCTTCTTGACACAGGATCTCACACTGGAATCTCGGGTTTGCTGATTCCTCTAGACCAGTGCGATCCAGGGATCTGCCTGTTTCTTCCCCTCCCCCTCCCCCTCCCCCAACCTAAGTTTCCAAGCAAATGCAACCATGCCTAGGTTGTCTACATGGGCTGTGGGGACTGAACTCAGGTGCTCAGGCTTGCAATGACAAGCACTTTATAGAGTGAGCTGGCTCCCCGGGCTGAACCTGAGAGACGTCCGCTGCCGTCTGCCTAGCACCCTTCTGCTAGCCCAGTGGTTCTTAACCTGCCGGTCGTGACCCCTTTGGAGTCACATATCCAATATCCTGAAAACCAGATATTTATATCACAGTTCACAAACGGTAGCAAAATTACAGTTATGAAGGAGCAATGGAAATAATTTTATGGTTGGGGGTCACCACAACATGAGGAGCTGTATCAAGGGTCGAAGCATTAGGAAGGCTGAGCGCCGCTGCTCCAGTCTGTCTCAGACTCTGATCTATACTTGGCCCTGTTGCTAGACTCTTTCTTTTTATGGTACTGAAGACTGAACACATGCTAGGCAAGTGCTATTACTGAGTTACACCTCCAACTTGGTTTTTGTTTGTTTGTTTGTTTGTTTTGCTTTGCTTGCTTGTTTCAAACTCCAGTTGAACGCATCCCATTTGCCTCTTGGAAAAAATCAGAATTCTATGGCTTACCATCAACAAAACTTACAGTCTGTCTTCAGTTCACTTCTCCAGATTCACTGCCTGTATGTCTCTTCAGGTTCAACAAATATCAACTGAATGAATCACTGTGTGAAGCTGCAAGATCCTTGTCCTGAGGTGAGAGGAACAGAAACAAAATATTGCTGTATGGCAGCATGCAGATAACTGTCACTTTAAAGGCATGGACTGTGTTTGTTTGTCTTTACATTTACTTATTTTGGGTCTGTGTTTGGGTGTGTGTGTGCATGTGGAAGAGAGAAGACAATGTGTGAGAGGCAGTTCTTTCCTTCCACCATATGAGCATTGGGAACTGAACTTGGGCTGTCAGCCTTGGCAGCAAGTGCCTTGACCAGCTAAGCCATCTAACTGGCCTCTCCAGTTATCTTCTTTGCATTTATTTTATTTTTATTTTTATTTTTTTTAAGCCAGGGTTTCTCTGTGTAGCTCTGGCTGTTGAGGAAACTCTGTAGACCAGGCTGGCCACTGTCTCCCAAATGCTCAGATTAAAGGCTTGTACCACCACCACCAAGCCTTAAGATTTTATTTTTATTGTTGTGGATGTACGTATATATCTGTCCCATGCAGGAGGTCAAGGTGATCTAAAGAGGGCATCAGACCCCTCTGGAGATGGAGTTTGAGGTGGCTGTGAACCGCTCTCACATGGGCACTGGAAACAGAACGCAGGTCCACCGGAAGAACAGCAAGCGCTGCCAAGCACTGAACCACCTCTCCAGTCCCACTACTCAAGTTTCTTGAAAATGTCAAATCCTTTCCTCATTGACCCTTTGAGTTTGGGGATCCGCCAGGAATCTTCTGCCACCCTCTACGTCTTGATGAGACTTGAATTTGTTCTTTTTTTGTTTGTTTTGTTTGGTTGGTTGGTTTTTCAAGACAGGGTTTTTCTGTGTAGCCTTGGCTGTCCTGGACTCCCCTTGTAGACCAGGCTGGCCTTAAACTCACAGCGATCTACCTGCCTCTGCCTCCCAGGTGCTGGGATTAAAGGCGTGCGCCATGCCCAGCCCTTGAATTTGTTCTTTAAGACAACTGAAATCACATAGCCCTAACATTTCCCAATACACACTCTTTCCTTGTATTCCCACATCGATTTGAATTTATCCCTGGACTTTAGTTGACTTAATTGTATTTTCCCACCTGTTATGGCTACCATCTTGGTAGAGTGTCCGGGCCTCTGTTAAAGAGTTACAAATATAAACTAGTTTAGCTCGATTTTCTAAAAATCCTGTGAAAATATACTACTACTATTCCCAATTTTTCAGATGTGGAAGCTACGGTCCAGTATCATGCCAATATTATAGATACAAAGGGTGAAAGAGAAATGGGGTTTTGACACCCAGATTCGTAAAGTCATTAAACATGCTGCCTCAATGATTTGTTTTGAGAATAAGAAAAGAATGAAACAACTAACGAGAAACTGACCTTTTTCCTAACTTCACAAAAGGGAGTGTAGGTTCGGGAGGGGCTGCATAGCGGCTCCATGGTCTCTGTCTACATACAGGCGTAGGCTTAGGCGCCACCCACAGGATCCTGGCAAGTCTGATTTCCAGGGCGGCAGTAAAATGGGGAGCACTAGACCGGAACCAGCCAATACAGCTCAAACACTCACCTCCTTGTGGACTACGCGGCTGGAGTGACTCTGACAGGTCCGAGGAGCTGACTAGGTCAAGCCTAGGAGGCTAGTTTCTTGATTAATGGGCCAAGGCCACCGGAAGCGCTTCTTCCCATTCGCCCTTTGCCACAGGAAGTTATTACCAGGCTTTTGCAACGCTTAAAAACGTCCCCGTTCTGCACAGCACCGCGACAGCTTTTTTTCTTCTTTTGATATTGTGCCTCCCTAGTGTTCTTCACATCTTTACACTTCTGTGAGTCTTGAAAGGGGAACTCGCAACATTCTCCAATTCCGCCCAGAGAAGCGGCAGGAAGGAGGAGGAGAAATGTGCGGGAACGTGATGAGCGAGCGCCCGGGGTTTCCGAGGGACACATTTTGAGGTTGCACGCGGCTGAGGATGGCTGATACTCCCTCTCAGCCTGAATTGCCAGCATCTCAGGAAGTCAGCAGCGAATTTAAGAAGCCGGTTTTGCCGGTGCCTCTGGCAGTGCGGAGTAAAGCTTCGGCCACCAGTCCCTCAATTCCCGAGGATGTGAAGACCGAAGGCCCCACGGCGTTGCTGGACTCCGCATGTGGGGAGCCGGAGGCCCCGCCGCCTCAGCCGGACAGCAAGGAGACTGGGAGTCCACCGGTGGAGCAGCCCCGCACCCCGCGGGGAGCTCCTGCTTCTGGCGGTCCGGCCCGGGCTCCCCCATACCAAGAGCCATCGTGGGGCAGCCCAGCCACGGCCCCCTACAGTCTTGAAACCTTGAAGGGTGGCACCATCCTTGGCGCCCGGACCTTGAAAGGGACGAGCTGCTGCCTTTTCGGGAGACTTGCTAGCTGTGACATATGCCTGGAGCATCCTTCCGTGTCTCGGTACCATGCGGTGCTACAGCACCGGGGGTCGGATCCCGACGGAGAGCCTGATGATCATGGACAGGGCTTCTATCTCTATGATCTGGGGAGTACCCACGGCACTTTCCTCAATAAAACTCGCATCCCACCTCGCACTTTCTGTAGAGTCCACGTTGGGCACGTTTTTCGCTTTGGAGGCAGCACTCGTCTCTTTATCCTTCAGGTAGGTAGAAAAATATAAAATCTTGGGACTTCACTGTGCTGAATTCTGAGTTTCTTTAAGGTTTAGTTGAGGGGGAGGAAAAAGTCTCCCAGTAACCAATGGCAAAAGCATAGGGCTCAGTCTGAACCCACAGGTCTGTGTACATTGCTATATCTCGGAAAGTAATTTCTCCATTCCTGCATCTATATATGTATATATTTCCCCGTTTTGTTAGGGACCAGAGGAAGACCAAGAGGCAGAGTCTGAGTTAACGGTAACACAGCTGAAGGAACTGCGCAAGCAACAACAGATGTTATTGGAGAAAAAGATGTTAGGTGAAGACTCCGATGAAGAAGAGGAAGCAGATGCCACCGAAGGGAAGAGAAATACTAGCAGTCAAGATGACGAGATGGGTTGCACGTGGGGAATGGGTAAGAAATGGCCACTGAAAGTCCTGAGGTCATTACTAGCGGCACCCTTGTATGTAAATGCGCACTAGGCTACGGTAGACCTGTGCTGTTCAGTATGGTAGCTGCTGTTCTCATGTGGCTCCTCCAAACTGCCATGTCATCTAATGCAAACTGCACACAGGATTTCAAAAGCTCAAAAAACCTACAGCTGTACAAAGCAAATCCAGGATAGCCAAGGCTACACCTGTCTCGAAAAAAACTGAACCAACCAACCAACCAAACAAACAAACAAAACCCTACAGCTGAAGTACATAATGTGCAAATAAGGTAACTAAAGGCCAAGGTCATTAACTTTAGTGCTATAAAAGATTTGAATTATGGGCACTACACATACACTCTTCCTTACCATATAATTTGCTTATTGCTTTTATCATTTAAACACACCCACAGAGTTCTGAGTGCTAAATAATTATCACTGGAGGTCATGGAAAGTTTACTTCATACCTTTGGTTAAGAAATCAACATTTAATACTTCACCTTTCAGGCTATTTTCACAAAGTACAAAAAATTCAAGAGACTATTGCGTATCTCCATTAATCATTAGACAGTTTGGATGATGGTTATTCAGGTCTATAAAAAGATAGACATTGCGGGGGGCGGGAGCAATGGTGGCTGGAGAGATGGCTCAGAGATTAAGAGCACTGGCTGCTCTTCTAGAGGTCCTGAGTTCAATTCCCAGCCACCACATGGGGGCTTACAGCCATCTATAATGAGATCTGGTGCCCTCTTCTGGCATGCAGGCATACATGCAGGCAGAACATTGTATAGATAATAAATAAATGAATCTTAAAAAAAGAAAGAAAGAAAGAAAGAAAGAAAGAAGTTAGGGCTAGCAGGGCATCATGATGCATGCCTTTAATCCCAACACTTGGGAGGCAGAGGCAGGTGATGTCTGTGAGTTCAAGGTCAGCCTGATCTACAGATGAAGTTTCAGGACAGCCAAAGCTGCATTAGACCTGTGCTGTTCAGTACGGTAGCTGTTATTCTCGTATCTAATGTGGCTCCTCCAAACTGGCATGTCATCTAATGCAAACTACACACAGGATTTAAAAAAAGAGAGAGAGAGAGAGACAGAGAGAGAAAGAATTACTCTTGTATTGATTATTATGGTGAGAAGACCTTTTAAAAGTAGCTAATAGAAAACTCAGAATTATTATATTCATAAGATTCATATTGGACAGTACTAGTTTAGATATTTTAGAAACTGTAAATTAATTTATTTAGTTTTTGTGTGTTTGTTTTAGGTGGTGTGGCGTGCAGGTGGAGGTCAGAGGACCACCTGCAGGAGTCAGTTCTCTCTTTTTATTTTGTGGGGCCCAGGGGTCACTTTATACATTTTTAAGTAAAATTTCAAGCTGAAAGTTGAAGGGAAGGAAAATGCACATTGGCATTGGTGTTTGGTGCTGAGGCTGCTGGCTCTGAGGGAGTGTTGTGTCTACCAGTCTGCTTGGCAGACAGAATTACTAAGAAATTATATTGGAATCAATGAGTAAAACCTGAGTAGGAGAAGGAGAATGATAAGCGAAGAGCTCAGACATTCTTCAGAGTGTGGTAGGTAAGTGCTGTCTTTAAAGTGATGAAAAGAATAAAAATGCCATGGCAACATCTGTTACATAATTTAGAAACTGTAAAGATGCTCATAATGGTGACTTTGATATTGTTTCATCCCATACCCTTAAATATCTTTCTTTTAATCACTTTTACATATAGATAAATGTGTGTGTGTATGTTTGTGCATGTGTGTGTTTTTCTTGAAACATTGTCTATGTACTCAGGCGGTCCTGGAACTTATGGTCCCCCTGCCTCAGCCTCCTGAATACTGACTACAGGTGTGTGTCACTGTGCCAGATCATCTACTCATATCCTCAGCCTAGAAAGATCATGGATGTGGTTCACATGCCCTCTTCTCATATCCGTTCTTCTCGTGCCCTGCAGGAGAAGATGCTGTGGAGGACGAGGTTGAAGAGAACCCGATTGCCTTGGAGTTTCAGCAGGACCGGGAGGCCTTTTATATAAAGGATCCGAAGAAGGCTCTCCAAGGCTTCTTTGATCGAGAAGGTATGGAAGTAGATGTGGTTCTAGGAATGACAGTAAGATGTGCTCACAGCAGTGCTGTTTCCTGACGCTTTAAGTTTTGCCTCATACTTGTAAATGAGATATTCTGTCTAATTCAGTTCTTTCCCTGTTTATTTTTATTTTCTGTTGGTTGCTGAGGCTCAAACGCTGGGTGTGTCCTAGGAAAGTGCTTTCTCTCTCGCTGAGCTGTACCACCAGTCCTAGACTTATTTTGAAAATAGTAGAACTCGGGGGCTGGAGAAATGGCTTAGAGGTTAAGAGCGCTATCTGTTCTTCCAAAGGTCCTGAGTTCAATTCCCACCAACCACATGGTGGCTCACAACCATCTGTAATGAGATCTTGTGCCTTCTTCTGGTGCGCAGACACACATGTGGACAAAATACTGTACAAATAATGAATAAATAAATCATTAAAAAAAAAAAGAAAATAGAATTCCTGTTTGTCTTTCTTTCCATCTTAAATACTTTTCTTCTAACTTAACATATTCTTCTCAAAAGATCTTGGAGTTAGTGGTAGGGAAATGAAACAAAGCCTTAGAATTTATTGTTCCTAATTCACATGGTCTTTCATAATCAGTCCTTTTTTATTTTTGTTTTGTTGTTGTTTGAGACAGGAAAGCCTTGGCTGTCCTGGACTTGCTTTGCAGGCCAGGCTGCCCTTGAACTCACAGAGATCCACCTGCCTCTGCCTCCCAGAGTGCTGGGATTACCACACACCTGGCTGTATAATCAATACTTTTTAATGTGTATGTGTTCTAGAAAGCCTTAGGTGTCATCCTTAGGAATGCCATCTACTTCCTTTGAGACAAGGTCTCTCATTGTCCTGGAGGTCAGGAATTGCACTAGCCTGGCTAGCCACTCAACCCCAAGAATCCTTTTGTCTCTGCCTCCCCTGGGCTGGGATTGCACACATGTGCCGGCGTGCCCAGCTTCTTTACATGGATTCTGGGACATTGAACTCAGATGTTTGTACTCTCTAGGCCAGCACCAGCGCTTTTCCAGCTGAGCCATCCCCTACAGCCATGGTCTTTTACAATTCTTAGTGCAGATTTTAACTTCCTATGATAAGAAATGTTCCCGGGGAGAACTGTTTCAGTAGATAATACTGAGAGACCATCAGTGCTTATTTATGTATATATTCATGTTCTATGTATATATCTCACATGCATAGTTATTCACAGGGCTTTTCTGGGGATTGGTTCTAGGACCCTTCCCTGAAGATACCAAGATTTGAGGATGCTCAAATCCCTATATCAAGTAGCATAGTATTTGCATATAAACTACATATACCCTCCCTTATACTTTAAATATACTCAAGATTATTTGTAATACCTATATAGTATAAATCTATGCAAATGTTTATTATACTCTATTGTTTAGGGAATAATGACAAAAATGTACATGTTCAAAGCAGACAGTTTTATTTTTAAATTGCAATTGGTTGAATACCAATAGGGGGAAAAAATCTAATCTCTGTGTGTATGTATACATAAATATGTACACATACGTAATTGGAACTATATGAACATGATATTTATGCCTCTAGTCAGGCATGATGGCTGATACCTGCTGTTGGACACTTTAGGAAGAGGAGGCAAGAAGATCAGGAGTTCAAAGTCATGCTTTTCTCCATAGCAGGTTCAAGGCCAGCCTGGACTACATGAAGCCCAGTCTCCAGCAACAACAACAAAATGTGTATCTATGCTTCTAAAAACCAACTGTACCTATGATTGATTTTGAGAAAGGGGCCATTAGGTTGCCTTGGCAGACCTTGTTTACTCTGTAACTCAGCAGGCCTTGGACTTGAGGTCTTCCTGCCACAGGAACAGCTAAGATCAGAAGTCTGTACCACCAGATAAAACAGGACTTTCTTTGGGCCTCCAGCTCTGGAATAGTGACAGAGTTATTTATTATAAGCTTAGGCATTATAGCTGAGCAGACTCTAAGCTATTCTTACCCAACAGTATTGGCCTGGCCTGTGTCCTGCCACATGGCCTGTTACGTCTCAGTCTTAGTCCTGGCACTTATTTCTTCCTGGCTGGTGACTTTCCCTGTACCTCAGATTCTTTCACAGAGTTCCTATCTCTGTCTGTAAATCTTACTTATCCTCTCCTGCTTTGCTATAGACTATTTGTCTCTTTATTAAACCAATCAGAAGGTGTGGGAGAATTTACAAAATATGATACAGGCATAGGAATAACAATGCCCAAGTCCAGCCTGCCCTCAGCTCTCTGCAGGGACAGAGTCAGCCTTTGAGTAATATAAGGACAATCTTTACACTGTGCACAAAAAGATCACCCCAGCAACCAGGCCCCGCTGAGTTGACCGTTCTGATTTGAGATTAGTTTCTTCTATGTCACATTCATTCCAGTCTTATTTCCAGGTGATGATCCCTAGAAATAAATGAAATGTATTGAAATTTAGTGCTGGAGCTGGAGAGATGGCTCAGAGATTAAGAACATTAGCTGCTCTTCTAGAGCTCCTGAGTTCAATTTCCAGCAACCACATGGTGACTCACAACCATCTATAGTGAGATCTGGTGCCCTCTTCTGGCCTATAGGCACACATGCAGGCATAATACTATATAAATAATAAATAAATAAGAAATTTAGTGCTCATTGTGATAGTAAAATTTGATGCCTTTAACTTTTGTTCTCCTTATTTTCTCAACTAGTAATTTTTAGATCTGACTGAATTTGTTCTTTTTCCTGCAGGAGAAGAATTAGAATATGAATTTGATGAGCAGGGGCATAGCACATGGCTCTGCAGGGTGAGGTAAATTCTTTTTTGCTTCTTTGTTTGCTTTTTAGCTTTTTTTTTTTTTTTGAGACAGAGCCTTGTGGCAATCCCCCCTGTTCTGCTTACTACCTACTGGGCTCATGTGTTCTTTCCTTGCTAATGTCTATGTCTGCAAGTAGCCACTTTCAATTTAGCATTTGATTACAGAGAATAGCCCCAACAGTGACTTTACTCTGTATTTTAGGCTAGTTTCACGTTTGGGCCTTGATAATTTAGTAGCACTGGGTGCTGGGGTGAAATGAATAAATGTGGAAGGAGATGACTTAAAGTCCAACCATG
Source organism: Acomys percivali (assembly GCA_907169655.1). Lineage (NCBI taxonomy): Eukaryota > Metazoa > Chordata > Mammalia > Rodentia > Muridae > Acomys > Acomys percivali. The sequence continues at coordinate 107,568,500 of OU015742.1, read as the reverse complement.
ACAAGATAGAGTGAAATTACCTGAGAGTGGGCTGGAGAGCTGGCTCAGAGGTTAAGAGCACTGACTGCTCGTCCAGAGGTCCTGAGTTCAATTCCCAGCAACCACATGGTGGCTCACAGCCATCTGGTGCCCTCTTCTGGCTTGCAGGCAGAGCACTGTATACATTATAGTATAAATAAATAATTTTTTTTAAAAAAAGAAATTACCTGAGAGCTTGAAATGCCATCTGAGGACACATGGCATCATGATAGCTTTTTTTGCGAGAATCAGAGCTTTCTCCTAAGCTGTAGCTCCCTGTAAAAATGCAGATTACCTGTAGATGATTCAACTGGAAAACAACTGGTTGCTGAGGCCATTCACTCAGGAAAGAAAAAAGAAGCCATGATACAATGCTCACTGGAAGCCTGTCGGATCCTTGACACATTGGGATTGCTGCGGCAAGAAGCAGGTCAGTATATAAAAATCTTTTTTTTCTCTTTCCTTTTAAAAAGCAAAGAAGGAAAATGTAATGCAAAAAATAACATATTCTCTACATGAATAATGTGTAAATTGTACAGAGTTTTCTGAAGTGGAGAGAATAGTTTCCTCTCTTAACGTCCTAAGACAGTTGTTTATATTATCTTATACATTTTTTGTACATAGGTACATTTCTGAATGTATGTTTAAAACTAAATCCTAAAGCAGGGCATGGTGGTGCACACCATTAATCTTAGCACTGGGGAGGCAGAGGCAGGCACTCTCTGAGAGTTCGAGGCCAGCCTGGTCTATAGAGTCCAGGACAGCCAAGGCTACACAGAGAAACCCTGTCTCAAAAACAAAAACAAACAAAAAAACCCAAAAAACCTGAGTTGTGGGAGGCACACATGGTGGTGCATGCCTGTGACTAGCAAGGCAGACCCAGGAGAGTTGCAGTTCAAGGTATCCTGGGCCACGTATGAGTTTCCGGCTAGTTTCATGTTTCTTGGTTTATTTTTATGGTTAGTAGTCTTTTTTTTTTTCTTACTTTTTAAATTGTTTTTTGTTTGTTTGAGACAGGGTTTCTCTGTGTAGCCCTGGCTGCCCTTGAACTTGCTGTGTAGACCAGGCTGGCCTCGAACTCACAGAGATCCACCTGCCTCTGCCTCCTTGAGTGCTAGGATTACAGACATGCAGCCACCACATCTGGCTTTGTTTTAACTTTTTATTGTTGTACAATATGTGTAACAGAAACTATGCTATAATTTAGTGATATTAAGTGTTTATATAATCATTACTGCCCAGCTCAGAACTTTCTTTATCCCTGGTGCAGCTCTATCCTGTGAACGGTAGTTCCATTCTTCCTACCAGCCCATGGGGACTACTGCTCTGTTTCTCTCTGTGCTTGGGCTGCTTTATAATGCATGTGTGGGCAGAGGTCAGCGTTGGGTATCCTAATCAATCCTCACCCTTTATTTGAGGTAGGATCTCTTACTGAACCCTGGGCCCTAAATTTGTTTAGCTGACCAGCTTGCTCTGGGGATCACTTGTCTCTCAGTTTTCTGTGTGTGGGATTACAGGCGGGCTACCACACATGCTCAGCATTTGCGTGGGTACAGGGGATCTGGGGTCTGGTCCGCACATTTGTCAGGCAAGTACTTTATCTACTAACCCATCTTCGCAGCACAGGTTTTGACCATTTGAGGGACCTTACAAAAGTGGCATCAGTGCCCTTTTGTATGTGACTTACTTCCTCTCTTCTCCTCCTCCTCTTCCTCCTCCTCCTCCTCCTCCTCCTTCTTCTTCTTTCTCTCTCTCTCTCTCTCTCTCTCTCTCTCTCTCTCTCTCTCTCTCTCTCTCTCCAGGTCTTATGTTTCCCAGGCTGGCCTCAAAATTTCAAAATTGTTATATAGCCAAGGATAGCCTCGAACTTCAACCCTCCTGGCTTTCCCTCCCAAGTGTTGGGATTACAGGTGTGCTCCCTTGCATCTAGTTAGGTACTACTGAGGAGCCAACCCGGGGCCTGTGCAAACTGGGCACACACTCTGCCAACTGAGCTACATACCCACCCAGCCAGCCTCCATTTTTCCCTCCTTCTTCCCTGTCTCTCTTCCTCCCTTCCTCCCTTTCTCTTTCTCTCTCTCTCAAAAAACCAAACCAAAACAAAACAAAAAAAAGTAAATGAATCAATCAAATCTTTGCTTTGAATTGCTTTATATGTAGTATCTCGGAAAAGGAAAGCCAAGAACTGGGAAGATGAAGATTTTTATGACAGTGATGATGATACATTCCTCGATCGCACTGGCCTGGTTGAGAAGAAGCGTTTGAACCGAATGAAGAAGGCTGGGAAGATTGATGAGAAGCCAGAAACGTTTGAATCACTGGCAAGTTGTTTGTAGACTGTAGCTATTTTTATGGTCATGTAACTTTTAACAACAGCATTGATATCTAGTACTGAGTTACAACTTTTGTTGTAATGGTAACAAATAATTAGTTTTATTAAGTTGGTGAAAAAAGTTTTCTGCTATTCACTTTCCTCCAGGTTTGTATTGATCTTTTTGAAAAATATATTTATTTATTTATTATTATCTATTATTTTTTATTTATTTATTATTATTAATACAATGCTCTGCCTGCATGTATACCTGCAGGCCAGAAGAAGGCACCAGATCTCATGGTTGTGAGCCACTATGCGGTTGCTGGGTATTGAACTCAGACCTGGAAGAGCAGTCAGTACTCTTAAATTCTGAGCCATTTCTCCAGCCCCTTGTATTGATTCATTAATGAACATTCTTAGAATATGATATCACTCCCCAAAAAGAAAAGAAGTCCCAAGTTTGGGTAACCACAGTGAAGGTGATGTTAAGCTCTGGCATTTAAAAAAAGTCAGAGGAATGGTATCGTTTTAGTCCGTAGTGGCATAGCCTTTGTGAAACTACCATAAAGTGGCATGCGTTTACACTTTATTTAGCAATATTCCTAGCTTAAAACATCCTACATCTACCCCTTGGCTCATTGATGGAAAAAAATGTTTGAGTGCTTTCTTTTAAACTTTCATTAGCTCATTCTATCTGAGGTTTTTAATTCTAAAATTATTTCAGCTAGAATAAAGTAAACAAATGAAATATTAACTCTTTTAGGAGCCAACTTAGATGGACTTCTGAATTAACAATCCTAAAACTTGTAATAATGTTGACAATAGGAAGGTGGTAAGAAGGAAGACATTTGCTAACCCTGTTGACTTGGGCATTACAGGTTGCAAAGTTAAATGATGCTGAAAGGGAACTCTCTGAAATTTCTGAGAGGCTCAAGGCTTCCAGCAAAGGTAAGACTGTCAGCCAATAGTTACTGAGCACCAGTCATGTCAGACACTGAGGGACACTGGGAAATTCAGGCGTTGGAGCCATTTTTAAGGAGCAGTATAGCTTTTTTTCTTATGTGTGGTTTTTGTTTTGGTGTTTTGGTTTTTCAAGACAAGGTTTCTCTGTGTAGCCTTGGCTGTCCTGGAACATACTCTATAGACCAGGCTGGCCTCAAACTCACAGTGATCCACCTGCCTCTGCCTCTCTGAGTGCTAGGATTAAAGGTGTGTGCCACCACACTTGGTGTGTGGGTTCATTTTTAATTTTTAACCTTATTATTATTTTTTTAATTATTCACTTTACATCCCAATCATAGCCACATCCCTCCTCTCTTCCCAGTCCCACTCTCCCTCAATCTTCTCCCTATCCTCCTTCCCCTACTCCTTAGAAAAGGGGAGCCCCCCCCACTAATGTACTCCAGCACGTCAAGTCACATTAAAACTTGAGTGCATCCTCTTCCCCTGTGGCCTGATGAGGCAGCCCTGCCAGGGGGAAGTGATCAAATAGTAGGCAGCAGAGTCCATGTCAGAGACAGCCCCACTCTCCTTACTAGGGGACTTGCATGAAGATTAAGCTGCCCATCAGTTATATATGTGTAGGGGGCCTAGGTCCCGTCCATGCATAGTCCTTGGTTTGGTGCTTCAGTCTCTATGAGGCCCCATGGGCGTAGGTTAATTGACTCCGTTGGTCTTCTTGTGGAGTTCTTGTCCCCTCTAGTTCCCCCCCCCCCCCGGCTCTTCCACAAGACTCCCTGCACCCCAACTAATGTTTGGCTGTAAGTCTTAGCATCTGTTTCTATACACTGCTGAGCAAAGCCTCTCAGAGGGCAGCTATGCTAGGCTCCTATCTGTACACATAGCAGAGTATCCTTAGTAGTGTCAGGGGTGGCTCTCTCCCATGGGGCGGGTCTCAGGTTGAACCAGTCGTTGGTTGGACATTCTCTAAATCTCTGCTCTGTCTTTATCCCTGCACATCTTGTAGTCAGGGATAATTTTGGGTCAAAGTTGTTCCCCTCCTTCCACTAGAAGTCCTGTCTGGCTAGGAAGTGTCCTCTTCAGTCTCCATGACCTCCACTACTAGGGGTCTCAGCTGGAGTCACCTACACCCTCCTGGGAGCCCGCCTTGCTGTAGGTCTCCAGCTTGTCTCAGAGACGCCCCCACCCTCTTTATGCCTGTTTTTATCAATGTTTTGCCTACATACATGTCTGTGCACCACATGCATGTCTGTACTCGTGGAGGCCAGAAGAGGGTGTCAGATCCCCTGGAACTGGATTTACAAAAGACTGTGAGCTGCCACGTGGATACTGGAAACTGAACCCGGGTCCTCTGCAAGAGCAGCAGCTGCTCTTAACACTGAGCCATTTCCAGCCCCACAATATAACACTGTAAAGCTAGAGAAATGTTCAAAATTGTTTGGTTTAATCTATTTTTATTTAATAGTTGAAGGGAATGAAGCTTAAATCACCCCCCAGGTCTCACACAGCTATAATGTATTGTTTCACTCCTGATATCAAAGATAGTTGCTGTTTAGCTTCATATTTGTGACCCCGTTGTGGATAAGTTGACTGAGTTTAAAAGTATTAGAGCCATCCTCCTAAAGATGTGTTTTCCTTTTTGGGCAGCTCTATCAGAACCGTCATCTCAGGATTCTCTAGATGCATTCATGTCAGAAATGAAATCAGGAAGCACATTAGATGGTGTGTCCCGGAAGAAGCTTCACCTGAGGACTTTTGAACTGAGGAAAGAACAGCAGAGACTTAAAGGGTTAATAAAACTTGTAAAGCCAGCCGAGATCCCAGAACTGAAAACGTAAGTATGAGTAGTTCTAGTTGAAAAAGAAATTATTTTTTGAGACTGTACCTCATGTAGTGTACTGTGGCCTAGGATGACCTTAGACTTCTGTTTTTATTTTTACATTTATTTATTGTATGTATATAGGTGTGTACATGTTGAGGTCAGGGGTCAGCTTTCAGCTTGTTTTTTCTCTTTCCATCATCTGGGTTCTAGGATTGAACTCAGACTGTCAGGGTTGGTGACTGAGTCATCTCTCCAGCCTAACGCTGAACTTTTAAAGAAAATTTCAGTAATATTTGTATTAATTTTTTGAGGATTTCATGTAATATATCTTGATCTTATTCAACCCTTCTCCCCCCACTATCAGATTTACCCAGAGGACTGTGTGTATAATTAAAATAAAGTTATATCCTGCCTCTACTTCACAAATACAGGAATTATAAGTTTGCCATAACGTCCAGTCTTGTTTGTCTTTGTGTTTAATAATTACAGAATTATTCTGTTTTGTGATTTATTTATTTATTTATTTTAACAGCCTTAATTTACTTTATTTTTCTTGTATAAAAACCCTTATGTGGTAGCCACAGCTGGAGCCTTGGTCCTTTGAACAGACACTCTGGTGTGGGTATTCACAAGATGATCAGTGAATTCCTGATAAGGAGACTTGGTGAGCACAGCCTCTTTCCAGAGGTCGGTGTCAGGTGACTGTAGGTCTTGGAGATGGGATCAAAAGTGGCCTTGGCAAAGTTGTCCAGGGTGGCAGTGCAGCCCCTGGCTGATGTGTAGCAGTCATCAATACCGGCCATCATCAGTAGCTGTTTGGGCATAGGAGCAAAGACAATACCAGTGCTTCTGGGGGCAGGGATGAGATGCACCAAAACAGCCAAAGCAGCCTGCCGTCCCCTTGCACGGAACAGCATGTGGCTTGCCAGTCTTGTTCCCCCAGTAGCCTCTCCGCACAGGGACGATGGAAAGCTTGGCCAAGGTGATGCCCCTCGGATAGCAGTGGCTACCTCCTTGGAGCACTGAACACCAAGACCAACATGTCCATTGTAGCCCTGAATAGCGACAAAAGCCTTGAACCTGGTCCGCTGGCCAGCCCGTGTCTGCTTCTGCACTGGCATGATCTTGAGAACCTCATCCTTTAGGGATGCGCCCAGGAAAAAGTCAGTGATCTTGGATTCCTTAATGTGCAGGGAGAATAGGTAGATCTCCAAGGACTTGATCTTCATGTCCTTAACCAGGCGGCCCAGCTGGGTGACGGGGATCCACTCCTTGTCTTCAGCATTACTCCATGAGCCCCGCAGCCTCAACCACAGCCTCAGCCAGGACCGCGGTCCATAAGACTGCTGCTGAATCCTCCATGGAAGCCACCTTGGCCTCCTAGTCCTGGGTCCCGGGTCCTCCAGGCCTTCTCGCTGCACCAGTGTCATCCTCCATTTGGTGTTTTCCCGAGGAAGAAGCTGTTTCGTGCTTTATTATCTTTATTAGTGCTCAGTCAACCGTGATGTTCATGCATAGTCTGTGCTGTACTGCTGAGCCACACCCCTGCTGCAGACAGCCTTTAAGAACAGAAGGACTATTTGTGAAATAGAAATTGCTAGAGGATTTTCCATGGATATTCTATGGATTTCTGGTTTATTGGAATGCTATGAATTTTTTTTGCTTAAATCTTTCTATAGGGCAAACTTTTTAAAAGCAAACATGCACCAAAGACTCATTCCTCCAGCGTATAAAAACTCATGCAAGGTAATAGATAATCAGCCACCCAAAATATAAATGGTCAGAGGACGTCAATTGACATGCCACAAAAACAAAACGTGCACACATATGTCTACACAAAGCCATGGGCGTGCCTGTAATCCCTGCATTTGAGAGGTAGAGGCAGGAGGCTCAGTAGCTCAAAGTCATTATCTGCTACATTGCAAGCTGAAAACAAGTTTGGGCTTCATTTGGCAATGTGTGTCTGCAACAGGCAGACCTCTCTATGAGTTTCAGGCTAGCAAAGGCTACCTAGTGACACCCTGTCTCAAAAAAAGCAAAATACAATGCTCACATTGCCTAAAGAAAAAAGAGGAAGAAAAGAAAATTTAAACATTTAATACTAGTGATATATCCTGCACATATGAGAGGCCCTCGCTGCTTAGGATAGCCCAGTTCTCATAATCAGTGTAGAATGGGGTGTGGGTTCTTGAAAGGGTACCAGCAGCAGACCCTGCTTCATGTGAGAAACTGGCGGGAAAGTGCCACATAGGGTTTAGCTTGACATCTGTCTCCATTTTCTTTCAGCTGTAAACCCAGGTTTAAAACAGCAGAGCCAGCTGGACAGGGGTTCATTGTAGCACATTACAGAATCATGAGTGGCAGTCTTCTGTATTAGCAGTTCTCATAGTTTAAATTGAATCCATACTTAGTGATTCTTGATCTCCTTAGAGTGACAAGTGTTAAAGGGTTTAAAGCTATAGGTGAAAATAATCTATGTCTCCTACCTGTCTGTCTATCTGTCTATCTACCTACTTATTTATTTGAGACAAGGTCTCTCAATTATGTAGCCCTCCTTGTCCTGGAACTCATAATGTAGCCTACATTGACCTTGAACTCACAGAGAGCCTCCTGCCTCTGTCTCCATGTGCTATGATTAAATGTATGTGTCACCGCACCATGAACAAATTATGTTTTATTGCCTATATCTGTCATCTTTTTAAGTACTTTTCAAAAAATACTTATTTTATGTGTATGGGTACTTGGCTGCATGTATGGCTGTGCACCATGTGCATGCAGTGCCTCCAGAGGCCAGAAGAGGGAGTCAGATCCTCTGGAACCACAGCCAGGTCAGCCAGTTGTGAGCTGCCATATGAGTGCTGGCAATTGGACCTGGGTCCTTTAGAAGAGCAGCAAGTGTTTTTAACTGCTGAGCCATTGCTCCAGCCTTTATGCACTTAAACAAACAAACAAACAAAAGCAAAAAAAAAAAAAAAAAAGCCAATGTAAATCATTCTTTAAAGGAGAGGATGTGCAGTCTCTGGGGAGTTGATTTTGTGAAGCCAGTTCCATCCACAGAAGTATACTAGATTATAAACCTGATCTTGACAACTCCCCCATACTTAGCTAATATTTATGTGTGTGTGTGTGTGTGTGTGTGTGTGTGTGTGTGTGTGTGTATGTAAAAGAACAAGATTCCATTTTCTGGCCGGGCGGTGGTGGCGCACGCCTTTAATCCCAGCACTTGGGAGGCAGAGGCAGGCGGATCGCTGTGAGTTCGAGGCCAGCCTGGTCTACAAAGTGAGTCTAGGACAGCCAAGGCCACACAGAGAGACCCTGTCTTGAAAAAAACCAAAAAAAAAAAAAAAAAAAAAGGTTCCATTTTCTTTCGGGGGGTGTTACATTTTTGCTGTGTATATGGATCTTTTGCTGTTATGCATGTCTGTGCTCCCTTTGTGTACCTGGTCCCTGTGGAAGTCAGAAGATCTGGAACTAGAGTTACAAATGGTTGCGGGATCTGGGGGTTGAACCCTGGGTCCCCTGGAAGAGCAGCCAGTGCTCTTAACTCTAGCCCCAAGATCCTGACAAATTTTGAAAATGTAGCGTGTGTTGATATAAAAATAAGACTGATTAGTACATTACAGGTTGACATCTGTGAAGGTGGTTTATTACAGGATATTCCTTGTCTTATTTGCCTCTGAACAATGCAGTATAACACCATTTAATATTAAACATTATATACTATTAACATTTCTTTAAGCGAAGTTTCAAAAATTCAGTTCTTCAGCATACTAGCCACATTCCAAGTGCTCAGTGGCCAGAGTGGCTGATATCTAGTCAAATGGGCAATGCAGTATAAACCATTAAACATGGCCATCAGCACATCAAGCTCCATTGTACAGTGCTGCTTTAGGTTGTCGGTGTGTGTGCATTATGTCTCTCATCCCTCTAGATGAAGCCTTTAAACTCTACTGTAAGAGCATCGAGATGTTAAGGTGGGTTACGCACCAGGCTATGGTGGTGTACCCGTAATCCCAGCACTCAGGAGGCAGAGGCAGGGGATCTCTGTGAGTTCAAGGCCAGCCTGGTCTACAGAGTTCAGTTCCAGGACAGCCAGGGCTACATAGAGAAACCCTGTATGGAAAAACCAAACAAAAAATTTGGATTATGCGTTTATATTCCTTCTCCAGTGGCTGTTGTCACTGTAGTCACCTTTTGATAAATGCAGAGTCCTGCGGCATGTTGGGAACCACTGCGCAGAGGAGGCTGCCTTACCTTGCCTTCAGTAGCCGTGTCTCACAGTCCTCAATAGGCTCTGCTGCCCTCTTTCTTGCTCTATGTCCATATCTCATCTTGTGTCATTTCTGTTTTCTCAGAAGTGACCTTGTTAGCCTCATGGTATTTTAAAAACAGTGTTTCTTATTCTTGTGTGTGTTACTGGTTGAGGGGTAGTACACATGTGTGCAGGTCAGAGGACAACTTTGGGGGGTCACTTCTCACCTTCCACCTTTTTGTGGGCTCAGGGTTGAACAGGTTGTCAAACTTGACTACCAAGTACTTTTACCTGCTGAGCCGGCTCGCTGGCCCAGTTTCATGATGTGTAAGGTAAACCTAGGACTTAACTAAAATAGATATTTATAACTGTTCTCTCTAGGACTGAACTTCAGACTACAAGTGCAGAAAACAAAGCTAAGAAACTTGCATTGCCTCTCTTCGGTGCCATGAAAGGAGGAAGCAAATTCAAGTTAAAAACTGGAACAGTAGGGGTGAGTGGAGTTAGAGTGTGTTGAACTGTTATTCGCCGAGCTGTCCCTGAACTCGACATCTGCCTTGTTCCCTAGTTAAGGGGAAGGGACTGTTGGTTAGCACGGCATTTCTTGCTCAGGGTGAACTGGACTGCAGAGAGGGCTCAGCTGTTGAGTGCTTGCTGCCCAGGTATGAGGACCATAGTTCAGTACCCATGTGAAGTGAAGCATGGCGCTGTGCAGACTGTGACTCAGCACTGAGGGGTGCTAAGACAGGAGGACGGCTGCGACTTGCTGCGACTTGGGCTGCAGGTTCAGTACAGAAGCTACCTAAAGCAGTGATATAGAGAGCGCTGGAGAAGGGCATCTGACGCCCTCTTCTGGCCTCGTGTGGACACAGGCAACACATGTGCACAAAAGAACTGATTGATTTATGCCAGTCAACTTGAAAAGAACTCATGGGTGTAATTTTTAAAACTAGTTTATTAGTTTCTTTTCTTTCTTTTTCTTTCCTTCCTCCCTCCCTCCCTTCCTCCCTCCCTCCCTTCCTTCCTTCCTTCCTTCCTTTCTTCTTTCCACGCCTTACCGATGGCTGCCCTTTCATATAGTTGCCTCTACATTCTAATATTGTCAGTCACACTGCCTCTCAGCCATTTGACTAAGTATGGCTTAGTGTCCTACCCCAAGTGCCTCATTTTAACTTAATCACTTACAGCACCTTATCTCCAAATGAGGTCACGTTCTGAGAGATCTTAGAAGTTGGGACCTCACACGTAGATTTACTGGGAGTATGTATAATTAAATAAGCAAAGCAGGTATAATGTTGTATATCTGTAGTCCCCATATTGAGGCTGAGACAGGGACTCAACTTCCAGACCAGCCTGAGCTACAGAGCCAAACTGACTCAAAACAGACAACAAACAGGAGACTGAAAGATCTTAAGCTGTGATACACTTGTCTTCTGATGCCAGAGGTCTGAAGTCCCAGTCACAGATTCAGATTGAGTCATGTGACTCACTTAAGAGGATATTATGGAGAGAGAGGGACCCAGGCTTAAATAGGAGAAAAATTATTTCTTTTTTTCTTTTCTTTTTTCTTTTTGTCTTTTGAGACAGGATTTCCCTGTATAAGCTTATAAGCTTTTTTTTTTTTTTTTTCCTGGCCAGGCGGTAGTAGCTCACACCTTTAATCCCGGCACTGGGAAGGCAGAAGCAGGTGGATCTCTGTGAGTTCTAGGCCAGCCTGGTCTACAAAGTGAGTCCAGGACAGCCAAGGCTACACAGAGAAACTCTGTTTTGAAAAACAAAAACAAAACTAAACAACAACTTTTGCTTTTTGGTGCTGCAGATCCAGTTTAGGTTCTTGTGTATATTCCCTACTAATCCTAGGCCCTAGAAATTGCTGGAAACAGTTGCTAAGATTCATAGCCGAACACAATTTCCTGTGGAGGCCATGCTTCTAGCAGACTGCGGGGTTTATTAACCTAGAAAGGCTGCATTGTATACATTTAGCCTAACCTTCTAGAAAAGTTTTGTCTCTTTTTACCGTTATGCAGAACTACTTGTTCATGGTTTTATTTCCTGTGTAGAAGTTGCCACCCAAGCGTCCAGAACTCCCTCCAGCTTTAATGAAGATGAAGGATGAGCCTGAAGTAGAAGAGGAGGAGGAAGAGGAGGAAGAAGAGGAGAAAGCACAGGAGGACCATGGAGAGCAAATGGAGGGTGGAAGCTGTAGGCTGCCTCAAGAGCCAGAGCCAGAGCCAGAGCCTGGAGCAGCAGTGCAGGACCCAAGTGCTCCCGCAGATCCCTCTTGCTCTAAGGAGACAAAAGGCCATGGTAGTACCTTTCTTTTCCCTGTGCCAGCTAGTGGGGCAGTTGTGTTCATTATGGGTAGAGTTAAAAGAGCAAAACCAGCTGATGTTGTTACAGAGGCTCAAAGTATATGTGTATGTGTGAAACTAGCAGGGGTTTTCTGTCTCCTTCTTTTTAGCAAGCCTTAGGTCCAGTTAGACAGCTGCTGGTTATCACCAACACACGAGCACCACTAGTGCACCTTTAGGTGTGTCTTGCTGTGTTGCTCATTGTTTTGGTTCATTGTCACAGCTGCATAGGAATATTAAATGCTTCCCTCCCTCGTCAGTTTGCATAGAACTTTGTGGTGCTGTGGCAGCTAGACTACAGGAACAAGGCTTCAGATCGATCTAGCTCCAGTCGCCCTCTTGTGTCCTACGTGTGCTGTGTCTTTAGCAGTAGGCACTTACCTTCAGTATATGCAATAGCTTATATTGTTTGGGGAGTCATCTGGACCACCCTGACTTGGATAAAAGTTTCTCATGCCTAGTACCAGGATTTTTGTTAGTAGTATATAGTCTTCTGGGAATTGTCGTCAGCACATATGAAATAACTTTATTCAAGAGGAAGGTTTTTTATTTGTTTGTTTGTTTGAGACAGGGTTTCTCTGTGTAGCCTTGTCTGTCTAGACTTGCTTTGTAGACCAGGCTGGCCTCAAACTCACTGCAATCCACCTGCCTCTGCCTTCTGAGTGCTAGGATTATAGGCATGCGCCACCACACCCAGCTCTTAGAGCACAGGATTTAACATTTGGTTATAAAAACCTTAAAGGTTAAATACTTAGTTAATCTATAGTTGATAAGGGATTATTCTAGGCTTTTGGTTCTCTGTCTTACTTTTTTTTTAAACACAGAATCATATTCTATGTAAATGAATTGTGAATCATATTCAGAGACCCTTCTTTCCTATGGCCTAAAAGTGCTATTATTTTTTATCTTGTAAAATTACATTTATTTATCTGTGAGTGTCTGAGTATGTGAATGCCATGGCACACATGTGGATGGAGGTCAGAGGACTGTGGGACCGCTTGGGCTGTGGGAATCAAACTCAGACCATCAGGCTGGTAGCAAGTGCCTTTACCTGCTGAATCAACTGGCTTTGTGGAACAGATAAGGAATAACAAAGATACTATTTTTATAGTATGATTTTCTTTTACTAAGGGTTATAGTGGTCTAGTATATGTATATGTTATAATTTAATTACCTTTTACTTTTTAAACATGTAAAATATTGAATCATTTTTCAGTTTAATTGAAAAATGTTAAATTACCTCTGTAGTGTGTGGTGGTGGGTCAGGTGTGTGCCATGTGTACAAGTGGGGATCAGAGGGTGCATTCAGGGTCAGTTCTCTTCTACCCTGTGGGTCCTGGAGAGGGACTCTGGTCACCCGCTAGGCTCGTCAGCAAGCGTCTTTACTTACTTCTACCCTATGGGTCCTGGAGAGGGACTCTGGTCACCCGCTAGGCTCGTCAGCAAGCGTCTTTACTTACTGAGCCCTATTTTTGCTATTGTAAAAATGTAAATAATAAATCTTGATGCTTAATTCTAGTGTCTTTTTAAATATATAATTCTAGAAGTTAAGTTTGTAGGTTAAGAGGTAGGTAATACATTCTAAGCCTTTTTTTTTTTTTTTTTTTTTTTTTTTAATTGCTACAAAGTTTTACTTCAAAAAATTTTTAAATGGAACTCCGGTGCTTCTGCTAGACTTCCGGAGACTCATTTACTGAAGACTTTATAGTGAATTGAATCTGCTGGTTATCTAACTGAATGACCATAGCAGTATGTAGCTGCTCTTCCTGTTTTTGCTGTTTTGGACTTTGCCATGACATGAATTAAATAACAACAGTATGCCTTGCCACTGCTTTTCACAGAAAGTATATCTCAGCTCAGCCAAGTGGAGCAGAGTAAAGATTGTCAGGAGGCCGGCAAAATAGTGTCATCATGTGAAGACCCTGCAGGTAAGGAGTACAGCCAGCTCCATTGCTGCTGCACACAGGTGCTGCCTGGTTTTACAAGGAGGATGGCGGCCACTGCTGTGGGAGGCAGAACAGAAGATGGCCACACAGATGCTAGGGGTGTGTGTGTGTGTTTGGTGCCATCTTACTTGCCTGTTATTCTACTCCTAGCCTATTTCCTGGGGCTCTTCGTCTGTCCCACAAAGCATTCAGTGCTCATGCTTCTCTCTGAGCAGATAGACGTAGCCTCTCCGACATTGCATCTCTCAGCCCATATGTCCTACCATGGAAGGGATTCGAACCTGTAGTAATACGTTGGTTGATAGGTTGGCCTGCTCAGAAAGGGCTTTTCTCTGGCTTTGCCTGTTACAGTTAAACTATGGAATAGTAAAGGCTGCCTCATCATATTTGAGCTTATAGCCTAGCTTTAGTACTTAAAAACTGAGAGATATCAGTGAAAGGAAAGTTCTCAGTTTGTGTGTGTATTAAAATTTTATTTTATTTTAAAAATCAAGTATATGTGTGTGTGTGATATATGTAGTGAGTGTTGCTGTTTTCGCAGTCTAGAGGGGCCAGGGCCCTCTGGAGCTGCAGTTACAGATGGCCGTGAGCCACTCGCTATGGATGCTGACAACTAAACTCAGGCCCATGCAAGACCAGTATGTCCTTTTAGCTGTGAGCCATCTCTCCAGCCTCTATATATTTTTCAAATTTATGTGCTGTGTGTCTGTGATTGTATGCCACATGTATGCAGGTGCCTGCAGAGGCCAGAAGGTGGCAACGGATTCCCTTGACGCTAGATTATAGGTGGTTGTAAGCACTTGACATGTGCTGGGAACCAAGCCCTGGTCCTCTGGAAGAGCAGCAAGAGTGCTTAACTATTTTTGGATATTATACATTTGAAATAAAAGATTTATTTTATTTTATTTTATTTTTAGTTGTGTGTGTGTGTGCGCGCGCGCGCGGGCACGCAGGCACGCATGTGGGTATGCACACGTGAGTGCCAGTGTCTATGGAGTCCAGAGTGGCTGGATCCTCTGGAGCTGGAGCTCTACCAGTGTGGGTTGTCTGCAAATTCTCTAAACCGCTGAGCCAGCTCTCTGGGCCATAACGTACATCTTACAGTTGTAGCCATGCCAGTTATAGCACCTTCAGTGTCTGTGACTTCAGTTACAGCACCGTCTCAGGGGGAGCTGCTTTCTGTAGTCCTTTTGCCTTTTCTGTTAACAGCTATTTCTACTTTCCCCCCCTTAAAGTAGCACCAGAGAATGAATATAAAAAAAACAGAAACGAGTTGAAGGAAAAGAAAGCTCCTGGTCCAAGCAAAGTAAGTACTTCACTCTTCTAAAAACGAATAGTATTGTCATGGGCCTATGACTCTTGAGACTGCCTCATAATTGCCAGCAGTGTTAGTTCTGTGCAGAAAGCTGGATTCTCCCTAATTTTCATTTTTTAATTCTCCGCCTACCTTTCTCAACTACCCTATAGGCTCCTATTAATTTATTAATGTTTTTTCATACCTTGTATGTTGATGCAAAGAAATTTGAGTAACATGTTATCTTCCTCCTTTTGTGACACAAAAATACCATTGTAATTTAAATATTTTGTGTGTTTTTTGGTTTTTCGAGACAGGGTTTCTCTCTGTGTCGCCCTGGCTGTCCTGGACTCACTTTGTAGACCAGGGTGGCCTTGAACTCATAGCAATCCACCTGCCTCTGCCTTCTGAGCACTGGTATTAAAGGCTTGTGCTACCACCTCTGGCTCAACAAATCTTTTTTTAAGTTGAAAAAAAAATTCAGGTGTGGTTTTAATCCCAGCACTCGGGAGGCAGAGGCAGACGGATCGCTGTGAGTTCGAGGCCAGCGTAGTCTAAGTTCTAGGACAGCCAGGCTACACAGAGAAACCATATCTTAAAAGAGCAAACAACAACAAAAAAGTAAGTAAATAAATAAATGAGTAGTTAGTGGAATAGATGTGGTGGCACATGTCTTTAGTCCTAGAACTTGGGAGGCAGATGCAAGTGGATCTCTGTACTGGGCTCCAGGGCAGCTGGAGCTTCATGGTGAGACTGTCTTCAAAACAGAATAAAAGTGGAGCACAGCTGAGGAAGGCAGTTGACACTGACCTCTGGCTGTATAGAAAATCAGAGAGAGCGTGCCCTCGGGCTAGTAACTAGTGCCATGCTCAGCCATGGAAACTGTCCTCTAGAGTCACAGAGGCAGGACACACCTGTAGTCCTAGGTAGGATGATGACAAAGCCCCAGGATACCCGGAGCTACTTAATGAAACTTTGACTCAATAAACAACTCTTGTGAGTAAAATAGTCTATTTCTTTTTTTGCAGTTTCCACCCATACTTTCTTCCAAATACCCTGAGGATGACCCAGACTACTGTGTATGGGTCCCACCTGAAGGTACAGTTTCTATTTTTCCTTTCATTCAAGATGTATGTATATGTGTATCTGTAAGTGAATGCCCACATGTATGTGTGTGTACAACATGTTTGTCTCTCATGGAAGCCAGAAGGGTATTAGTTCCTGTGGAACTGGAATTATGGGTGGTTGTGAGACCCCATGTAGGTGTTACAAAAGTAGCAAGTACTCCTAACCCTGAGGCATCTCTCTGGCTCCTATTTATATTAAGTAGGTTATATATTTAAGAAAGTTACACAACTGCTGAGTACGTCTCCCTTTTGGTGGAACTAAAGGGTGTAAAGAGACACGCTAACTGAGTAGAATGGGTGCATCCTGTGTAGACTCTTACTCAAACAATTTTAGAACAGCTATAATGGTCTCATGTGTAGCTCAGTGGGCAGAGTGCTTGCCTAGCATTCACAGAGCCCTGGCCTTAATCCCTAGCACTGCATAAAGCAGGTGTGCTGCCACAGGCCTGCGATCCCAGCACTCAGGAGTGGAAGCAGGGTGATCAGAAGTTCAAGGTCATTGTTGACTACGCAGCAAGTTTGAGGCTAGCCTGGGCCACATGAGACCCAGCTTCAGAAATAAATAAATGGATATATAAATATGTAAAAATAATTTTTTGTAAAGTAATGAGACAATCAGACACATTTGAATACTAACTGAAAATTGGGTGATAGAAATTATTTCTGACTCTTTACAGGTCTGGATGATGTTGAATGATGGTTTTTGGAAAGTGTCCTTATGCTCTAGACATAGTCACAGATGCAGTGATGTCTGATGTTTACCTTTCAGTGCTCTGGTCCTGGAGAATAAGAGAAGTTTGGACAGGGGTAGTAGATAAAGCAGGATTGGCCACATAGTACCAGTTATTAAAGCTAGATGACAGATGCATACACTTCTTTATATTTTCATGTTTATTTTGCAAGAATTTTTAAATTTTATTAAGCAAAAGAAAAAATTAAATTCTGACTTACATACTCATTTTTAATCTAAAAATAATGAAATATTATCAGTTTCTTATTCTTATGCATTATATGAAATGTCTATACAAAGATAAGATGCATTTCAGCACTTTTTCTACACAAATACAGGGTTTTTTTCTACTCATTATTTGTTCTAAGCACAATTCAGAAATCCACTGCTATTTACAGACTTCTTGTTTCTCATTTAACTGACATAGTAGTTAATTGACTTTTTAGTGTGTGTACTCACATGTATATGCCGTGGTGTGTATTTGGAACTCAGAGAACAACTTGCAAGAGACTCAGTCTGTCTTCTGTGCAGGTGCTGGGGCTTGTGACTTTACCTATGGACCCATACCACTGGCTCCTTGGTTTGTTTTTTATTTTTATCAATTACTGTTGTGTGTATTGATACACAAATATGATAGAAATGAAGAAATGTGTGTTCCATGGTGCACATTTGGAGATTGAGGCAGGAGGAGTATGAATCCAAAGCCAGTCACACAGGGATATGCCACTGGGTCTGCCTAAGTGGTATTATAGGGTTTTTATGGCAGACTTCGTTATTTAAATAGTTGCCTCATTGGATATTTGCCGTGTTTCTATTCTCTTACCATTCATTACAAACAACTCTGCAATGAGTATTCATACTAGGTGAATGAAGTCAGTTTCAGAAAGACAAATATTGCATGTTTTCTCTAGACGTATACAATCATATGTACATACATGACATGAAAGGAGAAGTGAAACTGTTCAGAAGCCCAGAGGGACTAATGGGATGGGGAGAAAGGAGAGGGTGGTGGGATAGAAGGAGGTCTTAAAGTACATTATATATTCACATGAAAAATCCCGTCTAATAAAATAAATTAACTGTGAAGAAAATTAGTGAATGCTGAAATTAAAGAGGATAAAGCTTCTGGACAGACAAGTAAACAAATACATAAGATACAGAGATGCACCTGTAGGAAAATAGTGAGTGTCGTCCCGGGTCAGAGGCGTGCCCAGAATTGCCCTGACACTGTGCTAGCACACACACGTGTAAGAGGTGATTGTCTCCCCATAGGGCCATCACATGTCACTTGTTTTGGTGGATGGTGTTTGTAAGATACTAGTATCTACTCCAGCTTTAGTTCCTAGAAATATTTGCTTTTTGTACTCTAATAAATGTTGAGATAGAAGTAAAAAGAAACTATATTCTGAAATTATGCACAAGAAATAAGGTTTCACAGCCAGACATGGTGGCACACACCTTTAATCCCAGCACTTGGGAGGCAGAGGCAGGTGGATCACTGTGAGGCCAGCCTGGTCTACAAAGGGAGTCCAGGACAGCCAAGGCTACACAGAGAAACCCTGACTTGAAAAACCAAAAAAATTTTTAAAAAATGTTTTAAAGTAAATTTTCTGTTTTTAAAGGAACTGTCTTATTTGTTTTGCTTTTGGCTTACTGATGTCTGAATATTTTTTTTCTTTTTGACTTTGGAAAATAATTTATTTTATTTTATTTTTTTATTTTGATGTAGGTCAAAGTGGAGATGGCAGAACCCATCTTAATGACAAGTATGGCTATTAATTGGTTCAGAGTCCCAAAGGGAGACCTTGTGGACTGCAGGATATTTGGGATGATGTATCAAGTCATGACCAGGAAGTTCAGATGTGATCGTCTGTGAAATCTGGTGACTGGCTTTTTCTTCTGTATCCCTGACTTCCTCAAGTTACCTGCCCATTGGAGTCGCCTGAATTTTGGTGTTTATATTTAAGTGTTTGTGTACATATGTAAAAAGGAACCATGTACGTTGAGAATTAATAAAATAAGAGACATGACCCTATTATATGAGAAGGTAGTGATGATTTTCCTAATGTTGTTTAAGGTCATAGCTTCTACTATAACTAGGGCCTGTGCTGGTACCTGCTGCCACTCTGGATGACTCTGCCAGTGAACGTGGACTGTCCTTAGGACTCAGTGTTGGATGACAAAACTGTGGGTGCAGAGCAGAGCTTTCATCTCATGGGGAATAAGAGGTGGTTTATTCTTAGTCAAATGTAGGTGACCATGGCTGAGGAACGTGGATGGATTCAGGTTGCACCAAGGAACATGGAAGTGGCTCCAAGTGGAAGTGGCTGTATGAGCTTTTATTACTACAAAACAAAGGCGGCCATAAATCAGTGCATAGACTAAATACCCTGGTGGAGACTGCAGGTAGGCGGGTAACAGTACAGTGGGGGAAACTCTACTGTACACCTCAGATACTATTGGATAATATTCTTAACTATTGGGTTGGTAGAAGCTAGTGGTCTACCGACAGTATATTCCAAAGGTTTGTTTGTTGGAAGATATAGGGCCAGACACAGAGGTGGACAATGAATGTCTATTGAAGTGACGCAAAGTGGCCCAACATAATTTGTCTCTGGTTCTGCAGCATCCTAACTTTTTCCTGGGAACTTCTAATAGCACTTCTGTTGGCTAACCATTACGTTTTGTGCATGCAAACTGGTCAATCCAAATACTGCTTTGTATCTGTTTCATAGTGGTAGCAAGGCCCATTCTAGAGACCTGATAAAGATGAATCTAAGGCATTCTTTGGAGAGAGAAATAATTGTGAAAGCCACTAATAAAAAGCCTGACTGTCAGCACTTGTGGAAGCAAAGGCAGGCAGATCTTTGTGAGTTTGAGGCTAGCCTGGTCTACAAAGCTAGTCCAGGGCAGCCAAGATTACACAGAAAAAAATGGAAACAAAACAAAGCAAGCAAACAAACAAAAATGCCCTGGACTATATTAATATTGTCAGCCATCATTCTCTAAGTATTACCTCTCTCCCTCTCTCTCTCTTACCCTCTCCATCTACTTTTACACAAGTGTAGTAGGAATAGTGTGTCTACAACTAAAATAAGAACGTAGAATGGCCTAAAGAAGCAAAGTGAAATCAGGCCTAATGGCACAAGCCGTTAATCCCGGCCCTTGAGAGACAGAGGCAGAGGCAAGCAGATCTCTGAGAACTGGAGGCCAACCTGGCCTACATAGTGAGGTCCAAGACAGCCAGAGCTACATAGATAGACCCCATCTCAAAAACCAAGAAGAAGAAGTGATAACGGTTGCAGATAAGAGAAACAGGCATTTTTATCCCCCCCCAAAAAACCAACCCTCTTTACTATTCTTTTTTTTATTATTTTATTTTTGTACATATACATTTATATTATTACACATATATACAATAGATTATCTATGGCAAGAAGAACTGTGACACAATCAGGAATTATATAAATGTTACATTCTTAGTGTTTTGGCTGTTTGTATTTGACACCCTTGAAGAAGACATCTTTCCTATCTTGGTGCATTTAAATTTTTGAATGTAAATCAATCTTCATCACATATTGTCATTATCAACTTAGAACACCTATCTAGACCTAAAAACATCTTAACCCCTAAACAATTAAGCTATCTGGTCTCTAACTCCTTCAGAGACTTGAGAAGGAGTAAACTTGATTACCTGAGTATGCCAGGAGTGCAGGTTAGTAGCTTTCCAAATTAAAAGATGACAGAGACAGTTTTCTACCTGAATAGTCACCCAAAACTCTATAACATTGGAGCATCTTCTTCAGCTTTCTTGCCCAATATATCTGACAGGCATATTTGTGAGCAGGAACTATTGAGGACTTGCTTACCGTGTCTTGGCATAGTTTGGCCAT
This sequence comes from Acomys percivali, assembly GCA_907169655.1. Lineage (NCBI taxonomy): Eukaryota > Metazoa > Chordata > Mammalia > Rodentia > Muridae > Acomys > Acomys percivali. The sequence continues at coordinate 107,547,793 of OU015742.1, read as the reverse complement.
CGACTCTGCCTGCTCTCATACTATTCTTCCGCCAGACTGGATATAATTTCATTTCTAGTTGATGATCTTCTATCTATCTATCTTTCTTTCTATCTATCTATCTATCTATCTATCTATCTATCTATCTATCTATCTATCTATCTATCTATCTATCTATGGTTTTGGGGTTTCACTGTAGCCCTGGTCTCCTGGAACTCATTCTGTAGACCAGGCTGGCCTCACACTCACAGTGGCCTGCCTGCCTCTGCCTGCCTCTGCCTCCCGATTGCTGGTATCAATGGTGCATTCCCTCTGAATTTTTATTTTAATGTTTGTGCTTGAAGTAATTTATTCTTTTTTCTTAAATCTAGCTTTTCCTCTTGAGTCTACAACCATACGCCGTGTGTGCAGTGGGTTTCTACTGGTAGGAACAGTTGGTTCTCAGTGTCTATGTGACCATAATTCTTCTGTGATTAGCAGAGCTACGTGGTATGACAGTGTTCCTGTCTGAGGACGTACATGGATAGTTGTATTACAAAGGAGTGTGATCATGATATAAAAGGAGTATTATCATTTTCAATTCTTCTGAACAGAATTGTCCTCTCCTCCTGTACCAAATATTATTGACAGGAGTAGAAGCAAGAGCCCAGTCTTGGGAGCAATCAGGACCCCACAGCTTTTGTGAGCATAACTAAATCTCACTTATTACTTCACAGTAGGAAGGGAAATGTGACTCCATTCTGTAACATTCTCCTTTTACTTGTCATTGACACAGTATGAGTATTCTTTAGGACTTTTCCACGTGACCTTGAAGACTCATTTAATCTGGAAACGCGGGCTCTTTGAGTAGACTTCTTTTTTAAGGCATGCATTTAGCAAATTCTGTCCTAAATGTCCTAGTCCAATACTCACACATCCAGGGAGGTTTAATTTTGGATCTAGCATTTGGCCAGTTTTTATTAAAAACACCATGAACACTGTTGCCTTTCTCAGTGTAGCTTTGGCTGTCCTGCAACTTACTCTGTAGGCCAAGCTGGCCTCAAACTCACAAGAGATCGACCTGCCTCTGCCTCCTGAGTGCTGGGATTAAAGGTGTGCGCACCTCCACTGCCAAGTTATAAATCCTTTTTCAAAAACTTTTTTTTTCATTTAACTTAAAACAAAATATATACCTTTCTCATATTTGATGGTTCTTCTCTATTTCCTTAGCAACAATAACTATATTTTAATGAAAACCTAGGAAGCTATATGTATACAGAAAGAAAAGCGACATTATATCTTAAATATCTAACAATAATGACAGGCCGAAATGTGTTAATACCCCTGTTAATGTTCTTATTTTCTTTTACCAACAAATTTAAATTAAGTTCTTAGGTTTGTTTGAGTCTTATGAACTAGAAGGAACTTGGACTGTTTATAATACATGAGCTCTTAGAAGTCAGTTTGAATCAAACCATTGGGCCTTATTTTATAAACATACCAAATAACATATTGCCACATCTGGTATGCCTCTGGATGAGGGAGTGAACAAGGCCAACGTACAGACACAGGGAAATGCTGGGATCCGGTGGACTGGGCTCTCTGATGGAGAAAATGAAGCACTCTGGGAGTCAGTGTTTATTATCTGCAGCTGAATATTGTTTTTAAATTATTAATATTATTAGTATGCCCGGCTATCAACCAATTAAGACACAGACATTTGTTGTATTTTAAGATAGCCTTAGTTAATTTGGAGCAGGGCAGACAGTAATCCTCTAAACTACTTCCATAGTGGGGCAGCTGTGGGGATACCTGCCCTAATCCTATGCCATCTGTTTCTAATAACTTCTATCAAGCTACCTCCCGTCTACAATCCCAAGTACTTCCTAATGTTCTTCAACTGGGCCGGATTCTCCATCCGCGCCAGCCATGTGCTTCTCTTCCATCTAACCCGTGGTGGCCTTCTTCCCTTCCCTCCTCTCGGGTCTCTCTTCCTCTTGTGGCAGTCTTTCTTCTTCTTCCCTCCTTCTCCTTCCCAGGGTCTGTCTCTCTCTCTCTCTGTCTCTCTGTCTCTCTGTCTCTGTCTCTGTCTCTGTCTCTGTCTCTCTCTCTCTCTCTCTCTCTCTCTCTCTCTCTCTCTCTCTCTCTCTCCCTCTCTCCCTCCTTAACCACACACCTCTATCTCTTCTGCCCTGCCCAGGTGGGATGGCTTTTTATTAATCAAAAGATGGGTCAGGGAGACAGCAAGCAGTTATTAGCATCAAAATACATCAGGCCATCCCCCAACAGTTGAACAGGAAGGTGGGGCTATTGCATACACTTGAATTCAGAAGCAGGTTTACCTCATCTTTGTAGACACAGTCTCTGTGAGGAAGCAGTCTTCAGGCTGTAAAATCCAGGAGGAGAAAGCTGTGGTGGACATTTTCTGCATACACTATCAATGTTCACACTTGAGCCCCGAGGAAGGTTTTGCAGTCCCTTTGAGCCTTATACCATGACCATGTCAGCAGCACACATTCATGAAGGACTTCACTAATTCTGGGCTTCCTGTGCTCCCCACAACATAGGTCTAAAGGCACTGTACTGAAACATTGACAGTCCCAAGATGACACAACTTTCCTCTAAAGCTTAGTTATAATACAGAGCAGTAGGCCAGGCACGGTGATGCACACCTGTAACCCCAGCACTGGAGAGGCAGGTGCAAGAGGATCTCCACAATTTCAAGGCTAACATGTCCTACAGAGAGAGTTCCACATCGGCTTGGGATAAATAGTTGGAACCCTGTCTCAAAAACAAAACACAAAGCGAAGACAAAGCACTAATGAAGTATAGGTGGGCAGCCAGTCCTGGGCTGTGGGTCAAGAGTTAGTTAAGACTTAGAGTCCTGGGAAGCGAAGGGTTTTACAGGTGTGGGTGTCAAGGAGGACAGTATGGACGGATGGGTGTATTTTACCTGTCTCATGCCTCCAGAATCAGAACTGTGGAAGTAAAACCTTAAAAATCTGTATGTCTGTGCTTTAACTAGGATGGGCTTGAGGAACTCATCTTGAGTAATCACCATTTGTATGTTAGTTTTCAAAAGAAGCAAGAGAAGTCCCCAGATAATTAGACCGAGAGACAAAAACCAAAACTCTGTATATTGGAGTCATAAATAAGAATGAAAGATCGGGGGCCTGGAGGGATGGCTCAGAGGATAAGAGCACTGACTGTTTTTCCAGAGGTCCTGAGTTCAATTCCCAGCAACCACATGGTGGCTCACAACCATCTATAATGTGCTCTGATGCCCTCTTCTGGCTTGAAGGTGTACATGCAGGCAGAGCACTTATACTTAATAATATAAATAAATCTTAAAAAAAAAAAAGAATAAAAGATCATGCACACATAGGCCTACAGACATATGACAAAATGACACACACTGACAGTAATTATCATTGAGTACAAACAAGAAATCAAAACACCAAAAACATAATATGATTACATTAAATTAGAAAGTACCCAATAAAAAGAAGCCAAGTAGTAAATTTATAGTCATGTCCTTGAGATATAAGAGGGGCCCAGAGAAAAGCAGAAAGGTCAAAAAATGAAACTTGCCAGCGAGGGTTAATAGCTTCTCTTGTTTGAGAGCAACAGAGGGAGCTGCTCTTGCATGGAGACATTTCTAATTAATTAGGAAAACCCAGAGAGCACTGGTTTGTAAATTAATAGGATGATGTAAAAATCCTAAGAAAATCCCAGAGTTTCTTTTTTTTTCTTTTATTGAAAATAGTTTTTTTGGGGCTGGGGTATGCTGAAGAGATAGCTCAGAGGTTAAGAGTACTGGCTGTTCGTCTAGAGTTCAATTCTCAGCAACCACACAGTGGCTCAGAGATCATCTATAAGAAAATTGTATACATAATTAATAAATCTTAAAAATAGTTTTTCATATAATATATTCTGATTATGGTCTCCATTCTACTCCCAAGTCCTCCCCACCCCCACACCCTTCCATCTAGAACCACCTCATTCCTGTCTCTCCTTAGAAAATACACAGGAAGCCAGGCGACGTGGCCTTTAATTCCAGAGCTCAGGGGATGAAGGCACACTAATCTCTGTAAATTTGAGGCCACCTGGCCTTTGTATTGAGTTCCAAGACAGCCAGGGCTATGAGAAGGGAGGGGGAAAAAGAGGGAGGGAGGGAGGGAAAAAAGAAAACAAATAGGCATCTAAGGAATAATAGTAAAGTATAGTAAGATAAAAGGAAAAAATATTGGAATATGACAAAATAAACAGAAGAATAAGAGCCCAATAAAAGGCACAAGAAACGGATATAGATGCAGAAATGCACTTGTTCACATATCCAGGAATCCCATAAAAACACAAAACTGGAAGTCATATATGTGCAAAGCCTGTAGAGTTAAAAACAATAAAATGGAATTAAGGAAAAGCCCTCCATGCTGCCTCAGTCCCAGAATGTCTTGCTGTGACTCACGAAGTCTCATAAGCAGTGTTCTCAGGTAGTGTGTGCAGGGATTGGACACCATCAGGACCTCTGCTCCCTCTAGGCTTTATCTGAGCAGTGCTGTAATCCTTTTTGCTACAGAGTGGCGTTCTGTTTGGGGCTTACTGAAGAAGAGACTCGGAGAGGAGTGGAAGGAGAAAGAGGCAGTGTAGAAGAATGAATGAGAGTAAGGATTAAGGAAAGTTAAATTACTCGAGCTGGGCGTGGTGGCGCACGCCTTTGATCCCAGCACTTGGGAGGCAGAGGCAGGGGGATCTCTGTGAGTCAGGACTACAAGAGAAACCCTGTCTCAAAAAAACCAAAAACAAATACAAAAAACCCAAAAAGCAAGAAAGAAATAAAGAAAAGAAAAGTTACTCTGAATTAACCTTTGGTTTTTGGTCTCTAAAATCCTTTAAAACAAAATCAAAACCCAGTACTAGGGGTTGAAGTTAGAGCCTGTGAGACAAATGCTGCTGCTGAGCCCTGAAATCCTCATGGATTGCCTCCTCTTTAGCACTTTAAATTTTTAATAGCATTTTTTCACTAATTAATTAATTTATTTACAACCCAGTAGGAAGTTTCCCTCCCTCCTCTCCTTCCAGGCCCTCCCTCTCATATTTCCTGCCCTCCCCCTGTACCCCTCCCCTTTTTAAAATAGAAAATTGTTGAAATAGGCTGTCCATTTGTGATCTCTTAGTCTGTTGCCCAGGACTTCTAGTTTGGTAAGGAGAAAAATGGACGATTTAAGTATGTCAAAAGGTACTCCTTTTATCAAATACTTGCAAGTTAAATTACCATAATTATCAAACAAAACCAGCTGGAGTACCAAATGGTGTTTTTCTCCAAACATTTTCTCATCTATTTCTCATCTTAATGTTTTTTTTTTCCTCCATGAAAGTTACCATCAACTTTCTAGCTTGGTGGAATTTGCATTTTGGATCTTGTCTCGGTCAGTCCTTTGCTACTGTGTCTTGGGTTTCCACCGTGCATCTTCAGGATTGTGAGGGGCTCAGGACACTGCCTGATCACCCCGTCTGTGAGTCTTCTGACCTGAGCCAAGGGGCTGAGGACACTGCCTGATCACCCCGTCTGCGAGTCTTCTGACCTGAGCCAACAGTGTTTCTTACAAACCAAGATGGGTTGCCTTGGTCCTCCCAGGTCATTGTACATCCTGGGGAGTCCCCCTTGCCACCTGCACTCTGCTGGGCTGGAGGGAGCACATGCCTCATGTCTTCATAGCCTTACAATCAAGCATTCATAGACTTTGTAAAGGGAAAGGGGCTAGGTTGTAAAGGGGGAAGAAAAGGAGAGGATACATGAAGAACAAAAGAGAACAAACCCCAGATACTTAAGGAATGGGAGGTGGGGGAAAGGCCAAATGCTAACATATTCTCAAAGGTAGTCAGTGCTCCATCCAAATGCTGTGCAATGAAAGCATATACAACAACCAGTTCAGAATAAATCAATAGACTGTCTGCCGGCTGAAAGCAAAGGGAAGGCTCAAGCCCCAGAAAAACCTCCTCCAGCATGCACCTGATGAGGCAACCTAGACAATTGCACGCCAAGAGCCCTTGTTGGTCCCCAGCACTGTTGCTGACTGAAAGTGGACTGTCCTGTGAGCCTGGCTTTGTTAAGGTTCCTGTGGCTGCTATGGAACTTCCTGGCCAGAAACAACTCTGGGAAGAAAGAGTTTATGGCTCACATCACAGCCCATCACTGATGGAAGTCAGCAGAGACCTGGAGGCAGAAGGTGATGAGAGGCCATGGAGGAGTGAAGGGGTGCTGCTTCCCCATTGCTTGCTTAGTCTGCTTTCTTTCTTTTAAGATTTATTTATTTATTATTATTATTATTATACAGTGCTCTGCTTGTATGTACATTTGAGGGGGCATCAGATCACATTGTAGATGGTTGTGAGCCACCATGTGGTTGCTGGGAATCGAACTCAGTACCTCAGGAAGAGCAGTCAGTGCTCTTAACCTCTGAGCCGTCTCTCCAGCCCTATCTTAGCCTGGTTTCTAATAGCAAGCAACCAGGAGTGGTACTGCCCACAGGAAGCTGGCCCCTCCCACACCAGTCAACTGAGAAAAGGCACTGTGGGCATGCCTACAGGCACATTTTATGGAGGCATTTTCTCAGTTGAGAGTTCCTCTTTCTAGTGACTAGCTTGTGTCAAGTTGACATTAAACTGAATAGCACAGGACCCAGCGTTGGCTGCCAAAACTATTGGTGCTAAACACAGTCTCACCTCAAAGAGACTAAGAAATACTTCATTCTGAACCAAATATGAGACAGGCCCAGCAGCATGGATTGAAGTTGTGCCAAATGACGTGTTTCACCATGGAGGTGGGTTTATGAGGTTTTTTTTTTTTTCTAGTTACAGAATAAAAGAAAGTCATAAATCAATGCATTTACCAAATACATAGGTGGGACTACAGGTGGTTAGATTAAAGCAGTTTGGTGAAAACGTGGTTATAAATTTCAGGTGGTATCTGATGGTGTTTATAGTTTCTGGACTGACGGCTGTGAAGAGTAGGTCTCAGCTGTCAACTTCATGAGTCACTTAAGAGATTGGCCGAGGGTATGCCTATGGGAGAGTATCTGACCATACTAATTAAGGTGGAAAGACCCACCCACTGTGGGCAGCACCATTCCCTGAGCTGGGATCTTGGACTGTATGAAAATGAAGATGTGCACAGAGTATGGGCATCCATCGTTCCCCACCCTTGACAATGGGTGCCGTGTCTCCAGCTGCCTCAGCTCCTGCCTCGGAACCGTCCCTGTCACCAACAGACTGTGCCCTTGAGCTGTGAGCACAAGAAACTCTCTCCCTTGAGTTGGTCTTGTCAGGATATTTTATCTAAGCAACAGAAAAAAGTAGTTAAGTTAATGGTGTTGGTCTGCTAAGAATATATCCCAGAGGTTTTACCTGATAGAAAGGTGTTAAGTTGGGTGGACAGTGAGTGGCTGTTAAGGAGAATTAGGATGATTCAAGATAACTGTCTTTGGATCTGTGGTATCCAGCTCTGGTAATCGTGGAGTCTAATCAGTCTGTGCACCTTAGTGGGATTTGGGTTTTATCTCTAAAACATTTCTCAGACACCCGAAACCCCAGGACTCAGGGGCTTGAGGAAGGAGGCCTGCTGGAAGGTTAAAGACAGCGTGGGTTAGAGTAACCCACTGTCTCAAAAACAAAAGTTATTTTATCAGTATGTGTGTATATACACATATGTCATTAGAGAAAACAGTAAATGAAATGTGGTCATTTGAGGCTATTTAGAGAAAGGGCAAGTAATGCCGCATGGATTACAAAAGAAGAAAGCATGGGAATCCTAGCCCCAGGGCCTGGCTGATGTCTCGATCGGTAAAGCGCCTGTGTGCAAGCACAAGGACCCGAGCTGAGTGTGCCAGAACCCACAGAGAAAGCCGGATGCCTCTTACCCTTTCCTGTTGCTGTGATAAACTATCCTGACAGAAACAGCGTGAGGAAGGGTTCATTTTGGCTTACAGCTGAGGAGCACTGGGCATCCTGAAGGGAAGTGAAAGCAGCAGGAGTCTGAAGCACAGGCACATCACATCTGTAATCAGGAAGCAGAGTGGGTGTCTGTGCTCAGCTAGCTTTCTCCTGCTCTAAACTACATGTTTATCTGTTGTGTGTGTGGCTGAGACGGTATGGGTGTGAAGGTCAGGCGACAACCTGAGGGACTCAGTTCTTAACCTCGGGCTCTCAGGCTTGGTGGCAGCATATTTACACACTGGCCCGTCGCACCAGTCGCATGTTCTTTTCAGATGGTCTAGAACGCAAGTCCAGGAAATGGTGCCACCTGGTTTAGTGTGTCTTCCCCACCTCAACTGACATAGCCTCTCCCAGATGTGCCTAAAGTCTCCTGTGCAGTTGACAGTTAGCACTTAAGTCATGCCTGGTGTGTCACACCTGGTGTGGCAGCAGCACTGTGCCTGTGACCCCAGCCTTGGGGAGGCAGAGACAAATGGGTCCCTGAAGCTTATTAGCCAGCCACCCTAGCTGCATCAGTGAGCTGCAAGAGATACCCTGTCTCAAGGAAAGAAAGGGTGGGCAAGATGGCTCAGTGTGGAATGGCACTTGCCACTATCCCTGACCACCTGGGTCCAACCCCAGGGGCTCACGGTAGAACAGGAGACCTGACTTCCATGGGTAGTCCTCTGACTTCCACATGTGCCATGGCATGTTTGTGCAATGTCAGAAGCCTTGGTGTCACCACAACATGACAATTGCCAAGATTCTGCTCATTTCACGTGGGCATTAGAGGTTCAAGCTCATGTCAGAGCACACCTCTGTTATCATAAGCACAGGCCTTGTCGGTGCGTTATAAAGGAAAAAGCAGCCTTCCTAAGTCCAGAGGCTTGCTTTGTGAGGCTGAAGCACATAGACTGGAAACCACGAACAAAGAGAGCACGCTGCGATGACAGAGGGGATCATCAGGGTCCCTCACCCGGCTCTCTTGTGTCCTTGGGTGTAGAAACCTGAGCTTTGCCGAGTTGTAGCTCACCAGTCCAGTCATCACCTGCCTCTGAAGGGTCATGACAGTAAGCGTTGGTACACGGTAGGATTCCCTTCAACTGGAAACGATATAAAAACATATGCCCTCCTGTGCCAGAGGATGGTTGAGAGACCATAGAGTGTACATGAAGATGCCTTGAAAACCACAGTTTGTATTAAGTGCTGAGGTGTTATCTATGTCCTGTGTTCCTTCCTCCTCCCCTCTTTGGTGCTTCCCTCCTATAGTCACACCTTTCCCCACCCCATCCCACCTCCATCCAAGGAATGGAGTGATTTTCCCAATGTCTTGACCCCCCGATGGCAGGATCAGGGTTACTGTAGCTGTGTCGTAGGTGTCTCCATATTCCAGCTAGGGTAACTCCTCTGATTGGAATGTAGTTGTTTAGAGACAGATGAACTGCCTACATAGTATTCTTTTGGGGGCTGCCCTTGATGAGAACCACTTTCCCTTACAGCTAGTCCCTAGAAGGCATATTCTCTTTAAAAGGTCATTTTTTAAAAAAAGGTATACCAGCACCTGGGAGGCAGAGGCAGGCAGATCTCTGTGAGTTCGAGGCCAGCCTGGTCTACAAAGCGAGTCCAGGACAGCCAAGGCTACACAGAGAAGCCCTCTCTGAAAAATCAAAACAAAATAAAAAGTATAGTTCTCTCTGAGTGTATGTGACATGTGCAGGTGCCTGTATAGTCGAGGAGAGGGTGTTGCATCCTCTGGAGCTGGAATTATGGGCTGTTGTGAGCTGCCCAGTGCAGCTGCTGGGAACTGACCTCCTATTCTCTAGAAGAGCCGTGAGTGGTCTTAACTGCTGACCCAGACCACTCCCATGCTTATGTCCACATTTTGTTTTGTTTGCTTCAGTACAGTGAGTGGCTTTGAGTTACTTCAGGGCAGTAGCATCTAATAGCAGAAATGACAGGACAGTGAAGTGGATGGGTATCAGCAAAGCTTTAGGAAGGAAAAAGCAGAGTAAAGAGGTATTGACACAAAAGAAATCTCCTGTTCTTGGGATCAACTCTTTGAGGACAGAGTTCTTGTTGCTATACAAAGTACCTAGCACATTCCATCAGTATTTGTTGATCGCTTGCCATAAGCATTCTTCCTAGAATTGTTCCAAAACAAATAGGAATTGGAGGGCAGCTAGCCTCTTGAAGTCTAAGCCCTTACCCATCACTACATTGCTAGAACTGGAGGGGTTAGCCCTCTTTGGAAATACGACACATTGCTGAACTAACTTTGAAGCCCTTAGCAGCACCTGAAATCTGTTGTTTTACCATTGAAATGTGCTGCCACCACCTCATAGGATGTGACGGGCCAGCAGCTGTCGATGGCTTCCTGAAAGAATGGAAGCCAGAGGGCAGCTGGCAGCTCTATGACAGGAATCAAACCTGGGGGCGGGGCTGGGGGAGCTGGGGCTGAGTTCCCATACAGGATTTGGTCCAACCAGATGCCTAACTTCTGGGAAATTACATAAAGGAACTTGTCCTTGCGGGGTGGGGCGAGGCATAAAGCTGGTATGGTCTCCTTTCGTGACTAACCACTCTCTGATCCTGAGATTCCTCATTTGATGTGGCATTGAGAAAAACTTTCAAGATTTTTCTGGTCTCTAAGCAGACCTTGTCCTGTTTTGGGCTTAGGGGTTTGGCACACCGTGCTTCCTGGTGGAGCCAAGCTAGGAGGTCAGAAACCTTTTTCCTCCATAGGACTTGGCATCATGAGAAGAGCTAATCAACTCAGCGTGTGAGGGAGAAGCGAGCGGCTCCCACTGAGGGCAGCTTCTTCATCCCTCATACCTGGTTTAGATTGTTCATGTAAAGGCTTCATATGGCCCCCACTCTGTGCCTCTTCCCAGGTCTTCCTTGTCTGCTCTGTGCCTCTGTACACATCTCAGATACATCCTTAAGCAGAGTCCTTTGAAACCTGAAGCTTCTCCAGTATCAAATTCTTTTGAATCTTTAAAATCCCTTTTAGGCTCCCTGTGCTTTGGATCCTTATGTCTCAACATGCCTTTATCCCTCCTTTTGCACCATCTGGTCTGGTGTGCCTGATAATATCAATCTCAGGTTTGAAGCCAGCCTGGTGTCCATAGCGAGTTCAAAGCCAACCAGGGCTACCTAGTGAAACCCTCTCAATGACAAACACCTCCTCCCAAAGTCCTATTCTTTTGAAGTAGACTGTTTTCTTAGGGCTCTCTTAGGCAAACACAGTGTTGCTTTATAGAAGGGACTTGAGCGTGTGCATTTTAACAAGGAATGACTGTATCTAGAGACATATTTATTAGTAGAAAATTGCACTTGCAATTGGTAAATTGTTTTTATTTCCTTTGCAGTGTCATTTTAAAAGCAGTTTATGTATAAAGCAGTCTTCAGTTCACAGCGAAGTTGAACAGCCAGCCCGTAGCCCCGCGTTTCCTCTGCCCCTGCTTTCACACAAGCATGGCCTCCCTGTTGTCAACAGCCCTCCCCCGCCCCCACGCACTACAGTAGCTCCGCCCCCTCCCATGGAGGAGCATTGGCTCTAGTTTGGGGCCTAAGTCTTCTGCTGGCGCTGGAAATGCTGATTTGGAGGGTTGGCTTTGCCTTCCACAGTCAGGTTGGCTTTTGTCCCTCAAATCCCTACAGAAGCCCTTGCAGCAATGTTAGAGGGCGACCACACGAGGGCAGGAGAGACTCACTAATATTCCTCTAACTCATGGAAGAAATGATTCCCACAGAAGAAAAGTTAAGGATCAGAGAAGCAGTATTCTGAAGGAGTCAAGGGCAGCAAGTTGCTTCCGCTCAGCAGTGTTTTCTCAGGCTCAACACCTGGACGCAGCATGCTAGCCAGGGACATTGCTGAGGTCCAAAGGCTCCTCAAATCTTTCCAACCCATTGTTTCTGCCTTTAGTTTCTCTCTGAGAGTCATTCTTCAGTTTCAGTGAGACCACTCTGTGGGAGGATTTGGGTCATCCCACAGTGCTCTTATAACTTCATGGTTTACAAGGGATTTTTCACACCTCCCTTCCCCCAGATGTGTCACCAGTCATTTGTTAATGGCAAAAAGGGGGTAGTTGTCAATGCTGTTGAAGGAAACAGACTGGAAACAAGTGGCTTCTTCCAAGGCACACCTGGTTTGCCTTGATAAGCCAGAAACCCTGTTTTAAGCTGCCTAGCCATTGAGCTCTCTAGATCTGTCTGTTCCTGCCCTCCCCAAAATGCTGGGTTACGGGTACATGCAGCTGTGCCCAGATGGGGCTTCAAACCTGGGTCCTCAAGCTTGTAGAGCAAGCGCTCTTACATGCTGTGCCCCCCACCCTACCCCTCAGCTCCTGAAGTTAACTTTCAGTGTGGGTCCAGTTAAGAGCAGGACTGGAAACTGTAGCTTGGAGTGGTGACGTGCCAGCCAGGTATGCACAAAGCGCTGGGAACATAGCGGTACACCACATAATCTCAGCACCCAGGAGGTAGACACAGGAGGACTCTTGTTAATAGGGAGCTGTGGCCAGCCTAGTATCTGTGAGACCCTGTCTCAAGAAAGGAAAGGAAAACATTAAATAATGACACTGTTGTTGATATGCAGCAAGGCAGAGACTGGGAAGTTTGAGGTTCCCAGTGTGAAGTTTTAAGAAAGTGTGGTAAGACTGGAAGATGCAACAAAACTACTGACCAAATAGTTACCAGTCTGGGTGTGCCTAAGCAGCGCAACACTGAAGTGTCAGCCTTACATTCCTCCTCTGAGGAGTCGGTAAGGAATTCCTACCCGCCTCGAGTCAAATTAGAACGGTGTGAAAGCACGTTGAAGCTTCAAATGAATGCACAGTCTAGTGTCTGTCTATCCAGGACCTTCCTTCTCTTTGTCTTTCCTAGGAACCCACGCACGGATTTGCCATTCTAAAGTGGGGAAGAGGGAAGGGCTGAAGAATCCCTGGAATCATTCTGGGAACAAGTCCTAGCACATGTCAGTGTTTGCTTTGTCATCCTATTTCAATGACCTCATGTGAGGAAGGGAGGAGCTGTAGGAGCCGTCCTCCGGATACCTAAGCAGGCTCCTGACATACTGTTTTCATTGGCTCAGAGAGCAGGTCCAGGGTCGGCGTTTGAAGTCTGAGCTAATCTTGGAAGAAACAGTTCCTCGCACAGCTGGCCAGGCTTTGCTTCTGGAGGAGCTGCTCTGAGCTGCTCCAGAGGATGCTGATGTGGGCACTGAGTTCAGGACACACTGCCCTGTCCTCTCGGCCCCACTAGCCACTGTGCTCCTCGAGTGAGTGCTAAGAGGACGTGTCATCAATTAGGCATCCAGGGCCTGAGTCTGGGTCAGTTCCTAAATTGGTTCTTATGGGACTACAGGCTGCCTGGCAGAGGCTGCAGTGATCCCAGGAGCCAGAGAGTGTTGTCAGCCTCAAGCATCTACCCAGTGGACCTTGAGTTTGGCTGCTGTGCACCTGGCCTTTTAGGGAAATGAGTCCAGCATGTGTTAAAAGGCCAGATGGGACCTCTCAGTTTCCTTTCACCACGAGAATTCCTCTTATCCATCCTCTCCAGTACTTAACAAATATTTTCAGTGGTTTGAGGCCCATAGCTGTGTTTTTTAGTTAGGAGTTTTTGTTTTTGTATTTTTTTTTTTTTTTTACAGTCTTGCTAAATAGCCCAGGCTAGCCTTAAACACTCAGTTTTCCTGCCTCAGCCTTGAGAGCTGGGATTAAGTTAAGGTTTGAATAAGGTATTTTTTGGTTCCCCCAATTGAGTGAATTAATCATTGATTTTTAGGCTTTTGGTGATAAAATATCTACATAGCTACAAATAAACATTTCAGGTTAACTGCGATAATTGACATCACTATGCTGAGTTAATATCTATTCATAAAAAAGCAAAGGAAGTCAACATTTTAGCTGTCCTGTTAATCCTTGTTGGGCTTTGAAAAAAATATTTTTATGAGCTGGCCAGCTACAAGGGAGTCAGTAGGATTTGGAGGTGATGAGATGACAGCTGGACTTTGAAGGATAAAGGCAGAATTCACAAGCAGAGGGAGAAAGAAAGCTGCTGCAGAGGGAGTGGGATGGTCCAGGTCTACTTCTGACATCTCTGTCCCGAGGCTGATCGATTAGATGGGGCTGTGGCTTGAACGCAGTGGTGCGGAGCCAGGCTTTGGAATGGAACTAATGAGGGTGGGGATGAGAACCGGAAATCTTACGGTTGAATGTTCCAATCTTTCCACATCACAGTCTAGAGAAATAGAGGCAGGAAATCCCATTGCAGTCCCTTTGGTTCCCATGGGCAAGAGGGGGAAAGAATACATCCAAGGATAAGCCAAAACTCTGCCCAGAGCTGGCCAGAAACCTGTCTCCCACCCTGACAGCCCCACCCTTTAGCTCCAAGAGCAAATCATTTATTTTGTATGATTTTTTAAAATTGGCTCATCTTGTAAATGTTCCAGAGTCGGAACAGGCTGTGCCATGGCTGAAATAAACCTGCTGAACAAATAAACAAGGCAGACTGTGGGGCTGGGGAAGCACAAAACAAGGCCCCATCGGGCCCTAGGGGCTCAGCAAGGCTGCCCTGAATCTGTGCTCTCTTTCTTCCTAACAGGAGAAATGGTGTTTTGGGGTAGTGGGGAGAGTTCTATTCCAGCTCTGTGCTCTGAGGAGAGAAGTGCAGTGCTTTCTATAGCACTGTGGGCCCTAAGGGCTGGGAAAGAGGGGGCTGAGCCAGAGCCCAGCCATTCACATGTTCCCTCGTCAAACATTCTGGAAATGTCCAATTTATCCTGGGGCTGCGCTGTATCTTCCCTCCTAAAGGCAAAGAGAAGTTGATACCACCTTGCACACACATGCCACTTGCCCACCCCAGAGCTTTTGTTCTGGCTGTCCTACCACCCAAGCTGCCAAGCCCTCCCTCCTTCCTGTCCTTCTGCCTCAACTTAATGCCATTCCTCCCATAGAATAGACCACTCTGACCAGTGCGTTTAGTCATTCGTTTCCATCTTCTGGACTCTTGCCAGCGTATACTTGGAGAGTACATGAATAATTCTCTGGTGGACTTTGCCATAGGCTACTTCATTTAGTCCCTTCACAGCCCTCAGAGGGTCATTCTGTCAGTCTGTGCATCTGAGTGAAGAGGAGAAGCCATGGGGCTTGGGTTCCCACCTGTCTCCACATGAGGGCTCTGCTTCGCTAGGTGCAGACAGGTGAGGCACCCCAGATCTGCCTGTAAGTGGCACCCTGGGTCTGCCTGGTTGCTTTGTTTCTGTCTTTTTCATGTAGCCCAGGCTGGCCTTGAGCTAGAGGCTGACTGTGAACCGCTGATCCTCCTGTGACCAGTTCCCAAGTGCTGGGGCCACTTTGTTCCTTTTTCCTGTTAGGCACACATTCCTCCACTGAGCTTTGTTTTATTTCTTTATCTTAAAATAATTTTAATTGACTTAAGAGCTTTGAGATGAATACAGAGACTCCATGTTCTCTTTGCTCAGGTGACCAAATGTTAGCAGCTTGCTACATTGGTGCTCACGTTCTTTCCTATGTGTGTGCACAGTTGTACTTGCTCTCTCTCTGAGAACCCTTTGAGAATAAGTTGCAGGCATTAAATGACTCTGCCTTTAAATACTTCGGTATGAATTTCTCAAGAACACAGATGATATTTTACATTAACCAGGGAACTTAATATGGATACAATATATTGTTTAGTAACTCATATTAAAATGTATCCATTTCCTCTAATAATGTTTTAAATAAAAACATTTTTTCATTTTTTCCTAGGATCCAATATCATCTATTCCACTTAAGCCTCATATGTCTTCGGTTTTTAGCATAAGATGCTTCCTCTGCCTTTGTGGTCTCCTAGACACTGCTCCTCCTTCAGAGTACAGGCCAGCTGTGGGTCAGGTTGTCAAGGGCTGTGATTAGGAGCAGGGATCCCACAGGACGGTTCTGGCTAAGGCAGGTCTGTCAGCTTCTCTGCTATCAGTTAGCTGGTGAATGAGGGACTGGAGAGGTCCTAGAAGTGAAGAGCAAGAAGATCAGAGTTCAGTGCCCCGCCCCCACAGCAGGCCTGCAGCTCCAGCTCCAGGAGATCTGCCATGCTCTTCTGGCCCTCTCTGGCACCTGCGTACATGTTCACATATACACACACAAAGAAAAATACACTCAGTTTTGTGGATATCCCATCCAATCCAAACTTTTGCAGGCATTGATGATTCTTTAATGATTTTTTTCTTTTTGCATTTTATCTATTTAATTATTTTATGAGGAGATTGGAATACCTGGGCCACAGGGCACATGCAGAAGTCAGAGGACAATTTGTGAGAATCCATTCTCTCCTATTGTCTGGGTCCTAGGGAACAAACAGACTCAGGTTCTTGACAGCAAATGCATTTCCCTCCTGAGCCATCTTGCTGGCCCCCTGATGACTCTTGATGGAATCAACTATTAGTATGATGGTTCAAAAGTGAGGGCATGAGTCTGAGTCTAAGGCTGGTGTCTATTTCATGGTAACAGGTAAGGGTGGAAAGGAGAAAGGAGTAGAAAATTAAATTCTGCAATAGCTGATTTCTCAAACGTCTTTTGAGGTTAGAGGTTACTGGTGTTGGCTTTCTAAGTCTACCAAGAAAAAGCTAGAGAATTACATGGCTTCATGTGATAAAAAATACTTGCATCCCTAATGGAATAGTGACTCCATTTTTCCAGCACTCACTACACCCCAGGTGCCCTGCTGCCGCTTAGCACCCATCATTTCACTTAGTTCTGATGACAGCTCAGTGGGACCTAATTGTTGCCTCCAGTTTATGAACAAGGAAACTAACATTCAGAAAGGCTGCAACATTTGCCTAAAGCCATGTAGCTTAGGATAAAGAAGAGTCTAGATTCAGACCTAAGAGACTGGCAAGGGACAGCTATGATGCCCTTGGCTTATAGGTACCACTGCGCTCTGAGCCGCCATTGGCTGAGAGAAACTCCAGCAGGCTCTGCAGCTGCAGGCCTGGTGGCAGGGTCATCTCCAGACGTTGATTCATCAGTTCCTCTAGCTGGGCATGGCGACATCCCCTGTGCTTAGAAAGGCAGGAAGCAACGCTGGTATTTTAGAATGTCTTTCAACAATAACTTTGATTGAGGGGATTTTCCAGTTAACCCTGGAGAATTCCAGTTAACCAAAAGCGTATTGTATTCTTGTTCTTCGAAAAGTGGTAATCCCTGTTCACTGTGTGAGTGTGGAGCTTCTCATGAACCAGCCAGGTCAACTAAACAGGATTTCCCTATTAGGATAAGAAAAGCCACAGAGCTACCAAACTGAGGGGCTTTTGGGAGTGCTTAACAGAATCCTTTGTCACGCAGGTGAGAGCATGAAGTTTAATCAGGTTAACACAGCCCGCACCCCTCGCAGAACATAAGTCCCAGCTTCAAGTGCTTTCTGCCACATGGAGAGTGACTCCAGGGTGGCCTGCAAGCCAAGGTTAGCCTTCAGCCATTGTTTAGCCTGTAGATGACTTGTAAAAGCCTAGATTTGATCGTTCTTTACAAAACGAAAGCCAAAAACTGGGAGATCGGGTTTTGGGGCTTGTAATGAGGAGGAGCACATGGGAGGCAGAGGCAGGAGGATCTCTAAGTTACAGGACAGCCAGGTCTACAGGGAGAAACCCTGTCTCAGAAACAAACAAACAAACAAAAAGGTTTGGTTCTAACATATGACTTTGTTTCGCCGGGGAACATCAATATTCAGACCACAGCAGTTTACTTTAATTTAAAAAAAAAATTGGCATGGTTCAATAGGTAAAGGAACTGCTGCCAAGGCTGACTAGAGAGTCCTGCCCCAGGCTCACATGGTGGAAGGAGAGAGCCAACTCCTGCAAACAGTTCTCTGACCTCCACAGTCATGACCCGTCCCCCACACAGACATAAATTAAAATGTGATTAAAAGATTTTAAAAGCAACAAACTATTGGATGCTACCCATTCTAAAAGTCAACAGACAAGGCACATGTGATTTAAAAGTGAAAAATAAAGGGGGGGCTCCTTTGACCAAGAACATGTGAAAGATGCCTCTGCTTTCGCTCTCATTTTGTCATACAGGAGCTTTATCATTATAATGTCCACTGGGAGAGAGAAGTCAGGGAAAACAAAACCTGTTAAATTGAATTTCGAACCTAAGTCTGCTAGAACCTAATCCAGCCAGTGGCCTTCCCACTGCCACATGCCTGCAGGACCCATGTAATAAACCAGAAGGGAGTTCCAGGAAGATGCCCTGCTGTGGGGATGCAGCTTACAATCTACCTCTGTGTGAATACTTACACATACAGAGACTTTAAAAAAATACATATTGATTAAGAATAATGAGGCAGATTAAAAGGGAGGAGAGGAGAGGAAGAAGGGAGATCAGAGTCTGTCTAGGATGCCACCATCAAGGAGGGATGGACCCATGGGCACCCAGGATCTTGCAGTGGGACTTTCTTTTCTTTTCTTTTTTTTTCTTTTTTTTTTTGGTTTTGGCTGTCCTGGACTAACTTTGTAGACCAGGCTGGCCTCGAACTCACAGCAATCCGCCTGCCTCTACCTCCTGAGAATGGGATTAAAGGTGTGTGCCACCACTGCCCGGCAGGGATGTGCATTTTCATCATTGTTCAAACATAGCTAAAGACCAGTGACACTGAAACAC
>OU015742.1:107514867-107529193 GCA_907169655.1 Acomys percivali | reverse complement strand
TCTCTCTCTCTCTCTCTCTCTCTCTCTCTCTCTCTCTCTCTCTCTCTTTCTCTCTCTCGCCTAGGCACAATGACTGGCACAGTTTATACCAGGTCCTTGTCAATTGCCCACCATCACTACCAAATCCTTGCCTAGAAATCTCTTCTAGCTAGCCTCCTTCTGCCCTACCAGGGGTGGGGGGAAGTCCCTCCCCACGAAAGCCTATTTTTGGGCAGGCCCTGCTAAGACTCCCTGTAGTGACTGGGCTGCTGCTGGGCCTGAGGGGTGCCCGTGCCCCAGGAGGACAAGCAGTGTGCGGGAGGGGCCTTTCGGGCACCAGCGGATGTCACAGCTTACCTCAGAGCCCGAATTAGAAGCCTGAAAAAAAAAATCACAGCAGGAAATAATGTGGTGCCCAAAATAGAAACATCAACTGGGAGAGAGGCCGGGAGTAGGTGGCATTTGAGGCTCCTGCAGCGTTTTCCCAAGAGGCCTCCTGACAAGCATCAAGAGGGTTGGCATGAGATTGTAACCCAGCCCAATAGGCCACAAAGGCACAAGCTGGATGTTTCTGCAGAGGGAGAAAGGATGGACAGTAAATTGAAGGGCCATGAGTGCCTCCTCTTCCCTCCCTCAGGAGCCCCCAGTTTTCTCTTTCCCCTCTCCAGTGTCTCCCCACCTCCCTCTTCTTTGCCATCATCCCCCAGTCTCCTCCCTGCCCAATGTCTTCTGTCTCTTTCATCAGACTCACCTGCTTCCCTGATGCCCTATCCCTCCGTACCAGTTCCCGAATGCCTTGGTGTTACTCTGGTGTTAGTGGCTTACGATTTCTCACACGAGACAGGTGCGGGTGAGACGGCATCATGCAAGCTTTGTTTCCTGAAGGCTGTGTGCTTGCCGCTGGGCTAAGAGTGAGGATTAGAGGCCAGGATTGTGGGTAGGGGAATAGGGGCCTCTACAGTCTAATGAAAATGTCAGGATAGAAACAGTTTAAAGTCTACTGGATGTGTAAATGTGTCGTCCTAAACACAAGATGTTGTGCTCTGCGTTTTATAGAAATTATCTTGTGCAAGTGAGGCAATAGCCTGAGACATTAGTGTCCTCACAGTTTGACAGAAAACTCACAGGATTCTGAAGCACACACCCAGCTCACTACTTGCGAGTGAAACCAGGGTGCTGCTGCTTGCAACTTCTTTCCCCCAGACTAAATACATCTTGGTATTTCCCTAACTATAGTAAAGTATTACCTATGAACTATACACAGCTAAGATGACTTAAAAGTGAGCAAACAGCAGAAAAGGAAGCCCTCCCCATAATCCTCTCCATTGAATTTGAACACATGTTTTATTTAAGGTCCCTGGTGTTGCTTTCATATTCCCCAGTTATATCTTGGCAGACATCAGGACACACTGATGGGCATCGCCTTAATTCTGTGGGAGTAGATGGGACAGATGGGATTAACATAAACATTTTGGTCACATATTGAAATTGAAGCTATTTTCTTTAAGCCTTGGGAAGCAGAGGCAGTCAGATCTCTGAGAGTTTGAGTCCAACCCAGTTTACAAAGGAAGTCTAGGACAGCCAAGGCAGAAACCTGTCTCAAAAAAAGAAAGAAAGAAAGAAAGAAAGAAAGAAAGAAAGAAAGAAAGAAAGAAAGAAAGAAACCGGTAAGAATAGGCTCCTGTACCAGTGAATAAGAAGGATTTATAGTCTTAAAACAATTTGTTAGGATGTATGGCCTGACTTTAAACTGTTACCAGCTCCATTTATGACTATATCCCAAAGAAAGAAACAAACAAAAAAGCAACATGTAGCAATTTAACATCTAAGACTAGGGCATGATTTATATGGTCAAATAAGCCATGGAAAAATTAAGATTGCGCCTGCCCCCCCCCCCCCCGGCCACTGGAATTATAAACAGTCATTCAAAACAACAGACTCCAATAACACAACGGAAATAGTTAGAACACAAAAGCAAATGAATAAAAAGAACATGAAATTATTTGTACTATATGACTACAGTTGTGTAAAAGAAGTTATAAAAATAACTACAAATGGCTTCAGAGGTTATGTTGGTATGCTGAGATTAATACAGTGTTTTTGTATTATTTCTGTAATATGCTTTATTTTTGGAGTAAATAGAGTAGAAAATAGACAGAAATTATCAAATGATTAAATTTCCTTTTTTGAGAGGGGCATCAGGCCTCATCATGCAGACCCAGCTAGACCCAAGAGTGTGGTGTCCTTTGGCCTCTGCCTCCCAAGGCCAGGGACTGCAGGTGTAAGGCATCAAGTCAGGTTTTCTTTAGACTTTATTTTTTATTTTGAGACAAGGTTTCACTACGTAGCTCTGCCTGCCTTGGAACTTGCTATGTAGCCCAAGGGAATAGTCTAGAGATCTTCCTGCCTCCGCCCCCCAAGGGCTGAGATTTAAAGCCTGTACCAACCATGCCCAGCATGATTCTCTTTGTTATTTTATGTCTGTGTACCACATGTTGCAGTGCCTATGGAAGCCAGAAGAGGGCATCAGATTCCCTCGGACTACAGTTTAGAATGGTTGGGTTGCCGTGCGGTGCAGAGAACTGATCTCTGGTCCTCTACAAGATCAGCTTGTGATTTTAACTGCCGAGCCACCTCTTTAGCCGCAACGTTCTACTTCTAAAGTGAAGTAGTTAGATAGGCCTGAGATGACTTACAGGTCATCTGGGTTCTGATGTGGTTTTTTTGGGGGGTGGGGATTATTTGTTTGTTTGTTTTTGAGTCAGGGTTTCTCTGGGCAGTCCTGGCTGTCCTAGACTAGTTTTGTAGATCAAGTTAGCCTCAGACTCACAGAGACCCACCTGCCTCTGCCTCCCAAGTGCTGGGATTAAAGGCATGTGCCACCATGCCTGGCTTGGGTTCTGGCACTGTATATTTTCTGATAGTCAAAGTGATTCTGCTAGCACTTGATAAAATTCAAGCTGAGTACAGTGGCACACTTATACTCTATCTACTCAGGAGGCTGGTGGGGATGTGGAGCTGACCTGGGCAGCACAATGAGACAATACATCTTTTTAAAACAGCCCCAAATCATTAGTCACACTGGAAATGGACAAGTAAGATGAGAACTTCATCTGTGCCATTAGTTTAGTCTCTGTGTCTTCCTGTGATGTGGTTGATTTCCATAGTAAAAATTATATTTTAGACAGGAAATAGGTACTGTACTTCTCCTCTGTGAATTAATTCTTTTATTACTAATGACAATGAGGACATGACCACTCCAAGGTCTGGTTGAGGAGAAGGGCTTTATTGTAGATATGAGGGAGAGAACAGCCAGAGGCTTCTGGGAAGACTCGGACTAAGAAGAGAAAGTGTGGACAAAACGGGACCAGCACACAGAACCAGGCCATGAGAAGAGGGGGAGGGGGAGAGAGAGACAGGAAAAGAAGAGGAGAGAAGAAGAGAGAGGCAGGGAGTGAGAGGAGCCACAGGCCAGGAGATTCAAGGGAGTGCGTGGCCAAAATGGTGGGTTTCTATAGCTATGAGTAGCTGGGAAGGGACTGAGCCCCACACTGGAGAGGTTTAGGGTAGAGGGTGGGGTGAGGAGTGCTGGGAGGAGCCACAGGTACTGAATGAGCCTTGTCCTGGCTTTCTTTGGGACCTGACAATTAATTAATAATCAATTGGATACAGATCTCACTATGTAACCCCATGTGTCATTCAAAGAAGACTGACTGTTTGGGTCTGTACAGCTACAACCTGTTGGCTGGATGTTCCTTCTGGGAAGTGGGATAGTCCGGGCTTGTGAGTCCTGGGGCCGGATGTTCTCCACCCTTCCTTACTCTGAGGGCCCGTATCTCAGGCTGGCTGGCTTGTATGGGTGGAACGCTGAGATGTGGTAGGAGCTCTTGTTACACCTTGCCCTAAGCCTCTACAGTGGGAAAGCCAGGAGGGGAACTGATCCTCTGCTGCTGAGAGGGCTCCTAATGGCCAGGCCTGGGCTTTTAGCTCAGTACCTGCACAAGGAATGAATGGATAAGTGGGTGAGTGACTAAGTGAGGGTGAGGAGAGCTCATTCTGTGGCAGATGCAATAGTAGTCACTGAACCTGTGAAATCAGTGAGGCTGGCAGTCACGAGAAGCATGCTATGAAGTCATCAGTCTGGAGGGTGTGTGTGTGTGTGTGTGTGTGTGTGTCTGTGTGTGTGTAAGTCTAGAATGCTGTTGTGCTGGCATAGCCTTCGTCAGAGCCCTGAAAGGGGCTGAGTGGACTGTGACTCAGCTCTGTGACTCACTCACTGTACCGTGCTCTCCATCCTCCGGGTACTTCCTCTGGACCATTGAGTTTAGTCTCAAGCACAGGAGGGTGAAATCTGGGCCACCACCTCTGGATGACTCATCTCCTTGAGCTGAAAGGAAGGGGCCAAAGCCCATTCTCTCTTGTACTCGCCTCACTCCCAGCCTCCACAGGGCTTCTCACGCAGACTCAGACTTGGTGAGTGAGTAGGTTCTGCCTTCTCGATTGATGAACCCCCACTCACCCATATTTCCCTGCTCAAACTGCATAGTTTCCCTGGTCCTTTCATACAGTGCTCTCCTGAGCTTCTGTATGAATTTGAGGTTAACTTACAAACAGTTTTACAAGGGTCTCCAAGACCACTTGCCCCTCCAGTCCTCACAGCTCACTGACCCTTCTCAGTTTACCAACTAATTTTTCCATCCTTCGTCAGCTCTTGGGGCTAGCGGGGGTGGGGCGGGGGCAGGGGGGCAGCTAGCACTATTCCACAGGTGTAATAGTTAACCACTTTGACTAAACGGTTGGCAGAAACAACAAGAGAGGGGAGAATTATTTGCATGTGGCTTCAGAGAGTTCTAGCCTTGGTTGCCTGGCTCTACAAACACGGATGGGATATCCTGGCAGTGGGGACATGTGACCAGCCACTCTCCTCACAGTTGGCAGGAAGCAGGAAACTATAGAGAACCAAACCTTCAAAGGCATGACCCCAGGGACCTGCTTCTTCTAGCTAGGTTCCGTTATAAAGTCATCAGACCCTCCAAAAACACAGCACCACTAGCTCAGAGCCAAGCGTTTAACACTCGACCTGGCAGGGGACATTGCATAGTCAAACCCTAACAGAAATATTGCGGGGACTTTTCTCTGGGACCCGGCCAGTGATATAAATAATGACACGAGAGTTCCATTACAGTTTAAATCTTAGGCCTTTTGCTGGGGCAGTCTCCCAGCTACTGTTGAAACATAACCCGATTATTCTAGCCTGTGGCCCGCCGAGTGGGTAGCTCTATATCCTTCTCTGCTCTGGTCCTTGTCTGTCCTTTTAGTGTACGCTCTCGATTCTCCCTCCCGCTTCTTTTCCCTGTGTCCTCCTTTGCCTGGAACTTCCGCCCTCCTCATTCCTGCCCCAGCTATTGGCCGTTAGCTCTTTATTGTAACGATTCAGCAGTGAGACAACCTCTGATGCATCTCCAGAAAACCCGGTGATGTGCCATGGGAGTGACAGTAACAAAACCCTGCCAGCACTTACTCTCTGCTGGTACATAATTAGCAATTGAAAAAAGTTATAAACACAGAGACACACCTTTATACAAAGTAAAAAACAAAACAAAAACAAACCAACCCAATACAGAAAAATGGAGAAGTCCAAGAGGAAAAGATTAGGAGAGAGGTTCGTGAAGGGCACTGACTGGCAAAGGGACACCGCGGAAAGGACAGAACTGGCCAGGTGAACTGCCGGCATTTGGTTGCGAGTGGGTTGGAGAAGAGGGACAGCGCTGTTACGTGACAGGACAAGGAGGACAGCTATATGGGGGAGAGATTGGTTCTTAGCGTCTTAAGGTCTCAGGTAGCACAGGTTGGCTTCAGACTTGCTGTGTAGCTGAGGATGATTTTGAACTCCTGATCCTCCTGTCTCTGTCTCCCAATTTCTGGGATTGTGGGCATACATCACCAAGTCTACCTCCGACAAGTATGTTGAGTTCTTTGGAAAGGGAAAGCTGCTGAGGGTCCGAAGCAGGAGATGCCACAGAGTAACTTGCTCAAGAGGTGGTATTGGAGGTAGCTGGGGCTGCTGGGGCCATTGGGGCATGTTGAGTGCCACTAAGGGCTTCTGAGGGTGGAGGGGCTGAAATGACCTGCTGGGAGCTTAGGGGCACAGCCTCCACAGTCTAGATGAGAGCATTCAGGGTCTCCCTACAGACAACAGCAGAGGGCACAGCAGAGAACTGGCAACACCCAGAGAGCTCCAGGAAGAGAGGCAGGAAGGCTCCTGGCCTTCTGTCTAGTCAGCAGGTGAAAACATGGGTCTCAGGCTATTATCCCGGATCTCTCTCTCTCTCTCTCTCTCTCTCTCTCTCTCTCTCTCTCTCTCCACCCCTTCTCTCTCTCCCTCTCTCCCTCCCTCCCTCACATACATACTCCACTACAAAGACAGCTGGAGTGCTGCATTGGGAACCATCCACAGTTTGATGTGTGTGGAGCTGAGGCAGTGGGTGAGAGGAACAGGGAAAGCACTGGCCACTGTGAACCAAAGGCGGGTACAACTCTGGAGAGCACGCCCCTCACAGGAGGACGGCACCTTGAAATGGGCTCTAGTTTCGTTTCTGTCACTGTGATAAAATATCCTCACCGAAGCCACTTCTGAGAGACAAGCTTTATCTTAGCTGGCAATTCCAGGCTACAGCCCATCGCTTCGGGTGAGTCAGGCAGTGGGAGCTTGGAGCAGCTGGTCCCACCACATCCCTAGTCAAGTGTAGAGAGAGCATGCATGCTTGCCTACCACTCAGCTCACTTCTCTTGGAGGATTCAACCAATCAACATAATCAGGGTAGTCTCCTGCAGACCCTAGACAGCCCTCCCTGGTGACTCTAGGATGTGTCAAATTGACAATGAAAATCAACTGCCACCTAGTGTGAAAGCACCTGCCTATCCATGGGTCCAGGGTGAGATGACTTAAGGGAATCCTTGCTTCGTCCCTCTGTTCTCTTTCCCCTCCACCCAGGGTGGTGCTATGCAGGTTGCCACCCAGGAACTGAAGACAGGGGCCCCCCAAGCAGGAAGCCAGGGAGGGGCCCATAGGGAGAGTTCCCAGAACTCTCCCTGGGGTGTGGCAGCAGGTTCTGGGAAGGGGCTGGGTTCCATGAGTCCTTTAGTCCTGGAAGGCTGCGGAAAGATTAGGACTTTCAGATAGAGTAACGTAAATAAAAATGTAGGCCATACTAAATCTAATTTGGAACTTTTTTTCTATAAGCACATTCTAAATATAAAAGGATTTGATAGGGCCTGGAGAGATGGCTCAGAGGTTAGGAGCACTTGTTGCTTTTGCAGAGGACCAGGGTTCAGTTCCCAGAAGCCACATGGTGGCTCACAACCATCTGTAACTCCAATTCTAGGAGATCTGATGCTTCCTTCTGACCTCAGCAGGCACCAGACACGAATGTGGTGCACATACATACATACAGGCAAAACACTCATACGCAGAAAACTAATAAATCTAAAAAATTTTAATTGATATTTTTCTGCAAATCAGGTCTAATTGGGCATCTGCCTTTTCTTTGCGATCACTAAATTTGGTAGCACATAGCAGGTGCCATACTCTCTTTGCAAACCAGAGCCTGGGGAAAGTGCCTTCCACTTAAACCAGTGGCTCTCAACCTGTGGGTCATGACCTCTTCACTGGGGTCACCTAAGATCATAAGAAAACCCAGATATTTACATTACAATTTATAACAGTAGCAAAATTATGGTTATGAAGTAGCAACAAAAATGTTTATGGTAGGAGGTCACCATAATATGAGGAACTGAATTATAGGCATTAGGAAGGCTGAGAACCACTGCTCTAGACCATAGTTAAAACAAGCTCCTTCTGGGAACGGCGGAACACTCGGCAAGCAGAGGCAGTGGTATTACTGCAAATTCTGGGCCAGTCTAGTCTACAAAGAAATTTCCAAGTCAGGCCTGGAGAGATGGTTTAGCATTCCAGAGGACCCAGGTTCGATTCCCAGCACCTACATGGTAGCTCACAACTGTCTGAAACTCCAATTCCAGGGGCCTGACACCTTCACACAGACATATATAGGCAAAAAAGTTTTTGGTCAGCCACGACAGTTTAGTGAGGCCATGTCTCACTAACCAACAAAAGAACTGACATCTGTCTCCTGTGCCTATCCTGGGACCTTATTTGGGACCCAGGGCCACGTAGTAGAGGCCGCAGAGGCCAATCTACGGTGGCCTCTCACACACTAATGGCTCCACACCTGCATTGATGAATAGTTTCTGCCTTGGATCCAGTGACCCCACATAGATGTGCCAGGCTCTCCTCTGGCCATCAGAATCTGCTAAGAAGCGACCCAGACCCTCCCTTTTTAGTGTAGGGACTCACACTGAACACCCTGGGCACCAGGGCAGCAGTGGAACAGGCTATTCCTGGGCCTGAGAAGTGAAGGTCATGGAGCCTGTTTTAGTGACAGCCGCTGACAGCTTGCCTGGACTCCTAGAGTTCAAGGAGTTCCACACAACTGTGTTGTTCAATGATTAGCTTCCAGGACTTTGCTCACCCTTGTCTGGCACAAGTTACAGTGGAGGCTTGAAGCCTAGCTCAGAAGAAAGTGCTAGAGATGGCAGAATCCGTGTCTTTCCATGGGTGGCTGTTCTCCATTTCCATTGTAGGCCAGGGCTCCTAGCACCCACTCCAGGCTCGCGGTGGCCTGGAACTTTAGTTCAGGGGATCCTATACCTCTTCTGGCCTCTGCAAGCGCCTCATGTGCGAGTACAGACACACAAGTCCACAGCTCCACCCTGGGCACAGGTACAAGACAGAAGACCAGCGGCTCTCTCTGGCACACTTCTGCCACCTGTCCTAAATGTGAACTGGGCAGAGGAATCTTGCTGAAGACCCACCTGGGGCAGCGAGACAGGGTACTGCTAGTGTTGCAGGGTGTAGGAGGAGCAATAGAGAAGAGCCCCAAGCCCAGGTAGCCGGCCGCCTCCCCAGTGGGTCCCTACCTAAGCCTTTAGTGGTGAGCGTGAGAGCTGGCATCTCTGTGGTGGTTATAGCAGGCTTTGAAGCAGGACAAGGAGCTGTGTGGCAGGAGCTGCAGGTGTGGAGTTGAATGTGGTCGTTCTGCAGCTATTTCCTGAGCATCCAGAACCTGCCAGACACCATTTTAGATTCTGGGAAGCGAGCAGTGAATAAAACAAATGTGCAGCTATAGATGTCCCCAGCCAGCCCTCTTGCTTGTGAGTTAACATTTGTGATTTCAACCATGTAATACAAGGTTCAGCCCCTTGAGCAGCATGTCTTCTCAGAGTTACTCCAGAACAAGAGAAGCTTACATCTGAGAAGAGTTATATACACACTGTTCCAGCGGCATGTATCATATCAAGCAGAGCTCTCACTTAGAGTGTTGAGTCAAGCAGAAGGCAGGGCCTGGTGTCACCAATGGGACCGATGATGTCCCTGGAAATAAAGTTGGTCTCTTCTGCTCCTGATTGGATACTTAGCGCCTCATTCTCACTCTTTGCTAATGAACTTAAACAATAACACACTACTTCAGAGAACACTGACAGCCTGTGTTTACGTGTTTATGTTGTTTCTGTCTCTGAGAAGCTACAACTGCTATACTGGATTTTTAACAAAATGAGTTTTGTTAATACAATATAATAACTGAAACCGAAAGGGGAGGTGGATGCCTCTAGTATGATTTTCATTCCTTTGCTTTTCTTCAGTTTCCTATCCCTTCTCTCTCAAAACAGGGACCCTGGCCCGTCTTAGCCTGTCTCTGATGAGGCCTAGGTAGGGAAGCCAGGTTGTAAGATTGTCCTTGTTGTTCTGGGAAGAGTCCATGGAGGGGTCACTGTTCTTCCCCTCTGTTTCCAGGGGCTTTGTCCCCTTCTCTGCTCTTCTTCCTAGAAGAGGGACACGGGAGCAATCTGAACCCTAAACTTGGTGCCTGGGACTAGAAATATGTGACTGTGGAGAGTGAGGGCTGAGGGGCCAGCAGGAAAGGGAAACAGAGACTCCACATGAACACAGGACAGGCATGAGAAAGCAAGGTCTCCTCTATGTCTTAGTCAGGAGTTCTGTCTTTTGGCTAAAAGTAACAGAAACACAGATTTAATTAGCTTCATCCTAGGGCTGGAGAGATGGCTCCGTAGTTAAGGGCACTGCCTGCTCTTCCACAGGTCCTGAGTTCAATTCCCAGCAACCAAATGGTGGCTCACAACCATCTATAATGTTATCTGACACCCTCTTCCTTAGGTAAAGCAGTCATATACAATAAATAAAATAAATAAATCTTTAAAAAAAATAATTAGCTTCATCCCAAAGGGGAAGGTGTTGGCTCACACAAGCTCTCTGTGCAGCCAGCAGAGAGGAACAGCTGGCCTCAGGGAACAGACACCCTGAGGACAAGGGTTGTCTTCCCTCTGCCCATCGGGTCGCCCACCGGCCCTCGGCACTGTGAGGCTCTGCTTCTATTCACACATCCCCAGACCACAGGGGACTCAGCAGCCGTCAACCAACAGGTCCAACTTTGTTCCTCTCTAGTTCTGGCAAAGGAATGGGAGAGTCCAAACCATAATGCCCTAACTCAAACCGAAAGGAGCAAGGATGGTCCCAACTGCTTTGAAGAGGGAGACTTGCCGGTATATGTTCTGAGTTTATATATCAAAGCTACTGATCCACTATCACTTCTCAAGCTCTAGACCAGTGACTCACACATGGGCTACAGAATGTTCCAGAGAAAGTACCTATCACACCGCAGAACAACCTACATGTCCCACTTCAATCATGGTATATTTTGTACTTCAAAAACATGGCAAGTGTTCAAAAAGAATGAAATATGTGCTACCACAAATCCTTAAGACATTTTGGTAAACAAGAAAAGCAATTTGCAGGATAATATACACAATATGGTCTCGCTCCAGTGTAAACAAAAACATGAAAATAATAAGATATATCTATATGCAGGCTTGCAACATATGTTTCTAAGTATATGCAAATGCATAGGAAAAGGTCTGGATTCATACTAAATTGTCTTGTTATCTCCATGGAGTAAGGACTGGAATTGACAGAGACTGTCAGATTTTAATTTTTTCAATGATAAATTAGCTGTGTATAACACATATTTGAAATTAATTTCTTAATTAAAAGAAAAAAATCCATGGCAGCATTCTCAGCTTGGGACATCAACTGTCTCTAGTTCAATCACTGCAGCTAAGGGAATCACACATTTACTGGTTGGCGTGACCGGTCCAAACTGGCTCCTAAGCCCACCCTGTGAATCCTGGAATCATCAACACTTGGCAGATCCTTCCTTCCACAATGACATGTTGGAGTGGTGAAGGGAGGTGTGCTGGACAAGCAAAGCAATTAATCTCTACTGTGAAGGTATTCAGGCATTATCACTGTCACAGGTGATTTTTGTATCCATCAGCCATGGAGTTGTATCATCCATGGGTGAAGTCCCACTCTCAGTGCATTTCTATTACAGTGTAGGCGACTCTCCCATAGCCCCCAAATCTGAAATCTGAAACATTACATGGTTGGTTGAAATAGCAACACCTTTGTACATTAACACAGAACACAAAACTATTTAAAATATTGTATAAGTTAGTTCAGGGTTAAAATGGCTTCACCATACAAATCATCGAGTTTCATGTTCAGATTTGTGTCCTGTCCCCAGGATATTTCAATTAAGTATATAGAACGTTCCAAACTCCAAAAAAAAATCTGAACTCTGAAACACATCTGATCTCAAGCATTTCAGAAAAATGACTCTAATGTAAGTTGAAAGACGGTAGGTAGCATTAGTTCTGCTCACTGGTGTATTCCAGAAGCCCAAGGAAGTTCTAGGAATATCATAGATGCCCAGCTCACTAATGGTGGGAGGGAGACAGCACTGAGCTGCTCTGTGGTTATCGTAATGCTGTCCCACAGGTGCGCAGAGCTGTCAAAGGCAGTGCCTTCCTCAGGGCTTCCAGCAGGTACAGAGGGGAGAGAGGAGCAGGAAGTCAGGTGACAACCAGTGGACATGGTGTGAGTCTGAGCAGGTGTGTCTCTGGCCATCACACGTGGTTAAGTGATGCTTTTGTTCCAGGTAATGACGATTGGCAAGTGACCCCTGAGCCTGTGTCAGAGCCACACAGATCACCATGGAAGAGCCTAGAAGGCAATGAAAGGGACAGGTCACTTAGAGTTCTGGCCCTTGGGTCAGTCACACTAACTTGTCAAGATCTTTTCTTTGTCTGAAACCTAAGAATTTGATTATTATTTTGTGAGTGGGGCACGCATGTCCAATGGTGGAGGTCAGATAGATCTTTGGAGACAGTTTTCTCCCTCCTCAGTAGGAGTCATGGGGGAGGGGTGGCAGGAATTCAAACCAGGTCATCGGGCTTGGACAGTGGGTGCTTTTATTGGCTGAGCCATCTTGCTGGCCCATTTTTAAAAGTCTAATTCTTGTTGGGCCTGGTGGTGCATATCTTTTTAAAAAAGTATTTATTAACTTTATATCCTGGTTACATCCCCTACTCTCTTCCCAGTACACCTCCCAATACCCCTCTGTTGTAGGGTATTTGATCCCATTGTGAACTGTAAAAACCTGTTTCATGTTTGGTGTGGTTGCGCCCTAACACACACCTTTAATCCAAGACTGTTCTGTACACAGGATTTAATAAAAAAATAATCCTAGGTCAAGAGGTGGAGCAAGAACCCAGCTGACGTGGATTAAATAGATAGGAGGGACTTTGAGAGAAGGGTTTTTAAGACAGCGTAGAGAAGAAGAAAGAGCTCTTTCGTTCTTTGGCTTTTGGGCTTTTGGCTTTTTCCTCCTGGGCATGAGCTGAGTAGGAAGGTCAGCTGGGTGCTTTCTCTGCCTCTCTAAGCTAGTGGGTTTTCACCCTAGCATCTGGCTCCTGAATCTTCATCAGCAAAATCAAATGATTTGGGATTTTCATTCATTATAACAACACCCCTCCCCCTATTCTCTCTTCTTCTCCTCAGAGAAGGGGGAGGTTCCCCCATGGATACCAGCCCACCCTGGCACATCATTGCTGCAGGACCAGGCACATCCTCTCCCACTGAAGCCAGACAAGGCAGCCTAGTTAGGGGAATGGGATCCAAAGGCAGGCGTCAGAGTCAGAGAGGGTGCCCACTCCAGTTGCTGGGGGACCCATATGAAGACCAAGCTGTGTTTCTGCTACTACGTGCAGGGAGCCTAGGACCAGTTATGCACGCTCTTTGGTTGGTGGTTCAGTCTCTGTGAGCTCCCTTGAGTTAGTTGATTCTGTAGATCTTCTTGTGGAGTCTTGGACCCCTCCCGCTCCCTCAGTCATTCTCCCAACTCTTCCATAGGACTCCCCAAGCTCTGTCTAATGGTTGGCTGTGGGTCTCTGCATCTGTTTCCATCAGAAGCTGGATGGAGCCTCTCAGAGGATAGTTATGCTAGGCTCCTGTCCACAAGTATAGGTGAGTAACATTAATAGTGTCAGAGATTGGTTCTTTCTCATGGGATGGGTCTCAAGTAGGGGCAGTCTTCGGTTGGCCATTCCCTCAGTCTCTGCTCCATCTTTGTCCCTGCACATCTTGTAAGAAGGACAAATTTTGGGTTGAAGGTTTCATTGGGTGTGCTGCTGTCTTTATCCCTCCCCTGGAAGTCCTGCCTGGCTATAGTAGGCGGCCACTTCAGGCTCCATTATCACCACCCCCCATGCTACAAGTCTCAGCTAGGGAGACACCCCAGCCCCGACCCCAATAGGGTTCTTTTACTGGCTGAGCCATTTTGCTGGCCTAATTTTTAAAATTCTTATTCTTGCTGGGAAAGCAAAAACAGGTGAGGCTCTATGAGTTCTGAGGTCAGCCTGGTCTACATAGTGAGTTCCAGGACAGCCAAACCTGGAAAGTGAGACCCTGTCTCAAAAGTAAACAAACAAAAGAAAACAAAAACAAACAAACAAACAAACCCCAAAAAGTTGTCTTAGCCAGTGAATACTGCTGTGCTCCAGCAAACTGTAGTCATGGCAGCATCAGCAAAGCCCCAGAGAGCTGTGTTCTAAGGAAGCTCACCACAAGGAAGGAGCGGTAGGGGATCAGAGCCTTGGGGGTCCTGCAGCAGAGAACAAGAAGGGGTGATCCGAGGTGAAGAACAAAGAGGAGCTAGGAAAGCGAAGGATGCAGTGGGGTCCTGGAAGGGGGAGCAGCGGAGTGAACACATGCTGAGGGATGAAGGCCGCTGGATCCTGGAAAGAGAAGGGATCCTCAGAAGCCAGGCTGAGAAGGAGACAAATGACTCCCTGCCCAGGGTGTGTGTGTGTGTGTGTGTGTGTGTGTGTGTGTGTGTGTGTGTGTGTGTGTGTG
>OU015742.1:107480381-107503130 GCA_907169655.1 Acomys percivali | reverse complement strand
TTTTTTTGCTTATTTATGTATTTTGAGAAAAGATCTCACATTATAGCCCAGGCTAGCCTCGTGCTCCTAGTGTTCCTCTTGTCTTAGCTTCTTTTGAGTGTTTGGATTTCTAGTAGGAGCCGCCGTGTCCAGGGTGTGAGTGCTCATTTAAGATTGTTTTTAATAGCCGGGTACAATGGCACATGCCTCTAATCCCAGCACTTGGAGAGGCAGACGCAGAGGCAGGTGGATCACTGTGAGTTCAAGGCCAGCCTGGTCTATAAAGCAAGTCCAAAACAGTCAATGCTACACAGGAAAACCTCCTTGAAAAAAAAAACCGAATTTTAAAAATCCAAATAAATAAAATTGTTTTTAAATTTTACATTTTTATTTCTGGGTATGTGTGTTTGCCTGCCTGTCTGTATATGTTCCACTTGTGTGAGGTTCCCTTGGAGGCCAGAACAGGGCATGGGACCCGCTTGAACTGGAGTTACAGGCGACCCTGAGCGCCATGCTGTGCATCCTGGAAGATGAACCTCAAGGCTCTGCAAAAGCAGCAGGTGCTGGGAACTGTTGTGCCATCTGTCTGCAGCCCCATGGCTACTCTTGTTTGTTTTTGAGGCAGGGCCTTACTATGCAGTCTTTGCTGCCCTAGAATTCCTTGTGTAGACCAGGTTGGCCTCAAACTCACAAAAGTCCAGCCGCTTTTGCCTCCCAAGTGCTGAGATTAAATGTGTGCACCACCATACCCTTCTTATGACTACTCATTGTTACTGGGTCTTTTCCATTCTTGGAAACAGCTGAAATGTCAAATCCCGGGTCAGCCATCTTTTCCCTTCTCCCTTAGGGGCAGGATGTGGAATAAGTAAACATTTGAGTTGATATATTGGACTTTGTTAGGCAAGAGTGGGAGGTGACTTGACCATATTGGTTCACACATCCATCCAATACTTCAGGCCCTTCACTGAGCCCACTCCTGTTACCCTCCAGGTCTGCCTGGTCACCTTGCTCATAGCATCACCTCCTTATTCCGTCTCCGAGCTCCTGCACTGTCCTTGCTCCACAGTATTGGCTTGCCTAACTCACATGCCCCTCTTAACTCACTGTTCCTCTGAGGAGGGTTGGGGGTGTCAGGTGGCTTACTGGGTTATCCAGGGGCTTGTGACTAGTGGGGAGCCTTTTGACACATTGATGTCCTCTCTTACTGGCTTCACATAACCCCATGGGCTGTCTGGAGCCAGCCTCACAGTGGGGGGACTGTGTCTACAGGGCACTAAGGAAATCTAGCGTTCAGCCAAAGGCTTGAAGCCTCAGGTCTACTTGCCTGAAAGGAAGGAAGAATGCTTCCTGCCCCCTGAGACAATTAGGGATATTTAGGAAAAAACGAACACATTGTAAAAGTAGAACCAGGGGCAGGGGAGGGCGGCACAATGTATGCTGGGTATTTTCAGCACTTAGGAGACCACAAGTTCCAGGCTCACCTAGACTGTATAGACGCCGCCTAAAAAAGCTGACTCCTTCCCCAAACCCAAATGCAGAGAGCAGAGTCAGAAAGGGGAGTCAGAAGAATGTGAACCATTAGCGAGAGAACCTGGGTGAGCACTGAGGTCTGGAGAAGCTTTGAGCTCTCAGAAGGGGCTCAGGGACTACGTAGCCTTCAACAAAACCACATATCACACTTGGACTCTCAGCACAGGGTCTCCAGAGGCTGGGAAAGTCCACGCACATAGAACTTGAGGTGGCATCAGTAAACCCTTGATCTCAAAGTTAAAAGAAGTGGTTCTCGCTGGCCTGGAACTCGCTCTGTAGGCCAGGCTATCTTGAACTCGGAGGAGATTCTCCTGCCTCGGCTTCCCTACTGCCGGGATTAAAGGCGTGTGCCACTGCTGTGCACCAAGAAGGTGGTTTCTAAACAAAGACCACAGAAGACTAGGAGCCATTTGTCATCAGACAAGCTCACTAAGGCTGTGCTGCTCAGGAGCAAGGGATCCTGGTAAGCTGGTCAGCCTTCTCCAGAGTAGCAGCTAGGACACTGTAACTCAGATCTCACTCTGGGGTGCACCCACCCACCCACAGTTCCCTGGGCCTGATGAGCTACATGGGCAGGATCCAGAAATGGGCTCGTGGGTAAATGCGCTTGCAGCACATGCCTGGCAGTGTGAGTTCTATCTCTGGGATCCATATAAACAGGGAGAAACGACTCACATAGAGTTGTCCCCTAAACCCATGTGACAAGCATGAGCATGCCCACACATAGTTCACAAAGGTCAGACAAGAGGCACAAACATCAACCTAGAAGACAGGACTTGTCACAGAGAAGGCGAGAGTAGGAAAAGAGACCGCTGTAGAGAAAACCACTCTCAGGGGCTGAGGCTGGACAATGGCCCAACAGATCATTATGTCAGCCTACAGTTTAGGTTGGCTGTATATTTTTTCTTAAAGTTCCTGGGACAGGCAGCTTCCTGGAGGGCATGCCCTGATCTAGGCAGTTGACAGGCCCATTTGGATTAACTCTGAAGGGACAATTAGTATGTCTTTGCTCTTTACCAGAAAACCTCTAACTAGATAGGAATCGTATGATCTTTGGGACAGTTCAGAATGCCATGGTTCCGCCCAGGTCTGCTCTTTTAACCTGTAATCAAAGGCCTGCAGTTGGGGTTCCTGACTTTACAAGCTGTTGATTGTGAGGGAGGGGTCCATCAAGCCTTCAAGCCTGCTAGAGTCTGACAGCAACATATATTAATAAAAAATGCGGGCTGCGTGTGGTGACGCAGGTCTTTAATCCCAGCACTTGAGGGGGTGGGGTAGAGACAGACAGCTTTCTATGAGTTCGAGGCCAGCCTGGTCTACAAATTGAGTCCAGGACATAACAATAATAATAACAAAAACAAAGAGAGAATTTGTGTGTAATGATAGCTAGTATTGCCTTTGAGACAACTCTATTGTCAGTAGTTCTTTTTCCTTTAATTAAGAAAAAGTTGCTACTAAGAAGAGACTTGATACCCTATGAGCATATAAAGGGGAGGAAGTCCCCCTAAGTCACAGTCATAGGGGAGGGGAGTAAGGGGAAAATGGGAGGGAGGGAGGATACAAGGGATGGGATAACCATTGAGATGTAATAAGAATAAATTAATAAAATAAAATTAAAAATTAAAAAAAAAAGAAAAAAGAAAAAGTTGTAGGGAGGTGGTGGCACACATCTTTAGTCCCAGCACTTGGGAGGCAGAGGCAGGCTGATCTCCGAGTTTGAGGCCAGCCTGGTCTACAGAGTGAGTTCCAAGACAGCCACGGTTACATAGGGCTGGAGAGGTGGCTCTGCAGTTAAGTGCACTGGCTGCTCTTCTGGAGGACCCGGGTTTAATTCCCAGCACCCATATGGCAGCTCACAACTGTAACTCCAGCTCTAGGACCTAACACCATCTTCTGGCCTATACGGTCACCAGGGACATGCATGATGTATAGACACACATTGAGGCAAAACACCCAGACACACGAAACTAATTATGAAAAAATAAAGTCTTGTAAGGATTTATCTTTTTTAAAAACTTATATGTATATGTGTGCTGGTGTGAGTTTAGGTGCATCTGTCACCTTTGTGCTGTGCCTATGGATGCCAGAGGACACCAGGTTCCCTGGAACAGGAGTTACTCGAGGCTGTGAGCCGCCTGGCATGGGTGCTGAAAACCAAACCCAGGTCTTGCAAGAACAGTAAGCATGGTTAGGTACTAAGCCGTCTCTCTGGTCCAAAAAAGGCTTTAAAATATTTTGTAAATATTTATTTGTGTATTTATTTCATGTGTGTATGGACACGCTCACCCCTAAATGTCACAGGCCTGCATGTGGAGGTCAGAGGTCAACTTGAAGGAGTCTGTTTGTCCCCTTCCACCATGTGGGTACCAGGGATGGAGCTGTGTCAGGAGAGAGGGGAGGACCCTGGCAGTTGAGTCCTTTTCCTTCATGGATTTGGATTTAGGGAGAGACTGTTGGGTGGAGCCTGGCTGGAAGGAGAGAGCCAGCCTCCCCCAGGTTTCCAGCTGCCCTGTGTGGTTGCCTCACAGGCTGTTACTTCACCCTCCTTTACCACTTCCTGGGGTGGGGAAGGGAAGGGCAGAGCAGAGCGTAGCAGCTGATGCAACAGGCTGACCAAACCTGGTGGTGTTCTTTGAGGACAAAGACAAGGCCGGCAGGGCTGGGCCACTCTGGGCTGCAGCTGCAAGGTCCAGTCTGCTCTCTGGGTGGTTCCAGCTTCCTCTTCTCTCTGCCTTTACTGCTGAAATGGGGCTCGCCCTCTGAACCTCCAAACTACCAGGTTATACTTCCTTAGGACTCTCCGGCATTCATTCTAGTCACTGGCTTCATTAACTGGCAGCTTCTGGGAGCGGCCATGTCTACTGGGAACACAGGCGGAGGGTGTGCAGAATGGGACAGGCTGATTGGCAGATCTGCTCCCACCAGACCAGTGCTTCCAGGAGGAGAGGAAATGGATCCAGTGAGAGGGATCAGAGTGTGCCAGATCCCAGAATTTCTTATATGGGGCCAAGGGCCTCAAAACGCACCCCAGGGGATGCCGTTTCTATTTAAGGCCCCATCTGACCATTAGAAATAAGCTCTGTTATTTCCTCTTCTCCAAGAGAACCTAGTTAGCCAGAGAGAAGGAACTCCTTTGATCTTTTATGTTTAAGAAAAAAAAAAAAAAAAGCTGGCCTGGCAAGATGGTTGAGTGGGTAAAGGCACTTACCACGAGAGCCTGGCCACAGGCCCAGACAAAGGTAGAAGGAGAGAGTCAACTCCGTGAAGTTGTCTTTTGACTTCTGTGGATATTGACATAAATTCCAAGAGCAGCTGTGGTGGCGCACAGTGAGTCTGGCTGACCAGTGAGGTCCCAGGGTCTGTCTGTATGTCCCCACACCCAGGGCCACAGGTGTGTGCCACCACAGGGATGGATATTTTTTAAAAGTGAGTAATGCACATTCAGACTTTGCTCCTTGAGCCTCAGCAAGTACTTTCCAGCATGTTCCCCCTGAGCCAGCCCGCCAGCCCGCAGAATACATATTTCGAATGCAACATATAGAATTTTGTGCTATGTGGGAAAATTCGCTTCTAAATCTGTCCCCAGACCAATTCATTCTGAGATGATTAATTTGGTTAATAATTGATTGGCTCATTCTCTCCTTGGCATTGAATAGCTAAATTTAGAAAGAAGCCTTGAGCAAGGTAGCTTATAATTTAAGTACACGCTTTATGATTATACATTCGTTCACATACAGTAGTATGCAATCAAATTTAATCATCTGGACAGCCCAAAATAGAACAATTATGGCGTTAGTGCAGCAGAGCAGGAGCCGGGGCTTTCTTGCATCAGCCATCAACCTGATTTATAGATGTTTTATCTCATTAACCTTTAAGTCTAGAGCTAATTAGTGACTCTGAGAAGTGCAAGCTACACTGAACCAACCACGTAGTTCACTGTACCCCAGATGAGATTGGCCCAGTGGTTCCAAGTCATAGAGGGCATCTTGGGAAGGGCTTTGCTCCAGCTGCAGGGGGAGCCCACCTTTCTCTCCTACCAAAGGTCTTGGCTCCTTTGCCTCAGATGGCTAGCTGGTGGAGGTCGCTCACTTCCCCTCCCAGGTGTACACCACGCTGCATTTAAGCCATTGGCATCTTTCAAAGGTGCTTCCTCCAAAGAGCTGGTGGCTTAGTCAGGGTTACTCTTGCTGTGATGAAGTGCCATGACCAAAACAACTCGGGGAGGAAAGCGTTTGTTGGGTGTAGGTTTCCACATCACTGTTCGTCATCAAAGGAAGTCAAGGCAGGAACCTGGAGGCAGAGGCCATGGAGGGGTGCTGCTTACTGGCGTGCTCCTCATGGCTTAACTTGCTTTCTCTTTCTTTCTTTCTTTCTTTCTTTCTTTCTTTCTTTCTTTCTTTCTTTCTTTCTCTTCTTTTTCTTTTTCTTTCTGTGTTCTCTGTGTAGCCGTGGCTGTCCTGAATTTGCTCTGTAGACCAGGCTGGCTTTGAACTCACGGAGATCCACCTGCCTCTGCTTCCTGAGTGCTGGGATTAAAGGTGTGTGCCACCACGCCTGGCTGTCAACTTGCTTTCTTACAGACCTCAGTACCACCAGCCCAGGGATGACACCACCTAGAATGGACAGGGCCTTCCTCCATCAAATCACTAATTAAGAAAATGCCTTACAGCCTACCTGACCTTATGGAGACATTTTCTCAACTGAGGTTCCCTCTTTTCAGATGACTCCAGCTTTGTGTCAAGTTGACATAAAAGTAGCCAGAGCAGATGGAAATAGCTGTGGATGACTGTTGTGGTGACCCGTGTTTCTGTAAGTTGTCCCAGGGTCCCATGGAGGGTGTCACCCTGTGAGAGCACTGTCAGCTTTCCAGCTGCAGCAGGGAAGTAGGGTGCCTGTGGTGAAGGGCACCCATGCTCACCATGGTGATGGAATGGATGCAGAGGTCCCTGCACCAGTGCAGTCTGAGGAAGCCTGGCTTCCCTTCTTCTGTTCTTGCTTCAGAGACTTGACACTTAGAAAACTGTCACAGGGACCGAACCCCAAGGCAGCAATAGTTACAGCTTTTCTTCTCCCTGCAGCCCCTCAAGCTGGGCTCCCCTGTTTTTGTTACTGGGTTAAGGTGATGACCAGGGTGGAACAATGAAAGAAACCTAACAGGAAATTTTAATTTACAGAAGAGGCAGGAAGCTCTTTTCTGCACTGAGATGTACTGGGTGGAGCCACTAAATGGGACTTCTGGTTAGGAAAAATGGCTACTTCTGCAAAATACTTCATTGCTTTTAAGGCATTTGGACTTAAGATTTATTATTATTATTTCTGCAGTGTGTGTGTCTCATTTGCCACAGTGCCTATATAGAAAGGACAATGCTGTCATGTCATTTCTCTCCTACCTTTATGTGGGTTCCAGAGATTAAATGTAGACCCCCAGGGCTGAATGGCCGATGGCGAGTGTTCTAACCACTGAACCAGCTTCCTGCCTTTGTTCTATTACTATTGTTATGGTTGTTGTTAGTGGGACTCAGACCCTGTGCTTACAGGGTCTCAGGTAGCCATGGCTGATCTTGAACTTACTAATTAGCCAAGGCTTATCTTGAGAGCCTAGTCTTCCGGCCTCCAGTTCCCAAATCCCAGGATTATAGGTATATGTCACCATGGATGGCTAGCTTATTTCTGGACTTGTCACATGAAGGTAAACCTTCATATGGGAGGGGGGAAAAAGACTCATTCATGTTACATTTCAAATAACTTTCCAAGATAGGAGAGTGATTTGGATAGGAGGAAAGCCTAAGCCACTGAGTGGCCCCCAGTGTGGTTTTCCTGAACTTCCTGATCTTGGCACAGTGTAGCCGGACACAGATGCAATACTCTCAGATGTGAGGCTTCATCCTTGCTGGATGCTACAGGAGTTGTTAGGGTCACAGCCTGGGCCCCAGCAGCCATAAAGAGCTGGGCTCAGTCTCCCCACCCCCATCCCCAGTAGAGAATTAGGAAGTTGTAGAGAAGAGCAGAAAAGGGAGATTTATTCAATATGACTGCATGGGGAAGAGCAACAAAAGTCCAACGCACCCCAAGCCTGCCTTAGGGTCCTAACGTGAAGTTTAGTCTTCAAGATTCTATTGTGAGTCGAATCCCTGTCAAGACACGGTCCCTCCCGCCATCACTGTCTCAGCTCCATTCTTTCCTGCAAGGTGGTCTGACAGGTTGTGAGGACTCTGTGAAATCTCCTTCCTGGATAGAAGTCCCCCTCTGGTTGGTTGGAGGCTTCAGCCATTTCTTTCTTTGAAACTGAGACTCCTAGGGGGAAATTCCAATTTCTTGGGGTCCATTGTTCCTGTAGTTTGGTGGCCACCGGCAGAGGTGTGCACGGCTCTTTAAAGTATCTTCATCCCGTCAGGATGATTGCTAAGGTTCCTTTTATGTTAATTCCACATGAAGAACAAACTTCAGGGCTGGCAAGAGGAGACACCAACTGCAATCACCTTTCTTGGTTTAGCTTGATGATGGGCTGGATTGTCACATGCAAGAGGATTTTTGTGTGGTTCTCAAAGCGCCAAAGTGCTGTTCTAATGTCTTTTGACTCATATCCAGCCAAGTGACTCAGTTCTGGCCTCACAGACCCTCCACAGGCTCTCCCTCCCTCAGGGGTGCAGGTGTGTCCCCATGTGGGGCGGAGGCCAGGAAACTAACCACAATCTCCTGGCTGGAGAACAGGCTCCTTGCCTTGCAGGCAAAACAGGGCAAAAAACGCAGGCAGGCAGAGTCCCAAACCGCAGCAGCTCCAGTTAGGTCATTCTTGTGAACATGACAACTGGTTGTCTCTCTAGGTCAACAAAATGAAACACAGACACATTTGAAAGTGGCTTTAAAAGACTCGGAATTTGCAGGGCGATGTCAGCCTGCCCCTGGATGCACTTTCAAAGCAACGAGAAGTTAATTAGCCCTTCTTTCTCAAAAAGTCCCCCCACCGCCGGGGATGGGGTGGGGTGGTAGGGGGTGGCCACCATAGGGGTCTATAGCAGAGACATCGAATACCAGGCAATTAAGTCGCTTATCCAGTGTGGGATTTATTCCCTTTTCCCATGGACTGCACACTGGGCAGGAGCCATCTTCAAATTCCTTGGAAAAGCTGCAGAGACATTGTCAGGATTGTTTCTCTGCTTTCCAGACCACTTATAAATAAGGTCAGGGGTTAGGTCAGTAGAGGGAGTAAGTATGGAAACTTTTTATTCCCTTTCAGATAGGTAATCTGTGTGTGTGCCAGGGTGTTGTATGTGAAGGTGTGCATTTACACGTGAGGGTGGAGGCAGACATTGGGAATCCTTAATTGCTTTCTATCTTCTTACTACATACATACATTTATTTATTTATTTATTTATTTATTTATTTATTTATTTTACTGTGTGCATATGAAAGATACATGTGTGGGCACGCACAAAGCACACTGCCTGTGTGGAGTCTTTCTACCATGTGGGTTCTGGGGCTTGAACTCAGTCCATCAGATTTGGAGGCAAGCACTTCTGCCTGCTGAGCCATCTTGTCAGTTCCTTAAACATGGAATTCAGCTCAGCGTAGAGATAGACAAGCTCTTAGGAATGCACAGTTAGTAGTGTCCCTCTGTCCAGTATGGAAATGAATGAGAAAAAGACACCTTTAAAAAGCATTCTCTCAGCTGGGCGTGGTGGCGCACGCCTTTAATCCCAGCACTGGGGAGGCAGAGGCAGAGGATCTCTGAGAATTTGAGCTCTGCCTGGTCTACAAAGGAAGTTCCAGGACAGCCAGGACTTTCTGTCTCACAAAACAACATTATCAACAATAAAAATCATTGAATTGAGTAGAAAAGAAGCCTAATATAATTAAAGCCAGATGTGGTGCTGTTGCAAGCATTTGACCCCAGCAGTTGGAAGACAGAGACTGGTGGATCTCTGTGAGTTTGAGGCCAGCCTGATCTACAGAGTGGGTTCCAGGATAGCCAGGGCTACACAGAGAAACCCTGTCTGGGGCTGGGCATCCTCTCAGGCCTGTGATATGGCTCTGTAGGAAGACAAGCACCTCCTATGCAAGCCTGACAGAGTTTGGTCCTGGACTGCACTTGGAAAAAAAATGCTAGATGTAGTGGCATGGATCCATATTCCCAGCATCCCTAAAACAAGACGAGACAGGAAGATGGTCCAAAGCTCCAGAGTGGTGCTTTTCAACCCCGCCTCCCAATGCTGTGGCCCCTTAATACTGTTCCTCATGCTGTGGTGACCCCAACCATAAAATTATTTCATTGCTACTTCATAATTTTAATTTTGATACTGTTATGTAATGTAAACATCTGTCTATTCCAGTGGTCTTAAGTGACCCCTGTGAAAGTGGTGGACCCCCAAAGGGGTCACAACCCACAGCTTGAGAGCCACTGTTCCAGAGCCAGTCACCTTCAACATGGGAGGAACCACTAGAGTGACCCTGCCTCAACAGGTGGAAGCAGAGAGTGACTCCCAAAGTTGTCCTCTGCACACCACAGCACAGGCCCACCTACACTCTCACACATCATACATATGCACACACAATCAGAAAAAAGGCCTCTCCAGTGCACAGAGGGTTAAACTAATCCTTAGGGTCAAGGAGCTGGCATTCTAAGTAGAGTGTGATGAAAACGGAATATCTCTCCCAACTTTTTCTATCAAGGGTTTCTAGAAAGTATCCATAATATTAGCATATAGGAAACATAGCAGTCTCTTCTAGCTTGGCACTCAGAGGCCCAGAAATCATCACTTCAAAAATTAGTTATTGTTCCATTGCTCTAAGGTCAGTTACTAACAGGCACTGTTTGTTCTCTGTAAGATTTAGCATTTGTCCAACCATGGAATTTGGACTTAATCCAGAAGTCATGCCGGCTGCCTGGGAAATATCGTACTGACATCTTAAAAACACAAAACAAAACAAAACAAAACAAAACAAAACAAAACAAAACAAAACAAAGCTGTTTCCAGTATTCCAGGCTGGCCTTGAGTTTTCTGCATAACCATTGGCCCTCAATTTCTGAGCCTTTTTACCTTCACCTCTTC
Organism: Acomys percivali; assembly: GCA_907169655.1. NCBI lineage: Eukaryota > Metazoa > Chordata > Mammalia > Rodentia > Muridae > Acomys > Acomys percivali. The sequence continues at coordinate 107,492,571 of OU015742.1, read as the reverse complement.
AGAGCTGGGATTATATGTGGGTGCTGCTATGTCCAGTTTATGGGGTTCCTAGGCAAGACCTACCGAGTTAACTACCTCTCCAGGCCTGGATGGCCATTCTGAATGTAAGAAAGGAAGGGATGCCAGCAGTGATGCTAAGTGTGTGTGTGTCTACCTACCAAGGCAGCTTCACAGACCCATCTACAGATGAGATGAGCCGCTCTGGACCTGAGGCGTCTCAGGTTGCACACGTCGCGCTCTTCACGGCCTGTTGGGCTGGCTGTGGCCACCTGCTTACCTGGTTTAATAGACTCTTGTCCTGTGTGACTGTGAGTCCCATTCTGTGCTGACATCAGGACCCATGGAGGCTAAAAGAACTCATGCCTCAGCAGTTAACATCAAGTCACGGTGGTGGCTGGCTCCATAATGGCCTCACTTTCTGGCCATAAAACTGACCCTTAACTTGTCCATTTACTTAGTACGTGTTCATTGAGCAACTGTTGTATGCCGGACACTGCATTAGGCCCACAGTTATGGCAGTAACTAAAACAGAGAGAAACCTTTATCTGCCTGTCTTCTCCTCTGCTCTGAGGAAATGAGCTATCTGCTTAGTGAGTCAATCCTTCTAGAACATTGCCTCTTGAGGACTGAGTGGTGGCACTGGGAAGTGTCTTACAAGGTCTCTTTCTAGGTTCGTGGAACTTCACAGTGGAGATGGCTGCAGAACTCATCTGATGACAGTCACCTGGGGGCGTGGGCTCTACTAGGTACCACACAACTCCTACCTCAAACTGAGGCTGTTCACCTCTCATCCCAGCAAGAGGGGGAGGCAGGAACATCAGAAGTTCAGAGATTTCTCCTGGAAAGCTGTAGAGAGAACTGTGAACTGAACCCCAGTTTTAGTTCTCTCAAATTGAGTTGGCACCATGTGGCTGGGTCAAGCTTCCAGGGGAAAGACAGCAAAGACTATATAAAAAGCAGCAGACTGTGCAGGGCGGGGTGGCACACGCCTGTAATCCTAGCACTTGGGGAGGCAGAGGCAGGCAGATCTCTGTGAGTTCGAGGCCAGCCTGGTCTACAAAGCGAGTCCAGGACAGCCAGGGCTACACAGAGAAACCCTGTCTCAAAAAACAAAACAAAACAAAACAGCAGCAGACAAGGAGATGTGCACTTGTAAACCCTGCATTAGGGAGTCAGGGGCAGGTGGATTCCTGGGGTTTGTAACTAGCCAATCTAGCATACTCGGAGAGCTCTAGACCAAAATAAAATAAAATAAAATAAAATAAAATAAAATAAAATAAACCCTGGGGTTAAGAGCACTGGCGGCTCTTACAGAGGACCCAGGTTAAATTCCTAGCACCCATATGGCAGCTCACAACTGTCTGTAATTCCAGCACCAGGGGATCCAATGCCCTCACATCAACGCACATAAAATACAATTAAATAAATTATATATTTTTAAAAAACCTGTTAAACTGACTGTGGAATGGCTATGCAAAGGCATCTGTAATCCCAGTACTCTTTGGCAGAGGCAGGAGGATCTCTGTGAGTTCAAGGCTAGCCTGGTCTACATAGACAGCTCCAAGCCAAACAAGTACACCTAGTGAGATCCTGTCTCAAAAAAGTAACCAACCAATTAATTGACCAAGCAACAAATAAAATAAAGGCAACCAACCAACTAACTAAACAAACAACAAGAAACCAAAAGAGAGAAGGGGGAAAAACACACTATACTTCCTACCCCTCAAAAATGTGAGATCTGGGGAGTCCAAGGCTGGTAAAACAATCAGCTCACTCTGTGTGCAGTTCTTTTTCATCGGCAGCCACCCTGCAGCCCAGCTTCCCACCCACTGGAGGAATGCCTGTCTCTGACCAGTTTCCACCCTTTGCCTCTTCCAACTGGATTTCAGCCCATTTCCCCCTAAGCCTCCACACCCTTTCAGATGCTTTCCTTCAGCACCCACAGTTCTCTCCCATCCATCACCCACCAATCAGGCCGAATGTGTTGACTTTCCCAAGACTGTTCTGTCAGAGCCTTTCCAGCTCTTCTAGCAGAGGGTTCATGAAGTATGTGGGTGGGAAGGGTGTGGTCTGCAGGACCTCCATTAATCTTTCTGGTAGCAACTAAACTTCCTGGTTTTGGTCTTCTGTCTTGGGCCTCTGTTAAGTGTCCTAGAGCCTTCTGGAATGTAGGTGAGCACCTTCCTGTTTGCTTACAGCTCAAGACTTCCTCATTTTTTCAAGTTGTTCACTTTCTCCCCTCCTCTGCCTACTCAGATAAGAGTGGCTCATCATGCAAAACAAATTTAATGGACACACCTGCAACTTAGGGCCTACTGGTCAACCCAGAATTCCTGGTCCCTTAGTATTGTTCAATTTTGCCCGTATCTCAGACCCTCTAGGGCAGTGGTTCTCAACCCCAGTGGGGTCCATATCAGATATCTGCATATCAGGTATTCAAATTATGATTTATAACACAAAATTACAGTTATGAAGTAGCAAAGAAATAATTTTATGGTTGGGGCTCACCATGACAGGAAGAACTGTATTAAAGGGTCCCAGCATTAGGGAGGTTGAGAACCACCGCCCTAGGGAGTTTTGTTTGGCTTGAATTTGTGCAGGTCTTGTGCATGCTGTCACGGTCTCTATGAGAAGGGGATGTAGGCACAAAGTCCCACCACTAACCAAGAAGCTATTTGCAATTGTTAGCTGCTTGGAAACAGAAAACTGATTTTCTTCCATAGAGAGACACTGGGCATATCAACTGTACTCCAGAGCAGCCTCCTGCTCAGGAGAAGCAGGCCAAGACAAACAACCTGGACTCCATGGTTTTGGTTTGGTTTGGGGTGGGAAAAGCCAGTGATTTCAAAACTGCTGCTCTGAGGGGCCAGTGGGGGCAAGTGTGGGGCAAGATGGGGCACACGGTCAGGAAATGCTTTCTATTGGTATTAATCCATAGTAGACCCCAGGAAAGAGATGTGGGTCTGCATCACGATGGCAGGGATCGATAATGGGGATGTGTTGATTGGCACCCTGACAGTACCTATTCCACACAGATTGAACCCAGTGTATACCCCCAGCCTTCTCTCCAAGGTGTTCTTTGCTCTAACACTAAGTTGTTGAGGCAGAAGGCCTGGTTTTGAAAATGCCCTGGTCTGTCCGGAGGCAACTGAGTAGGTACCACCTCTTTGCAGAAACTCAACTTTCTCCTGTGGGGTCTTCCTTCCACTGGTGCCCATGTCCCCTGGCCTGTGGGATAGGTTAGGGAGCTGGCATCGCTGACTTTTTGAACAAGAACAATAGCTATTATGCCCTAGCAATGAGTCAGGCAGGGCTGGATGGCGCGCAGTCAGGCCCACAGCATGAGAAGAGGTCCGAATCCTGTCACTAAGTGCTGGGATATAGTGTTCACCAACAGGAGGCAGGTGCTCTGTGTAATCCAGTGCACTGTGGCTTCTCACGCCCCACCCCCTGTCCCCCCGCAAGTCTCTGCGTTAAGATCCAGGCTAAACAGTGCTGTCCTCTCTTCCCTTCACCACTCCAGCTCCTAAGGAGGCTGACCTTGATCTCCTTACAGAATCCTACCTTTCCCTTCTGCCTGCCTTTACTGCTCTGCATGCCATAAGGCATAGAGAGCTCAATATGTAAGTGCATCTGGAAAAGAAAAACCAAACCATGAATTACTACATCTGTATTAGTAACCATCTTAGTCAACTCGCCAGCTGCCAACAGTGTGTTAGGTGTAAGTAACAGGTAGATGTAGCTGATGGGAGGAGAAAGTCATTGTCTCCTTCATACGCTGTTCAGGAGACAGTATCTCTTTTATGTCTCTCTCTGTGTGTTATATGTGTGTGTGTACATGTGTACTGTATGTGTGCATGTGAACATATGTGCATGTATGGAGGGCAGAGGTCGATGTCAGGTTCCTTCCTCTCTGCCTTTATTTATTTATTTTGAGATAGTCTTTTTTGTTTGTTTATTTATATGAGTGCTCTGCCTATATGTACATCTGCACACCAGAAGAGGGCATCAGATCACATTATAGATGGTGTTGCTGGGAACTGAACTCAAGACCTCTGGGAGAGCAGCCAGTGCTCTTAACCACTGAGCCATCTCTCCAGCCCCTTGAGACAAGGGCTTTGCTGAACCTGGAACTCTCTAATTTGGCTAGACTAGCACACAGTACATGCCTATCATATTTGAAATTTTGAAGACTTGGGCTCAAGCTCTATACTTTACACTAATAACTGGAGCAACCTCGGCCTAGTTAATGACTCTTACCCTCAGTTTCCTCACGTGGGAGTGGAGGCTTAACCACTACAGGCTTAACAGAGTTCTTGGGAAGATCCTTAAGACCACCACAACAACAGAAATTGTGGCGAGAGAGAAGATGGCTGTTGTTGTGGGGACCTGGCTTTGGTTCCCAGGACCCAGATGGTGGCTCACACCCACCTCAGCACTCCAGTTTCAGAATTCCTCAGGCACCAGCAAGCAAAGCACTCATACACAGAACTGCACAAATCTAAGAATAAATTAAAGAATAAAATAGGGGGCATTATTATAAAATTAAGCAAAGTACAACAAAAATAATAAGCAAAATAATAAAATCCTGATTATGAATTGGGAGGTGAAGTTACTAATGAGGTCCCTGCCGTTGGAGGAGCTAAAGTTCCTTGCACGGTAATAAAACAAAAATTAATGATGGCCAAATGGCAGCTCAGTGTCTAATGAGAAAGGCACCAGGTATTGGAGCCAGGCAGATCTGGGTTTTATGATATTTGGCAGAATTATCTTTTGCACGGAGGGAGGTCCATCCTATAACACCACAAAACTCACTGCCAATAAATCAGGAAGAGAAATCTAGGGCTCCAGGTGAGGGCGTGGCTTCTGTCAACTTCCTGAGCTCTCTACCGGAACCAGCTCATGCCCCGGAAGCAGTTGTTCAGCTCTTTAGGCGGGCGTGGGAAAGAGTACAGGACGTTCGCCATGCTGCTTTCCGCCGTCTCCTGTAAGTAGGTCTGCAGCGGCGGCGGCAGGGCCTGCGGCGTGGGGCCGAGGCGTGACAGGCGGGTCCCGAGGTGGAGCCGGCGGCGGGAGGACCAGGCTGGGCGCGGCTCCCGGGTCCGGGTAGGCGGCGCTGGGAGCTCCGCTGCCTCTGTTGGGGATGACCTGAGAATCTCTCTCCTGGCAGCTGTGGTGAATTACCCGGTTCCCTGGCTCCGAGCTGACTTCCTGATTAGATTTCACGTCCCCCTCACGTGACTTTGTTGCTGTTTGCAATGTTCAGTCAAGAGGCTTGTCACAGTCCAGATGTTTACACCACAGAAGGGTGGAAATAGAACAGATGCTACTTTAGAAAGATTTTAAGGTGCCAGGCAACTGCATTGATATTTACCCTCCACCCCAAATCGAAATGGTGTTGCTTTTATTGACTCCAATGTCCAGGAAATAGTTACTTTAGTGTAAACGGGGTATGTTTCTGAAGTGTTTTTGGTTATAACTAATGTCTATAAGCACTTTGAGTAAAACGTAATACATTTATCTTTTTTTTTTCCTCCCAACTTTTATACAAAAACAGTTGCCAAGAGCAAATCAAAGTAAGTGAAAGGTTTTGTTTTATTTAAACTTCGCTTATTCCTGTTGGGGTTGGTAGTCTAGCTACTGCCATTGTATCTTTCTCTTAAACCAGTGTTTGGTTTTGATTTCCCAAAAGTTGATTTGGGGCTACCTATTTGGTTAATTATTTTATCGGCCTGAACACCTTGGGGGGAAAAAACCACAGATGCATCTTAACTTGGTGATGGTGATATCATTTGATAATTCTGTCCTAGGTAACAGATACATAAGGCGAAGATGCATTTAATATACCTAAAGCACAGAGCGCATAGCTTAATAGCTCAGCGTGTGCATGGTTGGCTGCATGTTTATAGAAATATCGGTCTGAGCACTAGAAGAATCACAGAGGTAAACCTTAGGCAGCCGGAAGAGAGGCTCAACCCATGCCTTGCCTTCTTATTTGCCAGTTCATCTTCTGAGCCATGCTTTTAGCCCCTAGAGGAAGCAGAAGTGGTTTTATGCTTCTTGTAGGCTCCTTACAGAGTAAGTGCCCCATGGAGGGTTTGTTGAATCTTTGTGAATGAATGAGTAGTTATGTTAATTATGTAACCTTACCTCCCCCCCCCCCGCCCTCCTCCTCCAGTACTGGGGACTGAACCTAGGGCCTTGCTGGGCAAATTCTCTCTTGCTAAATTCTGCCCAGCCCTCTTTTTTGTTTTTAAGTTTTCAGACAAGGACTCAGTTGCCCAGGCTGGCCTTGAACTTGTGAACTTGCTGCTCTATCCTCCTGAGTGGTTAGGGTTACTGGCCTGCACCACTGTACCTGGCAACCTTTTCTTATTTCATCAACAGATACTGTGGTCTTCAGAGGCACAGTTCTGTGCATCAGTGCATAATGTGGTCTTTTGGGCTTTATTTTGTGTTTTGAGACAGGATCTCATTCTGTAGTCCAAGTTGGTCTTCCACCTTCAGAGTGCAGGGATTATAGATGTGAGCCACCGTGCCTGGCTGTAAGGTGGTCTTAAATGCTTCACATAGGCTTTGGAATAGCATGAGAACTGTCGTCCTTGTGGGGAGACAGAGACACACACAAATATGAGAAAGTTAACAGTACATATATTCAAAGGTCCAGGGAAGCAAATAATAACTTTTATGGTTTCGATGACTAATTTAAATGAAATGTGAAGGTGCCCAGGGCTTGTACATTAATGATGAAAAACTTCCGCTCTCTTAATTTTGTTCCTTCCTGACTATACTGCCGTTAGTCATTTTGGAAGAACAGTTCTGAGGCAGCCAGCTTCAGGGTTTCTTGTATATTCTGCCCCCTGACTTCCGCCCCTCATGAGGGGTGGCATCAGTTACCTGCTCCCTGGTTTGGCTTGATCACCCCTGCTGTTCTGGCAAGGTTGTTACAGGGTCACTGTAGGGGACTGCCACGGGATTCAGAGCCCTGGAAATTGTTTTGTGGGAAACGTAGACTATCTGTTGTAACAGGGACTGTTCTTAGGGCCATGTAATACCCGTAACTACTGTGACTCCACAGCAAAGTGCGCTGTGTGTTCCTGGTGGGCTGGTGTGTTTCCTTGGCTTGTAACCGTGTACTTTTTGATCTCAGAACCATTCTGGTGAAACTGGTGAGCCAAGCCGGGACAGGTTTCTCCTTCAACCACAAGAGAAGCCGACTCCGAGAGAAGCTGAGCCTTCTGCACTATGATCCAATAGGTAAGACTCAGAGAAATGACATCACAGCAGCTTAGCCGCTTTCAGAGCCTGTGTCTCCTTCCTGAATGAATGTCTCTGGGTACTCTGTGGCCCCTTTGGAATCATGACATTCATCCAGTGATGTGTATCGAATGTTTATTATGGTGCTAGCTAGCTGCTATGCCCGATGTGGGAACACCAGGACACAGGACAGACTCACCTCTGCTGTTGGCATTTGCAGTTGGTTTGAGAGGGAGAGGGAAGAAATGACATTGTGATAAGTAAGGGCTATGAGAAAGCCCATTGGGATGTTGAGATATCGTAGGGGTTGGGGCTGTTGAGATGTGCGTGAGCTTCGATAGGCAGAGTCTCTAAGAAGGCAGGAAATCAGCCATGGGAAGAACAGCCACCTGCAGCGGGGAGGGCGTGGTCTGACAGTGCATCTCACAGGGTTCAGATATAAATTAAACAAGTGGAGAGTATATGTTGGTACATTGGGGTAGAAAATTTGATTTTCTATTGTGCTATCTACCAAAAACACCATGATAAATGGTAACTTGAAATTTGTCTAAGAGAGACATACTTGGGCTGTTCAGATGGCTTGGCAGATTAAGGCAGTAAGCCTGGTTGGTGACCTGACGTCTGTCACTGAGCCACATAGTAGAGGAGAGAATAAAGGAGCTGCAGGTTGCACACACATACGCCATAGCACTTGGGTGCCCCTCCCCCATATACTCACAATAAATAAATGAAAAAGTCATGTTCCAAAGGCTAGATTGTCCACACTCACAGACCCAGCAACGGTTGGTGGAAGCCTACACTTTTCTGAATTTGATGTGTGAACTTACGCAAAAACAAATGTTTTGAGTTTTGATTTAATTTTTCTGCCCTTTCCCAGCACTTGCGAGGCAGAGGTAGGCGGATTGCTGTGAGTTCGAGGCCAGCCTGGTCTACAAAGTGAGTCTAGGATAGCCAAGGCTACACAGAGAAACCCTGTGTTGAAAAACCAACCCTTGCCTCCCCAAAAAACCCCAAAAAATTTCTGCCCTCTTTAGTCGCCTCCTAATAAGATATAAGCTGTATTAGTATGGAGAGGCATTTAAAAAGCCCTCAAACTCAGCTGACAGCTTAAAACTACTTAAGTTCCATTTTGTCACAGAAGTCAGATTGCTTGCTATGTTTATGGTATTCATATTTCTGGCCATTTATTATTGTAATAAAAAGGGAATTCTGGTCTTAGACCTGAAGGCTAGAACGCTGAATCTCGAGAAGATTCCTTACATGGTGGAGAATTCACTGGAGGGAAGATGTTGGATAGTGGGTTGGTGTTTTCCTCCCTTCTGGTTTCTTTGTATTAATTGGTAAAAAAGTGAAGAGACTTATATTGAAAGTACCTCTTCACTGCTATTTCAGCTCCTTTAGAGTTGACTTTTAGGAACCCACACAGTGTTGATACGTATTTATTAAATGAGCATCTTTGATAGTTTAAATATGTGTTGAACTTCATCCTTAGTGTGGAGGAACTGTTAGGAAGTTAGGATTGTGATTTGTCAATCTGGTGACACACTGGGATCATATACACCATGAGCAGCTCAGAACACAGGTTCACATGTCTGCTTCCTGTACACAGCTAAGTTTCCTAGCAAGAAATGTCTGAACCTTGGTAGCAAAATATCTTTCCTGAAGAAGAGGGTGTCCTGATACCTGGTTTCCTGCTGTTCTGTGGGATACTATACAGATTTGCCATGAATATGAAGATGCTTGCCTTGGGGCTGGCCTTGCTCTGGGTCCTGGAGAATCTGGCCAATTCCCACCATTTTATTGCAATGAGTAGACTTAGTTGGAGGATAATGTTCTGTTAGTCTCTTATGAAGCAAATCAGGGATGGAACACAGAAGGATTCCCAGTCAGTTGACCATTTCACAGACTGCTCTGAGGCAACAACCAGCTGCTTTTGCCTCATGTGTCTTTGTGTGTGTGTGTGTGTGTGTGTGTGTGTGTGTGTGTGTGTATTCTCCATTTTATTTGTGTTTTGCATAAATGTATGTATGTATGCATGTATATATACATGTATACCATGAATTGCTTGTGCTGCCCATGAGGCCGGTTCACTGGAACTGGAGTTATGGATGGTTGTGAACCACTGTGGTTTCCAGCACTGTGGGTGCTGGGAAATGAACCTGTGTCCCCTTAACAAGTACTCTTAATCCCTGAGCCATCTCTCTAGCCCCCACCTCTATCTTTAGATTTCTTTTCCTCCTGTAAAACTACATGCCAAGGAGGAAGGATTAAAGGCTGAGGCATAAATGTATTAAAACTTTATTTATCATAAAGAGAATGAAAACTTGTCAGTTTTAATTCTGTGGATCACCAAACAAGGCAATGCAGACATTAATCGGACCAGAAAGGATTTAGGTTAGCTGTAGGGAAAGAACTTGACAGAATCATTCTTCTATGAATTAAACAGCAAATATTTTGACTGAAAATTACATTATGTTTAGTGCTGTGCATAGCAGTGTGTCATTTCAGCGCGGCTCACATGAGTGCTCACTGTTTATCTGGCAGCAGCTCGGAGGGGATGGTTGTCTTTCATAGCAGGAAGGAAACTGAGAGGAGAGGGTTTTGATGATTATTTGCCTAGGGGTTTAGGGCTGGTGCACATTGCAGCCATATTCTTTCCTTCCTCAGGCTGGATTGTGAACCCACGACTAGTGCAAGTACCGTTTAATAGTCAGGGTTAGAACCCAGCCCTTCTGGCTGTTTCTAGTACTCTTTCTGCCCCCTCTCCCCTGACGTTCCCTGAACCAAAGATGTAGGAGCCATGACGCAGATGTGTGGGGCTTCCCCCAGATCTGTTGATCTCTGTGCTGTGTCCAGTTGTGGTTTTCCGTGACAGCCTTCATTTGCTGAAAGAGGAGCTTCTTTGAGGAGGCGTGGTGGCCACACTGACCTAGGGAAGGTGCTTGAGGACCTTGGCTGGGGATGTGGCTCAGTGGTTCAACATTTTTGTGTACAAAGTTCTAAGTTCCTAGAACTGCCAAAAACAAAACAAAAGAAAACAACCCCTGCACCGAAACCAACCAGGTAACCCCTCTACTAGAATAATAACAAGGACCCTCCACTCGGACCAGCCTAGTAGTCAGGGCTCCACCGTCATCTTTGCTTCTGCCTCTTAGCTATTTTTCTTGCACTTTGGTTTTCAGTACTGGATCAAACCTAGTGCTTGGCACACGGTGGGCAAGAGCTGTCTGCCGCTGTGGCTGGGCCTCTCCCAGTTTCTGTTCTTGAGGGACCAAGCTTCCTTCCCTCCTTCCTTCCTTTCTTTCCTTCCCTTTCCTCCTTGCCTTTCCTTCCCTTTCCTTTCATTTGCCACCAGTTCTCACTGTGTGTTTTTGACTGGCTTAGGACTCACAGAGGTCCACCTGCCTTTGCTTCCCAAATGCCAGGATTACCATGCCCAGCCAGTTTCTGTGGGGTTTTTTTTTTTTTTTTTTTTTTGGTGGGGCCAGAGGGGGTCAGGATGTTGTCATGTAGCCCAAGGTGGCCTTAAACTTGAAATCCTTCTGTTTCTGTCTTCTGAGTGCCAAGATTATAGGCATTCACCACAACATTTGGTCTGATCTCTAGGTTTTTAAGAGCCTTACTGGATTTTCACAAGCTCATCTTATGATGCACCAGTGTGTTAAATCAGCGTTTCCTTATAAATGCTGCAGTGCCTGTCAAGCTCCTGCACTAAACTCTTAATTAAAGGGGAAACACAGAGAATAAAAGAAATTTTAATGCATAAAGCCTTGTTCTTTTTGTTGTTTCTTTGAGATAGGGTCTCTCTATGTATCACTGGCTAGCCTGGGTCTTGGTATGTAGAGCAGCCTGACTGTGAACACACACAGATCCACTTTGCCTCTGCCTCCCGAGCTCTGGGATTAAGGTGTGTACACCTTGACCAGCTGAAAGCCTTGCACTGATAATCAGTGACTTCTGGACATGGCCACTTAAATAAATCCTGATTGCTCCTGAGCAAATACAAATATTCTCTCATGTTTTAAATGATTCAAAGTATGTGAAAAATATCCTTTATATAATGTCTGTATGTTACTAAATTACTGCTGCATTTCTTAAGAATTGAAGAACTGCCTAGAGAAGCCGAGTGCAGTGGCGCACACCTATAATCCCAGCACTTGGGAGGCAGAGGCAGGCGGATCCCTGTGAGTTTGAGGCCAGCCTGGTCTACAAAGCAAGTCCAGGACAGCCAAGGCTACACAGAGAAACCCAGTCTCGTAAAACAAAACAAAAACCAAACCAAACAAAGTTCAGTTCCTGCTGCTGAGCTGGAATAACGATGGAGGTGAGATGGCAGTGAGGGCTGGAGAGATGGCTCGGCACTTAGGGGCAGGGCTCACAACCAGAGACATCACAGAAAGGCAATGATGGATGTACATTTTTACTAATTCTTATTTCCAAAGGTGATTTGGCTGTATGTATGTCTGTGTAGCACAAGTGTGCCCGGTGCTTATAGAGGACGTCAGATCCCCTAGAACTTGAGTTGGCGGGTTTGTTAGCCAGCATGTGGGTGCTGGGAATAGAATCTGAGCCTTTGGCAAGGCAACCAGTGCTCTTTATCACTAGCCAGCTTATCAGCCCACAACAATATATTTTAAATTCCTAGATAATTCTTAATCATGGCTTGGAAATTTAATATGGAATGTATCCATTCCATATTAAGAGAAAATGAAGTTGAAAAGTCTTTATGGTCAGGTTCAGCAAGGAGTTGTGAGGTCACACAGTCCTTTGGCCTCCTGAGTTTTCTTTTGCTGTCTTGTTTTTGTGGCAGGGAAGAATCAGGTCAGGTAGGGTGTATGTGTGCATGTGTGTCTGTGTCTCTATGTCTGTGTCTGTCTCTCTGTTTCTGTGTGTGTGTGTGTGTGTGTGTGTGTGTGTGTGTGTGTGTGTGTGT
>OU015742.1:107458673-107480371 GCA_907169655.1 Acomys percivali | reverse complement strand
TGTGTGTGTGTGTGTGTGTGTGTGTGTGTGTGTGTGTGTGTGTGTGTTGGGCTTGGCTGGAGGCTGATGGCAGATTATGGGACACTTGGGGCTTTATGAAAACCTCCCTTCCCAGTGTCTAGCTCCAGCCTCTTACATGGAGGTAGCACTTTTTTTCCCAGTAAACTTGTAATATTGAGTACTGCCTGATTGTCAGTCTGCACCATGCTGGTTTGCGTGTGAAGGCATCTGTAGACAGTGGAGGTTCAGTGTGTTTGCTCTCCCTTCTGACTGCGGTGCCTCTCTCCGCTCAGCTCTCAGTGCTGCTCTAGAGCCCAGCGCCAAGCCTGTTCTTGCTTACCCAGTGTGAAAATGGATCCAAGGCAGTGTTTGCCACGTTTGCCCCAGTTTCTCACATTGATTAAAATGACATTGTAGCATGTCTATGACACTTGGGATCGGCTGGTGACCCTTCCCTGGGCTTCTCACCCATTCCTGTCTATCTTCTCTGGCCCTGAGACTGAGCAGCTGGGTTTGAAAGTCAGCTCATCCCCATGTCAAAGGACTAATACAACAGGGACAAGGAGAGCGGGCTCAGGGCGTGCTGTGCGTTTTTATACAAAGGATGATGTTTCCTTGTTTTCACCTACAACCCCCTTTTCTTGCCTCACAGTGAACAAGAAAGTTCTCTTCGTGGAACAGAAAAAAATACGCTCCCTCTGAGCAGTGGATTGAAAATGAATTTCATTCATAAATGAGAAGACCAAGGGTGAGACACCGATTCAGAACTCTGAGGAGCGCACTGAAGACGAAACCACAGCATGGTCTCCAGTGAGGCGAAGGCCGAAGGAGCAGTGTGGAGAAAGAAAGTTTTCCACAGAGACCAGATATTTCTCTCTGGATGCCTTATAGACCTTAATAAAAAAAAAAAATATGGAAATAGTCTGTACTCTTGTCTCTTAGTGATATTCCCTCTACTATTTGAAACTTGAAAATCAACTGCCTAACCAAGAAATAACTTGTTTCACATAAGGGAAGCTATTATCTATGGCGAGACTTGGGCAAGAGTTCCTAGGCTGCTCCTTGTGCTTCCATAACAGTGCTCCAGGCAGCGCTGAGGAAATTGCCCTGTGATGACAGTGGATAACGGGCAGCTGGGAGAAGGAAGGACACAAACGTCTGCGCTGGTTGTGTGAGTGTCATTAGGAAGAGTGCTGATGGTCCGTCCATGTTCTTAAACTGCTCACTAGAGCCATGAGTGTGGTAGTCCATGGTCTGAGCTTTGAGGCAAGGTCTCCCTGGCTAGTGTAGGCTGGCCTGGCCCCTGCTGTGCATCTAGACTGGTCACAGGCTCCTAGGACAGCCGAGGAACTGATCATCTGCACCTTTACAACAAGAGGAGCTGTGGTGTATTCCATGCAGCTGCTTTGGGGACATGGTGTATTCACAACTGATTCTGTTGGTCCTTGTGTTCGTACATGGCTGCTGCCTTGCCTCACCCCGTTCTCACTCAGGCTGCTTGCCACCAGTTTTCAAAACTCCCCAGCTTCCTCCATTCTGAGATTATGGCTTAAAGTGAAAGATGAGCTTTTTCAGAATTGCTCGTCCATATCCTACTTCATTAAAGATACCTGAGATAATGTGTCTCCCCTGGCCACAGGGTACTGCTGCTGTCCCAACATAGCAGGTGTCGTTTCCCAAGGTCCGGTCTTGCTTTTGGCAAAACCAGCTCTCGGGAAATGGAGTTAGACATAAACAGAACAGCTTGCCAGGAGTTGGCTCTGTACCAGGAATCAAAATCAGGCCAGGTGTAAGCATGTCTACCATTGAGCGATCTTATTTTACTTTTTTTTTTATTAGAATTTCATGTAGTCTAGAGTGTGTCAGACTTGCTGTGTAGCTGGGGTTATCATTAACTTCTGATCCTCCTGCCTCCACCACGTAGGTGCTGGGATTACAGTCATGTGCTGCCACTCCAGCTTAGGCAGTGCTGGGATCAAGCCTGGGGCTTCACGCATGCTAGGCAAGCACACGTACTCTGTCAATTGAGACACATCCGGCTAGAGGTGAGAATCAGCCACTTCTCAGAATGTGCCTGGGAGTGCCGATTGCTGTCCTTTCCCTTGGGAAATTTTTTGCTCTGGCTCCATACTGCTGCCCATCCCTGCTGTACAGTGGACATCCAACACTAGGATTTGCTGCTCTCCAAATAGCAGTGCTGTTTGTACAGATCCTGTGGTGGGACCTGATTCCGGTTGCTGTTGTGACTGTGAAATAGGAAAGCATCGCTAAGTCAAAGAGGTTTGATACTTTTATAAATGAACATAATACTTATAAAGGAAGGACATTTTCTAGTAACTGTGAGCCAAGAGTGGCCACATACACGCATTTTATTTCCAGTTTATATTTATTTGGGGTTAGCAGCAGTCAAAAGAGAGCAAGAGGGAGGTCCTTTTTGTATGGATAAGAGGACTGTGTTCCTGTGGCCTGGACGCTGACTGCAGCAATGAAATTGGATCTCTTGAGCATTTCTTCCAAGGACAGATTTGGATAGTAAGCCAGGTAGAAGGCCAGAGCTCCCACAAAACTGTCACCAGCACCCTGCAATGGAAGCACAGTTATAAAGACAAGTGTGCAGCCAAGCTGTGGATCAGTGGTAGAGAACCGGCCTGGTACGTGGGAGGCTGTAGGTTCAAGCCTCAGTACCAGAACCAAACCAATCACTTTAACTTTAGAATAGCTTCAGAGTCCAGAAAAGGAGCAAAGACACTCCAGTCTAGCTTTGTTAACATCCAGATGTGGCACCCTTACCATAACTGATGAAATAATGGCATAATATTAACAATGTCATATTTTATATGGATCTTACTCTGCTCAGGGTCCCTTTCCTGTCCCAGCATCCCATGCAGGATGGCAGTTTATAGTCATGCTTCCACACCTTTTTTGTTTTTGTTTTTTCTGTATTTGCGTCAGTGTTTTTGATGACAGCTTAGAGGTCAGCTACTTTGCAGACTGCATCAGTTAGGATGGCTAGGGTCTCCCTGTGTAACCCAGGCAAGCCTCAGCCTCTCCAGTGTTGGATTACAGGTGTGTAGCAAGCTCTGTGCCTGGCTATGGGGTCTGTCTCTAAACTGTCACATCAGAGCAAGGATGTGTGTTGTGATAGTACCCTTGACCATGTTGCCGAGTGGCTTCTCTCAAGTCATTTTCCTCTTTCCATATTATACTCTATAAGCCGATCATTAAGGATCCAACTCTCTACCCTTCCCAACAAGCGAGGTTTCTGCAGCTCAGTCTGGCTGCAAAGGCTCTTTAAGTAGCAGTGACCCTGAACTCCCCATCCTCCTCCCTCTACATTCTGTGTGCTGGGGTTGCAGGCATGTCTCACCACAGCAGGTTTAGGTGGTGGTGCCAGGGACTGAACCGATGGCTTCACACATAATAGACAGGCACTGTACCAACTGAGCTGCCTAGCCAGACACCCTGCTCTGAAGTGGGTAGAGCTCCATTCTGAATTACACCTTAGCTCCCTGAGCATATGTGGTGGGATTGACATAAATTGGGATTCTGCATTCAATATTGCCCCTCCCACCCATTTATTTAGTCACTCATATCAGCATGAACTCATTCTTTGGGCTGTTACCTAATATTGTTTACTCTGTTGCCTGATCATCCCAGCATTGGCAATTGAGTTCTTCTCAGCTGTCTCCTGTGTGTGTCTCTTATGCTAGCTCCATCATTTTGTTTTTGCTTGCTTGCTTTCTGGAACAAGATGCCTCAGGCTCATTTAGTATGTTCCCCTCTTAACCCTAAAATTAGCCATGTCTCCATTAAAAATGCATGCAGGGAGTGGTAAGCGCCATTCTCATGCTAGTTTCAAACCAAACGCAGGGAGAAGCAGCTGTGTTTCCACTTCCCAGGGTCTGTGTTGGAGAAGGTCACAGAGGAGCCAACCGGATGACTACCCTACCAAAGTCTGATTGTCGGCGCCTCCAGTGTGACACTAGTCATGTGCTCAGTAACTAATGTTTAAAACAAGTTTAAGCAGGATTGCAGTCTCACTCTGGACATTCTGCTGTCAGGGGCATTTTCCAGTGTCACCCCCCACAACCAATACTGATTCCTTGGGCCTAGTTTTCACAGTTCTTAATGATCTTGTGGCTGTCATAACCTCTGCAGAGAGCCCTGATGTGCAGGCAGTTCTTCCTGTCTCAGCTGAAACATCCCGTGAGCTATGTGTGGCACAGTGATGGCCACTAAGAAAAGAGACAAAGCCAGACGTGGTGGCGAAGGAATTTAATCCCAGGATTTAATCACTAGGCAGGGGCAGAAACTATAATCTCAAGGCTAGCCTGGTCTACGTAGTGACTTCATGGCCAGCCAGGACTACATAGTGAGACCTGTCTAAAACGGGCCTGAACAGAAGCCATGTGGACTAAATATTAATGGATAGTTTGGGGTGTGGTTTATGAGTGACAGTCTTACTCTGCAGCCCACAGCTGGTCTGGATCTTGCTATATAGCCCAGGCTAGCCTGGGCTTGTGGTCCGCCTGTCTCTGCCTCCTGAGTCTTTGCTTAGTTTGCAGGCATGCACTACCATGTCAAGCTTATTTAGTGTGGATTTAAAGAAGCGATCTGAAGAAAACCTTGCTGTAGTTTTTATAGAATAGTGTGGATTTCTAGGGAGAAGTCAGGCCTCTCAGAACAAGGACATTGGAGGAGGAGCGAAACAGTGAGCTCGGGAGACAGCCACTGCACCGTGTCTACACAGCCCACATGGGCAGTACGGCATTTGCAAGGAGCCACAGTGATGCAGGTGTGGATCCCCTTGTCAGCCCTGGCTTCTCTGCTCCTCTCTTCCCCTCTCCTTCCCTAGCCCTCCTTTTCTGAGCTCATAGGTGTTTTGCTAAGTCCATTCTTTCTGAAGGATGCAGTGGCGAGAAAGACGTTCTCAGGAGTCTGTGGTTTCCCAGCATAGCAGCACGACTCAAGCGGGTCTGAGACCAGAGCAACTGTGAGCTAAAGGATGTATTGTGAAAACATGAAAGTTGGGCATGTTAGCTTACGCCTGTAACCTCAGCACTCTAGAGGTTGAGGCAGGAGGATCACTGCAAGTTCAAGGTGAGCCTGGTCTACAAAGAGAATTCCATTCTAAACCAGGCCCAATTAGTGATATTGTTTCTCAAAAACAACAGCTGGTGTGGCAGCACACGCCTTTAATCCCAGCACTCGGGAGGCAGAGGCAGGCAGATCTCTGTGAGTTCGAGGCCAGCCTGGTCTACAGATCGAGTCCAGAACAGCCAAGGCTACAGAGAGAGACCCTGTCTCAAAAACCCAAAAACCAAACAAACAAAACTTCACCGCTACCAACCAACCAACCAACCAACCAACCAACCAACCAACTCCCAAACCCCAAAACAACAAATAACACACACATATGCAGTGTTTGTGGATATTCAAGCTCACTGTGAGAGTCCCCCACAACCCAGGCCATGTACTTGAAATTGAGAGGACTGGGAGGAACACTTCATGGCTGTGACAGTGACTGCAGAAAAGCTGAGGCTCCAGGTGTTAGCAGCAGAGCTGACTGAGGCAGTCCCCAGCCCTGCCTGGTTAAACACTTCAGAGAGGTCAGGGAAGTCTCCACCTTTGCCTGGTGACGCTTCAGTTGTAAGATGCCATCAAAGGAGGCACACAGCTGGGATGGGGGCAAAGTGCTTAACTTGCAAACATGGGGTCCTGTGGATTCCAGCATAAAAGCTGGGCATGGTGGTGGACATTTGCAGTTCTGCTACTAGAGAGATGGAGACAGGGGACCCTGTGGCTCTCTGGCCACCCGGCCTAACTCTCAGTGGCAGGCTGATAGCCAAGCCTATGTGGCAAGTCCAGGTGGGGCCTAGGTGGACAACTCAGGAGGTGAGAGAACTTGCTGTGAAGCCCAAGGACCTGAAATCCACCTAAAAGTTGGGCATGGCCGTACCTTCCGGCAGAAACAAGCAGGTCCTGGCAGCCTGCTGGGTAGCCAGACTGCCTAGCTCAAACAGTCCAGTTCAGTGAGAGGGCCTGTCTCAAAAAGGAAGAAACCTCTAATATCCTCTGGTCTCTGTATGTGTATGCATGGGCATATGTTTTCACACACCTACACACTTACATCTCCACACACATGCATACACACCACCACCACCACCCAAAGTGTGCATTCAATTGCTGACGAACCAGCTTCCAGTTGCTCTGCCTTTGAGCTGATAATCGAGATGCTTGGGTGTTCCAAAGCAGGTGGCAGTTGGGCTACAGAACCCGAACTCTTGAAAGCCACATTACACCCAAGGGTGGAAACACACAGAGGGTAGAGAGGGGGCTCTCCTTCATATGGAGTAGAACGGCAAGGATGTCCAGGTGCGGGCCACTCTGGCTTGCTCTGCTGCAGAGCTGGATACTTTTCCTCCGTGTTCTCCCAGCTTTGTTTGACATTTATGTTGACCTTCCCCAACAGAACAAGATGAAGCAAAGAAGGAACCGAACCTCAGAAACAGTAAGGTATCACTAGCAGAATCTCAGGAATAGTAAGGCATCGCTAGCACAATCTCAGGAATAGTGAGTGAGGCATTGCTAGTGACTATGGGAGAGAGCCCCAGTAAACCTGCTCATTATGTCACCAAGTAAAAGTCTGTGGGCAGGAAGGAAGGCTAGAAGGGGACATCACAGAGTGAGACAAATCTCTTCAGGGAACTCTGTCCTCCCTTAGCATCCTGAATACACCATGCTGTGCATTTTCTGCAGAGGCCGACTGTAGGACAACTTGCACACTCCTTGGGGTGTGTCTCCATCCATGCTCTGTCTCTTGCCTGCCCTGCCCAGCACCTGAGGTTGTCCTGACCGACTGATTGCAGCCCCATCCTGCCCTCTCCTCAGGACCTCCTCCAAGGCAGCTGGCCCCGTGTGAGTCGCATGTCACTCTCTTTTGTGTTACAGAGGTCAGGTTGCCATGGCTCAGAGTCACTTGATAGTCCCATTGTTGGGTCTATTTATACCACAGGCTTTCAAGTGCCAATAAATTACTCGGCTGTTGATTCACATCTTTAGTCTAACTATTTTTATACATTGGTATGTTTTTTTTTTTTTAATGGAAAGTGCTTTAAAAGTGGAAGCTGTATTCTATCACTGTGATTTTCCTGTAAGTAAAGCACTTTCCAATCAATCATTCTTGGTATAATGGAATAGATCTCATTGATAGAACTTGATGGTTTTAACCTCTGCTTGAAAATTATTTTTATGCCACAGGGGTGATGGCATACTTCACCCTCCTTCCGACAGTTGCCCACGCGGCTAGTACTCGCCTCCTTCTCAGAGCACGTCCCTCCTGAGAGCCGGCTGCTCACCCAGAGTGCATGTGGCATTCTGCACTCCCCGCTTTCCCAAGGGCCACCGCATTCCTGTGTTCTGTGACATTCTGCCCCATAGTGTGTGTGGAGGCAGCTCTTGTGTCAGGCTGGGATGGGCAGCAGCATGTGGCAGCATGTGACAGGTACTCCTCACGTCATATGGGCCAGGAGGCATAGAGCTGGCTTGACATCGCCCTCAAAGGCCTGCGCTAGCTTCTGCTGGCTGGCTGTATGTCCTCAAGGCACCACAGCCTTCTAAAGTAGTGCCACCAGCTGGGGAACAAACACTCAAAGCACTACTATGTGGGGACATAGCCGACTCAAATCACTGATCCCATTTCCTCTGTGTGCTTGGGGCAAGAGCAGGGAGTTTGGACTAGAATTGGCTCAGGCAGGTGTGTATGTGTGTGTGGGGGTACAGAAGGACTGATGTCTCAGGGAACAGGGGAGGGAGGGAGGGAGATGGATCGAGGGCTCAACAGGACAGGGGAAAATAAGAAAAGTGTAGAAGAGGCTAGAGAGCTGGCCATGCCAGAACAGGACTGAGGGCTGGCTTGCTTTCTTTCCTTTTTTCTTCTTTCCTTCCCTCCTTCCTTCCTTTCTTCTTTCTCTTCTTTCTTTCTTTCTTTCTTTCTTTCTTTCTTTCTTTCTTTCTTTCTTTCTTTCTTTCTTTCTTTCTTTCTTAGACAGGGTTTCTCTGTGTAACAGCCCTGGCTGTCCTGGATTCACTTTGTAGACCAGGCTGGCCTCAAACTCACAGAGATCCACATGCCTCTGCCTTTGCCTTCCAAGTGCTGGAATTAAAGGAGTGTGCCACCACACCCAGCTGGACTAAGGGTTTTCAAACAGGCATTAACAAGACCCTGGAAGTCACCGTGGGAGTCAGAGGCTGAAGGGGAACAGAGGTGAAGAGTCCGCAGAGCCGAGGTCCCTGGGAACTGTGGGACATGGAAATGGCTCATCCTCATGGCCCAGAAGTCAACCCACATGGCAGTCATGCCAGGATGGAGGGAGCAGGGGAAACGTAGAGGCTGAAGTCTTAGATGACCAGATTGCAGAAGAGCAGGTTGAGGAGCTATCATGGTTACCTGGGCCCAGTGACTCGGGAAGCTATACAGGAAGGCGAGGAAGGGTGGCTGGAAGCCATGGCTTTCACTGGGAGGATTGTAAGGGAAGTTAGGAGCAGAGAGGGGCCCAGTGAGAAAGTTTAGGTGGAAGGCTTAGGAGGGAGTTAAGCACACTGTGAAGATGAGTGGGAAAGTGGCGTGGAGAAGGAAGAGACTGGGCCCTTCGGAATTCTGGAGGCCCCTCTGCCTGTGCTCACTGCAGGCTCCTTCCTCCTCTTGCACCATCAGTACTGGTTCCCTTTGGCGTCATGATCCACGGCTCACTGCCTTTCTCATTCCCATTTCCTGGGTTTTCCAACCCCTAACACAGTTTCAGCTGCTCTGCATACTGTGCGTCCTAAGTCCTGCGCCCTGGGATGTGCTGCTTCTGTTCTTGTGAAACTGCTTGGCCAGCCTCATGTCTCTTGCACACAACCTGAGCTCGCTACAGCCAAACTGACCGTGGCTGCCTGAACACAGGCCTCCTGTCACTTAAACATCTTCACACTGAAAACCTGGGGCTCTCTTGGACTCTTCTGTAAATGTAACAGTTGTTTACTTAATTCCAACTGCTCGGATCTGCCCTCTTGTCTCTCTGCATCCTCTTCCCACTGCCCTATATCATGTTCACACCCTCCCTGGAGGTCTCCGGTAACCTCTTAACTGGTCTTCCTGCTTTCAGACCAGACCCTTCCAGTCTACCCTCCACACGCTTGCAAATGTGGCTGCTTCATCCCTATGCCTAAAGCATTCTGCATGGCTTTTGTCTTTCCGAGGATGACATGTCAGCTCCTTAAACACTGTACATAAAACTTTAATTATGTTTTTAAATTTTGAGACAGAGTCTCACTAGAATTTGCTATGCAGACCAGGATAGTCGTGAACTCACAGAGATCTGCTTTGCCTCTGCTACCAAGTGCTGGGATGAAAGATGTGTCCATCATATCTGGCATAAACTTATTTTTAAGTTTTTTCTCTTACTGCTTCCTCTTTACCATCTGAATCTTTGTTCTTGGAGACACTGTAACTTAGAACCTTGTGCAGCCTGGTTCCTTCCTTTGTTTCTAAGACTCAGTTAGGCAGCAGTGTAGTCACTGATCCCACTAACCTAGACCTGCTGTCCCATGTCCTCCATGCCTCCTTTCTGAGGACATGACAAAGGTGATAGTTTTGTCACCTTTGATCCCGAGGCCTAGTGCTGTGCCCAGCCTCTGCTAAAATGCACTGACAGAAGCCAGCAGTATCAGGAAGATGGGCTTGAGTCAGGCGAAAACACAAGCTGTTCCAAGAATGCCCAATCCTGGGGGAGGGAGGCAGCAGCGATGATCAGGCTTATAAGAGCCCTAATTTGTCAAATTCCAGATGACAGAAAAATGGGTGAGTTGGAAGGAATGAGATGGGTATTAAATGTGGCTGGGGAAAAAACCCCAAGTGCTGAAACTCTCCAAGGTAAAAACTTGCTGGGAGGGACAGCAGGGCCCGGGTGATCTTGCGAGAGTGATGTCAGTCCCGAGGCTTCATCTGTTAGGAATCTGGACCCACACAGCATGATTCAGAGGCCAAACTGCCGAGCCACCCAAACAGAGCCCCGCATTCCTCCTTGATGTCTTCACACATTCCATCTGACAAGTAGATACCACTTTCTTTTCTTTTCCGAACCTCTCCCTTCATAGAGCTATTCAGGACCCACTCTGCAGGCTGAATTCCTCAGTCTGCCTGCGGTTTTAGAGGCCAGAGAGGAGCAAATGGCTGAAACATGATGATGCATCATTTCTTCTTCAAAGATCTGGCCAGGGGCTTGGGAGAGAGCAGATGTAAGCGGTCAGGTCCCTACTACCTTCCACATGGTGCCGGGGCTTAGATTTGCTCTGGAGCCCCTCTGGGTCAGCCCTACTGTCTGCACTTGGTTTGGGATGGATTGTCTACCAGGAATCATTTTAGGGAGTCACCCCAATTGTTGAGTGACCCATAAGCCTGCCTGGCAGCCAGGCTCAGCCTCCTCTGGGGTTGACATGGAAGCACAGACTTCTGCCTCTTTCCTGTGTCTACGACAGAGGCCTGAGAGCCTGATTGGCCTAGGAGTCGCAAACTTCAGGGACACCACACAGAAGGACCCTTTAATCTTGCTTCAGCCCTTTTTTGTTAGCTCTGTCTTCTTTTAGAGATGGTGAATGGATTTCTTTTTCCCTTGTATTGAAGCCCCTCTGTCATCTGAATTAAAACTTACAGCTGGAGCAATGTTTTCTCAAGTGGAACCATGAGCAAATGGCATGGGGTCAGACCTCTCTGATACCCCCATTTCACTAGTACTAGTTGTGTGATCTCTGACAGGCTGTTCAGCTTTTCTGTGTCTATTTACCTGTATGAAGGGATGTTGTAGATACTAATTCAGACGATGTCAGAGCGTCCAGGAGGCCTTGGATGTCAATAGAGTAGGGCAGACTGGTTGGTGTCATGCCAGAGGGGTCAGACAGGGTTCCAGGGACAAAGGGGGTTGCCGTCATAGGGTGATGATCTGCAGAGTGCTAGAGCCGGAGGGTTGGCTTTCTGTTCTCAGCTCAGAGGAGAAGAATAAGGGTGGCTGGGAAGAGGCAGAAGCCAGTATCCCAGAGCTGTTAATTATGCAGGCCAGGATCTGAAGTGCTCTAGCAGCGGCCATCACAATCTCCTGGGGTCTTTGAACTCCATTCCCCTGTGGGGTAGGTGAGGTACTCGATGAATCCTTTAGCGATTTTATGAGATTAGAGCAATGGAGAACAAAAAGTGGAAAGTCCCTGTAGTCAGTACAGAATTAGGGAAGTTGGGCCAGTCTCAAGCTTTCATGTAGGGACAAGGAGCAGGGGCTAAGTGATGACAGGCCCTAGGAAGAGCCCAGGCCAAGAGAAGTGGGGCTGGAGGAACACGGAAAGGGGCTCCCGTGGCAGGGACACCCCGGACCTCCATTGCATTGCGGCTTGATGGAGCACTCTGCTTTCCCTGGCTGTGTAGATGCTGCCACTGCCAGGAAGAGGTGGTAGCAGGTGGCTGAGCAAGCTTGGGGTGTGAGTCTTCCAGCAGTGGTGGAAACTGAGGTCAGAGCCCATCCTGGTGAGCAGACGCCATCAAGCTGCTGGGTCTTCTCCACGTGACTAACCTCACCACTCACTGCAGGGGTGAGCAGGAAAGCTCTGCTGACGGCTTTTCTTTTACCCAGGGCATGGGTTCCCAGCTGGGGCCAGAGTGCATGAAAATTATAGCTGTTACAATGGTTGGTGTTTCTTTAAAGAGCTACTGTATATAAATGTGTATATGAGCATATTTTCCATTTTAATACTTCATTAATAATATTTAAAAAGGAGGGTGAACAGGGAAAAGGTTTTACAAGGTTCTTTGGGGCAGGATGACAATGAAAATAAATCTGAGAAATGCTGAGGTAAGGTCTCTTGTCCTGAAGGGCAAGTGTCTGCTCAAGGTTTTTGGCTTGTGAGTAACTCTTTTGTTCGGCATGGGGGGCAACTGTTAGTGGTCCCCGCTTCCTCTCCTCTGAACCAGAAGTTCTAATGTGGTTTCCAGTGAATCCTGGGAAGTCTCAAAGCCCCAGGGAAAAGAATTTAGGGAGCAGATGGGGACTAGTGTGGCCCATGATATTTCCCAGGCAGAACAGGGCAAAGATTCCCTCTTGGGCAGATGTGACAGGGTGAGTTCTCTGGCGGACTGACCCTGAGACAGGCTGTTTTACGCAAGAGCGCCCACTGGAATCTGTCACTCTCTTCTTATCAGCTCATGTTTACCTCAGGAGGGTGAGCTCATATTCTTCCTTAACCTCAAACTTTCTGCCTTCCCAAACCAGCTCAGTTGCACATGGTAACAGCCAGCCAAACCCAGAGTTCTCTGTGTTCAAGTAAATCTGGTTTTCACTTTAACTAATCGGTAGGGAACAGGACAAATTACTGCATCACAGGTGTCCATGTCCTCGCCTCTTCATGATAAATGCAACGATGACGCTGCTGAGACTGTCCACTTAAGAATACTCTCTGAAAGATTAAACTATTTTATGGCCATGTAGTCCAAATGATGAGCACTTCAAATTAATCAAGCATTAAAACTCATTCCCTGGTTTATATAACCTGCTAGTCATTTGATTTTTTTTTTTTTTTTAGAGTGTGTGCACGTGTGTGTTGGGGATGTAACTCAGGGCCTCGACCACTGAGCTACAACCTCCTCCACAGAAAAACAAATACAAGTAGACAAGCAGCCTCTCTCCAGATCCTGGCTCTGGGCTCTAATTCCTACACCACACTGTCCACCAGCTTAATGAGTACAACTCGCTGTTCTGTAGTGCAGTGGCGGGATCAGCAGCCATCACCACAGCCTACTTATAGAAGTTTCATCCCCCTGAAAGAAACCTCTTCATTCACTGCCCTCAGGCCTCATCTACTTCTGTTGCTACAGGCTCGCTAAACATATACACATTTTTGAATAAAATAATTTGATATTTTAATTATATACTTAACCAATAATTTATTATTTCATAGTTTGGCAAAATTTAACCCTATTCCTTTTGGTGTACTTCATAGGAAAGTCAGGCTACTGTTAACCCACTGGGAACTAGTTATGAAAACGTCATTCCTAACAAACATTGCAGAGATTTTTTTTTAACCAGAAGTCTGTGATGTTTTCAGATTAAACTAGAAATGTGCCAGGAGTCTGTTGTTTGAGAATTGCTATGGTGAAACCGTGACCACTAATCTGGAAGCGAAAACCCACCTATGTTCTTCAATGTTAACGGGTCTGGTTTGTCAGTCCTGGTTTCTGAAGATCAGGCTGGTTGAGGGATTTTCTCTCTGAGTTTCTGTGCTGTTTAAGTGGAGGCATCAAAATAAATGTTAAGCTTTTCTTACTCCAGTGCTCAGGTTGGAGATGGAGGTTTCTGGTGTGGACCGCACTGGGCATGAGAGCTTCGGTATCCACAAGACACAGTCCACCCTCACAGAGTAGCACAGACATCCCTGGGAAGCCAGTGAGCACAGCCTGTCTGAACAAGATTTGTGTTCACTTCAGATTTGGGTGAGCCACTAATCAGGAAATGGTTTTCCTTAATGCCAGATCAACTTGCTGAGGCTAAACGGCAGAATCTGACACACATCCTGCAGACCACTGGCTGGACAAGAAGTGAATTGGGTCAGGGAAACGCTAAACACAGGCCCTTCTATTCCTGCCCCACACTCCTGGCTGCAGCGCGACAGGACTTTCACTTTCTTGTCTGTTTGCATGCTATGCTTACAGATGTGACTCAAAGTGAATTCATTACAACCCTGAGCAGGCAGGCCTTCATTTTCCAGCTGACAAACTACGCAAGAGCTCAAGGCCACTGGTGAGGTGGCAGCTGGGATGTCTTTGGTTGGGGCTTAGTACCTGAAAAGGCTTTGGCCTTTGCCCATAAACATTTTGAAACTGTTTTGGAACACCTTCAGAATATACGGTGTACCTTTGCATATCATCAGTGGACGAAAACGTCCATTTTCTAAGCTAGAGGCTTTCGATCTTGACCTCGGAGCAGTATGGAGGGCTTGTTAAAATGGGGATTGCTGTGCTCCATCCACAAACTTTCTGATCTCTTAAACCTAAGGTGGAGCTTGGGATTTGCATTCCCAAGCACCTGAGTTCCCAGGTCGCACAGATGTTGTGGGCTGAGAAACACTTTCAGAAGGAAATTGCCTCTGGAATGAGTGAATCATTTAAAAACCAAAGCTAGTCACGTAGGTCTGGGATCAAACTACAAAATGCCACCATTTGGTCAAAAACAATGGGAGGAAATAAACTAAGAGCTCCAGACAGGGCTCTTCTTATTGTTTTTACTTCTGTGAGACAGGCTCCCTGTGTACCTGGAACACAGTACAAGGCAGGCTGGCCTTGAACTCTTGTCCCTGCTTCCGGAAGGCTGGATGTGCTGCTGCACCTGGCTGGTTTGAGGAAAACTGAATTTTCCCTTTAGAAAAGGGATGCTCCTGGGGTGCACTGAGGAGCTGGGAGAACAGGAACCTCTTGCCCGGCTTCACACTGGGACATGGTCATTATGAACTTTGAATTTTTCTCCCAGCTTCCAAAAAGACAGTATGGAGGTGACACGGTAGATCCGTGCTAGGGAAGATCAGGAGCTGCTGAGCGATGCTGAGCAGGCAGGGCTCCTCTCTGTGCTGCCAGTGTGAAGGGTGTGGATTGGGAGGTGGAGGGGAGAGCCTGGCTTCCGCTATTGTGATCAGAATGGAATAGGTGAAAAGGTCACATTGTAGAAACCAGAGACAAACATGAAACGTTTCACCCAGAGGGGGAAAAATCCCAGTAGGAGAAAAGAGAAAAGAAAAGAAGAACCCCACAACATATGACATTACTGCTTAGACAGAGAGAAAGTCAACCCTTTGTGTCACAGCAGGGGAAAAGGAGGCGGAGGAATGCCTAAATATTGGCTCTATTTTAATTTCAATTCTACACTACATTAAACTCTCCTTGTACTCCTCTTTAATTTACAGCGAATGCTGACACAAATTGGCGTGCCTCCTCTTTGACATCAGTATTCCTGTTGAATTATGTATTTCTATCTGGATTGAGGTTTACGGGGCTAAAGCTTTCTTTCATTTAGATGGATGAGAGCAGGGTAGGATCAATGGGAGGTCAAGTGTAAATCAAAGTGAGGTGATGCTAAGTGTGTTCAGGCCAGGTTTACTGCCCAAAGAGGCTGTGGGTGGTATTGAAGGTGGCCCTGGTCTCCCTATAGTCACTGCACCGACTAAATTTCAACTAACACGAAGCAAAAAAGCTCCAGATTCCTCACTTGTTGGTACCCTGCCTTTATTTGTAGGAGAACAGGTGAAAACAACAACTGGGGTTTTATTTAAGGCTGAGTCACAGCCCAAACCCCCTGCTGGATGCAGTGTGCTTGCAAGGGACAGGAGGGGGTCAGGTTTCCCACAAGTACAGGGCTGAGGAGCTCAGGCTGCCCTCTGACTGGTGACAGACTGACTGACAAGAGTCATTGGCTGCCCCCCTTTGGGACTGCCTGTGTATCAGGGTTCTCTCTCAGCCTCTTTCTTGCCAGTCATACCAGGTCTGAGGTGGAACATTTTGGTTGGGTGCTAAGAAGTAACACTTGTACCCAAAGGATCTCATATAAGATGCAGTTATGCCCAAGAACGTAGAAGCAGACAACCTTGGCTGTACCCGCTCTGTGCAGCTCATTCTACCTGTGGTCCAAGCTTGAGCCCCATCCCCTAAGCCATGCTCAGCCATCTCTGAACACCCTTTCTCTGTTTTCAATTTCTGCCTGTAACCCACTTGGTGCTGGGAGTGGAAATTCGGGAAAGCTGTTTTGCTTGTTGCCTGATAATAAAGCCAGAGTGTTTCATGTCTTACTGAAAACTGATCATGTTATAATAGCTTCAGGAATCAACATGACCTCAGTAAAATAGCCCTGTCGTACTTGCTGAGATTGGCTGGGCCCCGGCAGCCATGCCTTGGGGTCCATTACTCGCCAGTACACCTCTTTTTCTAATGAGGGTTGGCCACACCGCAGAGCCGTGAGGTCCGCTGCCAGCCTAGGAGTGGATGGGCCATGGATTGTGCTAGCCTCCTCAGGTTGGGGGTGGTTTGGGCTGTGCTGAGCAGCCACTGACCCTCCTGCCCTCACTGCTCTGCAGTCTGGGAAGCCATGGAGAAAGGAGAAAAATGGCTTATGGAGACTGAAAACGGGCTAAGACCCTTATTTGCCCCCAAAAATGTCTGTGGTAGATTAACTCATTCTATAATTAAGGAAAGAGAAAAAGAATCCTGAGTGCAAGCTGCAAGTGGAAGAAGAAAGGCCCTATTCTTCCTGCACTGTTAATGAAGGCTTCGTATATAAATAACTTTTCATAGCTGCGAAGAATGGCACTTAAAACCAAAGCGCCCGTTAGTGACTCACTGGGCTCTAAAGGCTGGCCTTGCCTTCTGTGGTCAGCAAGCTTTCCTCCCTGTGACTCCACCATGCTAGACAGAGAACAGCGAACCCAGTACGAGGAGGTGTCCACCACGGGGGCTGCTGGAACACCCTCTGCCAAGCGCTCATCCCCACCAGCTGCCTCCTTCTCTCCGTGGGAGGTGCTTGTAGTAAGATCACTGCTCTCCGAGAACTGCTGAATGGCACAGGGCCCTCAGGTTGTCACACGCAGAGGCATCTGAGAGCGTGAGCACCAGCCACAGGTTGCCCGTCTGCTCACGCACAGACCTTTGAGTAATTAGTCATCGCACAATGTTGCATTCATGCCCCTTCTGTGCTTGAGCTGTTAGGCCACACAATCAACAGGCACTTGCTGTTAGGAGAGAGCTTCTGGGTTATTTATAACGCCCCTACTTCCTCATGGTGACTGCCTCACTCTGGCTCTTGAGCCAGGTCTACACTGAGAGGATGATGGGAGGAACTCAGCAAAATTATCTGGAGACTCTATGCTGAAAGCCAGTGTGGGTGACTGTATCTTGGCTGGAATACCTGCTTCTGTCTGCACAACCCAAACCCACCGCCACTGCCTTAGCAGCCCTGTCAGGAAGGAGGAATAGCTATGTGAGCCTGTTTCAGGCAGGGGTGAGCTGCTGTTTAAGGCCGGAGTGGTAGGCAGTCTACCTGAATTAGCATTGTGCCTCGAGATATTTAAATGAAGGAGATTTATTACTTATATTTATTTATTATATATTAACAATAATTGTTTATGA
Organism: Acomys percivali; assembly: GCA_907169655.1. Classification (NCBI taxonomy): domain Eukaryota; kingdom Metazoa; phylum Chordata; class Mammalia; order Rodentia; family Muridae; genus Acomys; species Acomys percivali. The sequence continues at coordinate 107,463,183 of OU015742.1, read as the reverse complement.
TATTTAATCCTAAATGACAGCTGAAGAGTAGGTTTCTGCTCTCAGCGCCTGTCACTGACCAGAAGGCAGGTACGCATGCCCATGAAGGTCACAGGGAAGCACTTGAGATTTTGGTACATAGGCACACTTCCACCACTGTTGCTAGTGATGGGCTTGCTCTGTGGAAACTGGCTTCAGCCATAGGTGAATCAGGAGTCAAAAAACACTTTGAAAACCACTGAGACCAACAGATCGATGTTTGTTTTTCCCAGAAAATGACCATCTTGCTGTCCTCTGCCATCTGTCAGGTAGAGTCAGCTGGCCTGTGAGCCCCAAGGCTCTGCCTGGGTCTGCTTTCCTAGTACTAGGATTGCAAATGCACACGTGGCTTTTAAAACATGGCCTGGGACCACTTCACTCACTGAGCCATCTCCCTAGCCTCTGTTGTTTGGTTTCTTTTTATTTCTTATACTTCTTTTTATATTTATATTTATATTTATATATGCAGTGTTTTGCCTACATGTACTCCTGCAAGCCAGAAGAGGGCACCAGATCTCATCATAGATGGTTGTGAGCCACCATGTGGTTGCTGGGAATTGAACTCAGGACCTTTGGAAGAGCAGGCAGTGCTTCTTAACCTCTGAGCCATCTCTCTAGCCCGTTGTTTGATTTCTTTTTTAAAAAAATTTAATTTTATTAATTTATTCAGATTACAACTCAATTGTTATCCCATCATTTGTATCCTCCTGTTCCTCCCTCCCTCCCGCTTTTACCCTAGTCCCCTCCCCTAGGTCTATGACCCGAAGGGGACCTCCTTCTCCACTATATGGTCATAGGCTATCAAGTCTCATCTTGGTAGCCTGCTTATTCTTTCTTTGAGTGCCACCAGACATCCCCACCAAGGCCTTAATGACAGCTGTTCTGACAGGGGACAAATAGAATTTCCTTCTTCCCTTAAACAATTTTATTTTATTTTATTATTTATTTATTTATTTATTTATTTAGAGACAGGGTTTCTCTGTGTAGCCCTGGCTGTCCTGAAACTCACTCTGTAGACCAGACTCAGAGATTTGCCTGCCTCTGCTTCCCAAGTTCTGGGATTAAAGGCATGTGTCACCACCACCTAGTTCAAATAGAATTTCAATATGGGTTTTTGTTGTTATTGCTTGTTTTTCTTTTTTGCCAGGTCTTATATAGCCAGGGCTGGCCTCAATCTCAATAGACAGCTGAGGATGACCTTGAACTCCTAATCCTCCTGCTTCCCCCTCCCAAATGCTGGGATCCCAGGTCTGTGCCACCATACTGAAGTCTATCTAGTTTTGATTAGCATTTCCCTGATTGGCCATCCTGAAACTAAGACTCCTTCAGAAAGGGACCAGAGAAAATTAGTCACAAGTTTAGGGAATAGCAAGAAATCCTGTGTCTACTGAGACTTTGGGACTGGGATCCTGTCCTTGTTCAGTTTGGACTTCAACATTTCTATTATCTGTGTGGTCAAAGCTTTATAAGTTAAGAGAATCACTACTCAGTTGGGGACAGACCTGGGGTGACCAGTAGAGTAGAGGGAGTGGGGTGGGTGGGGAGGGGTGGAGAGGAGTTGGAAGGAAGAGACTGTGGGGTAGAAATGATATAAATTTGTGTATTTAATTCTCAAATGTTTTAAAGAGCAAAACTACCTGAAGCTAAGATAGCAAAATGTTTAGGATTTATAAGGCTGAATGGTATGGATATTATTTATTTATTTATTTATTATTTACTGATTGATTGATTGAGATAGTATCTCTCACTGTAGTTGAGGCTGTCCTGGAATTTTCTCTGTGGAACACGCTGGCCTTGAACTCACAGAGATCCGCCTGCCTCTGCCTTGAAAGTGCTGAGGTTAAATGTGTGTGCCACCATGCCTGGCCTATACTGTTTTTTAGAATAATATTGTTCAGAATTATTTCCTAATTTTAGGAAAGAAGGGAGAGAGGGAGAAAGGGAAAGAGAGCTAAAGCAGCAAACGTGTATTTGATGCAAATTATTGTCATGACTGACTTGAGGGATTAGATTTTCACACACTAAACTGAAGGAGCAGACTACATAGAAGAAAAGGAGTTTCCTATCAGACACAGCAGTGGACGTTTCTCTAGCACTCAGGACTTTGGGCCTCTGCCCCAGCTGTGCTTTGTTCAGAGTGGAAAAAACAAAAGGATGTAAAACTGGACTTTGTCAGTTTCCGTAGAGTGTGCAGTTAACTCCCCTCTCTCAGAGGGTCTTTTCCGTCCCTTCCATGCTCAAATCACAGCACGTTCCTCCATGGGTAACAGCATAGGATTTGACTCTTTTGAAAAAGAATCACGTCTGAACCCAAGCTCCCGCACTTGCTGTCTCTCTCACTGGCTAAGCCTTCCTGCTCTGTGTCTTTGAAGGGACCGCAGTATGAAGAAGGGAATGAGAGAGGCATGCTGGCAAGGACCGCTTCTTCTGGCATGGTGGCACATGCCTGTGATCCAAGTACTTGAGAAGCCAGTGTGGGAGGATTGCAAGTTTGAGGCAGTCTGGGTTACATAGGACACAAACTTGTTTGTTCGTTTGTTATAGGGTTTCTCATGTAGCTTCGGCTGTCTTAGAACTAGCTCTGTAGACTAGACTGATCTTGAACTCACAGAGATCCACCTGCCTTTGCCTCCCAAGTGCTGGGACTAAAGGCATGTGCCATTACCTCCTTGCTAGGAAATCCTGTCTTTAAAAAACAAACAAAACAAAACAAAAAACCCACCAACAAAACAAAACAAAACAAAAAATCCAAAACCAAAAAGGGCCAAGTATAGTGTTATAACACCTTTAATCTGAGTACTTGGTATGAAGAGCTAAGCAGATATTTGTGAATTTGAGGCCAGCCTGGTCTACACAGCAAGTTCTAGGATAGTCAGAGTTACATAGTGAGAGCCCGTTTAAAAAAACAAAACAACAAAAACAAAAACAAAAAACCAAAACAACCTGAAAAACAAAAGTGAAAAAAAGTCTGGGTGTGGCCATAATCCCTGTAATCTCATCCTTTAGGAGATAAATGTAGGAGAATCTTGTGTCCCACTGAAGTACACTATGTACACACACACACACACACACACACACACACACACACACACACACACCAATATATTTACACAGAGTACAACCTATAGTGTGCTATTTTTTTTCTACAAAAAGCAGGCAGATGTGAACAGCTGCGAACCACACACCTGGTTTTCCTTCTCCTGCTCACCTCTGTCAGCAGTGCCCAATGAAGATGCTGGGCATGGCATGACCCTGCTTCTTGGGCTCTGTAGTTTGACGCACCAGGTTTTTATTTGTTTGTTTGTTTTTGTTTTAAAATTCTACACAGTATCAGGTTCTCAGGAAACCTCTCCACTCTATGGGAGGCACTTAGAAGTCCTGGCAGGTCTGCCAGTACAGCAGCCTAGGAAAAAAGACAAGGAGCAGACCACAGGTTCACTGCCCTGTGTGACCAGGCCACTGAAGGGAGGCCATGATAATTAGACCTGAAGAGTAGGGAGCTAGGAGGAAAAGATCCTAATCACAGCTGAATACGCTCTGCCTCTGCCACCCCCCATGCCAAGCCGTGCCCCTGCTCCTGCCCAGGCCCGTGTGATACCTCCAAGTCTAGACCCGGATGTTTCTCGCCTCTTCTCCACACCATGCTGCTCTTCTCTGTAGCCCCACTGTTGGCCGCGGCCATCTCCGGGATAGACCGGTCCTAGAAGGTCTGAGGCGCTGGGCACCCAGTTCTGCTATGAAGCAGTGTATTTGGAAAGGGGGAAAGTCGCCTCACACTTGGCCCTGCTTCTGTTCTTCAACGGGAAGAGGACATTTCTGGTGAGCAACTGCAGTTAGATTCTTACAGCCCTGGGTTGTCAACTGATGACATGCAGGGTCATTTCAAATATTGAATTCTGTCTGATTAGCTACTGAAGGAGGGGTCTGCTGATGCGGAAATACTGTAATACAGCTGATACAGCCCATCAGGGCACAGCAGGCATCCTGCCCTGTTGTCAGCTGCTCAGCACTTACTGTCCTCTGTCCTTCCTCACAGCCAGGAAACCTCTTTTTGTCTTCTTCATCTTCTCCGTCAGTAGAGTTTTCAGAGAGTTAGAAAACTCTCTGTCATTCTTGGGGCAAGGAGGGGAAAAATTACATGTATTTACATGTATTAATGTTTTATCTGCGCGCGCGCGCGCGCGTGTGTGTGTGTGTGTGTGTGTGTGTGTGTGTGTGTGTATGCATAACACATGTGTTTGTCTGGTGCCCATGGAGGCCAGAAAGTGTTGGATCCTCTGGAACTGGAGTTTCTGTCAGTTGTGAGCCACCGTGTGGGTGCTGGGAATTGAACCAGGTCCTCTGGAAGAGCAGCCAGTACTCTGAAATACTGAGCCATCTCCCCAGCTCCAAGGAGGGCTACTTTAAGACTTATTTTAATTATAACCATGTGTATGCGTATGAGATGTGTGTGTGTGTGTGTGTGTGTGTGTGTGTGTGTGTGTGTGTGTGT
>OU015742.1:107434346-107458663 GCA_907169655.1 Acomys percivali | reverse complement strand
TGTGTGTGTGTGTGTGTGTGTGTGTGTGTGTGTGTGTGTGTGTGTGTATGCAGAGGTAGTAGAGGGTGCTGTACCCCTTGGAGCTGATGTTTCAGTGGCTTGTGAACCACCCTATGTGGAGGGCTAGGTGCTGTGGAAGAGTAAAAGTGTTCTTAACCTCTGACCCATTGTCCAGCCTCCAAGAAAGGCTAGTCTAGAACATCAGTGGGTTTTGTGCATTTCACAGATACCTTTCACTCTCTGTAACCTGATATTTTTAGTTGTAGCCTTTGTTAAATGACAATTTCAAAAAAATGGAACATTGGGTAATTATTTCATTTTTAAATAATTTGTAAGAAGCCCTGCTCCTCTGATTTCATTTTCTCTAGATATTTTAGATGTAGCTGAGAAAGAGTATGGTGAAGTCTGGAGAGTCCTAGAGACAGCTGAGCACAGCGACTCTTGCACTCCAGCTACTGACTCTCCAGAAGGAACTAGAACTCTTAATGCGATGTAATGCGCTGAGATTGGGCCTGCTCACAAACTCCTCCTCCCCGCCGCCTCCTCCTCTTCCCTGCTCCTCCCCCTCCCCTCTCCTCTTCCTTTTTCCAAGACAAGGTTTCTCTGTGTAGCCCTGGCTGTCCTGGACTCACTTTGTAGACCAGGCTGTACTTGAACTCACAGAGATCCACCTGGCTCTGCCTCCCGAGTGCTGGGATTAAAGGCGTGCGCCACAGCTGCCCTTGCTCTTTCTAAGCTAGGTCCTAAGTATGGGCAGTTTGCTGCGCAGGACAGCAGGAGTGGTTAGCTCATCTGAACTACAAAGGCAAATGTTAACAGGAGGATCACTGCCCTCAACAGCTTACTTGGTCAGGCTCCTAACAAAAGACTTTTTTTTTTTTTTTGGTTTTTAGAGACAGGATTTCTCTTGGCTGTCCTGGACTTGGTTTGTAGACCTGGCTAGGATTTCTCTTGGCTGTCCTGGACTTGCTTTGTAGACCTGGCTGGTCTCAAACTCACTGAGATCTGCCTGCCTTTGCCTCCTGAGTGCTGAGATTAAAGGCATGTGCCACTACCTGTTTAGGAAAGACTTTTAATGTAAAGAAAATTTGATTATCATCTGAAAGAGAATGCATGTCTCCTCCAGGACTGGGCACTCGGGGACAAGAATGAATGGATGTGAACCTTGTCAGAATCATTATTATCTAGAATGCTCAGTCCCACCACACCCTTCTCACACAGTCCACCCCTCGCCTGTAGAGGAAGCAGCTGTGTTGGAATGGTGGTGGTGCCTGGGTTCGCTGTACCAGTGGACAAAGCAAGCTCCAGGTATGTGTACCTAGCAACCACCAACCTGCACAGATAGTGAGATAGGCGCGGAGGGGGGTACTAATTAACGAGTGGTCTCTTTCTGAGTGCTCACACCAGCCAGATGGTTCTCAGGGTCTGCGGTGGTTTCTCCCTTTTATTGAGGCCACAGTGCGGTGCACAAGTAAGTAAGGCCTTCTCAAGACCTGGAGACAAGGAATGGCTGTATTTTGTACATGTGACTAGAGAGTCAGTGCATCACAGAGAGGTGGACTGTCACCCAAATCAAAAGCTCGAATAGTGAGATAATTCATAAATTTCTTGCTAAAAGCAGTCTAGCTAGCTGATGACCAAAGCAGAATTAGACTTGAGCTGCCACCTGCCCCAAGCTATGGGTTGCTAGCAGCTTAATCATGCAAACCCCCCCTCACCTTCCACGGAATAGGTGATTTGGCTCATCCTGCTGGTTCGCTGGTCATTATTTCTCCTCATGGGACACCTGAGTTTTCTGAATTTATTTTAAGTCACTTCTGGGCATATTCACTTGCTTCCTTTCGTGTAGTGGTCTGCTAGTGGTGCCACAACAAAGCACAGACTGATGGCTTAGACAAGACAAACTTGTTTCTTAGAGTCCGCAAGGCTAGGGGGCCTGTCTCTTGGCCTGCAGGTGGCGCCGATCTTGCTGGCGCGTACAGGGCTCGAGGCTCTTTTTGCGCATGCCCAGGGAGCTCTCTGGTGAGGCTGCTATTTCTAAGGACACTCAGCCTACTGGAGCAGGAGCTCAGCCAGGGACCTCACTTAACCTTAATTACCCTCCAACACGGCTCTGTCTCCAAATACGATCGTACTGGGGAGACGGCGTCCACATGTGGACTTTGGTGGGGACACAGTTCATCACGGTGTCACATGTCCTTCCCCTCCCCAGGACTTTTTTCCCCTCCTCTTTCCTGTTTTGAGACAGGGTCTCACTCTGTAGCCCGGGCTACAGTGTAGCCTACTCCAGTGTGGAGTAGGCTGAGCTCAAACTCACAGAGAGATCCGTCCACCTCTGCCTCCCAAGTGCTGAGATTGAAGTGTGCACCACCACGCCCTGCTCTAGGACCCCTTTAAAAGGAGGGGCAATGGATGACGAAGCGTTAGCAATCGTGCTGAGCTTTTTAGGCGTCCTTGGGTTCCAAACTCTGGTGCTTGCTTGGCTTGTAGCTTGTACAAATACTTTACTGAGACACCTGCGTAGCCTTGCCTGGTCCCCTTTACAGCTCTTCCTGGCTCCCCAGTAACCAAATCTAAGACCTCTGACTAAAGCAGAGTTGGGCTTACTCAGGGCCCTGTTGTGAGGAAGATGGCCGAGGAGCACGGTGGCTAACAAGCATGCTCACTCAGAAGGGAACTTGAATGTGAGGACTTTGAAAATGTGCAACACATTTGGATGATGCACAGAAGCAGCATGCCCTGACATTTACCCTCATATTTCCAAGGGAAACTGGTTAACATTGCGTTTTTGAGGAAAACTATTTCTTCCAAAAGACTAAGGAGAAAATCCTAACAAAGTGTGCACTGAAATTTCTAGACTAGACCCCACCCAAGGGCCCAATAAGAAGGTAACACCCGATCTCCTGTGGCAATAGAATATCCTTTCAGAAATTGCCACTGCAAGGGGTGGCTCAGTCTGCTTACACAGACTTGAGAGTGCCCGAGAGGTTGTTTGTGAGGCCAAAACTAAACTGTCGGGGGCTCTGCTGTGATGGCGACACCCAGCAGCCTAGAGAAGTGATAGAACTTCCCTTGTTTGCTAGAGGTGGCTGGCCCTCAACAGCTCTTGGCTATGCCTCAAAGAAACATTTATCTCAAACAACAAAGTAATACCCTAAAAACACAGGCTTATGGACAAGATCTCAAATTATTCAGAAGGGTAGGAAGTAGAAAGTAGAATTTGTTCTTTATCATGCCAATCCATTTTCCTCCGAGCAGTGACTAGAACAGCTTGGTGAGCTTGCTCTACACGTAAAATCTGTATTTACATACTGAGGGCTGTGAGTTATTGCCCAGAGACCAGCGCAGCACAGTCATTATTTAACTTCCTCTGCTGACGAGGACATGCTATCCTCTCAATTTTGGATTAATACAAAGTTGAAATAAACATCCTTGCATAAGTATCTGTATGTGAGCATAGACTCCTGGAAGAGGATATACTGTGCTCTCAGGTCGCCTCTGAGGACACCTGTAAGGGTGCCTGTTCCTATTAGAGGTACATGGTATGACAGGATGTGGTTCTCAGTTGCGGGAGTGTGGACAGTATTTAATTTTTGTCAACCTTATGGGCAGTGATGCTCCCTGCTGTTTACTGGGCATATTTCTGGTGTCTAGGAAGGCTGAGCACAGTCTAGTTTCTTTATTGTTTTGTATTTCTTCTGAGAACTGCCTGTTTGCTTTACTCTGGAGCAGTATTTTATGTGCTGGGCCGCGGAAGCTTCAGCCCGCACGTGGCAGAATCACAGGAACTCGCCTTTCCTCCTCCTCCCCACTCCATGTCCTCTCCATCGCCCGCTGCACATTAAGTATGCGGCCCATACATGAGCAGAGAAACTGAAGAAAGCACTTAGTGGGGTACAGGAGAGCTGAAGGCATTGAACCCAGGGCCTCGCCCATGCTATGCAAATCCTCTCAGCTGAGCTCCCAGCCCTGCAAGGCAAGTCTAAAGAGCGATTTCCAGAGGTAGCCACAGAGTAAGTCTCCCACAGCCAGAATCTGAAGGAAACAAAGTCACTTCTTGGAAGAGAAAACAAAACCAAAACCCCAAACCAAGCTGACAGAGCAGTTAAAGTAAGTCTTGGTTACTCGCAGCTACTGAGGAACCAGCCTGCCCCCATTTTAGGCTTAAAAGTCATCTTATAATAGATACTTCAGTAAAGATTTTTATGGTAAAGACTTACAGTGAAGGTACATTCCTGTTTATGATCAAACCTGTTTCTCAAGGATTGGGCTATGTTCCACCTGTAACCTTAACAACAAATGATTCTCTCTGTACTGCCTGCTCCCGGAATGGCAAGAATGTCTGTTTCCAAAAAGTTACTAACCATCTTTCCACCCTACCTTTTTTTTTTTTTTTTTCTCCGAGACAGGGTTTCTCTGTGTAGCCTTGACTGTCCTGGACTCACTTTGTAGTCCAGGCTGGTCTCGAACTCACAGCGATCCGCCTGCCTCTGCCTCCTGAGTGCTGGGATTACAGGTGTGTGCCACCACGCCCGGCTCTACCTTTGTTTTAAAAGGGTTGTTATGGCCCCTTGTTCTGACTTCCTGATGTTAAGACAACCTTGCAGTCATGTCTTTTTCCAGGAGGTTGTTATGACTAACCTGTTATACTTAGGTTCTGCTCCTGCAGCCCAGCCTGTTTTGCCTGCCAAATCCCCCATTTGGAAACCCCTACCCCTGAGCTATAAAACCTTGTCTTCCTCACATCCTATGCTTTTCTCTCAAACTCCACCTTAGAGGGAGGAGGCCATGGCCATAAAATTTTAAAACTTGCTTTGATTAATTATTTGCTTTAATTGATTTGGACATGATGATTTGGGTCTTTGTCTTCCCATCTGAGGGATTAACAGTGACTTCTTCAGTATCCAGCATTCTATTTTTCTTTACTCACGATATTCTCCCGGCTCTTAAGTGTTCAGCAGTGAAAGACACCTAACATTCTGTTGTGTTCTGGACAGATAGCTACAAAGACTCAGCAGAAACTGCACACATACAATGAAGGTGCACACTGATTGGACAGCAAAAAGAGGGAGTATGAAGTGTGGACTTGGGGAAACAGAGGCCAATTTCAGAGGTTATTTTGACAGTGGAGTTGTCAGTCTTCCCAGTGGACTTCCGTATGGCTAGGGAGCAAACACTGCTACAGAGCCCCTGGGCTGTGAAAGACCTCTTAGGGTGACCCACATTCATTGGTTCTAATTACATTTGGCATTAGCTGTTGGACTTTGCACTGGTTGTAGTGATGTAGCAGGAGGGGACAAGGTGCAGGGGGCAGGGAGGGAGAAAGGTGGGGGACAGGTCTACTAAGATGGGAGTAATGACCCCTCAGATGCTGGGTTTCCAGCTTACACTACCAGTGCTATAGTACCTGAGTGGTGGATTAAGGGGAGCCTGCCTCCGAGCACAGCCTAGTCAACTGAAGCCAGACCCCAGGATGAGACTACACCAGAGAAGCCACCTGTGGGTATCTAGCAAGTCTCTGCAATCACATGCTTCCCTGGTAACTCACAGAAAAACCTGTACTTCCTACAGGAGCAATCTCTAAAGCAAATTCTCAGGCCCTGAGTCACTGGGAGATGCCCATGCAGGTGGGCAGATGTGACTCCTACCAGACTGAGACAGACAGACGGAAGGGCGGTAAAGAGATGGGAGATGATGCCATCACCTCTGGCTTTTCTTTACCCTTGACTTCCTCATCTGTCCCGATTCATGGTATAGTATAGTAAAGCGAGTGACCCAGGAAGGCACAGATTTATCCTGTGGCCTGCATTCTTGAAATGACAGTGAGAGGGCAGATTCTAAGACTTAAGCATTTACATAAAGGAAAACAATCATAAGGATATTACAGAGCTCATAGGGCCAAATAACAGGACAGCAATATAATGTACCATTTCATTACACTACCATGATAATCCCTGAGTATTGCTCTCTCTCTCTCTCTCTCTCTCTCTCTCTCTCTCTCTCTCTCTGTGTGTGTGTGTGTGTGTGTGTGTGAGAGAGACATACAGAATGCACTGTCAATGACTCCTGAATAGAACACACACAAGCTCCATCACTCCGAGGCTGAGATACAGAAACGGGTAAAGAGACACATCTGTCATGTCTTCCAAACTGCACAGAGGACATCTGCAGCTACTGCCACAATCTCATGCCAGCACAATAAGAAAAACAGATGTAAAAATAGAAATGATATATTCAACTATTAACAGAGGCAAAACTGAATATAGCAGCATGCAGCAGCACTTACGTACAGGCTGCCTCGGGTGGACAGTGTGCCACCCAATAGCTACTTCACCATCGTGTCATGCCTGATGTCTGTAAGTGGAAGAGGAGACAGTGAGAAAGTTAGGAGCCAAGAGCAGCAAGTGATGCTCTGCTGGCAGAGAGCAAGGGGCTGTTTGCTCAGGGGAGAGTCTTGTTTCAGGAATTTCTCACCCCACCAGGGACATTATTTCAGCTTCTTAAACAGGCAAGAGTATTGGTGGCAAGGCTGCTGGATGAGAAGAAAAAAAAAAAAAAACATGGCACAAAGGAGACGAGGGAGCAGCTAGGGAGATGGCCACGTCGGTAAAGCACTTGCCAAGCACAGTGTCCCTTTAGTGTTCAGTACTGTTCAGTTGTGCGGATATGCTACAGTGTTTGTCCGCTTATCTGTTGGTGAACCTGGGGATTTTCTAGTTTGGGGTGCCTAGGAATGATGCTACTTGGAATATGTGTATACATTTATTTTCATTTTTCTTGGGCATCTACCTAGAAGTAGCATTGCTGGTGACTCATGGACTCTAGACTTAACTTTTTGACTCTCTTCCTGGCTATTCTCCAAAGTGAATGTTTTATCTTAAGCTCCTGCTACCAATATACAAGAGTTCCAATGTCTCCAGTCTAGATCACACTTGTTACTCTTGGGGTTTAGTTGAGTATCTCACTGTGCTAATTTTAAAACATATTTATTTATGTTATACATATGAGTGTTTTGCCTGTGTGTATGTATGTGTACTATGTATGTACCTGGTACCCTCAGAGGCTAGGAGAGGATATGTGATCTCCTGAACTGGAGTTAGAAATGGTTGTGAGCGGCCATGTGAGTGCTGGGAACAGAACTTGGATCCTTTGCAAGAACAGCCAGTTCTCTTAATGCTGAACTCTCGCTCCAGCCTCTGTGTTATTTTTAAAGTCAAAGTCATGCATTCATGTTCAACAACACAATATGCTCCGTTCCGCTCCATTCCCCCATCTATAAAGTAAGGACTTTAACTTCTTTCAGTTTAAGACTCTGACATGAACTCTGGTGCCCCATATTTGACCACCTCCCCTTGGTGAGGAGGCCTGGTAGCACTCAGAGAAAGAATAAGCAGGCTACCAAGATGAGACTTGATAGCCTATGACCATATATTGTGGGAGGTGGTCCCCCTCGGCCATAGACCTAGGGGAGGGGAATAGTGTGAAAGTGGGAGGGAGGGAGGAATGGGAGGATACAAGTGATGGCATAACAATTGAGTTTTCCATTTAATTATGTCATTTATCTTGAACTTCTGGTAATGTGTTGTGCTGTCATTTAAAAACCAGTTTTACACATTTCTCTCTCTCTCTCTCTCTCTCTCTCTCTCTCTCTCTCTCTCTCTCTCTCTCTGTCTCTCTCATTTTGAGACATGGTTTCTCTGTGTGGCGCTGGCTGTCCTGGACTCGGATGGCTTTGAAATCATAGAGAACTGCCTGCCTCTGTGTCCCAAGTGCTGGGATTACAGTCATGTCCCACCTTGCCTGGCTTAGATATATTTCTTAACTTCCAAATATGGAAGATGAGCATTTAGTATACACAAACACACAATCATTTTTACAATACAACCATTTCCCCCATTTTGTTGTTGTTGTTAAGGGAGTCACGTGGACTCCTTCCGCGCAAGGCACGCCCTTCTAGTTGCTGTTGCGACTCCTACAGAGGAGACATCTTTTGTACTGACAGGGATATGAGCTTTGAATGCTTACTCTTTAAACCTATTCAATTTTCTGAAACCTAAAACTTAACACTAAGTGCTCAGACTCCACGTAAAAGACACAAAAAGTATCACCAAAATGTTAAAACTCTGAGCGCAGGTTGCTGTGTTAATATTGGCAAGGCTTTGATTGGCAGGGCCTAAGAATCCAGCTTGGCTCTCTTCTACCACTCCCTCCCTCCCAGGTCTCACGTCACCGTCTAAGTCTTCAGATAGGCTTTCTTTGTTATTAGATGTAAAAAGGATTCTGAAAGTTTGGAACCTACCGTGGTGTCCACCGCCTTGACTGCTTCTGTGGGAATGTGCTTTGGAACAGGCTCCTCCTGTGACAGGGCCACACATCCCGAAGCCCCTAAGGTGATGACCACGACCTGGCAGCCCCGGTCTAGGAGAGCCGCTGCAGCCTTCCCAGCCTCGGTCGGGTTATTCACTGCAAGGCCTGTTAAAATCTCAGCCTGGAACACACGTGAGAAAAGAAGCCGTGGTATAGTAAAGCAACTGAGACCAGGGCTGTCCTTTAGGAAGCGTGTCGCCCTCCCTTCCTCGTAACACTCAGAGCAGTGGGCATGGTGCTCTCAGGCTCACTCACTGTCTCAGTGTTGGGGAGGTCAGGATGCAGGGTAAGGAGCTAAGGCCGCAGCAAGTTGAAGCAGCCTGTTACAGGGTGAGAGCTTCCCTCAAATGACAACAAACACAAACAAAACCCCAGATAGAACAAAACACTCTTGGGGGCTGGAGAGATGGCTCAAAGGTTAAGAGCACTTGCTGCTCGGCTACAAGACTGAGGCTTAGTTCCCAGCACCCACATGATGGCTTGTAGTCATCTGTACCTCTATTTCCGGAGGATCTGACCCTGTCTTCTGACGTCCACAGGCACCAGTCACATATGAGGTATACTTACGCATATGCAGGTAAACCCTCAAATGCATAAAGTAAATCTCAAAATATTTGTAAACTTCTTGGGATAACTTTGGGTTTCTCTGTGTAGTCCTGGAACGAGTTCTGTAGAGCCAGGCTGGCCTTGAACACCCAGAGATCTGCCTGCCTCCGCCTCCCACCCAAGTGCTGGAATATGTTTGCATGTATGTGTGCACGCGTGCTCATATGCCATGCCATGTACATGGAAGTGTCAGAGGACTCGAGGGAGTCAGTGTTCTCCTTCTGCCAGGTGAGTCCTGGGGATTGAACTTAGGTCATTTCTCTTAGTAAAGGTAAAGGGTTAAGGTGTATGCCACCACCGCCCCATTTGCTTTTACTTTTCAATAAAAACAAAAAATAAATACTCGCTGGGAGCTGGAGAAGCAACATGGCAGTGTTGACAGCTCGCAAGGTGAGGGTGGATGGCTGTGTTGAGCGCTCAGCTCCTCTGCAGTCTGTGGAAGGAAGCGAGGAAGGTGGGAAGCGGCTCATTGCCAGGGACTCCAAGTTTGCTGCACCTGCAAACACTGGCACCTAAGGACGCCACTGCCCAGGGACTCTCCTGGCCTGGTGTCTTCCTCATGGTCCTGCAGACTACCTGATTCTGTTTGCTTCTGCCGGAGAAGCTGGAGGCAGAGGAGGCACGTGCAGTCTTATACAGTGTATGGTTAACTACAGTATAGAGAAGGGAATATAGTTATATGTTCTTAGTAAAAAGTACCGTATAATTCCCCTAGGGCTGGAATATGTATGAGTTTGTAGTTTAACCACACATGACATAAGGCTGTGCTGGGTGTGGTGGCACACGCCTGTAATCCCAGCACTCGGGAAGGCAGAGGCAGGTGGATCTTCTTGAGTTCAAGGCCAGCCTGTACTACAGTGAGTCCAGGACAGCCAAGACCACACAGGGAAACCCTGTCTCAAAAACAAGAAAAAAACAAAAACAAAATACACCCCCCCCAAGACAGCATGTATCCATTCACTATATAAAAGCAGAAAGCACACAACTAGGCTACTGAGATGGCTCAGGGTAAAGGCACTTGCCACTAAAACTAACAGCCTCAGTGTCATTCCAGGGACTGGTGGAAGGAGACTGTTGACTCTCTCAAGCCCTCAGACACTTCTGTATACACGTCATGGCATATGAGCATGCATGCACACGTACACACTTCCATATACACATCATGGCATATGAGCATGCATGCACACATACACATGTCCATATACACATCATGGCATATGAGCATGCATGCACACACACATACACACATAAAATGTATAAAACACTTTTAAAGGGGCTGGAGAGATGGCTCAGCAGTTAAGAGCACTGACTGTTCTCTCAGAGGATCTAGGTTCGATTCCCAACATCACATGGCAGCTCACAACTGTCTGTAACTCCTGTCTCAGGGGATCACCTGACATGGACACACATGCAGGCAAGACACCAATGTATATATAATACAAAAAACTTTTAAAGTATATTTCTAAATTCTGTCTTTTCTGTAGTACAATTTAATCATATGCTGTATATTCCTAAGAATGGACTACACCTCACTTTTATTTGCTCTGAACATGCCCAAATCAATCCTTTTGATGTATAAAAATCATTCCTCAAGTGTCTGCTCACTCTGAGCCTAACTTGGTCATGTACCTTCTCTTTCCATCTTCTGAGTGGTCCCTTTCAGTTTGAGTTGGTTGGACTCTGAGGCCATCTTTTAATTTTAAGTATTTAGGTGCGTGTGTGTGTGTGTGTGTGTGTGTGTGTGTGTGTGTGTGTGTGTGTGAGTGTTCTGACCAACAGTACCACTATGCACCAGGCAACACTAGTACCAACTGACAAACATGAGTGAAGAGTCTCTCAGCCTTTGCCTCTGGCACCATCTAGTAGGGACAAGCTATGCTGGGCTCTATCTGAATACTCCATATATGGAAACTGAAAATGGAAATAATTAATGTTGCTTTGGAGAACTTATTATATAGCACTAGGTATATAAACAGGGTTAGGATACAATAATGTCTTAATGAAATTTGAAATTTAGTGGAAAATGTAGATGAGCTGATTAAACAACCGTCTGAAGAATAAATACAGCATCTTTTCAGTGTCACCAGGGAACTCTAAGCCAGTTTGGTGGTTGAGAGAAATGTAACCTTGTATTGTGAAATAGTCACCATCTCCCACAATTCCTTTATCCTAGCCCAGTGCCTGGCCATGGTGGTTGCTCAAAAATGTTGCATAACCTACTGTGGTTTGTTAAAATTAGTTTCCATGTAGCAGCCTTCTTTCTTTCTCCTGTATGTTCTGACAGATGAAACTGCCAAGCAAACAGGGTAAGAAAGCCTAGACCTTGCCTTAGCCTTAGAACCAAAGGAAAGCTAACCTTTCCTGACCACCTTTCTCCCTGTGCATGCTGCATCTCAACGATGAGGGAACTCTAGTGTAGCTGGCCTTCTGTAACAATGGCGACTGACTGAGATCTCATTCCTAACAGTACTTATAGAAGAGCGGGTTATATCCCTACACTGATGGGTATGTTGTGCGACGTGCACATTATAAGCCTTGGGTGACACACTGCTTTCCTCGTACAGCAGCCTCCATGGGAACCTGCATCTCTCACCAATGCTGTCCCATAAGCTGGACACTAGAAGGCAGCAGCCACTCCAGGAGTTGAATAATAATTACAGTTGCCAGATAAAATACAAACGCTCAGTTAAATTTGATTTTCAGAATAGTTTGTATCGTTTCTTTCCACTGATTACTGGATCTTCAAATATAACTGGGCATCCTGTATTTTAATTTGTTCAACTTGGCAACTTTAATATTAATTAGTCTAGCCAGGTGGTGGTGCCACACACCTTTAATTCCAGCACTTGGGAGGCAAAGGCAGGTGATCTCTGAGTTGGAGGCCAGCCTGGTCTACAGAGTGAGTTCAGGACAAGCCAAGGCTACACTGAGAAGCCTTGTCTTGAAAAACCAAAGAGGAAAAAAAAATAGCTGGAGGAGGTGGTGGTGGTGCACAACTTTAATCCCAGCTCTTACGAGCAGAGGCAGGTGGATCTCTGTGAGTTGGAGTCCAGCCTGGTCTACAGAGTGAGTTCCAGGACAGCCAAAGTTACACAGAAAAAAAAATTAGTCTAGAAAATGTGCAATAATTAAAAAGAAAAGAATATGTCAATGTTTGGGGACTGGAGGGTGCTAAAATTGGCAGAGGTTTAGTCAGTGTCAGATTATGGGGCATGGCTCAGAATCCTTTATGGTCACACAAGGCTTAGTAATTTCCTTTCCTCCACACCCCAATACATTGAAAAATCTCTTTTTACTGAATTCACATGTGCTCAAACTGACGCAGCTGGTCCTGCCTCCTGGTTTTATCCAATAGAAGAACCAAGCCAGTTTTCTCTACCTCGCTCTCGTTGCAGCAGAACACACTGGAGAGGGTGTAGAACCGGGGGTCCAGGTCAGCAATGGCAGGAGCGGGATTGAACAGCGTTTTCACTGCAAAGGAATGGGAAAGGGGCTCAATAGTCATCATTTAAAAACACAAGCTTAATCTTCTTAGTTCTCTTTTAGGTCAGATGTAAAGTAACGGGTTTTGGTATGGCATTTTCATTCCATTTTGACAAGGTGTATGTACAGACACTAAGTGAGAGAAATCTGAGGGCCATGTTTTTGCACTCAGCAGATTAAACATCTATTAAAGCACAAAGAAAGGCTCAAGATCTCAGTCTTTGCAATAGCCTAGTATCTCTATTTCTTCTGGGAATTTATTTTTGTTGTTGTTGTTTTGTTTTGTTTTGTTTTTTTACCTTATCACTTCAGCTTCAGGGGCATGCCTCAGATTGACAACTAACATGATTATATGGTTTAGGTGAGGGCAACAAGAGCATTAAAGTAGAAGTTGGTATGTTAGGACATGCATGAATTTGGATGGAATGGTGAATATTTTTGTAGGTTTGTAAGGTGTACTTATCTGTGGGCCTGGTCCACAAATTTGTTTTTCAGGGAAGACAAAAGTGACAGGAAAGGAACAGCAAAGAATTAGAAAATTTCCCAGTAGTAACAGCACATAGAAAACTGAGGTGTAGCAGTATACACATTCAATCCCAGCACTCAGGGAGGCACAGGCAGGCAGATCGCTGTGAGTTTGAGGCCAGCCTGGTCTACAAATTGAGTCTGAGATAGCCATGACTACACTGAGAAACCCTGTCTTGAAAACCAAAAAAATGAAAGGAAAAAGAAAAAAAAAAAAGAAAGAAAGAAAACACTTATGTATATGTAATATTTTGTGTGCCCATGTATGCTTCCAAAATAGTTTAAAATTACTCATGCCAACACACACATGTGCACATGCACAAACACACGCACACGTGTACACATGCACATACATGCACACATGTACATATGTGCGCACACACGACATGTGAGTGCGCACGTACACACGCGTACACACACACACACACACACACACACACACACACCACACCACCGTCCATTCTTGGCTTCTAGGAGCTAGCTGGGAACATAAGATTGAGAAAGGAGGGAAATTTCATTCACAAACTAAGTGCTAGCTTGGACTAGACAACTACAAGGAAAGGATGGGTGGGGGTGGGAGAGCCAGGGCGGGGAGACTCACAGCTATCAGTACAGGGCAGAAGTGCTTTTCAGAGGAGATGAGGCCCAGTGCTGATGTCATACTTATACTATTGCACATGATTAGGC
This sequence comes from Acomys percivali, assembly GCA_907169655.1. Taxonomy (NCBI): domain Eukaryota; kingdom Metazoa; phylum Chordata; class Mammalia; order Rodentia; family Muridae; genus Acomys; species Acomys percivali. Next base: position 107,444,995 of record OU015742.1, on the reverse strand, counting down.
TGAGTCCTAACCAAGAGTCCCCTGGCTTTGATTTTAGGGTTCGATTCTCTTTAAAAAAGCAACACATCCAGACCAGGGCACTATCCACAGCAACACATCCAGATCAGGGCTCTATCATCCACAGCAACACATCCATACCAGGGCTCTATCATCCACAGTAACACATCCAGACCAGGGCTCTATCATCCACAGCAACACATCCAGACCAGGGCTCTATCCACAGCAACACATCCAGACCAGGGCTCTATCCACAGCAACACGTCCCTCCAGTACCAATGCACAGTATCTCACAGCAGTTCCTGGTGTGAGATTCTGCAAGTTATTTTAAAGGCTTTAGAAATTCCATTTGCAAAATGCTCCTACTTTGTGACAAAACAACTGGTTTGGCTGGATTTCTTTTATCAGCCTGGATCCATAGATTCACATGGCAAACAATGCCACCTGATTAGTCCTAAGTAAAGTCCTTCAGCTGCAGTTCTTAGAGACTGTTCCAGAACAATGGTTACAAATTTGTTCACACAGCAGGAGAGCCTGATCAGACAGATGGAGGGCTTCTAGCTTCCACTTCCAGCCCACTGAACCAGAACCTCTGGGGTACGTTGAGGGACCCACACACTAACAGGTTCTCTAGCTGGCTCTCTTAGCTAGCTCAGCAGTGGCACATCCCCCTGTCCTGGGGAGGTGCTAATCTGCATATGGCTGATGGATCCCCCATTGCTGCAACACTGTGAGTGTGTCTAGCCTGCTCTGACCTTCCTAGGTCTTACTTAGCAGTTGGGTCAGTTGGCGGTCTTGACCAGTATAGCCTAACAATAGCACCACACTTTTGCTATTTTAAACTTTACAATGTCCTCCCACATAAATTCTATGTTTTTTTCTCCTCAGATTTTTTTGTACAGGGCACTTGATTGGCTTAAATTAGGAAACGCATGTAAAAGCCCTATGTAAACTATAAAGTGTTGTCCAAATATAAAGGATTATTACTGTTATTATGCTGTCCTTTGCACACAGCCTACACCCACGCTTGTCCACCCCTCTTCTGTCTTCTGATAGAACGTGTAGCCCACCCCCAACCTCTCAGTGGTTTTCTCATGTCTTTAGGGATGAGAGATGTCCACTATACATGCATGTTCCTCAGGGCCCAGCTGCCAGGTTTTCAGTTTTCTGACTAGCACTGCGTGGGGTGGGAGTGGGGTAGGGTGGGGTGGGGGGTAGGTCTGGATGACAATGGCCCCATAGGTGCCTATGTTTGAAGACTTGGTTCCCAGCTGAGGGAGCTGGGAAGGGGTAGGAAGTGTAGCACTGTTGGAGGAGGTGTGTTTCTGGGGTGGGCTTTGAGGTTTCAAAGCCTCTGCTTCATGCCTCTGTCCAGGATGTGAGCTTTCAGCCATTGCTCCAGTACCACACCTGCCTGCCTGCTGCCATGCTCCCTAGAGCCATGAGGGCCACAGACCCTAAGCCCCTGAGACTTTAAGCCCCAAATAAACTCTTTCTTCTATGGGAAGCTGTCTTAGTCAGTGTTCTTTGTTGTGAAGAGACACCATGACCATGGGAAGTCTTATAAAGAACAACATTTAATTGGGGCTAGCTTACAGGTTCAGAGGATTAGTACATTGTCATCATGGTGGGGAGCATGGTGACACATGGGCATACATGGTGCTGGAGAGGTAGCTGAGAGTGCTACATCCAGTTCTGTACGCAATAGGAAGACAGAGCCACTGAGCTTGGCTCCGGCTTCAGAAACCTCAAAGCCCACCCTCAGTGAGACACTTCCTCCAACAAGGCCATGTCTCCCAAGCCCTTCAAACAGCACCACTCCCTCATGACAAAGCATTCAAATCTATGAGCCTATGGGGCCATTCTCATTCAAACCATCACGGTTGCTTTGATCATGGGATCTCATCACAGCAGCAGAAAAGTAACCAATGCAAGCACACTGTTCTCTGATTGCCTCAAGCACTAAATTGAATGCCGTTGCTCATCTAGTGTGATCCTCAGCATTCCTCAGCACCTGAGCACAGGTACCACATCAAGGTACCAGGAACAAAGATGTCGGATGAAGCCTTCTTAGACAAGTTCCTGTTGGTTCCTCCAGAGATACAGGATGTAGCAATTCCTCTCCTATGCTCATCTTCAGAAAGGTGACATGCTACAGATATAAAGTATGACGATGGTCATGCTACTGCTTATGGGAGAAAGCAAAAGGAATCCTAGACGTCTGTCAAGGAGTTGCTTCAGAGAAGTGCAGTGGCTTCTCTATGCTATATCTGCTGGTCCTCATTTTTCTTGGGCTACATGATACGTTCTCTAAAGCTGCTAAAAAGAGTGATGCTTTGTCAGAGAACTATTTCTATAATTTATTTACCAAAAAGAAGGCAGTCTTGTGTCAACCCTTCCTTCTAAAAGAAAGCAAAGCATCACTAGAAGTGTATCTGCTTGTAGAGAAGAGGAAGTGTCTGAGCCGTCCCTCACAATCGCACAAATGGTTAGTTATAAAGAGCTGGGAACATGCCTGGCTGTAGATTCGGTGTTGTATTTCATGGAACGACCTCGTTCTTTAAACATTCACAGTATCTTCTACCAATGGAAAAATGATACTCGGATTAGTAGTGGGGATAGTGGAAAGTAAATTAGGATACAAGTGAAACAGCATCAACAAGGTCTGGAAAATCGTGGAAGGTAGATGATGGTATTATGTGGGCTTACTGGGCTATGCTCCCTGTCTCCATATTTGCAATGTTCTACAGTGAGAACAAATGTTAAATAGAATTACATTGTGGTTTAAGTATCAATGCTGGAATGAGGAACTCTATACATTAACTACCATAAATATTACATAAAATGAAGCAAACCCTGTTTGCCTGTACTTTACTGGGGCAACATTCCTTCCAACCGTCGCTGGTTATGTAAGCGCAGAGTCTGATGTGTGGTTTATAGCACCCAGGCTTAGGGCAGAAGTGAAAATACTGTAAGGAAATCACTCTTCTTGGCTTCTGCTTCTATAGATAAGCAGAAACCCTTTACCAGGATGGAGAAACATGAGGAACTAGTGGACACAGGTAGTGAAAGAGAAGTACACATTTTTAACAGCCACGGTGGAAAAGATGATGTCATCCTGGGACCAGGCAATCCGGGAGAATGGCTTGGCGCTGCAGAGAAAGTGACAGCACACCAAAGGAATTATCACTCATTTCGAGGGAGATGCACTAAACTCCTGCACACACCAGTGGCTGACACGGTAATGTTGACAAGGAGCTGGTGGAGCCTGGTGGAGAGCTGGTAGGCTGGGAAGTGGGGCAGGAGGTCTTAATATTGCCATGGAAGAGAGGATGGCCAGTTAGGAATGCAATGAGAAACAGCTCAGAGGAACAGGGGACTAAAGTCACCCCTAAGCAAAGGAGCTGCAGGAGAGTGGGATACCCCAACACTGGCTTGGCTGTTTCTCCACTGAAGGCTCTTTTTTTTTTTTTTTGAGGACTTGAGCTGTAAAACAGCTCCGAGCTTGGCCCATGTGAGGGACAATGTTATTGCAAAACTCTACATGGCCAGCCAAGAGGTTCAGTTTGCCAAATGGAAAAGGGCTAAAGTGGCATTAAAAGACACTTTGTATCATACCTAGGATTTAATCTTGGCGATCTTACAATCTCAATTATTTATAATTGTTCCTGTAATGTTCCATTTGCTTTGAAATGGAGATACAGACCAGACCCAACACGAATAGTCTCACTAGCAGCAGCCACAGGGCCAGCCAGCTGCAGCGCACCTACCTAGCTGCACTGTGACCCACTGGGACTGATGCTGTTTCTTTATTTTGACACTGTTAGGCTGTCTCTAAAACCAATGCTTTCATTTGGGGAAAACCAGGGAGAGTTTTGAGACAGCGTGTTCAGGATAGATTTTTTTCTCTGCATTTTAACAGCTGACAGATCATTGTGCTATGTAATGTATAGAATTCAAACATGCCACTTGTAAGGGGTGAAAGGGACATGTGTTAATGGACTCAGACGATAAAGAAGCACAGTGTTGCCTCAAGGGCAGTAGGTCACTAGGGGTGCCTGCTGGGTTCTGTGATCAGTCCATGGTGACGACAGCGATTGTGAGCCTTCCCAGCCCATTCCTCCTGTTGGACAGCAGAGTCACAGGGTTGGAAGAGGCAGCCGACTCTCTTCACTGAGGCTTCCTATTTGCTAAGGGATTCATTCCAAAGTCAATCCTATTCATGATCCCTAATGAGTGCTCTCCTTTCATTCTTCCAGTCTTGTCTCACTTGGACTGAAGATGCACTAAACACACACACTCACATGAACACACACACTCACACTTGCACACTGACATAAACACTCATACACTCACACAAACATACACATAGACACAAACACACGCATACTCATACACACACACTTACAAACCCACACACTCACACATACACACTCACACAAACACACCCAGATACACTCATACAAACAGATGCTCACACAAATATACACATACACAAATACATACTCACACAAACATATGGATATATACACTCACACAAACACAAATTCATACACACACTCACACAAACACACACTCATACACAAACACACACTCACACAAATGCATACAGATATATACACTCAAACACATATATTCACAGAAACACAAACTCACACATACGCTAGCACAAACACATACACTCATACAAACACACTCTCACAAACACACTCTCACAGACACACACTCATATAACACACAAACACGCAAACACTCACACACACAAACACCCCCCCCCACACAACACACACAAACACACATGCACACACACACCCGACAACCTCAGTGCATCTGGCTGGCATTTACCAATAGGGTCCAGCTGACAGGTCTAGAGACAGCTGCGTGCCTGGAGGCATTCTAGGTGGAAGTGAGTGGGTGTGTACCCACCACTAAGAACGAGCTATGGTGCCTTTGCTTCTTGAACAGTAAAATCCCTGAGTGCTTCCCCGTGCCAGAGAGTTTTGTAGTGTGTGCACTGGACTGTCTGGAGATGCTCTTCTCAAATGCTCAGTTCCTCAACATCAGGGCCAGGTGGCACAGTCTAAAGTGTGCACTTACAGACAACATTTCTGTGTTGTGGAGTCTGAAATCCTGTTGTGCATTCTCATTAGAAGTGGGATGTCAGCTGGGCATGGTGGCACATGCCTTTAATCCCAGCACTTGGGAGGCAGAGGCAGGTGGATCTCTGTGAGTTCAAGGCCAGCCTGGTCTACAGAGTGAGTCCAGGACAGCCAAGGCTACACAGAGAAACCCTGTCTGGAAAAACCAGCCGACCACCCAACCAGCCAACCAACCAAGCAACCAACCAACTGAATAAACAAACAGAAACAAGTGGGATGTTGATTGCGCTTTAACCCCCTGAGTCTCAGCTCCTTCCTTCTCAACATGAGATCCCATCTCAAAAAAAGTGCTGGCATAAATGAATCCCACATGGGATCTCATGTTAGCCTAGGCTGGTCTTGAACTTTCTATATAGTTGAGGATGATCTGAACTTAAAATTTTTTTTTCAAAAATCATATTTTTTCTGCTTGAATCTCACTCAGAAGTGGAAATAAAATAGACATCTGAAGTAGATGGAAGAAGGGAGCTGGGTGGGAGAGGGGTGGGGATCAGGTGTGGAGAGAGCTGTTGGGGGGAGGACCAAGAGAGAATGAAAATTGGTGGGGGGTGGGCATCTCTGGGACAGGGGAGGCTCCTGGGAGTCTATGGGGGTGACCCTAGCACAGACTCCTAGCAGTAGGGGGTTAAGGCGTCTGAAGTCACCACCTTCTGTAGCTAGGTGGGACTTCCAGTGGAGGGACTGGGACACCAACCCACCCACAGAACCTTCAATCCAAAATTTGTTTTCTCTCAAGAAATGTAAGGTTAAAGATGGCGCAGAGATTGAGGGAATGGCAAACCAATGATTGGCCCAACTTCAGACCCACCCCATGGGAGACAGGCAACTCCTGTTACTATTAATGATACTCAGCTATGCTTGCAGACAGTAGCCTAGCATAACTGTCCTCTGAGAGGCTCCACCCGCAGAGTTTTATGGAATAGTAGGAGAAAGGATAGAGTGATGCTGAGAGGTCAACCGACCTACAGAGTCAACTAACCTGGGCCCACAGGGGCTCAAAGAGCCTCAACCATCAACCAAGGAGTAAGCATGGGCTAGACCCAGGCCCCCTACACATCTGTGGCAGATGTGCAGCTCGGTCAGCATGTGGATCCCCTAATGGTGGGAGCACGGGCTGTCTCTGACTCTCTTGCCTGTTTTTAGATCCCTTTTCCCTACCTGGGTTGTCTTGCCTGACCTCAGTGGGAGAGGATGTGCTTAGTCCTCCTGTGACTTGAGGTGTTAAGGTGGGTTGGTATACCTTGGGGTCCTCCTCTTCTCTGAAAAGGAAAGGTGGGAATCGGGGGTGGGAGGGACATATGAGGGTGGGACTGGGAGGAGAAGAGGGAGGGGGTTGGGAATCAGGCCGTAAGGTGATTAAAAAAACCCAATCCCCCGTCACATTTATTCATTTATTGTGTATGCATGTGTCTCTGTGTATGTTTGCGTTCACACTCCTGCAACAGAGCACATGTGGAGCTCAGAGGACAGCTACAGAAGATATATAGTTCTTTCCTTCTACTGTGTGGGTCCTGGAGATGGAACTCAAATGGGCTTGGCCCTAAATATCATTATCTTCTGAGTTAAGTCATCTCACTGTCTTGCCCTTGAACTTGAGAGCCTCCTGCCACCACCTCCCAAGTTCTGGGATGACAGGTGTGTACCCTGACACTTGGTTTATGTGGCACCAGCGGTAGTTTGCACGTGCTAGGTAAGCCCTGTACCAGCTTGGCTTCAGAATGCTCACCACGAGCATTGGACTCATCTGTGACACTGTGAGAAAATGGAACCAAATGAATTTTGGCTTTGAATCCTTTCTGACAGCTTTGAGTCCATTAAAAATACAGTAAATGTCAGTGAGAATTTGCCACAGTATATTGTTTTGCCAAAAGGAAAATTTGTTAAATCATTATAAACACTCTAAAATTCTCTACAAAATTATTTCCAAGATTTATTTTCCTTAAAGAAGAACTGGACTGATTATTTACTGTGGGGGAGGATGTGTGCACTTGCCATGGCACACAGGTAGAGGTCTGCAGACAGTTTACATGAGTTGGCTTTCCCCTCCATCATGCATTTCCCAGGTGTTAATCTCAGGTGTCAGGCTTAGTGGCAAGTGCCTACACCCATTAAGCCATCCTGCCAGCCCTCAGTGACTTATTTTCCAGTTAGAACATGAAGTATTTTAGGAGAAATCATGTACATAAAGCACATGTACAAACACAGGTGTACCACACACAATATACTCTGTCGCCTATGTTCATGCCACCCAAGGTCCCTGTATATACTCTACTATTTTCCCTTCTTCTTCTCCTCCTCCTCTTCCTCTCCCCTCCTCCTCCTTCTGTTTTTTTTTTTTTTTTTTTTTTTTAAAGACAGGGTTTCTCTTGTAGCCCTGGCTATCCTGTCTTAGATTCACTTTGCAGACCAGGCTAGCCTCACAGGGATCCGCCTGCCTCTGCCTCCTGAGTGCTGGGGTCCTAGCAACAGGAGACACTGGCAGTGGGAACCATCCCCCTGCTTCGGTTGTTACCTTGCTGCATGTTTCAGAGGCTCAGGGGCTCCTTAGGTCTGCTAACTAGACTCCAGCCTTCATATTTAGGGATAGCAGATATGCTACTCATGTTATTTTTACCCTATTTGTGAGTTTTTCTAGCATTATCAAGAACTACAAGCCGGTGAATCTCACAGATGGAGGAACGAATATTTTACAACAAAATAATGCTTTCCTCAACTTGAAAGGTTACCTTGAATTAAGACAGTGAGAAACGCCCTGGCAGTCTGTAAAGTTACCTCCACTGCTGCGGGCCATTGTCAGAGCTTCCAGAGAAGTTGCTGGGCTGACTTCTAGTTGGCAGATCATTACTTTGGCTCTGCTAATGACACTGGCTGCTTCCTTCAAGTCTTCAGTATTCAAAAGCAGATTTGCTCCAGCCACTATGACGATGATATTCTGGCCTATAAAGAAATTCTACATATTTATACTGAACCAAGCAAAGCCAAGCAGGGATATGCTGAATGCAAAACCATCCTACAGACTGTGTTAGAAGAATTCATCTGAGCATTTCCAGGACATTCGGGTTTAGTTATTGTGTTCCAACTGTATTTTTTGGGCAACATTTGGGTAAGATTCATAATATTCGGATTGTTTTTCTTTCTAAAGGAGTCTTGCTATGTTTTCCAGGCTGGCCTTGAGCATCTTCTCATGAGCTCCTCCTGCCTCACCTTCCCGGGTAGGTGGGACTATGGGTACACATCACTATTCCTGACTTACTATGAGCACGTAATTATTTCATATGTATTTATTTTGTATATGTGTGAATGTGTGCATGCATGTGGGTGCATGATACCCTGGGCATGCATGTGGAGGTCACAGGACTCAATCCTTTCCTCCTACCATGTGGGTTTCAGGAGTGGAACTCAAAACTCCAGGGCTCTACCTGCTGGACCATCTCTCCAGCCCAATTATTATGATCATACTGAATGATATTTTAAGGATATTTTCTGTGTTATTATTCATATACACAAAGAATAATAGCTGAGAGATGATATGTAACATACATTTATAGTGTCTTTTATGTGAGATGGCTAATATATACATATGGTAAGGACCGTGAGTTCTAAATGATAGACACCATAATAGATGCATATTGGTAGGAATAACCCTGAAGAACGCTCACAACAAAAGCTCTACTGTATATGAGCAGTTCATGTGTGTGCATGTCCTTCCCTAAAGGGATAGTGATAGCACAGGCACATTCTTTATATCTAAAAGGCAGAAAATATATGGGATAGATAGTCTCTTACTTTATTTGGCCTATAGTGTACAGATCAAACAAAAGAAAACATAACTAAGGATTTGATATAATCTCATAACCTGCACCACTCTCTGCAATTCTTATAAGTACTCACACAGGAGGGGAGGATTCAGATGAACTCACCTGGCAGATTCTCACTCTTTCTCTCTCTCTCTCTCTCTCTCTCTCTCTCTCTCTCTCTCTCTCTCTCTCTCTCTCTCTCTGTGTGTTTGTGTGTGTGTGTGTGTGTGTGTGTGTGTGTGTGCTGAGTATGTGGGGATGGCAGAGAATAAATTTAGATGTTGTTCTTCATGAACCAACTACCTTAAAAACATATTTTCTTTTGAGACAGGGTCTTTTAACTGTCCTGGAACTTAGACTAAGGTACTCAGCCGGGGATCCCCAGGGAGCGTCCTGTTTTTGCCACCTCAGAGTTGGGATTGTAAGCACATGCTTTCATGCTCTGCTGCCCTCTGTCTCTGCCTCTCTCCCCCCCTCCCCCCCCCCCCCCCCCCCTTCCTCCTCCTCCTCCACCTCCTTCTCCTAGTTCTGGGGAATTGAACAATTCTTCCAAAGCACTATGGTGACTGAACCATCTCTTTAGGCCCTGGAAAATGAACTCTTAAGAGGTGTGCTGTCCAGCATTGGATTCCCAATAGTACATGTGGCATTGACATTTGAATTACTGCTAGTCTAAATTAAGATGTATTTCAAATTTAATACAAAGAAGAGGAGTAAAATAAATCACTATTTTAAAAAAGATGTACTTATTTTATTTTTACATGCATTGGCGGGTTTCCTGCATGTATGTCTGTGTGAGGGTGCTAGATCCCCTGGGACTGGGGTTAGAGACAGTTGTAAACTGTCATGTTGGTGCTGGGAATTGAACCTGGGTTCTCTGGAAGAGCAGTCAGTGCTCTTAACTGCTGAGCTATCTCTCCAGCCCTCATTTCAGTATTTTTAGACATACATTTAATTATGTACTTTCTATCTATTCATATATTGCACAGGTGGGGCATGTGTGTGCTACAGCATGCATGTGGAGGTCAGAGCAACTTGTGGACTCGCTCTCTCCTTCTAAAATGTGGGGTTGGCATCCAGCTCATGTTGGCAGGCTTGGCAGCAGGCATCTTAAGGCAGCTGAGCCATCTCTCTGGCCTCACTAATTTTTTTAAAAACATACTGAAAAGTTTTAATTTTAAAATAAATTTAACTACATGTCGAAATGATAATATTTTGGCTATATTAGGAAAATGTATATTGTCATAATTAAATTTACCTATTTCCCCTTCCCTTTTAAAAACATGGTTTCTGGGCAATTTAAAATGTGGCTTGCATTTTCCTTCTATTGGCCAGCACAGCTCTGATGGAATGAGTCGCAGCAGGCACTTTTTAGTGCTTCAGGCTGCTTGTGCACATCTTGTATAGACATGACCTCAAATTACCCCTCCACACAGAACAAATCCTGGCCTATCATCTTACCACATGTGTGTTTGTTGGCCATGAGGAAAACTTAATAAAGTGGGGAGGGTTCCGCAGAAACCCAACCTCAGTCCTGGAAAAATGCAAAGAGCCCACTGGCTGAAAGACGGCGGCGTCTCTCCTTCCTTTCCCCAGCAGTGACCTCACTCTCTCTGTTGGAGTTGACTGGACCATAACGTAATAAGTATTTCTGCACAAGCTTTGGCGGCTGAACAACAAGCCTAAGACCAAAGCT
>OU015742.1:107414632-107426850 GCA_907169655.1 Acomys percivali | reverse complement strand
CACACACACACACACACACACACACACACACACACACACACACACACCCCACAAGTTCTATGCATTGACATTGAGACAGATCCTCATGCTTGCTACAGTGCACCATCTCTCCAGTGTCTGGCTGTTGGAGGCAGGTCTCAGTGCGCAGGCCAGGGAGGGTAGCTTTACACTTACTGTGGTTCCTCTGTGCCAGCCTCCAGGGTGCTGGACTACAGGCATTCACCAAGCTTTGATGTTTAGAAATGTCCTCTTAAATGCTTGGCTTCAATGGAACACAGTGGAGAGACATTTGCACACATCAGGCGAAGACTATGAAAGAGGTCCCAGTAGGCTCTCTGCCTTGGGATGAAAACTTTCATTTTCAAAAATACCATCTCCAATTATCACTGGACGTTAGCCTTGGCACACAATTCAGCTGAATACCAAATACGTGATTGTTAATTGTGTAAAGTGCTTCATTATCTGTTTGTCACTATACCAATACTGATGTCACTCTTGCTTAATGCTTTTGTCACCACTATCCTAACAAATGACCCTCCATCGCGGTTCTGCCTGTGCCTCAGTCTCCCCATCAGAGCCTGACATCTAGTGTGTTGTGGCACAGTAGGACATAAGCTAACATCATTTGGACAATGACAGGGGATTCTCTAACAGTTTCTCTTTTGCTCCATCTGTTCATTTTTATCTTGATTAATGTAATGATTTGGGTTTTGATTTGGAACTTGTCATCTTTAAAAAACTGCTAAAAAACAAGTGTGGCTAATTTGTCTAACAAGACTATGTTGCAAGCTGTGTGTGCTGGTGCCCACCTGAAACCCCAGCTTTAGAAAGGAGAAGGCAGGAGGAATTAAGGCCTTTCTATACCATAAAGCAAGGTAAAGGCCGGCATGGGCCACATGAAACCCCATCTCACACAATGAAAAAAAAAAAAAAACTAACACAACACAGTGGAAAATTATAATGATTATGGACAACTTTTGCTATAAAAGTCTGTTATTTTTCTCTTTAAGCATTCTATGAGGCACATACCTATAATCTCACATACCTATAGTCCCTTGGTCAGAAGACCAAGGCAGGAGTATATGGTTTGGAGACTAATGTGAGCTACAAAGAGAAACCATTTATTAATCAATTAATAAAAGAGCTTTCAAGCTAGAGGTGAAGCTCAGAGGCGGAAGGCAGTCTTTGCATTTGTAAGACTCTGTATTCCGTTCTCAATACCAAAAATAACAAAATAAAAATATGAATATCACATGATTTTCTTTTTGGCTTTTTTTCTTTTTTTTGAGATAGGGTTGCTCTGTGTAGCCTTGGCTGTCCTGGACTTGCTCTGTAGACCAGGCTGGCCTCGAACTCACAGATAGCCACCTGCCTCTGCCTCCCTAAGTGCAGTGATTACAGGTGAGTGCCACTAAATCCAGCTTCACACAACATTTTTTAAGCTTTTAAATAAACCCCTGCCTTAGGGTCGAAGGCACAAAAGCAAAACTACCCAGATGGGCTTTGCTTAGAATTGGTTTCCTTATGTTTCACTATGTAAATGCTTGGACTAAATTGTGTGGAACCGACATCGATGACCAAAAGAGCATAGAAGATGCTCCAGGAGTGCTGAGGCGCTGGCATGAGCCATCACACAGAGCAGAGTGACGCAGATAGCCCCTTTCTTCAGTGGTCCTCCCTGCCTGCCCCTCTCACAGATCTTCAGTGGTCCTCCCTGCCTGCCCCTCTCACAGATCTTCAGTGGTCCTCCCTGTCTGCTCCTCTCACAGATCTTCAGTGGTCCTCCATACCTGCTCCTCTCACAGATCTTCAGTGGTCCTCCCTGTCTGCTCCTCTCACAGTTCTCACACGGTTCCATGATTCACTCACCTAGTTCAGGCCTACAAGTCAAATATTTCCATTTCTCTCTTTGGTTTACATTCTACAGACCTAAATTAAAACCAACCTCACAGTCGCAGAGTAGGATGAGATCCCAGATCTAATCTTGGCTTTAGTGGCTACAGGACTAGTTTGCAGAAAATTCCCAAGAGGGGAGGGTACCTCATGTCTTTCAGACTCCTAGGCCCAGGGAGCTCCCCTTGCACTGGACAGCCACTTTGGATACCTAGCATCCCATACCACTGTCATGTCCAGCTTTTTCCAGCCAGGAAATCCTCTCTTCTAGTCAGTCTCCAAGTCCACTCTTGTGAGCACCCCTGTCTTATTACCTCTGTCTCATCTCTAATCAAGCACAGGATAAGTCAGTTGTAAAATTTATTGTCAGCCCCTCTCACAGTGTGGTCAACATTTCTAGAATATCCTTATTTCCTGATTAATTATATTACTATTTTAAATCCCCCAGGAACAGTCTTAACAACAGAGGGGATTCTTGTTTTGAATGTTGTATTTCCTGTGATGTTTCTGACCAAAGAGCCATGAGAACGAGATGCTGCTGGGCACCAGGGATGAAGCTGCAGCTCATTAGCAGATGAAGGGATAATTGTGTAGCTTATACATCACTTAAGGCTCCATGGAGAGCAAAGTGCTGTGTGTAACATCTACACAGTTCACAAGTCACAGCTTTTGATTTTGTGTGCTTTTCTTATCATCTGCTGTGCAGATTCAAACCTAACTTTGCCAATAAACTCACATATTTCATCTTTTTATAATAATGTTACCACCTTCAAGTGTCATTAAATGTATGAAATTTGAAAACTTTTGACAGCCAAACACAATTATCTTCAAGTTATTCCAGTAGTATTACTGAATGTTACATACCCTTTCTCTATACAACTGAAAACAGAAGTCTGCCAGGGGTCAGTTCTGGGTGGTCATTAAAACCTAGATTCCTCCGGCTCTTATGAAATGGCAGAGGGGGATAGCTTGGTGATGAGTGGCTGTGTTTCCAAGAGCTGTGTCGCTGCTGAGGCTTCTGAATACAGGATGACCCAGGTCATTTGGAGGTTGGACTATAGACCCCGGGAAGCAGGCTGTCCTGGCTATAAGCTCATTGGATTCAGGGGATGTAGCATCAAGTTATTTGAGGATGGCTACTTCCCAGAGAGTTCACTGATGGAGAAACTCATGAAGCGTGAGAAAGCTTAGTCACTCTTACTTAGATTTTTACCAACAAACCTTCAAAAGAATTAAAAACAAGTACTCAGAGACGCGCATGTATATACATGTATGGCTGTAGGCTAGTCAGAAAGGTGGAGACAGTCCAAGGGTCTATCAACACACCCACTGATGGATAGGTAAGTGATGGTGTATCCATACAATGAGGCAGTATTTGGCCATTAAAAAAGGATGTAATACTGATACATGCTACAAAGTGGAGGGACCTCAAAGGCAGCTGAAGAAGCCAGAAGCAAAAGTCACATATTACACAGCCCATTTATATAAAATATGCAGAACAGATGGCTTCACAGAGACAGTAATGTAGACTGGTGGTTACAGGGTCCCAGGTGGGGGAGGAGTTGGGAAGAAATTGTTGAAGTGGACAAGAGGTTTTCCTTTGGAATGATGGTGTCTTGTAACTGCAAAAACATTGCAGATCACTAAGCAGTGTGGAACTTTAAAATTTCTCTATGTAGGGCCTCACTGTGTAGCTCAGGCTGGTGCTGAACTTGTAATTACCCTTCAGCATCATGAGTAGCTGCTACTACAGGCATGCACCACTGTCCCCGTGAAGTGCTCATTGTATAAAGGCGAAAGAGGCGAGAGAACCAATGAGCTGGAACCAGCCCTTGCCCTGCCCCTCCCCCACGCTTTATGGCTTACCTTGCAGACTATGGATGCCTTTGCTCCAAGCCGAGCAGCCTGGACACACTGGTTGGCACCTTTTCCTCCAAAGCCAATGAAAAACTTATGTCCGTGGATGGTTTCTCCAGTTTTTGGCAAGCGAGAAGTAAGACTGGTATAATTGAAAGAGAGAAAACAAAGCATGTTGGTAACTGCGATCAGAGTCCATTGTTTAGAAGGCAGGAAAGGTTATCCTGTGAGTCCAGGGAGACTGTCTTTCCTCTCAGCTTGCATCAGAACAGCCTCTCTCCTCCACAGCCACTGCTGTAGCTGCAGCGGATGACAGTTGGGGGTCTGCACTGGGGTTATTCAGGGGACAGTGCAGCCAACACCAGAGCTTTAGTCTCAGTGGGACTCAGTTGGCTGGAGTGAGGTGTATGGGCTTGTCTGGCACTTTGATAAGAAGCAGGAGCCGTATCATGATTCTAGTGTCACGTATGGGGCCTAATGGGGAGAGGGAAGCCGCAATTTCTGGTACTAAAACGATCCTATTTGTTTACTTGAGTGTGGGGTGGGAGCAGACGTTGGCTCTCTGTCCTGCATGCCATGTCATTTCATGCACCATGTCAAAAAGAACATACATTCAAACCAACGGAGCCTTAAGTACTAGCTTTAGGCTGTAGCTTTTGTTGTGGAACATATCAGCCATTTTAAAGGAGACCTCCCGTATCCTCTTCACTATCACTCAGATTCAGCTACTATCGGTTCCTACGGATCCTGCTTCTGCTCCCACTGACATCTCAAGAAGCTAAACATAACTTCACTGTAACTGAGGAGCCAGGCACAGGCTGCACCACAATGCTACGGCCAGTGATGACAGTATCGCCCAGGGCAGACTATGCATGAGATTTGTTCCAGGTAGAGATTTTCATGACTGCAAAGACAAGATATGAGGAAACAATCTTTCTGAAAGATGGAAAGAAATGACTGACTTCAAAACGGCAAGAGTTTCAAACATAGGGACAAGCAAAACGGGCACTGGCTGCCTGGCCACAGAGAAGGGGCAAGGAGGCAGGTAGGACCACAGTACATCACCTCCATGGAGGAAAGAAAGGCTAAGAGTAAGTTCGCAGAGGAAACCAGCTGAGAAGTCATGTTTTAAGAGATGATAGGTTTGTAGTCATTGATAGGCCATGATGTCTCTGAAACGAGCACCATATTATATAAGAAGAGAGTAAGAGAGCAATGCCAATCCCTCCAGGTCACTGGAGTGTCTCTGCAGAGGGAGGGCACGACCTGATGCCAGAACATACACTTATCTCAACAACGACCAAGATCAACCGTGAGCTTCTCCACATGCTTCTAAAACCATCAATAAACCCGGCGACACTATTCCATTCCCCAGCCCTGCGCTGTCAAATATGGTTGAGATTCAAGAGACTCATCAATAATTTGAAAACATCCCACTCCTCCTCTTTTCAATGCTATTTTTATCTACAATTCTACATGCATTTATAGTACTGATGAAAAAATATACATCTAAAAGGTTCACTTCTGAAAAAGGTACTCAATCAAGAGAAAAATGGTTTTAATGTAATGTTATTATCCTGTCATTTAATTTAGCAATGACAGTGATGATGGGATTTTGATTTGCATCAGAAATCTTAAACATTTTAGGATTCTGTTATGAGCAGCAGCAGTGAGTAATACATGTGACAGAGTAACGATGTGAATCCTTGGCTTATGGATTCTGCTCCCAATGACTCCCGTAAAACCTTAAAAAGAAGAATATCTAACATGGCTAAACCAGGCACAATACGTTTATTAATAAGACTATGATTTAGAGAAACTTAGGACTTCCACTGTGTTTATTTTTAGATCTGAGTCCCAAGGCACTGCTTTAAATCAAGTGTCCTTTTTAGTATCATGAGAATTCATGAGAACTATATTGCCAGGTTATTATGGGATGTGTATGCACAGAGGGGAAGGGTGAGACTATGGCAGTATGTGTATACACTTGCTGTGGGAGCAGATATGGCTAGGATTTAGAGTCATTTCTTAAAAAAAAAACAAAATCACAATATAAAGCCTCTTTATTTGTCCATGTAGTGATGTTTACCTGAATATATGATAGTGTACCATGAACATGCAGTGCCTGTGAAGGCCAGAAGAGGGCATCAGATCTCCTGGGACTGGAGTTACAGACAGTTGTGAGCTGTCGTGTGGGTGCTAGGAATTGAACCCCAGTCCTCTGAAAGAGCAACCAGTGGCTAACCTCTGAACATCTCTCCAGCCCCCTTAGAGTCATTTCTAAACAAAGACTATTAACACAAGCCAGTGGGTGTTAGCAAGTGTGGAATTAATTCAGCAATCATCAAAACTCTTCATGTCTTTGGTGTTTTACTATTATTTTCTTTTTTCTTCTCTCTGTCTTCCCTCAGCCCTCACCGCTTCCTTTCTCCAGCTGTTAGCTTTCCTGATATGGTGACAGAGATCAAGTCCACTGTGTTCTCCACTCTACTCAAAGTGTCTGCCACTCAGCAGAGTGTTAAGAGATTCCGACTTTGTCTCTTTTCTATGTCTCCTCTGTATAGTATCCATTTGTGCTTCTGAATTGTGGCTGTGAAGGTGCTGATTATGGGATGGAAGAAGATACTAGCAGCCAGGGCTATACAACAGCCTGACAATAACAATCCCACATCTTGCCCACTACACTCTAAATTTAGCAGGATTCTTCTCTTTCTTTCCCCGCTCATCCCCTCCTCTTTGAGACAGCCTCATTTAGCCCAGGCTGACTTGGAACTGCCTGTCACTGAGGCTGGCCTTGAACTCCTGAGTTTCCTGCCTCTATCTCCCAAGTGCTAGAATGACAGACAGGTATATGCCTTCATGCCTGGCTTAGGACTTTTCTTTTCTTTTTCCTTTTTAAAAGACTTATTTTCACTTTAAAAGATTATGTGTGTATATGCTGGTACCCTCAGAGCCCAGAAGAGGGTGTCAGAGCCCCTAGAGCTGGGGTTACAGGTGCTTATGAGCTGCCAGATGTGGGTCTGGGACAGACATGGCCCCTCTGAAAGGCCCCTCAGATAGCCCCTGCGCCATCTCTTCAGCTCCCACACATCCCTTTCTTTAAGTGAGTGTTGATTCAGTGTTTTCTGAGGTACTTCCTATAGGCAGTATCAACTTTCTGACAAGGATATAACTAAAGCCTGATACAAGTGACGGATGAGTGAAACTCATGTTATGGGTCCAGGATTATATGATGCAAGTCACATCTTGTACAGAGGCTGCAGATGTTGCTCAGCGGTAGGGCACTTGCCTCTTATGTGTGAGGCCCTGATTTCAGTCCCAAGCACTTAAAATAAAGCTCATTGTGGCTTTTAAAGAGAAAAAAGCAAGTATGCAGGTGTGCATTACTTAATGGCAAGTATACTTTCTGGGAAATGAATAATTTGTTGTTTGTCAAAATATCAGCATATACTGATACTAACCAAGATGGCGGTGTCCTTAGAACTATCTTATGAGCCTATCATCACACACGCAGTCTATGGTTGATAGCAACAGCTTCATGTTCTACGTGACTGTTAAGGTTGCATACAAAAGGGCAATACACAAAACAATGCTCTTATGGCTGAGCGTGGTGGTGCACGCCTTTAATCCCAGCACTTGGGAGGCAGAGCCAGGATGACCTTGTGAGTTGAAGGACAACCTGGTCTACAGAGTGAGTTCCAGGACAGCCAGGGCTACACAGAGAAACCCTGTCTCAAACAAAACAAAACAAAACAAACAAACAAAAAAAAAACAACAACGAAAAAGTGCTTATCTCAGAAGAGGTGGGGAACAAAAATTTCATGTACTACTAGTTTCTGTTTTCAGTACAAGATTGGGCACAAGGCCCCACATATGCTAGGCAAATGTTCGGCCAGATTCATAGGCAGTGTGAGCTCGTTCTATAGTTCAGGCAGTCCTTGAACTAACTCTCCTGCTTTCACTGCTCAAGTAGCTGGGGCTGTAGGCCTGTACCATCAGACCTGGCCTTCGTGCCGTATATTGGATACTTACGTACCTAAGTATATATGGAAAGACTCTGTTACTGTATAATGGCATATCACTTGTCATTATTTCAGATTCATTTGTCCTTCTGCCTTATTTTCTAGCTACTTGTTCTTTCTGGGTAGCAACTAGCTTCTTGTAGACACAGACTAATGGAGACCTGTCTAGTGCTGCATTATTTCCTCTCAAGAGCTTCTCCATTTCTTTGCTATGATCCTTCAGGACAGCCCAATGAAGTCAAAGGACTACTTGCAGGAGTTTGTTCTCTTTTTCCAACATGTTGGTCCTGAGGATTGAACTCATGGCGTCAGGGTTGCCAGCAAGCACCCACACCCACCGTTATCTTTTTATGATCTCTTTCTTACATGCTCTAACTCCCTCACCCCTGCCCTTGATTCCTCCATTGATGGGGAACCTGCTGTGCTCAGGCAGGGAAGCAGACCACATGGTAGGAGGTGACAATGAAAACTCGGTTCGGATCAACTTCATCAGCCTAGATCAGATTTGCGGAGTCTAATGCCAGGCAGGTTATTGCCAGAATATTTAAAACACAGCACAATTTGGGAAAAGGTTTCCAGGCAACAATCATTCTAACCCAGGTACACAAGAAAGCTTAAAGTGTGACCTAGAATATGGTTCTCAGCCTTCCTAATACAGTTCTTCATGTTGTGTGACTCCAAACCATAAAATTGTTTTGTTGCTACTTCAGAACTGTAATTTTGCTACTGCTATGAATTGTAATGTAAATATCTGATATGCAGATGGTCTTAGGTGAACCCTGTGAAAGGGTTACTTAACTCCCAAGGGGTTCTCGACCCACAGGTTGATAAATGCTGACCTGGAAACTGCTTTAAAAAGTGCATGTGATTATCAACTTAGAACACCTATCTAGACCTGAAAACAGTTTAACCCCTAAACAATTAAGCTTCATTGTAAAACTAAGCTACCTGGTCTTTAACTCCCTCAGAGACTTGAGAAGGAGTAAACTTGATTATCTGAGTATGCTGGGAGTGCAGGTTAGTAGCTTTCCAAATTAAAAGATGACAGAGATAGTTTTCTACCTGAATAGTCACCCAAAAACTCTATAACATTGGAGCATCTTCTTCAGCCTTCTTGCCCAATATATCTGACAGATGGTTCTTCTTGCCATAGGTAATCTATTGTATATATGTATAATAATATAACTGTATATGTACAAAAATAAAATAATTAATAATAAAAAATACAAAAGAAAAAAGTGCATTTGATGTGAAGGTGGGGTCTATAGCTGATAGGCCTAGAATCTAATGTGGTCTCTGATTGAGATAGCATAGAACTCAGCAGGTCATAATGAACCTGCTCCCAGTGATGGGTTCTACTAACTAGGAGCTAAGTCTAAGTCTAAGGAGGGAAGAGACTGGGGCAACCATTTTGGGTGTGGTCTGCCTCTGCAGCACAGGTGGGGAGGTCTGCCTCTATAGCAGAGAGCAAAAAGGTCACCAGGTTGTTAACCAAATGTGCTCCCAGCCTTTTGGGTGAAAACCATGTATTTCCTCCTTTGAGAAGAGGCCTCTGTCTGTTTAACATGCCTAGTTCCCAAGTGATCTGTGGGCATAGGGCCTTTTGTGTCTCCAACATTCCATTATAGTACTGAATAGAGTATGTGTTCTTAAGCCTTTATGCTGGGCTCTGCTCCTGTTTAATCCAGGATAAGATGGCTTACTGTGAATCTGAATGTCTCTTAAAAAATAAATTTAAAGAGACTAGAAGAGAAATGGTAACATTAGTTATAAACAGAAGTATTCCTAAATTGTAAACCCTACTTTACTCTGAATATTATTAGGCTTTCCTAATTCATCAGGAAGTTATGCCAAATTTAAGAGAGTGCCCCCACGGAGCCCGACCCCTGGGCACAAGGTGCTCTCTGGCTTTTCTTCTCCTTGTGATAAGACAGACGGCAAAAGCATCTTAGGGGACACTGGCCTTATACGGTTTGATGCTGAGGGCACAGTAGTCCACCATGCAGGAAGACATGGCTGCAGGAGTGCGAGACACGTGTTCTCGTATGGGCAGATATGCTCGCATATGGAAGCAGAGAAAGGGGGACCACGCCATGCAGCTGGCTTTCTACTGTCCTCTGTTTGTTCAGTCTTGGCCCTCAGCCATGAGATGACATGGTCGACATTCTGGGCGGTCTCCTTCCTCCAGTTACTTTTCTCAGGAAACACTTTCCCAAATGCGCCCAAATGTGTGAGTACTACTGCCCTGGGCTGCTCTGAAGCTGGTCAGGTTGACACTGAAGGCTAACCATCACAGCGGCGTCACACCCATCCCTTTAGTTCAAACAGGCGGCTTAGCAAGCTGCCAAAGACAAACAAGTTAAAATGCTCCAGGTGGGGGCAGTGAGGGTGTGCGTGGTGAGAAGACCAAGAAAAAGAGAAACACGGTTGCTAACATTCACAAGCTAAAACAGTATAAACTTTTGATTGAAAGAAAATCCCAACAGACAAAACCATGCATAACACATATTTAAACAGAGAACAAATTCATAGCTTGCAAAATGTTGCATTTTTGAATTTGAATTGGGCAGAAAGGAACATTGCACACGTGCTCACAGACAGCCCTAAGTTGTCCCTGCCACGAGAAGCCCCTCGGTTAGAATCTGGGGGTTGAAGCCGGAGGACCGCCCCACTGACTGATTCCATTATCTTGACAGCTCTCCCCTCTTTGAACCAGCTCCTTCTCTTGCAAAACAGTTTAATAATACTTGTCAACTCCTGAAATGCCAGGGTTTTGTGCTCACAGTGAATTCACTGACAGGTGTTACCAGAACAACTTATCAATTGCTTTTAACTTCTTGACAATGAGGTAGTTGTTACAGGCTCTCAAGAGATTATTTCAACCAAAGGAAGGGATGACCTGGTGATTGGGAGACAAGTCTTTCAACCAAAGAAGTCACACTAATGCTTGCCTCAGCAAAAAAATAAACATGTTGCTTTTTGGCTTTTGCATTAACTCCTTCTTCTGGTTGCAAGCTTTTGACATATTATAAGCTTTTATGATAAGAGATTGTACATTAGTTAATACCTAATTAAAATTCATACTAATTATTCCTGCTGCCTGTATTTTTCAACCATTTCTGTTCTCCTCAGCATTTGTGTATGTCACATTTAAAAGGTTAAGTGTAATTTCAAAATCAAGTTGTCACTTATAAAAACATGAGTGAACTTAGAGGGCATTATGTTAAGTGAAAAAAGCCAGGGATAGAGTGATCACTACCATATGATCTCATTTATTTGTGGAGCCCCAGAGTTGAACTCATAGAAGTAGAGAGGAAGTTACCAGAGGTCAGAGGGGAGAGGTGGGAGGAGTAACTGGTTACAAAGCCACAACTAGATAGGAGGAATAACTGCCTATGTTCTGCCTATAATATGGTGATGACAGTGAAAATAAATATATTGTATACTCTAAAATAGTTAGATGTTGAATATTCACCATAAGACATGAGGTAACAGATTCACTAATATCCTGATAACAAAATAAACATATGTATTGAATCATTACACTGTAATGCATAAAATGTATATTTATTTATAATTTAACAATAAAATTAGTAACATGTATTTCTCTTTATGCTAAAAGACCTTAATATGATAATTAGAATTGCATTCTGCTGGGCATGCTGGTGCATATCTTTAATCCCAGCACTCAGAAGGCAGCAACAGGTGGATCTCTGTAAGTTTGAAGCCAGCCTGATCTACACAGCTAATTCCAGGAAGCTACACAGAGATAGGCTGTTTAAAACAAACAAACCAAAATGCATTCTTTCTAATCTAAACTTGAAGACATATGATTCTTAAAAACAATAAAATATCAATTATGCGTTGTGGCTAACTGCTTCTGACAAGAGTTTGTCTAACCCCTATCTTTTCCAAACTAAGATGCCATTTTCTCTTAAGATGTAGCCACCCTGAAGTTCAGAGTCAGTAATGTCCCAAGTAGAGGAGGGCGATAGTTAAGTGTCACCTGTTTGACTTCATTTTGCTTAATTGGTTATAGGCGATCAGCAAGAATAAAGAAAAGTGTGTTACTGTTTTCTCCCAAGTCACCACTTGACAAATCTCATTTCATTCACGAATCTCTGGTCACATGTCACCTCCTCATGCTACCCGAGAGATCTGATCGTATGTTACCTTCTCATGTTCCCTTACAATTGGAAGGGCACATTACCTTAAATCATGTTACCTCCTGTTACCATGTTATCCCCATCTAATTATAATTTTTATTAAGTATTATTCCTTCTGACAAGAAACACTAATTTCTGGATGAGATGTCTTCCGGATCCATTTTTTCTTTTTATTTTTTTGAGATAGGGTCTTACTGTTTAGCCCTGGCTGACCTGAATTTCACTATGCCAAGGCAGGCTGGTCTTGAACTTGCAGCGATCCTCCTGACTCTGTTTCCTG
>OU015742.1:107374825-107412470 GCA_907169655.1 Acomys percivali | reverse complement strand
GAGAGAGAGAGAGAGAGAGAGAGAGAGAGAGAGAGAGAGAGAGAGAGCGCACATTACCTTCCTCCACTCCTTATCCAAGAACAGTCCTGGAGAAATAATAGAGCTCAAATACGGAGGTAGGGAATGGACCAATTTTATAACTAGGTGCTGTAGGAGGAAGAGAGCAAAGGAAACAAATGTGTATCTGGGAGTCAGGAAGTAAGAATCTGACAGCTACAGATGGCAAAAGGTTTCCATGAGGTCCTACACTGTAAGAAGCTAGGATGCAGAGAAAACAGAGAGGAGATTGGCAAGACACAAGTATCTCACAAAAAGCAAAGTTAATGATGTTATTTCTAAATTCATTGAATAAAAGACAAATTTATTTATATATGACAATTTATATATTTATATGTAACAACTTACATACTATTATATATATATGATCATACATAACCATATAAACGACTGTGACACTTCTAGGTATATCCTCAGAGTCAAGTCAGCTTACCATTGAGATTATAGATGCTAACTGCTGTGCTACTTACAAGTGCCAAGTGAGGGTGTCATCTAGGTGCCTGCCAGTAGAAGAATGGGCTAATATAACGTGACACATATATACACAAAAAAGTTTTGCCCCGCCTCAAATAATGAAATTAGTCATTATTAGGAAAATGAATGGGGCTGGAAATTGTCATGTTAAGTAAAATAAGCCAGTCTCAAAAAGACTAATGTCCTTTGTTTCCTGTCCTATGTTGAATTGGGGTGGGGGACATGGAGGTGAAGATCACTGTGGATGGAAGGGGACAACGGTAGGGAGGACAGAAAAGGGTTAGTGTGATCTAAGCAGAACATATGCACATATGCAAAGGTCATAATGAAACCAGTAACATACAGTTAACAGACACTAAAACATATGACAGCGACAAGCAACTACAGAACCAACGCTTTATTTTCTATTTTGCCAATTAATTATAGTAAAAATTTAAATTCCAAAGTGACTTCTGTCACCATATTATAATTATCTGGGCTACATCTTCCTGCCATCTGCTGGTGTAGTTTAAAGCAATAAAAGTGGATTTTTAATTTCATCTGTAACAAAATATAATTAGAAGGACAAATCATGAGAAAAATAGTGTATTTTAGAATTATTAATTTTCATTTATCTACTATTTCTGGTTTTGGGTGATCATGTTTTCCATCATTATGAGTAATAAACAACTGATTATATTATATTTGAAGTTAACGATATATTTGTAAGCTGGTTGGGCAGGCAGTATGAATAATCAAGAACTGATTATATCCAAAGTTAACATTAAATATTTGAAAGGTAGAGTCTATCAGCATTGTCATCACCTCTGTTTTAAGGGAGAAAGTTAAGAATTTGGAAAATTATTTGCTTATCAAAAATCCCATAGTTGTCAATAAGGGGATGAACTAAATTTAAGTCAAGTCTTTCAATGCTAATGCTACAGTCTTTCTGCTGTTGTACTTAGACAGACCAATGTGTAAGCAGCAATGATAATGGAGCACTGGGAGAAGCAGGCCTACACTTGTAAAGACCTGAAGTTTATTCCATCTCCCTGCTGCTTTGACTTTATCAACTCACGTCCCGGAGGCGGTGTCTACTCCCGTCTCCTAAGAGTAATCATTCTTACAATTTTATTTGTATTTTAAATCTTTTGCACAGCCTATTATCTATGCTTGAAAGTCCTTTCTTCTGCTTCCTTACTTCTGCTAAGACATTCAGATCTTTTCAAATTCAGCTCACTATAGCCTCACCCAGAATTTTTAATGCAACAGCGCAGGGTGGGTTAGGTGCCTTGCGTCTGATCGCATCTATGAAGTTTCTTTCATGTCATGTGCCATACTTGCTTCCGTATCACTACCAGCTAAGATCATTCTATATACACCCTGCCTCAACAAACTCTTGTTGAAGCAATACATTAATTGCAGATACTGTTTCCTGAACGGTTATCTTATAGTAAGTACGGCACCAAATGCTTTTTTAATGAACATCAATTTGAGTAATCATTACAAAAATACCACGAAAAAAAGTTTTCATTTTCTTTCACTAATAAGAATTATAGGCATTAAAAAAACATACTCATGGTTGCTCAAAAGATGACAAAACTAGGATTTGTTCACTTATTTAAATTTTTTGAGACAGTGTCTCCCATAGTCTAGGTAGGCCTCACACTCCCTGTGCGGCAAAGGATGACCCTCCATCCCTGATTCTTCTGTCCCTGCTTCCCAAGTGGTGGGATACCAAGTACGTGCCTCTCCCGTCTTGGGGTCGGGGTTTAAAGCCCAGCTGGTATGACTCAGGTAGCCACAAACACATTTAAGGACACTTGGGCCTATTTACATTCCAGAGGTTTATTACTTTTTGAGTAGTCTGGCCACTATACTTTATTTTTTAAGACTCAGTCTAGCTATAGTCTAAATATCTCAAATAGAAAACTCACACATATCTATTGTGAAAATTACTTTGTGTAATATTACAGATTGTATTTTAATATTTTCTTTGCAAACACAAAAGGAAAAGCCAGTACCTAAGATGTGATGAATTTTGGAAACAAACCAAAAACCAAACTAAAACAAAATATTCCAAACAAAAAACCCCATATCTAAAACAAAAACAAACAAAACCCTCAAGTTTTATTTAGACAACAAGCCAACCATGTACAAAGCTAATTTGTAGCTGGCTTTTGCAGCTGTACATGACATGTTTCAAGTCCAGCCCGTCACAGTAACTGTGAAGTAAGGCAGAGACGCTGGAATGTTTGTAAGCTCACGTGAAGATACGAGATCTCAGAGATGTTCTTGCCCATTCTTCTATGGCGAAGAAATCTTGTCCTCCAAGGCCATCAAAGTGGAGATTAAAATTATATTCAACACGGCAACTTTGACTGAGCATGGAAGGACTGTGCTAGAACACCTCAGATCACTTTTAGGAGCCTCTATCCTGAGAATCTTTCTCCTTTTGGAAGCTTTCTCTGTGCTTCGAGAGGAGCTGTAGGTACTTGCTCCAGACTTTGGACCAGGCTTTACCAGATGCAGTGTCCCAAGTGTCTAGCATATGCTCACTGCTTTAATATTTTATACAAAGTATCAAAACAGTGCAGCGACATCCACGTGAGCTCACCTTTGTTCTCCCCAGGGCACAGAAGAGCTGGCAAGGGATGGCAGATGGAGAGTTTAGAAACAGCACTTTCCCTCCCCTCTTGCTCCTCTCTTTCCTTTTTTGAGATAGGGTCTCATACAGCCCTAGCAGGCTTTGAACTCTCTACATGATCAAGGTTGGCATTGAACTCCAGATTTCCCTGCCTCCACCTCTCAAGCGCTGGGATCACAGGTGTGCGTTATCACACTCAGCTTCTTTCTTGTCACTTGGAATTTACTTTTTAAGGCATCTCCTTTCACTGGAGGTATCAAAATTAGCAAATTTCTCATAGATGATTTCTTTTGGCATTACAGAATATAAGTGACAGGAACATATTTAAAAATACTGATTTTAAAATATGACATGTAACTTAAAAGCAAAAATTTAAGATTGAAAGAGATCATGAAGGATGGCATTATATCCCTCAAATGTTGGGGATTGTCAGATAATTTAGGACTAACGTTCCTTTAATTTTTACTTTACTGAAAACATGACCTGTAAGACATTTTCCTGATCTAAACATGGTAATATGCTTTAGTCCAACACAGACTACAAAGTTGGCATCAAAAAGAGATTTCTGTTGGCTTTCCCCTCACTTTCCCAGAAGCATTTTATGAGGCTTGCTGTGATAGCACCAGGAGGGCAGGGCAGCAGAGAGCTGCTTTGTAAGTTTGTCTGAGTAAATACATGTGCATCTATTGTATGCCTGGTGCCAGTGGAGGGCAGAAGAGGGCACTGGACCCCTGAAACTGGAGTTGTGGGAGATTGTGAGCTGTCCTGTGGGTGCTGGGAACTGAGTCTCTGGGCCCTCAGCAAAAATGTGCTCTTAATTGCTGAGTCATCTCTATAGCCCATTACATTTTTTTTTCTTTAAATTTTGAGTATATTTGTATATCTGGGTTTGTGCACTGGCCTTGGTGGCTAGAAGAGGGAGTTGGATCCTCTGAAGGTGGAGATGCAGGTGGTTTGTAAGCCACTTAATGTTGCTGGGAACTGAACTTGGGTTCTAGGCAAGAGCAGTATGTACTTTCGCTGCTGGGTCTTCTCTCCAGCCTCAGGTTTTTTTAAAAATTTTAATTTAAAATTTTTATTTTAAAGTGATCTATGTTTACTGCTTCACTTATTCCAGTATCTACTTAAAGTCTTTTTCAGAATTAAGCATTTTTTGATTTGCTAAGCATCAAAGTTGCATGTTTGAGCCTTTGGTCTGAAGCCGTCCCTTTTCATTGGCGGCATGTAAGAAGACATCCTAGGGGTTAGCTGACACCACAGTCGATTGTTACAGAAATGTGTATCAAACTTGTCTTGCAGCAGGTTTTTGGGGGTGCAGAGAGGCTGAAAGGGAGGCAGTAAATAAAATGTATCCTAGAAATAGTGAAGTGCCCCTGGAGTCCAGAGCTCAGTGATCTCATCGTGCCTCACAGCTTTAAGTATTATTTATACAGCAATGACACATTGATAGATTTGTATCTCCAGACTGGATTTCTCTGAACGCTAAACTCCTGTATCTGCCCCTTGAGCCCTCAATCTAATGGGTCAGATGTGTAATGGGTACGCCAATCTTCACACGTCAACCCTGAGTTCCTGACACACTCTTCCCAGTTGCCCCCTTGCAGCTGCAGAGCCACACAACTTGGAGTCATCTTTGCCCTGTTACCCTCAACAACTCTTTTTAGTTCCACCCGTTCCAAATACAAAAAAAATTCCTGCTGCTCCCCACTCACAGTGCTTCTAGGCTGAGGTAGGTTAGTGAGATCAACTTTGAATCTGTTTAACTTCACCTTCACTCTTGTCCTCAGTCCCCAGTGACCTCTTATAGTCCAAGTCAAATTATGCTACTCTTCCACTCAAATCCAATGGCTTTTTATCTATCCAGTATGAACCAATGTTCTTCAATGACTCACTGTGGACCCCCCAGCTCCCAATCTTTTTTTTTCTTCAGCAATACCAGACTCCTTGTTAACCATTCCGGGCCTTTGCATATGCCATTCCCTTAGCCTGAAGTGTTGGTCAGGTCATGTATGGCTCGCTTCTTTTCTACTTCAGGTATTTATGTAAATCACACTTCTCAGTGAAGCTTTCTTGGGCTGGGGCTCCTGTCCTCTCTTTTGTGACTTTCTTCTCTAGCCTTTAGCCTAGCATATCACGCCATTCATTTATTTTTGTTGATGCTGTCTTTCCTCCTGTAGCTTTATAAAGCAGACATTTTTGTCTGTGTATCTTTTCTACCTGTAAGAAATAGGGACTTACAGTATTATTAATGAAGTTTATAAGCTGAACATATGAAAAATGACCATGTATTTTCACAGAACCGTGATTCCTTTTCCTCTGTAACATGAAAGCTTGTTTAAGGACAGGGTTTCCTTAGCCCCAGCTGGCCTTCAGTCCAGGTGTGGCTGAGGATGACTTTCATGCCCTGATTCTTGTGTTCCCACTCCCAAACGCTGGATCACAGGCGTGCCCCCTCAGGCCTGACACACACGAGCCGTTAGACAATTGCGTCCAAGAAGAAAGGATAATGGTAAATACACATGGGTGTTAAAAAGTCTTAGAAGGATGAGCTAATGAGTTTTAAAAATTATTACTACATAGAGCTTACTACACATAGAGAACTAAAATTAAAAGTGAAAAAAATTGCTCATTGATTGAATTAGTAGTGTCTGGCACATAGTAACATACAAAGTAAGTTGGACTTGGATGCCTTCCAAAAAGGCTTAGTGAAGCAGATTTAGAAATAAGTGATTCTATCGCACACGCATGATATCTAGGCTGGCTAGAGTTAAACATACGAATAAAACGAGAGTAATAAAGATAGTATTTTTACATCTGAAGATCTTGTTATTATTGCTTATCAGTGTTGAGGATAAACAGTGAACGCAGAGACTGTAAGTTTCCACATGGGCTTTATATAAAAAGGCAGGATTATTGTTCTCTTAAGAGGCAGAATGACAGGAAGGTAAGGTAAGTCTGGGAGACCTGGGCTCCGGGCTGCATTATGCCTCTAACTGGCTCTGTGATCAGGGGTGAGCTATTCAAGCTCCTGATCACCTCACCTGTAAACATGAGGGAGGACCGACTGCAAAAATCCAGAGGTTCTCTAAGTGATATTGTATGGTTATTTGATGCTAATATACAGTGTGGGCAAAATGCTCTCAAAAGATGTTCATACTCTAATCTCTACTAGTTCCAAACACATTGTATACAGCAAGGGAGTATTATGGTGGTGAATGTGGAAGACTGCTGAGTGAATGTATCAACCGTCAATAAAGAGCGCTGTTTAGCCAATCAGCTGGGCAGAAGGACAGGAAGTGGAAGGCAGGACTTCCTGGAGGGGAGAGGAAAAGTTGAGCGGTTGGAGGAGGATGGTGGGAACTTGACTAGGATGGGCCCAGGAGTCATAGTGGCGAATGCTTGGAATATATGTTATGTTATAAGGTTTAGAGTAGTTTGTTTAATTTACGAGTAGATTAGAATCAGTTCAGACTCTGCCCAGCGAAGTACTGGCAGCTTTAAAGTACATTTTAGTCTCTCTGTGTCAGTTATTTGCTTTGTAGGCCGAAAGGATACAAAATACTGTAACAGGTGAACAGGAAACTAATACAACTATGACACATATAACCGACAGAGCCAGACCCAACTTTATGCAAGGTTCTGAATAAGTTAGGTATTTTGTAGGCATTAAAAACAAAAACAAAAACAAAAACAGATCATGAAAACTTTTTAAGAAAAATCTGGGGCTGGAGAGTTGGCTTAGTGGTTAAGAGTACTGTCTGCTCTTCCAAAGGTCCCAGGTTCAATTCCCAGCACCCACACGGCAGCTCACAACTGTCTGTAACTCCAAGATCTGACACCCTCACACCAATGCACATAAATTAAAATTAAATAAAAATATAAAAAAAAAAAGAAAGAAAAATCTGTGTGAAACTCAAGTATTTTCCAAAGAGAATGGCAAGGGAAATTAGGATATTTATTCACATTGTAAATTTCCAGTCCCTGGCGAAGGGCTAGGATCAATAGCTTCTAAAATTTCTCTACTTCTAAAATAAGATTTTAAATCCTGACATCATAAAATTAGTCCTCAACACTGCTTATCTCTCATACCCTAGAGTCTAAAGGATAACGGCCTTAGGTGGCACTAAACTGTCTGCAGAATCTGATGGCAAATATTTACAGGTGCTGCATGGTGCCCAGGCCTTCGCACATGCCAATCATGCACCCTACAACTGAGTAATGACCCCTAAACTTTGCATGCTTTTGATGGAACTATTTCTTAAGTTAAACATACTCCTTTTTTTAAAAAAAAATATAATGACTACATTTTATCTTCTCTTCAAGAACCACCACTGGGAATATCAGTTAGGATAGTGTCTAAGAGGCTGACACTACACACAGGGCTCTATAGACAGAGGTCTGTCTGCAGGCTTTTTGTATGATTTGGGAGACAGGAGTGATTTTTCACATTTCTAAAAGGTGGCTTAAAAAAAAAAAAAAAAAAAAAAGAGCCCCAGACCACGTATGACTACCAAACATAAAACAGTTACTCTCTGGAGCTTTAGAGGAAGGTATGCTGACGTTTCTGCTGAAAAAGATGCATAAGCCTCCTCACCAGACATCTCCAATCATATTGTCTGTTGCTAAAGACATACTGAGCTAGTCACTCAAATATTTCCGAAGAAGTACAATTTAAAATTTAGAGACGTCAGGCGGTGGAGGCACTCAGGAGGCAGAAGCAGGCGGATCTTTGCAAGTTCAAGGCCAGCCTGTTCTACAGAATGCGCACTAGGACAGTCAGGGCTATACAGAGAAACTCTGTCTGGAAAAACAAAACAGCAGACTTGCTGCTGTAGGCCTGTAATCCCAGCTGCAGCAGGGTAGCAAGGTCGAGTCCCTGAGTTACATCAAACAAGTTCAGCATGGGGAACTTAGTGAGAATCTGTCTCAAAATCTAGATAAAGAGTGTAGGTCGATGGTAAAGGGCTTACTTGGCATGCAAGACACCCGAGGTCAATTTCCAGCATCTCACACAAAATTATGTAAAGTTTAATTACTTGTAGTTTTGTTATTGCTACACTTTTATCCAATGATTTCTTTAGTTCTTAATTCTATGTATGTAGGAAGCAGTGCCCTTAGAAACGTGGGATGCCCTAGAGCTGGAGTTACAGGTGGTTGGGACCTGTGCCCTTAACTGCCGAACCATCTCTCCAGTGCCTGCAAATTACTGTCTGAGGTTTTTGTCAATCACATTTGCCTCTCCCAGTCTCCTTTTCATGTTGTTTGGTAATTTGATAACATATACTTACGTATCCTTCCTATCTCTCTCTCTCGCATATGTGCATGTCACACAAGTGGAAGAAGTCAGGGAACTTGCAGGAGTCAGTTTTTGTCCTTTCACCGCAGTGGGCTTCAGGGTCATCAGACTTATGACTTTATCCCATAAGTCATCTTTACGACCTTGACAACAATTTATAAATGTTTTAAACATGATTAAGTTGGATATATGAAGACCCTGGAGCCGTTTTAAAAGTAGATATAGTTTGGTGCAAGGATTTGGTTGCTTTGATTACTCCAAGGCTTTGAACTCATAGAGATCTGCCTGCCTCTGCCTCCAGGAGCGCTGGGATTACAAGTGTGCACCACTGTGCCCAGCTTGTTCTGTTATCTTTTGGATACAGGTTTAGGGAAGAATGAGGTCTTAATTGTAGTAGAACTAATTGTTTTAAACATTATGTTGCATTAAATCAGAACTATGATCATTAACATAAATAGAATTAGAATGCTTTGAATTTTTTGAATATCTGAATCTACCACATATTACTTTTACGAAAAAAGGCTGTTTTTATAAAAACAAAAGATGACACATTAGAAGGATCTCTCCTATAATCTCAGTCTCTCTGCCCCAATTCAACTAATTTCATTTTGCATAATTTTTCATCATCATTTGATCAGTTTTTGAGTGGTTGTAATTCTTTTTTTTTTTTAAAAACTCACTCTTGGGTTTGCCCCAAGGTTGACCCATGGTTACGTTTACACATAAAAGTAAACTGTACATCTGAAACACTGCAGGAATGCCAACAATCGACTGAGTGAAAAGGTGAACGTCTTTTTGCCTTATTTCACACGTGTCCAATCCAGTAATATCTAGTTGATTCTGGATGCCAGCTGTGCTCACAACAAGGCGAAGTTAAAGAGGCAGCCTGGCCAAAGAAACAGGTGTAGGTGTTTGGGGGCGCCCGTGTGCGTGTTCAGAAGTATCAAAGCTTTCATTCAGAGAAACCCCAACCCTTCGCCTGTCCTTGGCCTCCACAGACTTGTTTTTCTGCCTCTTCCAAGTCGCGCTGTGGAAATCTGAAGTTTACAGCAAAGCTCCGTGGTGGGTCGCCCACAGATCCGAGGCCCAGGAACCCACAGACCCGAAACCCTGCGCTGCGGCCCCGCACTAACCTGACCAGGTCGGTCATGCAGGAACCCACCACCACCACCGCCGCCGCCACCTCCTCCTGCCAGGGATTCCGGGGCTCCCCAGACGCCGCCATTACTAATCCTTGCTCTACCTCAACCCGGACGCTGCCCTTTGCCCTTTGCCCGACCCCGTAACCAGAGACGCCGCTCAGTCCTCCCTAGCGACGGGGGCGTTCCACACGCCCGTGCGGGTCGCCCACCCTAATGCCCGAACCGCCCCGGGCCTCCGGCTGGTCCCGGTTCCTCCAGGACCCGTGTACGTGGCCCGCCTCACGGCACAGGGACAAGCCGCCACGGCAAGCGTCCGCGTGACTCGCCAAGCTAGAGGCGGGGAGCTCCGGGGAACCTTCAGGCGCTCCCCGGCCGCCTTCCCCAGCTTCCGGCTAGGCTCCGCGCGGGGACGCGCACGCCCGGCCGGCTCCGGAGGGGGCGGGACGTCCGGGGGAGCGCGCACGCATCAGGCCCGCGGTTCGCGCGCAGGTCGGTGCGTCGGTCGGGGGCGCGCTCGGGTAACCTGTACCCCGTCTAGTCGCCGGTTACGATCGGACTAAGTTCCAGGTACCTGGACCCGGGCTGGTGCGGGGAGGTTGGATCTCAGTCGCACAGGTGGCGCAGAGAGCCATGCTCGAGTATGGCCAGAGAGCTAGCCTCTTCAAGAGAAGGCCCGCGTCCCAAAGGTGCCCTGCTCGCCCCCAACACGCGGATCCCCTCAAGAGCGAGCCCCCAAGACCCGAGGTTTCTCTTTCTCCAAATATCTTGCTCACTGCTGGTCCCTGATGAAGCCCGCCTCTTTTGCGCTTGATGAGGGGCATCATACAATTTGGGAGAAAGGGTTGGATCCTTTTAGATTTTCCTAAGAATGGGTGGCCATTCTTTGGATCTGAACCAATTCGCTCTCCCCCGCCCCTCCCCGATGTTACGCAGTGGAGAAATTGCTCCCTCACTGTAACTTCCCTCGTGCGCCATATGACGTGGACGTGATGCTGCAAGAGGCCACCCCTTTCCGTTCCATGACGTCAACGGGGCACATGTTTCCGCGTTTGTCATCCTCTTCTAATTGCAAGAGCCTGGATGTTGCTTTATACGTCTTTGTATTCCCCAGTCAGCCCACTAAAAGACCTCGTGTGACCTTTTCTTGCGGCAGCAG
This sequence comes from Acomys percivali, assembly GCA_907169655.1. Classification (NCBI taxonomy): domain Eukaryota; kingdom Metazoa; phylum Chordata; class Mammalia; order Rodentia; family Muridae; genus Acomys; species Acomys percivali. The sequence continues at coordinate 107,401,719 of OU015742.1, read as the reverse complement.
ATTTTTATAAAAATTATATATTTGCATTTTCATACGTCAAAATCAGGAAATACAAATTGCAAAACAAGCACTCTGAGAGGCTGCCCACCAAAAATTCCTACCTCTCTGGGGCCTGTTATAATGGTACCATATGTAAAGGAGGGGTGTGTGTGTGTGTGTGTGTGTGTGTGTGTGTGTGTGTTTCCAACTCACGTCCCTGCATATTGTACCAAAGGACCATCATTTTTTTGCCTTTCAAATTCCTTGATTTTGGAGTCAGTATAGTTTTCCCTCTTTGTTGTAGAAGTCACACTTCACGACCGAAACAATTTAAAGCTGCACAAAACCTTGCACCGTCAAAAACCGGTTCTAGCTGCTCTGGAAATAAAGACAGAAATCCATTCTCTCAGGTGTGATCCTAAAGTCGTGACAGTTCTGAAGTGGAACTATGAAATGTTCTCATAATCACCAGCGTGGTTTGGCATCTGGAGTAGGTTTGTTTCTTTTGGCATTGAGCTAGTGAATCACTGGGGCTAGCATCAACACTGGGCTCCCAGTAGCCTAGTTGGTTTCTAGTTGTAAAGCAGTCATGTGTCTAATGTGTATAAATTCATGGCTTTGTCTTCATATTTAACAAGGTGTATGCATTAAAAACTCACCTGGATGATTTCTTTAGTGGCCAATGTAATTAATGCTTGAGAGGAAAATAGCAGCAGTGGACTTTGAGAGAGATCTTGCTTTGATTGTAATCCTTCTGTTTGCTCTGTGTGTGACATTAAACAAGTAACTAGGTCTTGCCGGCCTTTAGTTTTTGTATTTATAACATGGAGACAGTATTCATTAAGAAACTACGGTGGGAGGAGTGGATGGCTGTACAGAGAGGTGAGTAACAGAGAGCTCACCTGTGATGTTTACAATGTGTTAGTTTTGTTTCCCTTCTTAGAGAAATTTGATGTAAAAGTGAGAAAAAAAAGTCATGGAAAATTTTTTGTCATGAGAGAGCCTTCTGCTTGCTTCTGTCAGATGAGTGTTTGTGTATTTTGAATGTGAAGTAAATAAGCACCCCTTGAGGAACGGTGACACGGGCGGGCAGATGTCAGGTAGGAGGGCTGCCCGAGTTTGTAAGTCTTTAAAGTGATAGTGTGGGTTATTATACTGTTCAGAAGCAGTTACCCATATCACCTGCAAAATGGGAATTAGAAACCTGCCTTCTACCAGGCTGTGGAGAGTGATGGCAACCCTGCATACGGAAGTGCTTTATGAGGGATGCAGCGCCATCACATAGGCATGTTTTTATGATATTTCCTCATATTATACAGATGTATTGGAATGATACGGGGAAGCCATCATCTGGAAACTATATAGACTAAAGCTTAACCACCTCAGAAGTACTTCTGGGTGGCATCATAGTGTCACCATGGTTTTGTTTTGTTTTTTTTTAACGATTTCTATAGTCATTCCTTTATTACTATCTAAAACGAGAAAATAAGTATTCAGTTTAGCAGAGCTTGTAAATCCTTATGTGGCACAGTGTGTAGAAACCAGAACCAGAGCAGCAGGTACTCATAATTGTAACTGGATGGAAATTAATTTGCTTTCAATGTGGGATTAACCTTTCAGATTGAGAAAGACAGTGATCGTTTGAATTGATTTATTCACCTCTCAAGTGGCAGCTTTCATTTGGAAGTTTGTTAGGCATTCACCCACTCTCTCCTCCTGCTCCGTTAATATCCGAGTAGTGGAGATGTGATTACTGCTTTTGTCTTAACAAGCGTAAAGCCTTCATAGTGCCTGAAAATCAAGGACTGAAAAGACGCAATTAAATCTTTGTTGCTTAATATCTGGACAGGTCTATGTTTTTATAATTTAAGCGCTAAGCACATTTTTTGTTTTGCTTTATTTATTTCTCAGATTCTACTACATTTAATCCCTTATGATGTGTGTGTGTGTGTGTGTGTGTGTGTGTGTGTGTGCGCGCGCGCGTGCGGCATATATGTTGGTGTATGTGCACACAAGGTGTGTGCATGTGGTGGACAGAGGTCAGTGTTGAGTACCCTCCGCTGTCATTCTCTACCTTAGGTCTACAGGGTCTCTCACTGACTTTGCTTAGACTTCACCATTTTGGCTAGATTGGCTGGTCAGTGTGCCCCGGGGTTCTGTGCCCGGGACCTGGCATTTTACGTATTTGCTGGGGGTCTGAAGCTGTGCATGCTCAGGCATGCTCGGCAAACGCTTTACTCACTGAATCACTTCCTTAGCTACCCACCCCACAACCTTATCAGTTTTTGAGGGTATATTATATTCTCTGCATCCCTAAATTTTTCTTCAGCTTTTCTCCCCTTATTCATTTATTTAAAGTCATCTTAAAATTTTATTTTTATTTAATCTATTATTTGAGGCCATATTCTGAGTATAGGGCTTGGGTGTGGACCAGGCCAGTATCCATGGTCTTGTCCAGTATTTAATAAAGCTTGCTTCAAAGTTGGTTCCAAAAAAAAAAAAATCTATTATTTGAATTTACCACATTCTTTATTATGAAGATGTTCCTGAATATTAAGTGTATGTTAAATGCATTTGGTAAGTGTGAGAATTTCAAGTTGTAGTCTTTGTTGGTGAGAGTTCATTTAAGCAGGTAATTATAATCCACTGTGGAAGAACTTAGCAAGAAAGGAATGTCAGCTGTCAATGACTTCTAATCAGTAACAATCAGTTATGTTTGCTTTAGAGTTAGATGTTATCACTGATCAAGCTCTTTGTCCTTGTAGGGACGTGGGTATAGGGGGAGGGGGGCTCCTAAGGCAGTGATGTGTGTTTGTGTATTAAAACTGTGAGTGACACTTCTGTGTCCCAAGCAATTAAAAGATCCAGTTGCAACTTTGAGTGTGACTTGAAGTGGTGCAACTTAAGGGGACAGAGCTACTATGGGGTCATCTTTAGAAAGGAGGAGGGAATTTGTACATCAAGGGTTCCTTTCACTCCCAGAATGCATGGAACAGCCCATGCCCTGAGCATTTGAGCAGCAGGCATTGGCTTCTCCCGGAAGACGAATGGAAGAGGTTTTCCTGGGTCATTAGACATTTGTTCATAGGAGAGAATTGTGAGCACGTGCTAGTTTCCAGGAAGCTTGTTATAGTTAAAGCTCTATTTTTTTTTGGTAAACTGATCACCTTTCTTTCTTTCTTTCTTTCTTTCTTTCTTTCTTTCTTTCTTTCTTTCTTTCTTTCTTTCTTTCTTTCTTCTTTCAGTGGTGACTCATAAATCAAGTTAAAATGTCTCCAGAAATTGCCTTGAACAGAATTTCTCCAATGCTGTCCCCATTCATATCCAGTGTGGTCCGGAATGGAAAGGTGGGACTGGATGCTACAAACTGCTTGAGAATCACGGACTTGAAGTCTGGGTAAGTACCGGAACTGTGACCGCTTTTACCTCAGAGTAAACCTTTCTTACCAGATTCATGAAGAGTGACTATCAGAGAAAGCTTTCAAGTCATAATCTCATCACCCACTGGTGTGTGTGTGTGTGTGTGTGTGTGTGTGTGTGTGTGTGTGTGTTAATGAACACACTGAGGATTGAACTAGGGCTTCACACTTGGTAGACAAGAACTTGACGACAGAGTCCCATTCCAGTCCCTAGTTCATTTAGTTTTGTTTAATTCTTTAAAAAAAATACTTTTATTAATTTATTCATATTACATCTCAATTGTGGTTTTGTTTAATTCTTAACATTTCATGCTTCTTGTTTTATAAGCGTGTGTATCCACATGCAGGCATTGCGGTCCACTTATTTCTAATGGGAATGCTCACGTATTTTTTTCTGGCTTATCTCTCTGTGACTAACCGTTATGTGGGTTTTAGCACGTGCGCTTTCCTTCATTGGCTTGCTTTCTTGTTTACTGCAATCTGTCATACACTGTAAGGACTGGGCTTTGAGATGCCGTGTCTGACATCATTAATGATCTCCCTTAATACAGAAATTATAATAGCTAGTCAAAATGACTCACTCTTCACAATGGGGTTGAAACATTCAGTCTCATACCTAAATACGTCGTGTTCAAAAAATACAAAACAAAAAACCCAAACGAACCAAAAAAAAAAAAAAAAAAAAAAAAAGAAAAGTAGAAAGAAGTGAAAAACTTGCCTCACATTTTATTTGGATATAAAATTAGATCTACAGAAAAGATAGACAAATACTATAGGAAATTACAGTAATAATCTTGGTTTCAACTTGATGGACCTATCAAGAGGGACCTTCATTTGAGGAACTGCCTCTACCAGACCAGCCTGTGGGCGTGTCTGTAGGGCAATTCTGTGATTGCTAAATGATGGAGGAAGATGTCTCAGTCCCCTGTGGGCAGTGCCATCCTGGGGCATGAGAGTATGGGCTGTATGTGAAATGTGGCCGAGCAGTGTCCCAGGGGAGCAAGCCAGCAAGCAGCGTGCCTCCAGGCTCTGGGTCTTAGTCCTCACCTCTGCGTCCTGCCTGGACTCCTGCCCAACTTCTCTCAGTGGTGAACTAGATGCTCTGAGGTGTGATGAGCCTTCAGTTATAAGTTGTCTTTGTCAGTGTTTTATCACGGCACCAAAGACGTAAAGTAGGACAGAAATTAGCATTGTTTCAATGTTATTAGTCATTTGGGAGGTCTTATTTGAGAGTTAATGGTTTCCATCACAAGAGTAGTCCCCCCCAAAAATTGTATTTAGTTCTTAAGTATCCTCAGTTTCCCCAGCCCACCCTTACTCTTTCTTTGTCATGAATGACATTGGCATTCCTAAAGATTTCTGGCTAGATGCTCTGTCATGTGCCCCTTTTTGTCATGAATGACATTGGCATTCCTAAAGATTTCTGGCTAGAAGCTCTGTCATGTGCCCCTCTCTAGGTGTGTGTTCGGGGCCCTCCTTTCCTTTGAATGAAAACTGCGTCCCCTTCCCCAAGCACTATAGAAGTGTTGTGTCACCTCAGTGCATCAGATGGCGACTGTATGATGTCCATATGCTTTTTTATGTGATCCTCCTGCCTCAGCCTCCTGAGTAGCTGGGATGACAGACACCACACCCACTCAGCCATGCAGTCAGGAGGTGAAACATCAACACTGTAGTGCTGCTGCCTGTGGTTGACATGTTAGAAACATTCTATGCATTTTTATACATACAGTCTTTTCCAATTTTTGATATGTTTATTGGGGGTGTAACCTCTTTGATGTCAGGGAGCAAATCTCTGTCGCTATTTGTTTTTGTTGCTTATTTTTTCCCAGCTTTTGTCTTTAGGAGTTCTGTCAAGTGGCTTTCTGACATTTTGACATATCGTTATTATTATTTTTTTCTCATTAGAAATGTTGCTTTTGCTGGGTGTGGTGGTGCACACTTGAAATCTCAGCACTCGAGGAGGCAGAGGCAGGCAGATCTCTGTGAGTTTGAGGCTAGCCTGATCTACGAAGTGAGTCCCAGATTGCCAAGGCTACACAGAAAAACCCTGTCTCAACCCCCCCACCCCAAAGAGAAAAGAAATATTGTTTGTTTGTGTGTGTGTGTGTGTGTGTGTGTGTGTGTGTATGTATGTGTGTACGTGGTTGTGTGTGCACAGGCATAAAGTCAAGCAACGTGGTTTTTTTGAGAAGTGGAGTAACAGCGTCAGAGAGGGTTCCAGGAGATGGATGGCTTAAGAAAGATGTTTTTTTCTAGACAGGGTTTCTTTGTGTAGCCTTGGCTGTCCTGGAACTTACTCTCTAGATCAGGCTGCTCTCACACTCACAGGGAGCCTCCTGACTCTGCCTCCCACCTGCTGGGATTAAAGGAGTGCTGTCACCATCCAGCTTAGTTTTCCTTGTTAGGCTCTCCTACCTTTACACTTTCTAAACATTGTACTTACTTACCTTTTGTTTGTGTGTGAACATGCATGTGCTGTTGTCAGAGGACAACCCAAATGAGCCTTTTACCATGTGAGTCCTGAGGGTTGAACTCGGGTCATCAAGCTGGGATGACAAATGCCTTTTTACCTGCTGAGCCGTTTTATTGACCAGCGTTTCTCTTTTAGACCCATAGTGCTCAGGGTTATGGGTTGTGATCAAGATCCATAATTTCCGTTTGCTCCTCCATGTAGGCTACAGTACCCACAGGAAGTATCATCTGAGGAGCCATTTTGGAAGAGATGCCATTTAAGTACCCATTTTCCATATTTGACTGATAGGCTGAATGGATAGGTAGCAAGGTTCTTTTTTTTTTTTTTTTTTATTGTGGCAATTTATCCTACTTCCCTTATGCACCTTCTAGTTTTTTCTGTAGCGTTTAGGGCTGTGTGTGCTTCTCAGCTCCAGCATTCAGCCACCAGTCTTTCTTTTTCTTTTATGTGCATTGGTATTTTGCCTGTATGTCTTTGTGAGGTGTCAGACATTGGAGTTACAGACAGTTGTGATTTGCTGTGTCAGTGCTGGGAGTTGAACCCAGGTCCTCTGCAGTCAGTGCTCTTAACCAGTGAGCCATCTCTCCAGCCCCAGCCATTGGCCTCTTAAGGACAGAGATCTTACTAAACTTATTTGTATGCTTCTGTGAGTTTGCGGTGGCACCTTCCCATGCATAGTGTAGTAAACAGGGGCTGAGAAAGTGGATGAATGGGATGGATTTCACAGAGAGGTTACTTAGTTTGGGGAATCAGCATCCTTTTCTTCGTATTCTCTTGATAATATATTGCTTACATTCTATTACATAGAATTTTAAAAATTGACATTTCCTGACAAATAAACTGATACTTTATTTGAAATTATAGCAAAAATACATTGTGGTATTAGGTTTATTCTTTTTACATTTTAGATTTATTTATTTATTTCATTTTATGTGTGTGAGTGTTTGCCTGCATGTATGTCTCTGCAACATGTGCATACCTGATGCCCGTGGAGGTCAGAGGAGGGTGTCGGATCCCTGGTATTCAAGTTAATATGTGGTTGTGAACCATGTCGTGGGTGCTGGGAACCTATGCCAGGTTCTCTTCGAGAGCAACAAGTGCTCTTAAGCACTGGTCTGTCTCTCTAGCCCCGCAGTTATTCATTTAGGTAAAATATATAACTGAGACCATGTTAATTACAAGGAATTGTCTGTGAACTTTCTGAAGGTTTATTAATTCTCTGCTGTGTGGTAATTTGATCACCGGCTTGTGCTATTTGAGGAAGCCGTGTTTTTAGTGAGTTTGTAATCTTGATGATGTCTAAGTGTCTGATGAGCGCGCTGTAATGATGCCTGGCAAGTGGAACGGGGAAGACGGAGCAACTCACTGCAACCTGTGGCAGCCGAGCCTTAATATCTTTTTTTGGCATATTGCAGTGACTCAACCTCGCTGGCACATGGCTGAGTTTGGGGCATCTGCTGTGACATCTCATCCACCCACAACTACCTGTTGGTTTTTTGGTCCATGTTCTAAATTTTGTTACTTAGTTAAAAATAGATACTCAGTGTAAGTACTTGATTACTAAAGAGGGTAATTTTAAAAGATGAGTGGGGCGCGTTCTTATGATTGAGCTCAGTTGGGCTGTGTCTGCCTCTGGCTTTCTTTCTTCATCTGTCTGGAAGGAAGCTGCTGCTCTGGGAGGCAACAGATTAATTTTAAAGATGGCAGTTTTAATACTTTAGTATGCCGATGTGCACTTGGCTCTTCATATTGCTTTCTTTTCTCTTTTGATCTCTTTTTTATTTTTCCCTCTGAAAATCAGGACTCCTTCTTATTAAGTAAACTAAGAGTGCAATTTGCTTCTCAGCACCCTCTGAAACCTTTTGTAGTGGCAGAGATTTTTTTTGCATTATAATTTTTATTAATTTATTCATATTACATCTAAATTGTTATCCTATCCCTTGTATCTTCCCATTCCTCCCTCCCTCCCACTTTCACCCTATTCCCCTTCCCTATGACTGTGACTGAGGGGGACCTCCTCCCCTTGAATATGATCCTAGGGTATCAAGTCTCTTTTTGGTAGCCTGCTATCCTTCCTCTGAGTGCCACCAGGCCTCCCCATCAATGGGACGTGGTCAAATATGAGACACCAGAGTTTGTGTGAAAATCAGTCCCCACTTTCCACTTAACTGTGGAGAATGTCCTGTCTGTCCATTGGCTAGATCTTGGTAGGGGTTTGATGCTCACTGCACGTATTGTCCTTGGCTGTGCCATAGTTTGTGCAGAACCCCTGGGCCCAGATCTGCACATCATAGTGTTCTTCTTGTAGGTGTCTGGGACCTTCTGGATCCTTCTATTTCCCCATTCTCCCATACTTCTCTCAACTAGAGTCCCAATAGGGTGTCCTCACCTCTATCCCACTTTCCTGGTAAGTGAAGACTTTCATGGGACATGCCCCTTGGGCTAGTGTCCACTTATAAGTGAGTATATACCATTTGAGTCTTTTTGCTTCTGGGTTAACTCACTCATTATGATCATTTCTACTTCAATCCATTTGTCCACAAATTTCGGGAATTCCTTGTTTTTAATAGCTGAGTAGTATTCCATAGTGTAAATGTACCACAGTTTTGTTAGCCATTCTTCTACTGAGGGACATTTAGGCTGTTTCCATGATCTGGCTATTATGAATAAGGCTGCTATGAACATGGTTGAGCAAATGTCCTTGTTGTGTGCTGGAGCATCTTTTGGCTTTATTACAAGGAGTGGAATAGCTGGGTCTTGAGGAAACCCTATTCCCAGTTTTCTGATATAGCACCAGATAGATTTCCAAAGTGGCTGTACTAGTTTGCATTCCCACCAGCAATGAAGGAGTGTTCCTCTCTCTCCACATCCTCGCCAGCATGTGGTGTCGCTTGAATTGATCTCATTCTTTTTCCCTATACATGTCTTCATATTCCCCCCCCTTCTCATTCTCTTTCTTTGTGCGCGTGCGTGCATGCGTGCGTGTGTGTGTGTGTGTGTGTGTGTGTGTGTGTGTATGTTAGCACATCTTGGAACTCACTATGGCCTCAAGCTAACAGAGATCCATCTGCTTCTGCCTCCCAAGGGCTGAGATTCATGCCTGGCCATATTTTATATATTGACTATTCATAAATATTTTTCCAAACAGTATCTTACTTTGTATGTGTAAACAGTTTTTTTAGAGTGATATACTTTATATATTCATGTAAAATTTGCTTGTTTGCTATTATTTAAATTGTTTTTGAGACATGGTCTTACTATATTGTTTAGGCTGGCCTTGAACTCACAATTCTGCTTCAGCTTCCTAAGTGCTGGGTTTATAGTAGTAAACTACCATGCCTGATTTGCATAGGTTTAAGCTAGTAAAACTTCTGTTTTGTGTAAACATATCCCAATTTTAAATTAATATTTTAATTTATTCTTTGATGACTTTGTACATGTATACAATGTATTTTTATTGTGCACACCCATAATTCCTCTATCCTATTCCTCAAAGACACTCCTCAGCATGTCTTTTTCACTTTAAAATCCCTTCATTCTTAGTGAACATTCTACTATATCTATAAAGAAGGTGCTTATGAAGACATTGTTTCAGGCAGAAGTTCTCAACCTGGTTACATCTATTAGTTTGTAAAAGCAATTGAGTGAGTCATAGCAACATCCGAGAAGAGAAAAAGAACACAGTGGAAACTCTAAGAACATGTCACGTGTGGTAAGAATAAAGAGCATTTTGTGAATTTTTAGTAAAATAAGTATGTGTGTACTGGATGGGTCATAACGAAAAACTGGTGTGGTAATGAAAAAAGTCCGCTTGCTGCTCCTTGATGGCCTATTTGTAGGGACGCAATTACTCACTCTTAGGCAGCTTTTCTGTTATTGTCTGTAGCCAGATAGTGTCTGTTTCCTTTTACCTGAAAGGTAGGCGAGTTCCTCCTGGTCTGTTGTAGCCTTACTGTTACCTGGTACACTAGTTTGTTTTTGTTGCTGTGATAAAAACGCCTTGACAAAAGCAGCTTAGAGGAGAAAGGGTTTACTATTCCAGAAGTAAAGAGCAGGTCATGGTGTGGAAAGCATGGTGACGGGCAGGGAAGGCTTGGTGCTTGGAGGAGAGAGCTGGCCAGCCACATTTCATCAGCGCTCAAGAAATAGAGAACAGCAAGTAGGACCAGGCACCAAACCTCAGCGTGCCTCCAGCAGCCCACACTAACCAGCAGGACTTCAGCACCTACGAGTTTCACAGTCTTCCTAGACAATACTGCCAGTAGGGACAGAATCTCCAGATATACAGGCCTATAGGGGCGTCACGCTCAAATCATGATGGTGCTGTCAGACCTAGGCGTGCCTATCAAGCCAGTCAGTGTGAAACGGTGTGTCATATACTTATTCTTTTTATATGTCTACTGGCAATTCAATTTAAGTGAGCTCTTTGTATATATTTGAAAGCATTATTCATGTATTTTAGACTTTAATCTTTTGACAATTACAATGTACTAGAAATACCTGCATGTAGTCTGTCACTTGCATTTTTTCTTTGGTGCTGCTAATATACAGGGGATTTAGTTTTAATGAACTCAGAGTCATTAATATTTTTCATTTTTGAAGAAGACAGAGGAGAAGAAGAATATACATAGAGATAGAGAAGACAAAGAGGGGAGAAGTAGAGTTTTAAGAAATTCTAAAGCCGGGCATGGTGGCGCACGCATATAATCCCAGGCAGGCAGAGGCAGGCGGATCTCTGTGAGTTCGAGGCCAGCCTGGTCTACAAAGTGGGTCCAGGACAGCCAAGGCTATACAGAGAGACCCTGTCTCGAAAAACAAAAACAAAAACAAAAACAAAAACAAAAACAAAAAAAAAAAGAAAGAAAGAAATTCTAGTCTAGCTTGGGCAGTGGTGGCGCACACCTTTAATCCCAGCCCTCGGGGAGGCAGAGGCAGGTGGTTCTCTGTGAGTTTGAGGCCAGCCTTGTCTACAAAGTGAGTCCAGATTACCTAGGGCTTGTTACATAGAGAAACCCTGTCTTGAAAAACCAAAAAGAGTACTGGACTACTGACTGTTTTATGGTTGGGAGGTAGTGGTGCTTGCTGGGAGGTAGAGGCAGGAGAATCTCTGAGGTAGAGGCCAGCCTGTCTACAGAGTTCCAGGACAGCCAAGGCTACACAGAAAAACCTTATCTCCAGAAAAGAAAAAAATAAAAATAAATTATAATAAACAAATAAATTCTGGTCTAGTCAATAGTCATATATCCTTTCTAAGAAATTTAAAAATTTGCTTTTCCTGCTGTGTACATACAAATTAGCTTTTCCATATAGAATGTAGACCAAGATGGAGACATAGATCTCCCTCCATGTGGATAGTTGATTGAGCCAGCATCATTCTTTGCTCATCCTCCTGCAGTGCCATTTCAAGTGGCTCTCAGGTGTCATTTATGTCACATGTGGGCTTATTCCTAGGCTTTCTCATTTGCTTTGCCACCCTCACTGTCTTTGTGTCATTTGATGCTGCCATATCTATTAAAAATGCTTTGCCAGTAGAACTAATTCTCCCCATCTCCCCTGTGCTAATGCTTAACGATCACCTTGTTGAATCATGTATTCTAACTAATATTTAGCAGTAGGCTGTCCATCAGGTAACCTTTATAACACAGTTAACATAACCCCCTCTTTTTAATTCACCAAGAAAAAGCAATAAGGGAAGAGTGACTTGGCGGGGGATTGGTTGAGAATTGATGTTCAGGAAAACTCTGAGATGACATTTAACGTGAGTCATGAACCACATGAATAATTTAGTGTGAAAGCTAAAGAATATGATGTAAAAAGGTAAACACGTGCAAAGGCAGGAAGAAGCTTTGCATGTCCTGGGGCCTGAAGGACCACTGTGGGTGGGATAGAGATGGGAGACAGAGAACAGAGATTCTGGAGGTGGATGAGGGTCAGGTTAAGTAGAGCCTGAGGAAGCAGGTTAGGAGCTGTGCTTTATTCTAAGGTTTCTAAGTAGTGTGAGTGATCTTACTATGTTTAACAGTAAAAGAACTGGTTTGAAGGAACCTCTTGCTCACGGTGTAGCACACGAGTTAACCGGCCATATAATAGACTCGGTGAGAGATGGTGGAACTTAGAATGTGGTGCTGGCAATGAAGACTGAAAGAGATGAGGTTAATAAGCTTTTAGAAGGTAAAATACTGAGGACATTGAAGGTAGGTTTTGAGGGGGAATCAAGGGTGTCTACTATTTAGCTTGAGTTCAGGTCATTTACCAGAATAAGGGATGACCAGCGGGAGAACTGCTTCAGGCTAACCCGGTTAGTTTCTGGATTTACCATGTTGCTGTTATTCTGGGCCTTCTCTTTGCCTTTTTCCTATATCCAGTCTCATGTTTTATGCTCTTATTTTGTTCTCTTGTGCTTTATTGGCGGTTATAGCATTCAACAAAGGGAGAGGAGGAGATAAAATTGTATACTTTTTGAAAGTCTAAAAGTACGTTTATTGTTTTATTGTCTTAAACTTGATCAATAATTTGGGGGCAGGTACAGAAGTTTAAATTACAAACGATTTTCCTTTTGGGGTTGGGAGGTTTTTGATCTGTAATTTTTAGACACCCAATGCACATATTGTCATAATGTCATGAAGGCAGTGTCCTGTCTTTTTTCTGTAAGGATATTAATTTTGCTGAAATTCTTCTGTGCATTTTCTTTCCACTCTCTTTCATGTGAATGGTTTTCTTCAAGTTGCTGACGATTGGCAGTCCATATTTACTAAAGATCATGGCTCTAAAATGCATGGTTAAAGCTCCCGAGCATGGATGAGTTAATGCGTAAGTTTCACTGCAGTAAAAAAAAAAAAGTTTCACTGCAGTCTACCAGGCAACAGTTGGGCCTTTCTATTGGGAGAGTGCTAGATTTACTATCTAGAGTCTTCCTTATAGACTATGCATCGAACTCATATGGATGAATGTCTTTTTATTCACCAGCAAAATTCCAATTTGTAGGCCCAACAGTATGCACACTTCAAGGCTTTTGGTATTAGTACAGTAATATATTACACTTTAATAGGCACTTGCACACAGATTTCAGACAATGCTTTATAAAATTGCTCTGCTAGCAGCAGTATGTGAAGCTGCCAGTTCCTCTACATTCTTAATTTTGATATTTGTAAGTTTTGTACAATTACTTGTCAGTTTAGTAGATAGACATGATACTTACTTAGTCATTTAATTTGTCTTAATTGTGTATGTGTATGAGAAAGAAAAGAGAGAGCAAAGGGGGTATTTGTTTTTTCTTCTTAATTTGCAAAATCCTTTGCTGTTACCAAATATAACACTTTGCATAATGTAATGCCTGTGTTACTCCCAACTTTTCAATGTCTTTTAATTAAATCCTGATTTATTTAATATGCAGACACTCGTCAGTGTCTTCTGTTTCTGAAGACTTCATAAATGTATCTCATATCAAAAGAAAGATGCAGAAGGTGATGGTAGGAGGCAGAGGGTGACAGGGTGTGGCTACTCCTTCCCTCTTTGATTTAGTCTTCGGAGGCCACTGCGCTCACTGCTTTCTTTTATTTGTCTAAAGGTATTCTCTGTGTCTGTAAGCCTTCGTTTCTATGTAAAGCACTGGCCATATTGGATGGCTATAATAATGGCCCCTGAACGCCGTGCCTTTCTTTATCCATTGCCACTGTCCTTGGAATGTGACCTTGCCTTGTCTTTGGTCAAGAGGTACTCTGTTTCCTTACTTCTTTTCACTTTTTTTCTTTTCTGTTTTTTGGTTTTTCAAAAACAAGGTTTCTCTGATACTCTGGCTGTACTTTGTAGATGGGGTTGGCCTCATACTAAGAGATCCGCCTGCCTCTGCCTCACAAGTGCTGGGATTAAAGGCATGCACCACCACAGCCCAGCTTTTTTTTTTTTTTTTGACAATTTTTAAGAAAAAAATTTATGTGTTTGTGTATGGGTCAGAGTGAGTATATGCATGTGCATCATGTATGTTCAGACAGAGGCCAGAAGAAGGTGTCAGATCCCCTGGAACTGGAGTTACAGGTTGTTGTGAGCAGTCTGTTATATCCAAGTGTTAGAACCTCAACCCCAGGTCATCTGCGAGAGCAACATGCTTTCTTCACTGTTGAGCCATCCCTCCAGTCCGTTCCTTAACTCTTTAGTATGGGATCCTTTTTTAAAAAATTCAATTTTATTTAATTAATTTCTTCAGATTATATCTCAATTGTTATCCTATACCTTGTATTCTCCCATTCCTCCCTCCCTCCCTCCCTCTTTTACCCTATTTCCCTCCCTTGTGTCTGTGACCAAGGGGGACCTCCTCCCTCACTATATGGTCAAAGATTATCGAGTCTCATCTTGGTAGCCTGCTTATTCTTTCTCTGAGTGCCATTAGGCCTCACCACCAAGGGGAGGTGGTCAAATATGGGGCACCAGAGTTCACGTCCAAGACAGTCCTCGCTCTCCACACAACTGTGGAGAATGTCCTGTCCATTGGCTAGATCTGAGAAGGGGTTCAATGTTTACTGCAACTATTGTCTTTGGTTGGTTGCAGTAGTTTGGGCTGAACCCCTGGGCCCAGATCCACCCATCATGATATTCTTGTTGTAGGTTTCTAGGGCCCTCTGAATCCTTCTATTTCCCCATTCTACCATATTTCTCTCACCTGGAGTCCCAAAAGGATGTCCTCACAACTATCCCAATCTCCTGATATGCCTGGGACATGCCTCTTGGGCTAGTGTCCAATTATAAGTGAGTATATACCATGTGAGTCTTTATGCTTCTGGGTTAACTCACTCAGTATTATCATTTCTAGTTTCTTCCATTTCTCCACAAATGGTGCTAATCTAACTGGATGACTACATGTAGAAAAATGCAATTGGATCCATATTTATCACCATGCACAAAACTCAAGTCTAGATGGATTAAAGACCTCAACATAAAACCAGAGACACTAAGTCAGTTAGAAGAAAAAGTGAGGAAGAGACTAGAACGCATTGGCACAGGAGACAACTTCCTGAACAGAACACCAACAGCCCATGCCTTAAGGTCAACAATTAAGAAATGGGACCTCATGAAGCTAAGAAGCTTCTGTAAGGCAGGAGACACTGTCAACAGAACAAAGCAACAGCCCAGAAACTGGGAACATATCTTCATCAACCCTACATCTGACAAAGGTCTAATATCCAAAATATATAAAGAACTCAAGAAATTAAACATCACCAAACCAAATAACCTAATTAAGAAATGGGGCTCAGAACTAAACAGAATTCTCAACAGAGGAATATGAAATGGCTGAGAAACACTTAAAGAAATGCTCAATACCCTTAGTCATCAGAGTAATGCAAATCAAAATGACTCTGAGATTCCATCTTACACCCATCAGACTGGCTAAAATAAAAAAATTCAAGTGACTACACATGCTGGTGAGGATATGGAGAAAGGGGAGCACTCCTTCATTGCTGGTAGGAATGCAAACTTGTACAACCACTTTGGAAATCTATCTGGTGCTATCTCAGAAAGCTGGGAATAAGGCTTCCTCAAGACCCAGCTATTCCATTCCTTGGAATATATCCAGAAGATGCTCCACCACACAACAAGGGCATATGCTTAACCATGTTGATAGCAGCCTTATTCATAATAGCCAGAACCAGGAATCAACCTAAATGCCCCTCAGTCGAAGAATGGACAAAGAAACTGTGGTACATTTACACTATGGAATGCTACTCAGCTATAAAAAACAAGGAAATTACAAAATGTATGGGATTCTTTGTAACTTGAATTTTACAAATAGAATATGCGAAAGGGGTACTTGACCTTGGAGTCTTAGCCTTAAGAGCCTTGCAGTTCTATTTCTACCTTTTCGGGATACCATTATTGACATACCCACATTAGGTCTCTTTGAGAGAGGATGCCCCACTAATTCTAGCTGTATTTAGCCCCATTGCTCACCGTCAGCCAAGACCTCTTTAGATAGTGTGCAGACTGGAGGAGGGAATTTTACCAAGAATGGCAGGAATAAGTGGTAGGACGATAGTGTGGGCACTGGGTGTGGTCATAGACACCACAGGGGAGGAATTCCCACAGAGTTCACGGGCTAGCTGGGTTCCACAGACAGCTGGACACTCAAGCCTGCAGTGCTGCTATTATTCTGAGTTCCCTGTAAGAGGATGTTCTTTGGGTGTTTTTAACCGGATAAACATGGGCTCTGTACGTCTCATGTTCTTTTCTTCCCTTAGATCTTTATCCCAGTAGCTGTCTGTCTAGCCTCCTTCTGATTATAGCCACATGATAGAAAAATACATGCAATGTGAATTAAGCCATTTATGGAGCTGTTAATACTTAAAGGTGCTGCCATAGCGGGGGATGATGTACTTTTGTAAACTCAGGTCTAAATGGGGCAGGAAGATCTCAAGGCCACTTCAAGGCCCTGCTTGGCATGGAGATCGTGCAGGCTCAGTGTGGGCAGTTTAGTAGGATCACATTTTAGATTAAGAAGTAGGCAGAGGGCTGTGAGATAGTTCAGTGGTCAGATACAGCCAAACAGAATGCCAGATAAAGCAAGTGCCTTTCTGACCACTTGTGGCCTTTAATTATATTTTGTATTTAGGACTGTAAGTGGCGGTTACTGGCCTTGAGCCAGTAGACCCCGACAGCACTCACTTGGGAACTGTTGGGATTCCAGAATCTGTCGTCGTCAAACCTTGATATACATGGGCTGGGTTTTATGTAGTGTGAACCTCAGGCTTTTCATGTCGTGCAATGATTTCATTTCAGGGTGATTTAAAAATATTTTGTATAGAGGTTGGGGTGGAGGTGAAGGGAAGTAACTATTTTTATGTGGAAGGAAAATAGTGCAAAAGATTCTAGTCAAGGCCTGACTCAGCTTCACGTTGTTTAAGGGAACAACAAATGTGTTCCACTGTTGCCTTTTGTACTTTCTATTTTGTACAGTTTAATACTATTTATTTTTATTTTGTGTATTTGGCTGTATGTATGGAAAGTACACCATGCCTGTGCCTGGTGCCCATGGAGCCCAGAAGGTGTCAGATCTCCTGGAATTGGAGTTACGGATGTTGGAACTGGGAACCAAACCTGGGTCCCGTGTAAGAACAGCAAGTGCTCTTAACCTTGGGGCATCTCTGCAACACACACACACACACACACATACACACACACACACACACACACACACACCACATACACATACCACATACACACAACACACACATACCCAAAACAAAACAAAACAAAACAAAACACCCAAAATTAGTTATATGTCTGCCTTAGTATCTGTGTGGGGTTATAAGCACATGAATGCAATTGCCTTTGGAGGCTACAAGAGGGCATCTGATTCCCTGGAGCTGGAGTAACAGAGGCTGTGAGCTAATAGAGGTGAGAGCCAGGCACCAAACATGGGTCCCCTCTAAGAGGTATATGTGCTCGTAACCACTGAGCCATCTCTTCAGCCCCTCTTTCGTACAATTCTTTTTTTTTTTTTTTTAAGATTTCTTTATTTATTATGTGTACAATATCCTGCCTGCAGGCCAGAAGAGGACACCAGATCTCATTATAGATGGTTGTGAGCCACCATGTGGTTGCTGGGAATTGAACTCATTACCTCTGGAAGAGTAGTCGGTGCTCTTAACCTCTGAGCCATCTCTCCAGCCCCTTTCATACAGTTCTAACACAGCTTTTTGTTTCACTCTGCATTTAGAAGATAAGTGAGAGCTTTTTGGTTGGTTCATGTTTATATGGGTATAACTGTGTTTTAAAGCTCCAAATTAGTTATTCTATGCTGTCACTTTATATGTTAAAAGGGCCTTATACGTGTGTAGAAAGGGGGAATAACTTATTTATTTACTTTGAGTGTATGCATATGGGGGTCAAAAGACAACCTGCAGGAGTCTCCCTCCACCATGTGGGCCATGGGTTTTGAACTTAGGTTGTCAGGCTTGGTGGCAAGTGCCATTGCCCACTGCTGGGCCATCTTGCTGGCCCTAGATTAGCATGTTGCTCTGATAATTTATTTTTTGTGCCATGCTGCTTGAGAAATGGTTTTATAACCTTCCCTGTCAGGGACACATTTCCTGAGTAATTTGGTTATCTTTCTCATGGCATGTTGTGATGGTGAAGTTTATCCCACCGACCTTGCTGCTCTTGACCTTTTGTTTTCTGAAAAGGTTTTTATTTCAACTTTTGTTCCTCATTTTATGCACAGCAAGTCTGGAATCAGGTTGGCATTTTGGAGGACACTTTCATCTTCTTTTAAGTCCTCCATGATTTTATTTTTCATTTGTGGACTTCTAGATGTTTTCGTTTAAAAGTATTATTTTCAATGGTTCAATTTTGATCATCTTTGCACATACTTTTTAATGTGATGAATATATTTATCATAAAACTTATCATTTCATAATGTACAGTTCTGTGGCGTTAAGGCTACCCAAATGTGTGGCCTGTGAAGATGTTGTACATGCGGCCAACTCTTTTTTAGTCTTGCAGACTCAGTTGTGTCAGTGAAACAGTAACTTCCTAGTCTTCCCTTCTTCACTCAGCCCATGACCACTGCCATTTGCTTTGTTTCCATGAGTTTAGCTATTTTAGGTAGTATGTGGAATCATAGAATATTTATCTTTCTGTGAATAGCTTATTTCACTTTGCATAGTATATTCAAGGTAGTCCATATTGTAGTGTGTATCAGAATTTTCTTTCTTTTAATGTTGAGTAATATTCTTCTCTCTCTCTGTGTATGTGTATGTGTGTGTGTGCGTGCATGCATGCATGCACATGTGTATGTATCACATTGTGTACTTATTTTGATGATGTCTATTGCATCTATCTTTTGGCTTTGTGAATTATGCTGCCTTTGTAATATTAGTGCTTTGATGACTCTATTGTAATCTTTACGTAATACTCTTTCATTATCTTCAGTTTCCTTTTCTCTAGTTTCAGTTATTTTGCAGGTATCCACAATCCAACAATACCAGTATTTCTTGGAACTCTAAAGAGAAAGCAGCCTTGTCCACATGGCCTTTTTGATCGTATGTAGTTACAGTTGTTCCATCTCATTCTTGGTCATGGTTAGTCTCTTACAACGTCTACATTGTAAACCAAACTTTATTATAGGTATGTATCCATAGGATTTAATAGTGTTGGGTTATTGCTGAAGGTAGCACATACTTCAGTTTCTTAAATAGAGAAGTCAAGTTGGTACTGACCGGGGAAGCTTCCTTCCTGCTGGCTTAGCTTTCCTGGGACTACCAGGTGCTCTGTAGGCTGCTGAGGGTCGGAGGTAATCATCAGTGGTCTTATTCAGCCTTGAATACTGTGAAGTACAAGATGCCTGTGGGTCTAATAGTGACATGAATATTATAGGACTACGCTTTCTGTTTGAATTTAAGCCCCACTCCACATGAGAAAATGCATGCCTGGTAGTGTAAAGCTTGCTAATAACCTATGGTTGGGGAGCTCACGTTCCCCAGGGATGGGCCTATTACTATTATTCTGCTAAATGGCCATGGTATTAAACTGCCCTCTAAAGTCCCATCTCTCCACCAATAGATTAGTGCAGCTGCCAGTCCTCATCAGAGAAGCCTCTTTGTGGTGGACAGGGCTTAATGCAGAAACTCACAACTGGTCAAAGTGCAGAGAGTGTTAGTGGAGGACTCAGGCACAGATGGAGTATCTGTGTTTTCCTCCTCCTGCAAGGCTTAGGACGCATCACAAAAGAGAGGTAGAAAGATGCTTAGAGCCAGAAGTAAGGGAAGCACAGAGCAAAGTGGTCTTTTCTGTACATGGGAGGACCTCTGGACTCAGGAACTTACAACAGCTGTTTTCCTTGTGCAAGCGAATAAGTATTCTAGCATGGAGTGGAAGGTGCTCTTGAGCCTCACCTCCCTAACCAAGGAACTGTTGACAGCTGATGGCTTCTGAGGGTGAGACAGTCAGTCTTCTTTAAGGGTGTGGCCCTTGGTAGGCCAACCATGCTTCAGTGGATGGCCCCACACCCATGAGTATATGGGCAGCATAAATTAAACTCAGTGGGTTTAAATGAAGATGACAGGAACTTGGAAGTAGGGTCGAGAGGTGGGGGAGGGGTTGATCTGGGAAGAGTTAGGTGACAGTGGGGAGTGAACATGATCAAAATACAGTGTGTGAAATTCTCAAAGAATTAATAAAAATATCATATTAAAGACTTAAGTAACAATATACTTATGTCCAGGGTTTCAGGCATCCACTGGGATGTGTATGTCTTGGATTGTATCCTTAGGATGAGCCGTATTTATTCAATTTCTTTCATTTCTTCACTTTACTCATTGCCTTCTTGTGGGGATATGGAGAAAATTGCATTTTGCAGCTCATGTTGGTTTCAGACTCACACAGATCGTGTTGTTTTAGTCTCCTGGGAGCCACCACACCTGCTGTTAGTTTTTTGGTTTTTAAAATATTTTTATTGAAGACTTTTTACTCCCTGAGAACACTGCCTGTTTTGTTCCACACTGCACACCCTATACATGGTACACAGTAATTACTCAGTAATAAGTAGTTGATGCTCTAGGAAACTGTTCTGACTGGAATGAGTTTATGCCTACCACTTGTACGTACTGTCTGGGTTTCCAAAGAGGCAAGCTGAAGTAATGTTGGTTGTGTCTGAATGACAAGAGGAAGGGCCAGGTTATAGAACAATACATATAGAATAATGTCCTCTCATATATGTATATGGGAACATATATACATATGTATGGGTGAGTGCATGGAGAAAGGTTTAGACAGATACTTAATAACTTCAAACAGTGGTTAAGTCAGGGGAGGAAGAAACTATGAACACTGTGGGGCTAATATGGAGTTTCATTTCTATGATACGAACATGGCATTTTACTTGTGTATTTGTGGGAAAAGTGAGTATGCTTAAAGCAAGTGTACTCTGCTATAAGAATTCAAAGACAGTAGAAAAGGACGTTTGTGTTGGTATCAGGAAGGTGGACATATTTTTGGATAGAAGAGATAGACTGGAGGAGGACTGAAGCTCCAGGAAAGCATCTTTGGCACTGGACACTGGGAATCCATGCAGGAGGACACGATTTATGTTAAAGAGATGATGACACTTGAGGAGCATCCTTGGCAAGAACATTGATCTTGCTGTGAATTGGCAGTGGACACTGACCAAGGCTGTCAGTGGGCAGAGCACTCAGTGGACTTGATGTCTATTGCTTGTGCGTGTGTTTTTCCATAAAGAGAATTCAGTGTTGTGAGTAGCATAAATCTCTTTTCCTTAGGCATATTTTTACTCTCCATCAATCTCTGTGGAATCTAATCCCCCTCTTTAAAAAATTTAAACACAGGAGGACATTAGTTTCCAAGAAGTTATGAAACTCTTTGAAGGTTACTTAGCTGATAAGTGGTGGAGGCCTGGACTAGAGCCCAAGTCTTCCCTACCAAATGCTGTGCCCTTTAAAAAGTTTATTTATTTATTTATTTATTTTTATTTCCAAGAAAAGATTGGCCAAGAAATCACTCAGTGTGATTCACTGTCGAGTGGGTTCTAGCCATCTCCATTTATGAGGCATATTTTGGTATGGACACTTAAAGAAAACCTGGTAAC
The DNA here is from genome assembly GCA_907169655.1 of Acomys percivali. Lineage (NCBI taxonomy): Eukaryota > Metazoa > Chordata > Mammalia > Rodentia > Muridae > Acomys > Acomys percivali. Next base: position 107,380,253 of record OU015742.1, on the reverse strand, counting down.
TGGTTAAAATGCTAATAGAAAATTGTTAGGAGATTGAGACTAAAAGATCAAGACTAACTCAGGGTTAGAAACTAGTTCAGGACAGGCTGGGGAGGCAGCTCAGTGCATTAAGTAAGGTACTGGCCGTGAAGCCAGAGGACCTGAGTTTGGTTCCCAGGAACCTACCTGATGGAAGGAGAGCACTGACCCCCCAAGTGGTCCTCTGACCTCCTCACGTACACTGTGGCATGTGCGCCCCCTAAAATAAAAGAAATGTAAGAAAGGAATACCTCAGAGGAAGTAGCTGGCTAAATTATTACGATGATGATGATGATGATGATGATGATGATGATGATGATGAGTATGTGATAGTTTCCTGCATTTGGGCTAAATCTCAGCAATAGGTAGTTTGACAAGAATTTGTAGATGTCTAAAAGTTAAGCAGTATTGGGGAAGGAATTTAATATTATTGTTGGAACTAAGGCAGAAATCAAATAAATTTATATTATGTCTGCTATTATATTACTTTTTAAAATCCCAATTACTGTTTTTTTCATTGTACAAGCTATTAAAGTTACAAGAATGAAAGTTATTGCAGCTCTTAACTAAAAGCATGATGTAGTTATCAGCATTGTAGAATTATTTCTTATAATAGCACTATGTTGGCTGGCTTGCAAGTCATGGATTATTAGTATAGTGATGTCAGAACATATCACCACATCTTTTATTTTTCCTTAGTATTCATCATATTTTTCTGAACTATAAATACCTTTTGGAATTATCATTGGCAGTTTCAAAATAAATATATTTATCATGTATGTTTTTGTGCATTCTTGTATAATTAATCTAAAGGAATTTGTAAATCAGGAAAGTTGTATAGTTCAAATGGAAAATTACAAGTATAGCTAGATTATCAGAACTAACAAGATAGCAGGATTTTGGTCATAAGTTCAGGATGTCACAGGCTATTACTTTATGATTGTTGTTATTTTTTATTTTGGGGCTGTTCTCAAGCCAGACCAAATCCTAGCATGGAGAGGGGAAGTGGGCCTGAAGTCACCCCTGCCCGCACTGAGGAGCTGCTGACAATCGACAGCTGCTGGGTGGTGTCAGTGGTTTTGAAGAGTGTAGCCCCTGGTACTTTCACCATGCTCTAGTGAAGTCGACACATTCAAGAACATGGGGGCAGCCCAGGCTGGACATGATGGGTGCACAAACAACAGAAAGAAAGGACATGGGTGTATGGGTAGGCAAGGACAGGTGGTCCAGGACTGTTAGGGGAGGAGGTGATGATGATCAAACCACGGTGTACAGACTTCTCAAAGGAATAATAACACTTTAAGAAAGATGTAGAAGTGCTGTGTTTAAACTGTCCATAGTGGCCTGCACGATTCTATGCTAGCTTTAGCATTTTTGATGACATATTCCTGTGAGTGATGCCAGCGTACATACTGTAAGCTCTGGTGATTCCACCAATAGGGTCACCAGTGAGTGGTTGTCTTCTCACTGGAGCTAGGGTGTTGTATGTGCTGAAAGGGAGGCTGCATTCGGGTCTGTCAGTCAGAGAATCCGGTGGTAAGTCCTAGGCAGTGGACTGTGCTGATATCCCTGCCAGCTTAGCAGAGCCCAGAGAACACTGGGAAATAAAGGAATTGTGTTTGTGACTCTTGTGAGAGAGCCAGATGAATAGAGATGGGGGATGTTAAAAAAAAGCAGCTCATCTTCATACTCTGCCACCTTGGGCATTGAAGAACAGTCAGGAAATGTTTCTCAGAGGTTCTTTGATGTAAGAGCAGAGTTGAAAACAATTATCCACCTTCTTACTGGTACTTTTGTAGTATATATCATAAAAATGAATCACAAGAAAAGCAATGTGAAAGAAACCCCATCAGCTGCCAGGTTTGTCTTTACTTTTTTTCTTTATTGGATTCATCAGACTTAGCATTGTTTCTATACACTGCTTTGGCGTTTTAGCTCTCTTACATGAGTTTCTGTGTTTAGTAACAGTTTACACACCAGAGCTGCTCTGTGGACTCTAATTAGAGCAGTATTGTATGAGAAAGAGTTTGCTGTTCTGACAGTCTAGAAGTTGACCTTTTTAGGATTTTGTCTTAGAGCAGAGACAAAACTGGATAATGCAATTAATCTTAGAGAAGGATGGTAGATGATTGTAAGTAGGAAGCCTTCTTAGAAGTTTGGTTAGTTGGCTAAATGAAAACCTAGGAGAGCGTCATTATTTCATACATTTGGATTATACTAAGAAACATGGCTTTTGTTGTTGTTTGGCTGCAGCCCAGCTTAGTCTCAGACTTGCTATATGTTAGAGATGACCTTTGAACTCTTTTTAAAAAATTATATTTATTTTAAATTATCTGAGTGTTTTGTCTGTGTGATTGTCTGTGCACCATGTGTGTGCCTGGTGCCTGAGAAGGCCAGAAGAGGGCATCGGATCCCTTGGAGTTGGAGTTACAGACAGTTGTGAGCCACCATGTGAGTGCTGAAAATCAAAACCCTGTCTTCTCCAAAAACAGCCAGTTCTCTTAACCACTGAGTTCTCTCTCCAGCCACTGACCTGGAACTCTTGATTCTCGACTCATATTTCCCAAGTGCTGGGTTTTCCCCAAGTGCAAGCATGCATGTTTTTGAGTAAAGAGAATGTTTTCAATTCAGTCTTTCATAAACACTGTATTGAACTGTCTGTACTCACTAACATTTCCTTTTTATAAGAATATCATAATGAAGGTTGGCACACTTAGATGACTGAGGAAGGAAAGTCCCAAATTTGGGCCATCCTGGACTACCAAATGAGATCCTGTTTTAAAAAAGAACCACCTTGCTCCCCAACCTGGGCCAGGTAGTGGTGGCGCATGCCTTTAACTCCAGCACTCAGGAGGCAGAGGCAGCCGGATCTCTGTGAGTTCGAGGCCAGCCTGGTCTACAGAGCTAGTTCCAGGACAGCCAGGGCTACACAGAGAAGCTCTGTCTCGAGAAACAACAACAACAACAACAACAACAACAACAAACAAACAAAAGATCCCCCCCAATAATTATAAGAAGCATATATTGAGCACCTGGTAAGTGTGAGGCACTGTGGAAATAATCAGCATAAAGAAAGTATATGGCTTGAAAGCTAATGCGGGAAGCAGGTCAACACTTGGGAGTTTAGTCCCCTCAAGAGCGCGCTCCCAGAGCATGCCACAGGAAATACCATGCCATAGGTAAATACTGGCACATAAGGCCAGGAGTTCAAATATAGACTGTGAAAATGATACAAAAGCTCCAGAGTTCACTGTTAGGATGGGTGTCTACTCAGAACCTGTTTTGGGTGAAAAGGATCTAAAGTGGCTATAATAATATTGTTATTGAAAATGGTTTATTTGTTTTTACACAATTACATCGTACATTAACTGTAGACACGTCACATGTAAGTTGACCCTAGTAGCCTTTATAACATGTATATCTGCGACACTTGTGTGGCTTGTTTGAGGTGTTCTTTCAGTGAGTGCGCACCCGCCCCCTGCAGCTTGTTCCAGGACAGTTTTGTGCAACCCTTTGTCAGGTGTGTGCCAGGAGGATGGCTGCTGGACTGAGCTGCAGCTGCAGCGAGCCCGTCTCCTGTGTGTTGTTCCTGCTTCAGGGCAGTTGCAGGGAGTGGTGTGCATTCTCTTCTTGACCACATCCAACTCCTTCTGGGAGGCTGTTTTCTCAGAGAGCCTTCCTTGATTACCCAGCTGAAACAGCATCTCTGCTCTCTTAAATCTAATCGTGCTCATAGGCTTTAACCACTAATTTGGCAATTAATCATGTTAATTGCTTTGTGCCTTGCATCCATTGTTGTGTTGACTTGTTATTTAAATTGTGTCTTGACTTTGCTGGTGTGATGTTTGTCTTCTGATTACTGTGCAAAATTCTTGAAAAGAGACGCCTTTCTATATAACGCGAGAACAGTGATCTCCGAACTTTCCCGATTATCCACTTTCTCTTTGTTTGTCCCAATGGCTATGACACAGACTTTACACTGGGTAATTTATTAACAACTGAAGTTTGTCTCTCAGAGTTCTGGAGTCTGAGAAATATAAGGTCATAATGCCAGCAGATTTACTTTCTCGTGAACACCTATTCTGCATAGATGGTGCCCTCCATACATTCTCTCATGGTACAGGACGCAGGGACAAGCCGGCTTCATCAGGTCTCTAGTCCCATTCACAGTGGCCTAGCTAACTTCTGTCTCTTAATATCAACATTTTGGGCTTTACATTCCATTAGATGAAGTTTTGGAAGGATAGAAGAATTCAGATTATAGCTTAGTCCAAACAATTTGGTTATGAATCTCAATACATGCATTTGATTTAATTATGAAAAAATAGATTATAAATCACATGAAATCTGAATTAAAATGGCATAAAGTGAAACAAGCAATACTTAAAATTTATATTATTTATAATGTATTTTCACCAGTTGTGCTTGGAAGAGAAATCTAAAAAGTTACGAGGATACTAAGGGAAGACATCAGATTGGCAACATATGCTGTACCCTAGGACTACTCCAGTGCTCTCTCTCAGTAGTTATGTGAAAGGTTTTTCTGAAAACTGCCTGTACTTATATAGTTAGTATTATATCCCATATAATGGAGAGAACCACCATAAGCCATTCAGCCCTGTGTGATGCCCATCCTTCTCCCAGGACCCTTGAAGGACAGGGTGGGAACCGGCTGTGAAGGTCAGGGTCAACCTCCATTTCATGTAGTAAGGACTGGTTTCTTCCACATACATATCCACGTACACTTAAAAAGAATTCTAATGCAGAAGAATGAAACACACAGGGACAGTTGGGTTCAAATGATTTAGTATCAATGAAAAAGAAAATGTGAACGTGTGTGTGTGTGTGTGTGTGTGTGTGTGAGTGGGGGGAGGGGTTGCTGTGACCATAGAAAATCCAGCTCAAGGATGCTGGGCACATGTGTGAAATGTGCTCACAATCAGTAGATACTGAAACGTGACCTTCTTGACCATCTGGGTCAGGAGAGAACGTGTTGTGAGGTGGGAGGTGACTCAGGGGTGAGAGCGCTTGCTTTGAAGCAGGAGGAGTGCAGTTTCGATCCCAGCACCCAGGAAAAGGCTGGGCACTGCTTCACATGTGCCTGCGACTCCAAGCATGTGAGGGGGGGGGCTGGACAGGGAAAGATGGAGAGCTGGGGTGAACTGCCCCCCCTTAGTTCAGTTCAGTGAGAGAATCTGTCTTAAAGGAGTATGGTGGACAGTGATAGAGCAGAACACTGGATGCCCTTCTCTTCCTTCTGTATTCCCATGCACACACACCCACAACACCACACACCCACATCCACACCCACGCATATCACACACACACATATACACATACACACCCCACATACATACACCCCACACCCCACCCCCACCCACACCCATGCATGCCACATACACACATACAC
>OU015742.1:107353899-107366642 GCA_907169655.1 Acomys percivali | reverse complement strand
CACACACACACACACACACACACACACACACACACACACACACACACGCACACACACACACACACACACGATGGATGGGTACTTAAACTATGTCTTTTATGGTTATCCAGCTCGGCAAGTTCAAGGCCAACGAGGGACCTAGTCTCAGAAAACACAGTGGATGGTGCCTGAGGAATGACACCTAATGTTGTCCTCTGGCATACACATGCACTTGTGTGTACAATCATGTACTTACATACACACACACATACACACATACACACACAGACAGACAGACAGACAGACAGACAGACAGACACACACACACACACACACACACACACACACACGATGGATGGGTACATAAACTATGTCTTTTGACTATTGACTAGGTGTTCTACCATCATTAACTAGGACATACCACATCTCAGTGTTTTCTAGAGTTGCATTGTACTAATTATCCAAATGCAGTATTAAATGAGAGGTGTAGGCCAAAGTGCCTTGTTAACTTTGTGTTATTACACCATCCTGAGGAAACCACAAAAGCACAAAAGCATTGCTGTGTAGAGAAGTGGCAGCATTTGATTGCTACTCTTTTTCAAGAAGAAATTATTAACTAAATTTAAAAGAAATGATCACAGTAAGTTGCTCACGTGAATGGAAGGGAGACAGTGCTGAAATCACACACATGAGGATGTGTTGGTCTTCTGCCTCTTAGAACCCCCTCTTCCTGTCTTCTGAGGAAAGCATTATAATTTTAAGAAGTGGTTCAGTTTAATTCTCCTGAGGATCCCCATTTCTCTCAGTAATATACTTTTGCCTGTTTCCTGACTGGCCAGTTTTGGATGTTATCTTTTGACTTCCTGCCCTGATATAGAGGCATCAGCCCGTTTTCAGCATCCGTCCCCCTTATCGCTCTCTTCCTCTTAAATGTAAGTACATCACCATTACTGGTTCCTGTGTTGTTTTCCTTGTAGCTTAACACTTTGTACTTTTTTCTTGGCCTGGGGATCAAATTCAAGGCCTTACAAAGGCTAGAGAAAAGCTTTCCATGGATCAAATCCATGTACACCCCCTACACCACCCCCACACCCCAGGGTCACTTTAAACACTGCGTCATACAGTTAAATGAATAGTCCCAAAAACTAGTTGGTAAGCGAGTGACTCAGCTTTGCTATCAGCTAGGACGATCTGTGCTGTAGTGATGAGAGCTTCGTTTATCTGGATCATCATGAACCACAGATAATGTCTTCTGGCTTCACACTTGAGAGGATAAGAGTCTCGGCCCCTGCTTCTTCCTCTTTTCTCCTGCATCTTCCTGCACTGTTCTCACTTGTCTTCTGTTTTGTCTTTTGCATTCTCAAGATTAGTAATTTGTTGTCTGTAATTGTCTCCAGGGCATTGTTCATAAGTTGTTCACAGTGGCTCCATGGGCCTGCTTCTGCTTTAATTATCATTAGATTTTTACCTTGTTTTGTACGTGTAAGTAGTAAAAATTCTATATATTACTGGATGCTTTCTTAGGAAACAGTCACTTGCCTGGGTTACTGGAACCAGGCTCAATTAACCTGCCTGGATCTTGTTCTTCCCTTTTTGACTTCTGCCTTTCCTATATCTCTACTCAACATTTTTTTTTATTATCTCCATGATAATTAGGTATCTTATGTAAGAGCTCTGTCTTCCTCTCTGTTCCACTTTCAGGTGTCTTGTTCTTACTTTATGACTGCAGTATCCGTCACAGTCTTTCAAAGAACACAAAGTAGAGATTTGAAAAAACACTTTTGGGACCGATGAGTTGATTCAGCAGGTGAAGGTTCTTGCTGACAAGCCTAACGACCTGAGTTCAGTCCTGGGACCCCCTGGGACCCCCTTAGTTTTCTTTCCTTTGTTGTAATACAACAGTCTGACCAAAAGCCCCCCTGGATCAGCTGATAATCAAGGCAGTCCCCTAAAGACACGGCTGCAGGCAGTCTGTTCTAGGCGATTCTTCAGGCAAGACTCCTCTCAGATGACTCCAGTAGAGACTTGGAGACATGGCTCAGCAGTTAAGAACACTAAGTGTTTTTGTGGAGCACCTGAATGTGTTCCCTAGAACCCATGTGAGGCAGCTCACAGCTGTCTGTAAGTCTGGCTCCATGAGGTCTGATGCTTTCTTCTGGTCTGTGAAGGTACCTGCACTCACATGTACATATACTTATACTCAGGTTTAGTTACAATTGAAGATAAAATAAATATTTAGATCAACAAGATGAAACAAAAACCCGGCCAGCCAGCTCGAGAACTGACTCCCATGAGTTGTCCTCTGACCTCCAAATACATACCACGTGTACACACAGTCACACACACACAAAGATAAATAAATGTAATAAAAGTTAAAAACAATGAAAAATGTTTTTTTTTTTTTAAACCCACCATTGCTTTAACATCCTTAGGGAGCATATTTTATACCATCATTTCTCTTCCTGTTATTCTATAATGCTTCAGCCCTTTAATACGTACAGTTCCTCATATTGTGGTGACCCTCAACCATAAAATTATTTTCGTTGCTACCTCATAACTATTAATTTGCTACTGTTCTGAATCATAATATAAATATCTGCGTTTTTCAATGATCTTAGGTGACACCTTGTGAAAGTGTTGTTCAACCCCTAAAGGGTTGTGACCAGCAGGCTGAGAACTGCTGATCTATAGGCCTTCCTCAAGTCAAAGCCATCATGCATATTTAAGACAGATAAAATACTGTTTAGAGCTTCTAGATAATTGGGCAGGACTCACATGGTGCATGGTGGGACAGTTCTTAGTGTGGGGAACCCATGAGTGTCCTGTTTAAATGTTCAGCTGTCATAGTTCTTAACTTTTTTCAAAGGTGAGCTTCCGATATTTTTTCCCTTGGGAGGACACACTTGGCCACTGTCCGACGGGGAGGTGTGTGGACTAGTTCCTGAAGAACGGCTCCCTAACCTCCCTAGTCACCGCTTTGTGTCTCATTCTCTCATCTCCTCACTGGGTATCTGCAAGGACAGTGGCGTCCTTCTGATCTTACTGGGAGGGACAGGGAGCACTCTGTCCTGTCAAGCACCAGTCTCTGTCTGCATTCTGTCTTCAGGACTTGGTTGTGATTTCCCGTCTACTGGTTGCTCTTTCTCCCTGTCGTCTTCTCTTTCCTCTTCTTTTGTATTTTTATCTATTTCTTTTTTTGAAAACCTTCATTAATAGGAGTGGTTAGAAGGAAGAATAAATGATACATAGTCAGCTTACAATCTTTTTAGGTGTGTGATGTATTTTTTCCTCATTACTGTAAAATTTTCACACGAAGCCTAGAATTCATTGTATATTAGGTGTATTCTGTCAAAGAACTGTTTGATGTCATTATACACTAAAGACTTATTTAGCGTGTTTTTTGTTTTGTTTTCTGAGACAGGGTTTCCCTGTGTAGCCCTGGCTATCCTGGTACTTACTCTGTAGACCAGGCTGGCCTCATACTCACAGAGATCCCCCTGCCTCTGCCTCTTCAGTTCTGGGATTACAGGTATGAGCCACCCAGTTTAGCTTCTTTCTTAACTTTTAAGTCATTCTTTTACTTTGCTTAGCCACGCCAGGCTACCCTAGGTTTTTGAGAGAAGGTCTCTCACTGACCTGGGAGCTCACTGATTGGTCTAGGCTGCCTGCCAGTGAGTCTGGAGATGTGGCCACTGTCTGCCCAGCTCTGAGCCTGCGGATGTGCTGCTGCCCCTGGCTTCTCAGTGGGCTCAGCTGGTCCACACTCAGTCCTCATGCTTGAGGGGCCAGCACTGTGTTGACTGAGCCATTTGCCAAGCACGCACTTTCTGAAATTCTCGACTTTCTGTCGAAAACCTTCTGAAGGTTGTTGGTGATGTGTGTAGGCTTAGTGTGAGAGGCAGGCTGTGGCAGTAGGTACAGAGCTAGGAGATTTACTTAGAAGCCTTGAAGAAGGGTGTTATGGATAAGTTCCTTCTAGACTGTAGAAAGGTGTAGGGTTTAAGGTGCCATTTTACCTCTTGCCTTAAAAATCTATTCTAATTCTCAAAATTTGTATCCCACAGAGTAGCCTGTTGCTTCAGCCTAGACGCTGAGAAAAAAACCTGTATAAGATTAAAATTGTGTTTTTTCCCCCCTTGTTGTCTTTATTTTATTTTATTTATTTTTTGAGTGATCTCTCTAGCCCTGGGAATTTATTTATTTTTTTTAAAGATCTGTTGAAAATGCAATAGAAAAGAGACCTCCCCAAAAGAAAATGCAATAGACTTATTAGAAATAAATGAAACCAACTACATTATGGTGGATAAGCCTTAGTTTAGAAAAGGAAAGCCAATGTGCCCTTTGAGCATGTAGTTGGAGCTTGGGTAAAGAATGGTTTGAGTCCATCACTGAGTTGCTGTGTTCCCACTTGCAAACATAAATTTGTTTTTGTCAGTGCTTTGAAGAGCAAGGTTGTTTTGCTTTGTATGATATTTAGGCCATGGCCATTAAGCTTCCCTTCTTTGTAACTTAAGTGAAAACGATTTCCAAATTAATTCTGTTTATAATATTTTGAAAAATTAGAATGCCATTTCAATGTGCATACACACCCTTACACCTGCTATGGTGTATATGTGGCAGCCAGAGTGCAGACAACTTGCGGGTGTTGCTTTTTCCTTCCATCATATGGGTCCCGAGAATTGACCTTGGGTGGTCAGACGCAGCAGCGGCAAGCACCCACTGTCACCAGTAAGCTTTCTTGCTAGCCCATCAGCTTACAAGCTCTCACAAACCCTCAAGGAGGTTTGAATCATGGTGGGCTGATGGTGGTCGTAGCATGGGGCCAGTCAGATCTTGCATTAATGTCAATAATTATGGTAGTTCCTCTGTGTATAATTTGGAAGTCATGGGAATAGGCTTACTGTGTCAACCAGAATTTGTTATAAAGAACAAATCATTTGTGGTAGCCATGAATTTTTAAAGATTCGAGTTTTACTTCTTAGAGTAAGATTTTGCAGGCTTTTTACTCTCTTTTTTTCTCTCTCCCTTCTTTCCTTTATTTCAGTCTTTTATTCTTTCTCATAATTTTCTCTTTTGTTTCTTTTTGAGACAAGATCTCACCTTGTAGCCCATACTGCCCTGGAGCTCACTCTGTAGCCCAGGCTGGTCTTAAGCCCTTGGTAATCCTCCTACTTCTGCCTCCTGAGTGCTAGAGTTATAGTATGAGCCACCCAACTTAGATTCTTTAAAAAAAAAAAATTCTTAAGTCATTCTTTTATTTTGTTTAACATCTTTTTGCAAGGAAGAAGACCTTAGCATATGTCCTTACTTGACCATGTTTATTATAGCTAAGAAATGTATTGTCAGTGGTTCTAAGAATGGACATTCAATCCAACCCTCTATAGCCTATATAATAGTACTCATTAGATTAATTCTCATTAAGAAACACTTTTAAAATTTAGTTTCCAAAATAAATAAATATTGGTGAGTTTCTATAGTTTTGCAATCTTTGGAAAGCAGCTATGACAGCTTTTTGCTTTTTAAAACATTAACTTATGTGTAAGTGTTTTGTTTGCATGTGTGTCCATGACCCACGTGCATGCTTGGTACTTACACAGGCTAGAAGTGAGCATTGGATCCAATGGCAATGGAGTTACAGATGATTGGGAGCCACCATGTTGGTACTGGGAAGCAAGCCTGGGTCTTCCGGAAAAGCAGCCACTCCTCTTTCTCTCTTTTATATTCGTCTCTCATATATTGCATCCCAGCCTCAGTTTCCCCTCCCTCTCCTCTCCCAGTGTCTCTCCCTCGACTCCCCCTCTCCCCCAGATCCACCCCTCACTCCGCCTCACCTCAGAAAAGAGCATGCCCCTTAGGGACATCAACTAAACATGGTTTAACCAGCTACAATTAGAGCAGGTATACACCATCACCTCAAGGCTGGATGAGGCAGCGCAGTAGGCATGCACGTCCCACAAACACGCAAAAGAGTCTGGGACAGCCCTGCTCCTGCTGTTAGGATTCCCACAAGAAAACCAAGCCACTCAGCCATAGCACATATGCAGGGACCTAGGTTAGACTCTTACAGGCTCTCTGATCCAGACCAGCTGCTTCTGTGGGCTATGTTATCATGGTGTCCTGGATCCCTCTGGTTCCTCCAGGACTCCCTGAGCTCCCCCTAACGTTTGGCTGTGGCACTCAGAATCTGCTCCCATTAGTTGCTGGATGAAGTCTCACTGTTCTCTCTGATGACAGTTCTGCTAGGCTCCATCCCAGCATACTCTACAGACAGAACTAAGTGTTAAGTTGAAGGTTTTGTGGCTGGGTTGGTGTCCCAATCCTTCCACTTGAGAGCAACCAGGCTCCTAACCACTGAGCCATCCTCCCCAGCCAGAAGCTCTTTGCTTTTTAAGAAATAAACCTAACATGAAGCAAGTGTATGGTAAGAAAAGTGAATTAAGAATAAATTTATGATATACTGTATGGTAAATAGTAGGTAAATCTTTTCTTTTTCATTTTTTTCCGAGTGAAGGCTAACAGCAAACTCAGTGCTTCTTCTGACTTAAAACTTTAGTATAAATAACTTCCTTATGTAAAGTTTTTACATTACATTTTATTAAAAACTTCTTGTATGCTGTTTAAAACATAATTTTAGCCAAGTCTAGATCAAAGCATTTGGAATTTATAGTAATTTATTTTATATGTTTAAGTTCAGTTCACAGAGCCTACTTTGTTTCTTTTTTAATGACAGATATATTCTTTTTAATAATTTATTCAGATTACCTCTTAATTGTTATCTCCTTGCTTGTCTGCTCCCATTCCATGCTCCCTCCCTTTTATACCCTATTCTTCTCCCATAGGTCTGAGACAGAAGGGGACCTCCTCCCCCACCATATGGTCACAGCTTATCAAGTCTCATCTTGATAGTCTTCTATTCTTTCTCTGAGTGCTACCAGGCCTCCCTACCAAGGGGAAGTGGTCAAATATGGGGCACCAGAGTTCATGTCAGAGTCAGTCCCCACTCTTCAAACAACTGTGGAGAATGTCTTGTCCCATGGCTAGATCTGAGTAGGGGTTCAATATTAACTGCATGTATTGTCCTTGGTCAGTGCAGTATTTTGAGCAGACCCCTCTGGATCCAGATCTGCCCATTATGATGTTCTTCTTGTAGGTTTCTAGGACCCTCTGGGTACTTCTGTTTCCCCATTCTCCCATACTTCTCTCACCTAGAATCCCAGTAGGAAGTCCTCACATCTATCCCAATCTCCTGGTAAGTGAAGACTTTCAGGGGATATCCCTGTTGGGCTAGTGTCCAATTATAAGTGAGTATATACCATGTGAGTCTTTCTGAGTCTAGGTTAACTCACTTAGTATGACCATTTCTATAGTTCCATCCATTTGCCCACAAATTTCAGGATTTCCTTGTTTTCAATAGCTGAGTAGTATTCCATAGTGTAAATGTACCACAGTTTCTTAGTCCATTCTTCAAACGAGGGACATTTAGGTTGTTTCCAGGTTCTGGCTATTATGAATAAGGCCGCTATGAACATGGTTGATCATACGTCCTTGTTGTGTGGTGGAGCACCTTCTGGATATAATCCAAGGAGTGAAATAGCTGGGTCTTGAGGTAGCCCTATTCCAAGTATTCTGAGAAAGCACCATATTGATTTCCAAAGTGGTTGTACAAATTTGCACTCACACCAACAATGAAGGAATGTTCCCCTTTCTCCACATCCTTGCCAGCATGTACTGTCACTTGAATCTGATGGGTATAAGATAGAATCTCAGAGTTGTTTTGATTTGCATTTCTCTGATGACTAAGGACATTGAGTGTTTCTTTAAGTGTTTCTCAGCCATTCCATATTCCTCTGTTGAGAATTTTCTGTTTAATTATGAGCCCCATTTCTTATTTGGGTTATTTGGTTTGGTGGTGTTTAATTTCTTGAACTCTTTCTATATTTTGGATATTAGACCTTTGTCAGATGTAGGGTTGGTGAAGATATTTTCCCAGTCTCTGGGCTGTTGCTTTGTTCTGTTGACAGTGTCTTCTGCCTTACAGAAGCTTCTCAGCCTCATGAGGTCCCATTTCTTAATTGTTGACCTTAAGGCCTGGGCTGTTGGTGTTCTTTTCAGGAAGTTGTCTCCTGTGCCAATGTGTTCCAGGCTCTTCCCACTTTTTTCTTCTAACAGATTTAGTGTCTCTGGTATTATGTTGAGGTCTTTAATCCATCTAGACTTGAGTTCTGTGCATGGTGATAAGTATAGGTTTATTTGCGTTTTTCTACATGTAGACATCCAGTTAGACCAGCGCCATTTATTGAAGATGCTATCCTTTTTTATTGAATAGACTTAGCTTCTTTGTCAAAAATCAAATGTCTATATGTGTATAGATTTATTTCTGGGTCTTTGATTCAATTCCATTCATCAACCAGCCTGTTGCTATGCCAGTACAATGCTGTTTTAATTACTGTTCCTCTATAGTACAGCTTGATATCAAGTATGGAGATTACTCCGGAGGATCTTTTATTGTACAGGATTGTTTTAGCTATTCTGGGTTTTTTGTTTTTCCATATGAAGTTGAGAATTGATCTTTCAATGTCTCTAAAAAATTGTGTAGGTATTTTGATAGGATTGCATTGAATCTGTAAATTGCTTTTGGTAAGATGGCCATTTTTACTATGTTAATTCTCCCAATCCTCAAACAAAGGAGAGCTTTCCATCTTCTGATGTCATTTTCAATTGCCTTCTTCAGAAATTTGAAGTTTTTTTCAAACAAGTCTTTCACTTACTTCATTAGAGTTATTACTAGATATTTTATATTGCTTGTGGCTATTGTGAAGGTTGTAGTTTCCCTAATTTCTTTCTTTGCACAATTGTCATTTGTATACAGGAAGGCTACTGACTTTTTTGAGTCAATTTTGTATCCAGTCACTTTGCTGAAGGTGTTTATCAGCTGTAGGAGTTCACTGGTGGAAATTGGAAGTCACTTATGTACACTAGCATATCATCTGCAAATAGGGATAATTTGACTTGCTCATTTCCCATTTAGATCCCCTTGATGTCCTTTTGTTGTCTTATTGCTCTAGCTAGAACTTCAAGAACTATGTTGAAGAGATATGGAGAAAGTGGGCAGCCTTGCCTTGTTCCCGATTTTAGAGGAATTTCCTTGAGTATCTCTCCATTTTATTTGTGGATAGGTACTGTTTGAATTTTTTTTTTTTTGTCATGGAATATCTTGCTTTCTCCATCAATGGTTATCGATAGTTTTGCTGGGTATAGAGGTCTGGCCTGGCATCTGTGGTCTCTTAGGGTTTGCAGGACCTCTGACCAGGTCCTTCTGGTTTTTAGGTCTCTGTTGAGAAGTTGGGTGTAATTCTGATAGGTTTGTCATTATATGTTATTTGGCCCTTTTTCCTTGCTGCTTTTAATATTTTTTCTTTGTTCTGTGTATTTTGTGTTTTAATTACTATGTGATGGGAAGTTTTTCTTTTCTAGTCTATTCTATTTGGTTTTCTGTAGGCCTCTTGGATGTTTATAAACATCTCTTTCTTTAAATTGGGGACATTTTCTTGTATGATTTTTGTTGAAAATATTTTCTGGTCCTTGGAGTCAGGCATCTTCTCTTTCCTCAATGCCTATTATCCTTAGGTTTTGTCTTTTCCTGGTTTCCTTGATTTCTTGGATGTTTTGTGTCAGGAATGTTTCCAGATTTAGCCTTTTCTTTGATGGTTGCTTCAAAATCTACGAGTCCTGAGATTTGTTACTCCATCTCTTGGAATCTGCTAGAGAAGCTCACCTCTGTGTTGCTTGCTTTCTTCTCTAAGCTCTGTCATTCCCGTTTTTCTTCTGTCTGTGCCTTTATCATTGTTTCCATTTTCATCTTCAGATCTTGAACTATTTTATTGATTTCCTTCATCGGATTGTTTGTATTCTCCTGAATTTCTTCCAGTGCCTCTTGATAGGCCTCTTTTATGTCTTTCACCTGTTTGGCTGTGCTTTCCTGCATTTGTTTATGGACTTTATTTGTTTCCTCCATTATCATCTTCATTACTAAGGATTTGAAGTCATTTTCTTGTATTTCCATTGTGTTTGAGTTCTCTGGGTTACTTTCTTTGGAAGAACTGGGAACTGGAGATGCCATATTGGTTTGGTTTTTGTTGTTTATGTTTTTTATGCTAGCCTTTAGTCATCTTGCTTTCTCTGATGTTGGGAGGTAGCTTCCGGTGTCCTGCACTGGTCGTTGAGATCAGTTTGTTAGTGAGTTATTATAGGTCTAGAGCCTTTGCCTGTGGTCATCAGGGTATTCTTCCCTGAGACAGGCAGGTGACCTGGTTTCAGCTCCTAGAGACTTTGATCCACACCCTGGGCTCCCCACTGGGTCAGCTGAGGTAGGTCCTGGTGCTCTGCAGCTCTAGTATGGGTTTGAGGTAGTGTATGTAGAACTGGTTATCTTGTCTTTGGCTGGGCTCTGAATACCCTGCCCTCGGGCCCTGGGGCTTTGGGTCCTAGGCTCAGATCACCCTAGAGTCCCTGAACCCCTGCTGGCTTCTAGTAGTTTTTTAGGTTTCTGCCTGCTCCAACCAGGTAGTAGAGCCTATGTCCTGCCTGCCAGAGAGAGCAGCTACTACCTCCTGATTGTTGTTGTTTTGCTAGATTCCTGCCCTTTCCCTTCTGGCCTCCCCAGCCTCTCCTGAGAGTGTGTGAGTCCCTGACGGCCTGTGGAGCCTGGCTAGGCTGGGTCCCTTGTAACCTATTGTACCAAGACAATTGTCTGGGGCCCGCAGCTAGGCTCTTGCCTGGGCCCTGCTTAGACAGTGCCACTGTGGCTGGACAATTTGTCCACAGCCATCTGGGCCCCCGTGTGGCACCTGGGCTTTCTGTGGACTGGCATGGGGCAGGTGGGTGCGGGTGGGGGTGTCTGAGGTCAGATCCACCCACTTCTCCGATATTTTCCTAGGCCAGGATGCTTCCCTTCTGCGAAGATTTCAGTCCCATATACCGATAAGCAGGGCCACAGCTGGCAGCTCGCAGCTGGCAGCTCGCAGGTAGGGTCTGGACCAGGCTCTGGAGACTAGGCTGCCATCCTCCGTGGGCTGCTGGATGACTGGAGGTCAGATCCGCCTGTGGTCCTCACTATGCAGATCTTTCTCATCCACTGATCCCCAGCTCTCATGGTCCATGGCTCCCAGTAGCGTCTCTGGGCTCAGACCACCCCACTGTGGATGGGTGTCTCCAGTCTCAGACTGCGCCACTGTGGCTGGGAAACGTATCCACAGCCATCTGGGCCCCCATGTGGCACCTGGTCTTTCTGTGGACTGGTGTGTGGCGCATGGTGGAGGTGTGTCTGAGGACAGATCCACCCGCTTCCCTGAGATTTCCCTAGGCCAGGAGCTCTGATGTTTCATTGCTGGGATCTCTCTCACCCAGAGATCTCCAGCTCTTGTGGTCCGGTCTGTGGCTCTCAATAGCATCTGTGGTCTCCTCTCTGCAGCTCAGACACCGCTGTCTTAGAATCCATCTTGGAATTCCATCTTGGAATCTAGATCCTCCAATTCCCCTTTAGGGGTTACTCTCTTTCAGAGGGATGATGGACATAAATATTTATGTATTTGGAAACTTTCTCTTTGACCTTAATTGCTATCTGAATAATTTCTTCACCCAAACCTCCTGATGACCACAGACCCACCAACTCCCAGCTGTCCAACCCAACACTATCCCTTTTCAGCCCTACTTTGTTTCTTAAACTGTACCCACAGCACCTAGTGCAGTAGAGTTGCTCAGTTACTTGGGGAAGAAGTGGGTCGAATGTGTGAGTGGACACGACTCATGAGTCACAATTTTCAGATCTGTGCTGGCTCCAGTGTTAGAGAGAATACGGTATTCTGTTACTTGTGTCTGCCTTGTACCCCTGACATGCTGCTTCTACAAGTTATTTATTATACAAGGAATTATTAATTGGAGTACTGCCCCTGACAATTCAGAAAATCAGGAAGGAATATATAATACTTTGCAGATTGGAAATCTGAATCCATTTCATATTTATATATTTTACTCTGACCCCCTGAAATCAGATTAATGATAATAGGATGCAACTACAATGTGTATTTCAGAATCTTTTACATGTTTGAGGCAGTACTTAGAGAAATCTGCTTCACGGTGAACAAAGGGTACTCTGTGCAGTTGATGAGAGAGGATGAAAGGCAGAGGAGACGGCACACTTCCATCAGCGGATTCATGAATCGAGTCCTAATTGATAATTCACATTCAAAATTAAATAATCGAAATAAGAGGATGCCAGAAGATTACAGTACGTTAGGAATGATGTCATTGCTTCTGCAGTTCTTTCAATGTGAAGAAACAACTGCTGGCTAATGAAAGAGTTGCCAATTTGTGTAAGAAATTATTGAAAGGTGTCCAAGAGAAGAGATATTAATTAAAGAGAAGCCTTGAGTTTGACAGTTGTAGATGACACAGATCGTACTTGAACAGAAATAGAAGTGTGTTCCTACCGTGATCAAGATGATTAGGATAAAGTGCATGTTGAAGCCTTATATCCCACTGGTTGAAGTTTCTGAGCTGTAGTAAAATTTGTAAATGGGCCAGGGATTTATTATAAACATAGACACAATAGTTATTCTGTACAGCATTTAATTCTAGAAGTAATTGTTGGATTATTTGAGGGAGAGCCAGAGAAAAAGAAATGAAGAGAAAGAAAAGGCGGCTGTGTGTGTACCCCTCTGTTAACTAGTGCAGGAGAAGGCTTCTGCCCGCGGATGTGTGTACCC
>OU015742.1:107339536-107351929 GCA_907169655.1 Acomys percivali | reverse complement strand
TGTGTGTGTGTGTGTGTATGTGTGTGTATGTGTGTGTGTGTGTGTGTGTGTGTGTGTGTGTGTGTGTGTGTGTATGGATGCACACTGACTGCTTTAGCACCGCAGATCCATTCTGTGTTCATCCTTCTAGCCCCTCAGTGTATAACCTGAATGCTCATCTTCTTCAGTTTACTGTTCTCTAACATTTTACGTAGACAGCACGTGTAGTAGCAATGGAGGCCCTTTCTCTGAGGATGTTATACAGAAGCTGCTGTCGCCAAGTTGATGGTATGTGAAGGATCCAGTTATCAGTGTTGTAAGGAAATTTGTCAGTTGAAAAAGATATTGAAGCCATTGATTTAATATCATATATAAGATTTTTGTATTTTGCTTGCTTTGTTATTGTACCCTAAGTTCTTTAAAGATAAAAAAGATATTTTGGCTCATCTATGTGTATGCTGTTTGTATGGAGGCACTGGCATGCAATATTGCATGCAAGGAGACCAGAGAACAATTTTTTGGAGTGAGGTGTCTCTTTTTACTTGTGTATGTCTTCCAAGAATTGTCTCAGGTCACCAGGTCATGTGACAAGTGCCTTTACCACTGAGCCATTTTGCTTGCCACACACCTCTGAACTTTATCCAAGTCAATAGCTATTGGCATTTATTTTTTAATTTCTAAAAGTTTGAGTCAGGAGCTGGGTGTGGTGGTACATGCCTGTAAACTCAGCACTCAGGGAGGCAGAAACAGGCAGATCTCTGCGTTTAGGGCCAGCTTGGTCTACAAATTGAGTCCACAACAGCCAAGGCTACACAGAGAAACCTCGTCTTGAAAACAAAAATAAAAACAAAACAAAACAAACAAAAAATATTTGAGTCAGAGTTTCTCCAAGGAGCTCAGGATAGCTGTAAATGAACTTGGTAGACCAGGAAGACCTTGACCTTGCTACTCTACCTCAGCATCCCTAGTAGCCAGGGTCACAGGCCTGCACGGCTTTGGTCAGCTGCTGCTGTTGGCGTTTTTGTTAGGATGACAGTGTTATTTTATGAAAAAAATTTTGTGCTGTTTAAAAATAAAACATGTTTAAAAATGTTAACTGAATAATCTTTGGTTTTTATCCCCTCACACATCTCCCCTTTAGTATTTAGTGGACTGCATCCCTTACCCAACCTTCAAGGCCAGCCCCAGGCTGACATTCTATCTTTCCATCCTTCTCCAGTCTGAGCTCTGCCAATGGAAGGTAAGACTGAATCTGCTCATCTGTGGCTCTCTAAGCCCATGTACTCCCTGTTTCTGCTGTTGTTCCCTTGGGCTTGGCTTTTGTGGAGCAAACCAAGTAAATAACAAACTGCCCATCATAGGACATTCATGTCAGCTTTCATTTGCACCCACACATCTCCAGGATCTCTTGTGTGGATAACAGGAATTAACGGTTCTCACTGTGGTTTGCAGCACTTGTGCTAAGTGCAAAGTTGGACACTGTACTTTGGGACATAGTAGTCTGTAGCATGCTGAGGGCCATTGTAGTTTTCCTCGGTAGCACGGTCTATTTTACTTTTATTTTTATCTTTTAAAAAAGATTCATTGACTTAAAGATTATTATTATCCAGCACTCAAGGTATTTTTAGAGGCTAATTAGGGAGGCAGGTCACCTTTGATTTAGTGAATGGTCTAAAAGAGTGCTCACTGAAAAGCAAGTAAGAAGTGCTAATTTTGGGGATTAGACATTCTTGCTTCCCTTAGATTTTCAGGATTCTTTTGTCTTGGTGTTTCAGAGTATTTTATTTCTTGGTATTTATGGAATAAGCTGCTATCTTAAGACAGCAGTTGATACTACTAAGTTTGTAAAATCGCTTTAGTTATAACTAATAGTACATACATGCAGTCTGGCTACGATGCAGATTATAACTTAATAAAAGCATCTGACAGACATTATTCCTAAACTATTAAAAAATCAGTTATACAGAGCAGGCTTATTATACAGAATTTCACTTATCAACACAATTCTGATGTAGGAATTTCTATACTACAATTTTAGGTCAAGTTTATTGTGTTAAATTCACAGAAATAAGATGGTATGCATTTTCAGTGGTAGTTGTAGATATCTGTAAGGAAGACCTCCGTCCAGATGGCACATTCCACTCCTCACAGGTCAGTCTGCTCCACTACCCTCCTCTTAGGACTGACCCTCTTTTCTTTGATGCGCATTCACTTGCGGTTCATAGTGGGTCATGTGCCAGTTGTTCTTTACAGGGTAGGTGGATAGCTTCTTGCTCTGAACGTGCCTTTCTGGAACTTCGTCCATGTCATTCTGAGTATTGGTGCTGCTCTGTGCTTCCATGGCTGCTGGGGTGACAGTGAACTCACAGTTGTCCTTCCTCAGCCTCCTGGTGATGGCGTTAGAGCTGCACCGCTTAGTCACGTGGTCCCCCCCCCCCCCATTCTTTTTTCTTTTGAGACAGGCTTTCTCTGTGTAGCCCCAGCTGTTCTGGAACTCACTGTGTAGACCAGTCTAGCTTTGAACTTACAGAGATCTGCCTGCCTCTGCCTCCTGAGTGCTGGGGTTAATGTTGTGCCCCACCATGAGTGGTGCTTCATTTCTGTTTATTTATGAACAGTGCAACCTTATGTGACTAGAGTCCCTTTAAAAACGTCATTTGTTGAAGTTCCCTTGGGTCAGTTCCAGATTTTTGTATGTTATATACCTTTTTGTGGAAATAAATTTTTCTTTTTCTTGGGTGACTCCTGTGTTGTAAGCTAAATGTAGATTGAACTTTATAAGTGTGTGTGTGGTAAGCTGCTCTCCAGCGTAGGTATATCATTGTACAGTTCGGATAACAATCTGTGGGGGTTCTAATTATTCCATGTTCTGGCATTGTTGATCCATTTGGGCTTATTTTGGCCATATATTTAGCTACCTAAGTAGTCTCCACTTCTGGAGTTTCTATTGTGTACTCTCTTGAGCTAATGCAACATTCTTTTAATTCCTGTAGCTTTATTGGAAGTCTTTAAGTGGGAACATGTACGTCTGTTTATCCTTTCCACAGTTGTTTGGGCTATTTTAAGTTATTTGTATTTTAGGACCAGCTTTTCATATGTTACCCAAGTCCTATTCAGTAGGACCTATTGGAGCCTCAGTGAGCCCAGAGTCCAATATGTAGAGAAGTATATGTCTTAATAGCATCACGTCTCTTCCCTGACTCCAAACTTGTGACCTGTTGGCACAAATGCTCGGAATGTTGTGAGTGACAGCGTCTTGTCCCACACATTTGGATATGGAATGCCCAGCCTGTGTGTATTATGTCTTTGCCTGGCCAGTCCTCCTCATCTTTTTCCTTCCTGTTACTGTCCCGTTCTCTCTCTCTCTTTGGATATAGCAGTGGCTTTAGTAAAGTGTTTACACCTTTCCCTCAACTATAAAAACCTTTTTCTTAGGATTTATTTTGAGAATTCATGTGTTTTGGACCTAAACTCTTTATAAGATGTATATTTTCTCCCT
This sequence comes from Acomys percivali, assembly GCA_907169655.1. Taxonomy (NCBI): domain Eukaryota; kingdom Metazoa; phylum Chordata; class Mammalia; order Rodentia; family Muridae; genus Acomys; species Acomys percivali. Next base: position 107,348,451 of record OU015742.1, on the reverse strand, counting down.
AACTACCTTTTATCATTTTTACTAATCTTTGTCAACCCAGTGTCACAAGAGTTCTGTACTATGCTTTATACTGATTGATTTTCATGTTTTTGTGTGGTGTGCATATTTTACATGCGTGAGTACATGTGTCCATGTTTCTACATGCATGTGGATGCCTGTGGTTAATACCAGGCATCATCCTCAACCATTTTTCCACCTTGTTCATTGAGATAGGGTGTCTTAGTCAAACCCAGAGCTCACCCATGAGGCCAGTCTGTTTGTGCAGTAAAGACTTTTACCATGGAGCCATTTGTCCAGTCCTGAGCTTGCTTGCTTTCTTCCTTCCTTCCTTCCTTCCTTCCTTCCTTCCTTCCTTCCTTCCTTCCTTCCTTTCTTTCCTTTATTTACTTATTTATTTTTGAGACAGGGTTTCTCTGTTTAGCCTTTGCTATCCTGGACTCACTGTGTAGGCCAGGCTGGCCTCAAACTCACAGCGATCTGCCTGCCTCTGCCTCCCAAGTGCTGGTTTTAAAGGTGTGTGCCACCATGCCTGGCCCTGGGCTTTCTTTTAAGTGTATAAACCTTTAGGTTTTATACTTATGCTTGTCATTGATTTTGAGTCGGTATTTGTTTAGAATATTGCTTTTGAAACCCCACAGATCTCAAATGTTCTTCTGTCATCTGATAAAATAATACCCCCTTCTTCTGCAGTGCCCTTGTACTTTTGTCAAAATTCATTGTCCAGCTGGGTGCAGTGGCTCATGCCTCTAATTCCAGCACTCAGGGAGGCAGAGGCAGGCAGATCTCTGTGAGTTCGAGGTCAACCTGGTATACAAAAACATTGTACAGAGAAACAAAGGCTACACAGAGAAACTCTGTCTTGGGGGGAAAATCATTGTCCATATACTGATAAGGCACGTTCTGGACTTAGGCTGTTCTGTTCTGAACATAGATTACTGTATTCTGAAGCATTTTCCATTTTTATAGAAAATAAATCTTGAGGGCTTGGTAGGGCTTTGTGATTAAAACACATGTTGTACAGGCTTGAGGACCAGATTCCCAGACTGTCTTAGAACTGGACACAGTAGCACAAGCTCCTGTAGTCCTAGTGTGTCCCTAATGAAAGATGGCAGGTGGGGACAAGCCAAGCTCCAGAAGCTCAGGGGTCAATTAGCCTGCCCAACAGCTTTAAGGAGATGCCATCTCAAAAAGACAGCAGAAGGGCCAGGAACCCACACCAAAGTCTGCCCTCCACACGCCCTTTCATGAGTGTTCCACAGTTCCACATGAACATGTACACACACACACACACACACACACACACACTGATAAACCTTAAAATCAAGTAGAATGAATATTACAATTTTTCATTTCAAAATGGTTTTGGAAATGCAAGGTTCTTTGTATTTCCATAAATCTTAGGATCAACTTGTCATTTTAAAAAAGCGTCTCATCTTTTGCTCCTTTTTTGTATTTAATATATTGTTATTAGGCTTTTTTATATCATTCATTCAATGTTAATATATTTTGATTATAAATTATATTTTAATACCTGATTATTTATTGTCAGCATGTAAATAGGTTTTGCTGTTGATGCTGAAACCATTATAAGCTCATTTTTGAGATAAAATTGTTTATAATTTCATAGAACGTTGTATACAGAAAATTATATATCCAGTGAATGACAGTTTTAGTTCTTTCTACCCAACCCAAATTGTATTTATTTTTATTGCCTTAGCACATGGACTAGGATCTTGAAGAGTGTTGTGAGTAGACATTCTTATCTCAGATCGTAAAAGAAGTGAGTGCATTCACAAATAAGTATAGTTTTAGCTGTGCGTTTTCAGAATTGCCTTGTGTCACAGTGATTCCTTTCTATTCCTAGCTAGTTGAGAACTGTTTTCTCTTATTTAGCTATTTTTTTTTTAAAGTCAAGGAAAAGTGTTAGATTTGGTTACATACTTTCTTTCATCAACTGCAATGATTATGTAGTTTTTCTTTTTTAAGTTTTATCATCACAATGGATTTTTGTTTGTTTGGTGTTGTTTTTTGAGACAGGGTTTCTCTTTGTAGCCCTGGCAATCCTGGATTTGCTTTGTAAACCAGGCTGGCCTTGAACTCACAGAAATCCACCTGCCTCTGCCTCCTTGAGTGCTGGGATTACAGGTGTGCACCAATGTGCCTACCTAGCACAATGGATTTTAAAAACACATACCAAGGTATTTATTAATTTAATTTAATTATATAATTTCTCCTTCCATTTTCTCCCTTCAACCCCTCCCATGGCCTTCTTGTTTGCTTTTCAAATTCATGTCCTCCTTTTCTTTCTTTATTATTGTTACACACACACACACACACACACACACACACACACACACACACACACACCACAGCCTTCACAGTCTGTTTAGTGTTGCTTATATCTATATGATTTTAAGACTGACCGCTTGGTGTCAGATAACATATGACTAATCATAGTCAACAAAGCACTATGGATAGTTATTGACTAATTTTGGCATATTTAACCTATTCTGCATCCCTGGGGGATGTGCTTCAGTTATCACGATGAATTGTCATTTGTATATGTCACTGGATTCAATTTATTAAAGTTTTGGTGAGAATGTTGTCTGTTATGTTGGCTTATATTTTTCTCTAGTATGTTTTTGGACTTTGTATTGTAGTAAATGCAAACAAATAGAATAAATTGAGAAGTAAGTACTTTATGAATATCCATGAAGAATTTGTGTTATTTCTTCTTTAACTGTTTGGTGAATTTTGCTAGTGAAACCCTCTTGGATCCGAAATTTTCTTTGTAGGAAGGTTTTACAGAATAAATTAAATATCCTTAATAGACATTTTGAGCTTATCCATGTCATCTCATGTGACTGTTGCTAATTTTAATATCCATTTTAAGTTGCAGTGTTTATTGGCATAAAAATTTATATAATATTCCCCCATTTTTTATAATATCTGTAAAATCTTTAGTAGTAATATCATTTAATATTTACTGGTTTAGTAGTTTATCTCCTTCCTGCTTTTTCCTCACCAGCCTGGTTAGTGGCTTATCAGTTTCTTTTTCTTCTTTAATTAATTAATTAATTAATTAAAGTAATTTATTCAGATTACATCTCAATTGTTTTCCCCTTACTTGTATCTTCCCATTCCCCCCTCCCTCCCTCTTTCACCCTATTCCCCTCCTCTAGACCCGTGACAAAAGGGAACCTCCTTCCCCACCATATGATCACAGCCTATCAAGTCTCATCCTGGCAGTCTGCTTACCCTTCCTCTGAGTGCCACCAGGTCTCCCCACCAAGGGGAAGTGGTCAAACGGGGCACCAGAGTTCATGTCAGAGTCAGTCCCTGCTCTCCACACAATTGTGAAGAATGTGCTGTCCATTGGTTAGATCTGGATAGGGGTTCTAGGTTTACTGCATGCATTGTCCTTGGTTTGTACAGTACTTTGAACTGACCTGCCTGGGTCCAGATCTGCCAGCCTTGATGGAGTTTGTTAGTTTCTTAATATTTTCAAAGAACCAGCTTTTGGTTTCATCTGTCCTTGTTATTGTTTCCAGTTTTACTGCTTTTCCTTTTGATCTTTAATTTTCTTCGTTTCTTTGTATCTTTCTTTTTACATTGAACTTTGTTTTATTTTATTTTTTCTGGTTTATTGCAATAGAAAATGAAGTGTTGTGGTGGTGCATGCCTTTAATCCCAGCACTTGGGAGGCCGAGGCAAGCCTTGTCTAAAGAGTGAGTTCCAGGACAGCTAGTGCTACACACAAAGAAACCCTGTCTTGGAAAAAAAAAAAAAAAGAATGAAAGAAAAAGAAAATGGAGTTCCTGATGTGATAGCTTCATGCTTTTCTGATCTTAGCCTTGGGTACTATGATTATCAATCATTAGCATATTTAACTGCATTCTGCAACTTTTGCTGGGTTGTGCTTATTTTATCTATGATGGTTTCAAATTTTCCTTTAGAATTCTTTTTCATATGTAGGTTATTTAGAAATATCTCATTTAATCTCTAGAATTCTGTTGGGTTTTGTTACCTTTTATTGATTTTGAATTTCATTGTAGGGACTAGTCTTCATAGGATTTAAATCACTTGAAGTTCTTGAGTTCTGTTTGATGGCTAAGGATAGGAATGCTCTTAGCAAGTGTTTTCTGCGCACCCAAAAGAATGTGTGCTCTGCTGTCACATGGTGGTGTGCTTTGTAAATAACAGTAAGTCAAATTGGTTGGTACGTTGTTCAGATGTGACATACTGCTTTGTATTTCTGTCCACCTGTCACTGTGGATGTTTAGACAGGGTCACTAAGTTCTTTAAGTGTGGTTACGAGTTTGTGTTAAGAGTGTGCCCTATTTTTATTCATTTATGTTGTTATATTAGTAGTTGAGAGGCTGTAGAAACAGAAGACTGCAATTTTAGATCTACCTTGTTTTACTACTTCATTAGCTTTTGCTTCATATATGTTGAAGTTCTATTGCTAGATTTAAAAAACCATGTAGCAGTATAACATCTCCATACCTTGTCCTTAGGATATTGTTTGTTCTGAAATCTACTTTAATTGATACTAATGTACTATGGTACATCTTTTCTTTTTTAATTTTTAAGATTTATTTATTTATTAAGTATACAGTGTTTTTCCTGTATGCTAGAAGAGGGCTCCATATCTCAGTATAAATGATTGTGAGCCACCACATGGTTGCTGGGAATTGAACTCAGGACCTTTGGAAGAGCAGCCAGTGCTCTTAACCTGTGATCCGTCTCTCCAGCCCTGTATATATTTTCTTATTCTTTTTTTTTTAACCTATTAGGGTCTTTATATTTATAGTGAATTTTGTATAGCAGCATGTAACTAGATCTTACTTTTAATTCTAAAAGCCTTTATTTTTACTTGATGTGTTTATATCATTTATGCTTAATGTGATTATTGATGTATTGGACTGACCAGTGCATAAATATATCTACCATCTTGTGGTGGTATATAATTCATATTATTGAAAACATATGTGTCTAGTATCTTTGGATTTAGGCCTATTCTCCTTTTTGCAAGATTATGGCACTGAGAAAAGTATCCTTGTGTCTAAAAGGAAGCAGGTTTACAAAGATAACCTTTTCAGAATAATACAGAAGGTATTTTAACATTCCAGTCTGACTTCAGAATGAAGAGTGTTCAGAAAAGTAGGTCTTTACTGGAATTGTGCATAGGGCCTATATATGGTCTGTGTAGCCTTGTCCTTTATTATTCTGGCCATTAAAGACAGAATGACCTTACGCGTAGGGTATTTCTGATAGAAGTTGGCATAAAACCAAGGAAAACCCTTTTTTAGTCCAGTTCACCAGAGAGAAGAACCTGTTTAATAAAGAGGATACCAACTCATGCGTGAGTTACTTTATAATATTTAATATAGCTTCCATGGCAGTCTGCCATGGCACAGACCCTTTGTACTCCAGACTATTCTTTTCATTATTGGTCATTTTATGGCCACTCGAGATGACCCAGCTATTCTAGATCAGATCTGGTTCATGGCAGCTTTCGAGGCATGATCTAACTTCCTTGATCACTGGCTCATTGCGCTGCCTCGAGGGAACACAACTGTGATGAAATATTTTATCCTGAGAAATATAGCCACTTCTTGGTTTCTAGCATATGACATTCATATTAACTAGTATCCATTGATAATTACTGTCTCTGTTCCTTCCTATATGTAGATATTTATTTCTGTGTCATATATGACTCTTCTATATCTTAAAATTATAAAGACTTTTGTGTGACATAAACAGCCTAGTCTTTCATAGTAGAGTTTTAAAAATACTGTTCCCAGACTGCTATGAAACCTCCAGCTCATTGAAATCCTTTTTCACATTCCAGATTTAAGTAAGATAATCATCTTTGGATTCTTTAGCCAGTTCTATATCAGAATATGAAAAAAAAAAAAAGAAACCAAACACACTAGTGATGTTGCTTTGATATTTACCTGTTGACACCATCCCTGTTAATATCACTAGAACATACCCTCCCCACCAAAACCCTTCTTTTTCTGTAAAGTAAAGGGAACAAATATTTTGGTAGGATTATGTCTTTAGACATGGAAAATTACATCCACTAAAAAAATAAACAACTTCGCTAAAAATATGGCAAAATCAGAGAATGGATGCTATGGGATTTGAGACGTTCCAGAGGATTACAGAGATATGGGATTTCAGATGAAGACCAAGGATATCTAATTTGTGAGGTGAATAAAGAGGTCGGGGGCGGGGGAGGGACAGACAGACAGACAGACAGCGAGCGAGCGCTCATTTGAGGAAAAAGAGAAAATGACTCAAAGGTTTAAAATGCATTCTGAGTAAAATCTGTCCTCTTTCCCCTCCTTGGGCCTTAGGAATTGGATTCCTTCCCTATTATTGTTTGTCTCAGTGGTAAGCCCCTGTTTGACAGTGGTTGTATTTAGTGCATAGAAAAGTTGCAAACCATCTCTCATTAGTTCTTTCTTTGTACTTATGCCTAACCCTCTCCTTCTGGAGAAATGCCAGTTTGCCACTAAATTTAAATAAATAAGAACATGTCTCATCAATAGGGGTGGCAAATTTAGCCCCTCTTTAGAGCACTGAGCAATTTATGACCATATGTTAAATACCATAAAACAGCTTTAAAGAGTTGGTCCCTGGCCATTGCCAGATTGCACCGTAGGAGTGCAGCAGCGCGGCGAGGGACTGGGAATGTTTCCTCCGGCCGTTGGAGGCCTCAGCAGCGCACTGATGTCACAGCCAAAGGGGCCTGTTTTCAAACATTCCCTTTATAAAGGTGAGATCCCACAAGATCCCACTTGGCATTTGGGTACAGAGAAAGCAAGACTTTTTTCTGACTCTTATGGGTCAAAATTAGTATGGAAGTGTTGTGTGGGAGACCGAGCCGCTTGGCAGCAGTGTGTGCCGAAGCTAGTCTAGGAATAGGTAATAGATGACCTGCTTGCTCATGCCTTTTCTTGGAGCATGAACTGGGGCTTTTACTTGGTACCAGTCAACCAAATACCACATTTCTCACTCATTTTCTTCTTGCCAACTTTCATGGAATTAATATTAATGTTACAACAATTTAAAATTTTCATACTAAAGAGCTGCCAGCTGTAAGGATTCCTTTTCTTCCAGGAGTGTGACTCATTATTTGGTGAACTCCAAATATTAGTTTTTCTTTTTAAGCATCATCAGTGCCTGTGACTCACACATGGCATATCATGGGCTCATGGTGGAGAACGTGTTGATGTGTGCCAGCACATGTGATTTTTGATCAGGTGGTTCTGTAATGTCTCAGACGGGCTCAACACAGGTGAGAAAAACACTGGAAACAGGGGCAGGGCCACCAAGTACAAATAGGCACAGCACAGTTTCGTGTAGCATTTTCCCAACACATCTTCTCCCAGAGAAAGATGATGAAATTTGGTTGTCAAAGGTCCAGGAATCCCAGTCTTCTTGAATGTGTATGTGCCAGCCCTAGGGCTGAAATTGTCAGTTCCTTTGTGCTTTGTGCCGTGTCCTCTCTGTATAGATCATTGTTTCGGCCATCAATCATAAGTGCTGTCCTGTACTTTCTTGGCAATATGAGCCAGTTGGCACATTTCTCTGGAAGTGCAGTTGGGAAGGTCCTGTTGTGTTCTTCCTAAGGCCAGGAAACACACTATTGTTTGTTGTCGTTGCTTTCTTCCTTTGAAAGGACAAATTACTTCAAAGTTTGGCAAATTATAACGTTCAGGTAGCAGTTTGAAAGAACTCCATCCGTGTTGCTGATCTAGGGCAAAAATGCAAGTGCTCTTCCCATCACCTGTAAGTGTTGCCTTGTTTTCCCATGACACAGACGTGTGCAGCAGTGCAGCTGTGGAAGCGTGGAAGTCGTGTGCCCTCACCCCCCACCCCCGTGCAGATGAAATCTTTAGAGGACAACGGCAACAGGGCTTTGTGCTTTGTTTGACTCTGATTTTCAAGCTTCAGTGTTAGTTAGCTGGGCGCCATTGCTGCCTGCCTACTTCTTGTCTGTTTCAGCACTCGGACCTTTCTATTCCTTTTACCAGCATCTATGAAGTCTTTTCACCTGAGTGAATGTCGTGAGCATTTGCATCGCATTTTTCAAATTGTATGGAACACAGAGGTAATTAAAATGCCTTCTTCACTCTTTAAATGTGGAGGAAAAGCATCACTTTAGTAATTTCTAGATATCATGTCATACCTAGATGATATGAGAATTAGAAAAAGGAACATTTTCTGTGAGTTGGAAGCTATATTTTGGTATTTCGATTTCTTTCTGTAGAATAGGAATGCCTTTTTTTAAAAAAAAAGCCCAGTTCACCAAAGAGAAGACCCTATTTAATAAAGAGAATGCCATCTCATGAGTAAATTACTTGATAGTATTTAACTTAGCATCCTTGGCAATCTGTCATGGGCAGACCCTACATACTCTTCTTTTCGTTTCTATGGGTGTGACTGTGGTCTTATAGCACAGCTCCTAATACAATGAAGGGAAGGAGACACTCCGCTCCTCCACAGGGGGAAACCCACAGAAATCTTGCTGAAGGTAGATTTTATATCCACTTTATGGACATCAGACAACACTGTATAAAAACCCAAGTCCTGACAGTGCTCTTGGGATGGCATGTAGGGAAGAAATCTGTATTCAAGATTTGGAAGATTTTGATGCATGGATTGTTTTAACAAGCCAGTTCTGTAGTCACAGGAATACTAGATTGCTAAACTTGACACTGATTGTTGAGGTTGGTTGCGGTTCACAGCATATGTAGCAGACAGCCTGTTTGTTCATTGCAAGGGCTCTACTTCTGAGATCTTGCAGCAGAATGAGGTGGTATCTGAGACTTTGAAAAGGAACAACCTATTTTCTGTATTGAAAAAGAGTGATGAAGGTTCTATAATGAACAAGTCTATGA
>OU015742.1:107313681-107339526 GCA_907169655.1 Acomys percivali | reverse complement strand
TGTGTGTGTGTGTGTGTGTGTGTGTGTGTGTGTGTGTGTGTGTGTGTTGCCCAACCATTTGGAGCCAGAAGATCATTAGTGTGTTCTAGATACCAAACAGTGAGCTGCAGGATTTGGATTATAATGCCGAATGTTGGGTTTTGGTTTGATCTGATTGTAATTGTGCCCTGGTTCTTCCCTTTTGGCAATAAGAACATATCTAACTTTGTGGGTGTGTGAGTGGCGGGGGGGAGTTTATAGGAGTCTACTGGCAGAGATTGGCTGGAGCAAGTGGCATTACCTGCTGTGGATTGCTCTAACAAAAGCCATTTTACAACAGGATTGAGCTTTGTTTTAGCTGGACAAGATGTCATTAGTCAAGTAGAAAACTACTTGGCTGTTCATCCAGGGATGGCTATAGTATCTCTCCCCTTATGTTTTTCTGTACCATATCTTTGTTACTTTCCTTATTATAGTATTAGCTTCCTCCTCTTGAGTCAGGTGCCTCCTGACTCCCAAGCAGTCAAGTATGCTGCAGATGGTGGTGGCTGGCTTGGCCATGGAAAGCAGTGCAGCTCTCAGCTTGCTAGCTGGAGTGCTTGTACTTGAAGCCCTTCACCACTGTATAAGAAATTTGATTCCTTTGAGGTAGCCAGGCTGTCTGGGAGCCAAACCACATGAAGAGGCACTGCGTTTGGCAGTTATCTTGGACTCTTCCCAGCCTGAGCACCTGATATGTGAGTGAAATCATATTGGACCCTTCAGACTAGCTGAATTCCACTAGCTGAGCACCACTGAGTGATCACAGTGCCGCGAGAAGCAGATTCCATCTTGGTTGTTTATGTGTTTCCACCCCTTAGAACCTGGGAGTGTGAGAAAGTGGTGGGTTGTTTTATTTATCTTTTGGGGTTTGGAGTTTTAGAGTAGTTGCAGGGATATACACTGGAATGTAGGCATGGAGTGGAACAAGACTCGTTAGGAGGGTGGCAAAGGTGGGAGTAGGAACAGAGACAGCAACATTTAGTTCCCTGAAGGAGAGGCAAGATGAAAGGATTAGGAAGAAAATTAGTGAATTTTGAGAAGTGGGAATATCACATCTGCCCACCTGTTACTGTAGATTACACACCCGTGTCTGTATTTGTTTGGGTGGGGTTGATGTTGAAGTCATCATGAGAACTGGGCTGCCTGGAGGAGAGCACTGAAGACAGCACAGATCTGGCCTTCAGCTCTCTAGGGTTTACCTCAAACCAGGACGTTTTGTTATTATTTGTGCTGTGTGACGTGGTCTGATTTCTTCAAGAAAATTTTTCTGTGTAATCTAACAGTCATTGTGAAGTGTTTTGAGCTTGCAGAAGTAAACTCTTCCCACAGGAGTGTTCTAGTCCCCACTCTGCCTCTGGTGATGATTTGTGAATCTCATTATGATATGTTCCCCGTCGGGCCGTTTCTGAGAACTTGGGGTCTCACTATGTATTCCTGGCTGGTCTTGAACTTCTAGTTCTTCTGCCTTAGCTTCCCCGTTTGTTGGTGTGATTGTGGGTCTGCACTTCACATCCATCTCACGATGTCTGGAAGCTGTATGGTTTTGTGGAATGGAAGGATCTCACCTTTATAGTATGGAAGAGGAGGGAAAGCACGCTACCATTTTAGTTAGGACACTTCAAAGGGCTTTTGTCCACACTGAAGACACAGCAAGTGTTTAGAGCGGCAGAATTACATATGTGAAACTAAGAATTGTTCTGTGGTGCCCAGCATACTGGTCATTAGCCACATTCAAGCCCTTTATCCACATCAAAATGCAATCCTGAGAAATCACCAAGTCTTAGACAGTTTTTCCTTTAGAGAAATGAGACATTTGCTTCATTACTGAAGATGTCTAATTTATCATTTATGAAGACAGATGTTACAGAGCCTCATTGGGATACTGTTATTAGATGGAAGGGATTCTGTTATTACAGGACAACTATAATGTACCAAGCCTTTGTTTTATCTGTTGTAGTCAGAAGGTAGTCTCTGTCTTTGTGTTATAAGGGGAGTCTGCCATAGTGCAGTGTTGCATTTATTTTTTATAAAACACTGTTTGTTTCTATTAGTTTATTTCTTAACCCAGCTATCACACAAATGATTGAGACTCTTTTTTAATACAAAGCTTCACAACACAATCTTGAGCAGTTTGAGTCTGTTCCTAACCCTCCATGTTATTTTGTCTTACTCTCAGCAAACATCCCAGCAATACTTGCACTTTGCAGTGCTCCTTGGCTCCAGCTCCCTCCTCCTGATCTTCCTTGCACCTCTCCAGTGGCTCAGTCTTCTAACTCCTCCTCCCCTGGCTGGCAGGAAGTCCAGTCCTATTCTCTCCTTTGCTCACTGATTGGCTGTAAGCTGCTTTATTGACATATTGAGACAATTGGGGAGTAGAGTTTATACAACATTTAGACAGTAAATTCTCAGAACAAAGCCTGCAACCAGACGTGAGGGGTAAAGAAATCAGCATTTAAACCACACAAGAACCTTATACCTATAGTCCGGTTTTGAAGTGTATCAAACAACTCTGTCACCGTTTCTCTTTATTACTACTTTTGTATTGCTTTAGACATTTTTATAGTTCTTTTCTGCCTATATCCTTACCAGCATTTGTTGTTCTTTTCTTAAAAATTTATCAGTTCTTTGTTTATTTATTTTTATGTATATGAGTGTTTTGCCTGCATATATATGTGTGATATATATATATATCACAAACACAGACACACACACATATATACACACACACCATAAGTAAGCATGTCTGGTACCCATAGAGATTAATGAGGGTATTGATTCCCTGAAACTAGAGTGACAGATGGTTGTGAGCTGCCACGTGGTGCTGAGAACTGAACCTGGGTCCTCCGCAAGTATGTGCTCTTCACTGCTGAGCCGTGGCTGAGCCCCTGCTGCTGTTGCTCTTCACTGCTGAGCCATGGCTTAGCCCCTGCTGCTGCTGTTGTTCTCATAATGACTGCTGTTCTCTTTGGGTTGGGTTGAAATCTCTGTTAATTTAATTTCTATTTTTCTGATGGCTAGTAAGGCTTCTTCCCCATTTCATAGCTTTTATTTTTTTCTACTGCATTGGTGTGACCTTGGAGATGAGTATTTCACTCCATTCTCCACCCTTCCCTAATCTTATAGCACCAGTGCATAGCTCCTACAGACCCTTATTGAGGTTTTTATTTCTGGCTTCTGAAACTTTTCTGGCTGAAATATGTAGGCTTTGAACTTTTTCAAACCTACTTTATTTGGGGTTCTGTAATGCTTACACCTCCCTTCCAACCCACCTAGCCTAGGCAGGAGAGAAAAGATGCTAATAGGAACAGAAGAGATAGACCTTTTTTATACTCAGTTCCTTGGAGCAATTCGGCAGGATTCCAATAGACCAGTTAAACAGTAAACCAGCAATTCAGTGAAGGTGACTGTAACCACAGCCACTGGAACCCAGAGCAGCAGCCGGAGCCTGGAGCCTGGAAGCCTTCGCTGGAGCAGTTCTCTTTCAGAGCATCTTGAAGTGGAGTGATGAACAGCCAAGACCAAAAGCCCTGCCTCTTGTTTTGGGCATATATATATATATCCCCTCTCAGAGTCCATACTAGGATGTTTATCAGTTGGCAAAGACCATGCCCCCTCAAGAGGTGGTTCCTCTTCCAGTGGAGAAACATTACTCTTCTCTCACAAATCTGTTTTCAGTGGAAAAACACTGCACACCCTTACATAAGTCTATTTCATATACTACACTTGGGATCAAAACAAAAGCATGTTTACATCCACTACAGAAACATGGCTGTTTTTGTTCTTTGTTGTCATCAATTGAAATTTAAATTATCAGAAAAACTACCACTAAAATGCTGTTGGTTTGACAAATTGACTATTTTCTGTTGCTTTCCTCCCAAACTTCCTGTTATTGTTGGCTAAAGTTTGTGAGCTTTTAATTTTTTACTTGAGTAGTAGATTATATTTTTACATTTAATGTTTCTCAAACATGTTTCCTTATATCTATTTTTCAAGGATTTTATATTTTCGTTGCTCTGTTTCAGCAGTAAAATTTTTCATTTCATCTCAATTTTTTCCCCATGTCAGCCTTCATATTTCCGAACTTGCTTTCGTTTATTGTTAGGCTCATTGTGTAGACCTGTCACCTGTGAATGAAAATGATCCTCATACCATTAAAAGCCATGGCTTTCTTATTCATAATAGCCAGAACATGGAAACAGCCTACGTGTCCCTCAGTAGAAGAATGGATAAAGAAACTGTAGTATATTTACACTATGGAATACTACTCAGCTATTAAAAACAAGGAATTTCCGAAATTTGTGGACAAATGGATTGAACTAGAAATTATCATAATAAGTGAGTTCACCCAGAAGCAAAAAGAGTCAAATGGTATATACTCACTTATATCAAGACAGTAGTCCAAGGGGTACGCCCCCATGAAAAACTTTACCTACCAGGAAAGTGGGTCAGAGGGGAGGACATCCTATTGAGACTTTAGGTGTGAGAAGCCTGGGAGAATGAGGAAATAGAAGGATCCAGAGGGTCCTGGAAAACTACAGGCGGGTCTGGGCCCTGGGGTCCTCCTCAAACTATGGCACCAGCCAAGGAAAATATAGGCAGTAAACTTCGAACCCCTACCCAGTCTAGCCGATGGACAGGACGTTAAGTGGAGAAGGAGATCTGAATTTCACACAAACTCTGGTGCCCCATATTGGACCATGTCCCTTGGATGGGGAGGCCTGGTGGCACTCAGAGGAAGGATAATAGGTCACCAAGAAGAGACTCGATACCCTATGAGCTTATACAGGGGGAGAGGTCCCCCTCAGTCACAGACATAGGGGAGGGAAGTAAGGGGAAAATGGGAGGGAGGAAAGAAAGGGAGGATACAAGGGATGGGCTAACAATTGAGATGTAATATGAATAAATTAATAAAAAAAAAGCCATGGCTTTCTTGTGTTAACGAGCATTTCAGAGTTGTTTGCCCGTACACTGTACTATTCAGCTTTTCCCATCAGTTCCCCAGGCAAGCGCCTGTTTTTCACAAAGCTTGTAGGGGCATGGAGGCTTTTGCATGGTCTTTCAGGCATTGTTTTAGGGGATTGAAGCCCATGGCCCATCCAGGATCATCCTCTGTGCGAGCTGGATGCTGCAGTTAGTGCTCTGGCTTATGCCTGTGTGTGGAGTCAGCAAAAGACTCATTGTTAAACAGTGAGCTCAGAACTGAGGAAAGATTGGTGCGGTTACCACCCCTCCCCCTCAGCATTCTGTGGTTATTTCTCCTGATTTTTTTTTTTTTTTTCTTTTGGCCAGTGTTGTTTGTGTCTGTCAAACTGTGCCACATCAGCCTTAAGTTTCTGCTTTGTATGATTCAGCTAGGAATTAGAAAGAAGTGTTTATAATTAAATTGTACTCCCTACGTTCCGAAGTAGATTGACTTGTATGATCTCATTTCAGTCTCCAGTGCCTTTCACAGGGCTGACTCTCTTGTGTTGTGTGTGAGAGGAACCCAGAGCCTAAGTGACTAGACTGAAGTTACATACCTGGGCAGTCAGGGATGTGGCATCCACGCCCACAGCTTTTGCATTTGTGCTTTTGCCGCTGTAGCATGCTCAGAAGCAAATTCTATCCTTGTTACTATCCTAACAGCGTGCCTCTCCGTAGATGTAGGTTAGAGCAAATCCCCACACACAGCTAGCTGCTCATGGCAAGGAAGCTAGTAAGGGCTGAGAACCAGCTGCTGTGGCATGGGTGACTAGGAAGTCAGCACAGCTCTGACTGTACAACAGCTGGGAAAGGTGGTGACCTCCTGGCTAGCATCTGACTGGAAATTTTTATTTACTTTAACAAGTAGCAGGGTACAGTAACTTAAAAGAGAGATGGTTTATTTGGGCTCAGGGTTTTGGAGGTTTCATTATCCTTGCTGCTTTGTTGGCTGGTGTGAGGCAGTGTAGTGTGGGGGAGCATGCGCCATAGCAACAGCACTCACCTCACACAGAAGGCGAAGGAGAAGAGAAGGAAGGGGCTGTGTCCAGCCAGTCCCTTAACCAGCATGTCCCTAGGCACCTGGAGATCCCCTGTTAGGCCACCTTGGGAACATTTCCACCATCTCTAGAGAGTGTAGACTGGATGCAAACCACAGCAGGAAGTTAACCAAAAGACTTCCATTAATGTGTGCACATCTCTTAGACATGCGAAGAGAAGCAGCTTGTGGTTGGTTGTTTTGTTTATGGGATGGAAATCACAAACAGAAGCTGGTGAAAGCAGGGTGACAAGTTAGTCCCTTTCATAGAGATGAAGGCTGTTTCCTTAAGATATGGAGAACAGTTGGTTGTTTTCTTTTTGCTGGGGGCGGGGTGTTGGGATTGAATCCAGAGCTATATGCTCTTCCACTGTGCTGTGTCTTCAGCTCATTGAGTGCTTGCTCTTGCCCCCTCCCTGCCTCTCTCTTTCCCCCTCCCTCCCTCCCACCCTCCCCCCCTCCCTCTCTCTCTCTTCTTCCCCCCCCCCCTCTCTCTCCCCTTTCCTCCCCCTCTCTCTCCTCTATCTCCCTCCCTCCCCCTCTCTCTCCCCTCTCTCTTTTCTCCTTTCTCTCTCTCTCTCCTCTCTCTCACAAAAGATAGTCTACCATTAGCACATGGCAGGAAGTAGTAACAAGTTACTTGCAGAATATGCTGAGGGATTAATGCAATAAGAACAAAAATTACATTTTAGAATTTATTTAAGTCTAGTAGCTTTTACATTGACAGTAATGTTTAAGTAACTGTGAACAGCAGTCTGATCATATACTCTATACGCCAGAAGGTGGCATGCTTTTTTTTTCTTTTTAACTTTTGAAAGGGACCAAAACATTTTTAGAGTTTACTTCCTTCTTGTCTTCCTTTTTCCTTCCTTCCTTTCCTTTGTTTCTTTTAAACCTAACAGCTGTCTCCCCTTCTTGTAACAATTCTGCTTATTTTCTAAAAAGCTGATTAAAAATATCATTATTATTCACAGGAAAAATAACGCTGTGATTATATTATGTTAGGGTTCTAATGTCCCTTGTATTGTAGTATTTTAAATATTTTCTATCATTATAATCATAATCAGTTGAAGGAAAGCTAATTATTGTTTAGTTGCTTTGGAGTGTTATTAATTTTGAGAGGTAACTATTCTGGCCTACTTTAGTGTGATACCAAAGCTGGAAAGCTGATTCATGTTATAAAGTTTGGATTTTCAAATCCAGATCTCATTGACCAACGAAGCTGTAGGTATTCACTGAAACTTTATCCTGTTGCCAGAGCAGAACATAAGCATGAAGCGACTGAAAGGGAATACAGATCAGTTTGACTTGTAGAATGAGTTTGGCCTGATGGGCTAGAGAGAAGAGAGAAAGCCCTTTAACTTAACCTTGACCTGATTAGAGGGTACATCTTCCTTCTGTTCACCCACAACTTCTCTTAAAGTGAGGAATTAGCACTGGTGTGTTGCTGCTAATGAGACAGATGTGTAAGCAAGGCCCTGGACGTAAGCTTGTATATGTAAGCAAGGCCCTGGGACACAGGCCCACTACCAGTACTTGGGAGGAAGGAGGCACAGGAGAATTGGGAGTTCAAGGTCCATCTCAGCTACAAAGTGAGTTCAGGGCTACCTGAGACCTTGTACATAAAGAATGAAAGAAAATAAATCATATATGTAATCAAAGGTGTGTATATCCTGTCAGATTCCTTAAACTGGTTTTAGAAAGAATAGGGATTAGGGGGAGAGACTAAGGCTACTTGTTACTCAGCTTTGTGGTTAAAAACAGGAAAGAGTTACATTTTAGCATCTTAAAACCAGACAAATTTAAAGCCGGTAAGACAGTATAGCTATTTCTACAGGGACCTGGAGCTACAGTGTGTGTGTGTAGATTTTCCTGTTTACACTAGCATGGCTAACTGTTTTACAAAGCTGTCCTGGTATTCACTCTACAATTTTAGGAAAGTAGTAAGGCCAACTCCCTTCAACCCTGTTTCTCACTGTGTTCATGTGAATATTAGTTACATCTTCTGAAATGTTATTTGTTTAGCAGCTCACAGCAGCAGAACAGTACTGTCAGTTTATGTAGCAGGTACTCTTATTTTATAGACATCTTAAGTGGTATGTATAACCTTCTCTTGGCCCCTTCTCTATAATAATTATGCACGCTATAGCCAAATACTATGTATATATATGTGTATACATACATACATATAAAGACATTTAAAATTTTTGAAAAATTATATGAAGTTATATACCGCATGAAGTAAAACTATAAAGATTTCTCAAATATAAGAATGAGAAAGTGCATGAATAGTGAGCCCAGTAAGGTATAGAACCTATGGATATGGAATTTTGATTTTAGCTCTATTTTCTATTCAGAGACAAAATATTTTCAGTGGTTAAGAGCACTTGCTGCTCTTGCAGAGGACCTGGGTTCAGTTCTTAGCACCCACACGGGTGCTCACAATATTTGGTACTTTCAGTTCCAGGGGATCTGGCACCCTCTTCTGACCAGGCATGCACATGCTGCACAGACATACATGCAGACAAAGCTTTCACATACATAAAATAAAATTTAAAAATCCAAAATAAAAATTTAAATGGAAGTGCCCCCTTTGTATACTCACAGAAAAAGTAAGCAAAAACAATTTCTAGTACAGTATAGTTTTGAATATATCAAAACCACTTTCAAGGCAATATTATTCAATGATCCATCATACACCCCCCACCATGATATCTAGATGGTATATATCACCCCCCCATCCACCGCACCCCCACCTCTGTCACATAGGCAACAGTAAGCTCTGGGGCTGGAAGCCCTCCCGTCAGGAGTTATGCGGCTTTGTTCTTCTCATGCTTCACCACCCTTTGTGCCTGGAATTCCTGCTTCAGGAAGACTGGCTGGATACTGCTCTGTAGAGCACTTAGCCCTGTCAGAAGAGCTCGGGGCTATTTGCCACAACAGGAAGCCTTTCCTCAGGGAGCAGGAGAATAGGAACTGACAGGTAGAGACAGAAGACCTTGTGAGTGCTAGGCATGCCGCACACTACATAGCACACCACGGTGTTAGCCTTTCTGTTGCTGCGATAAACTGGTAGGACTGACAGCAAGTTGGAGAGGAAGACGTTTGTTTCTTTTTTCATCTCTCAGGCCACACTCCATCACTGAAGGAAAGCTTGGCTGGAACTCAAATGTGGCAGGAACCTGGAGGAGCGCTGCTTGCCAGCTTGACACAACTCAGGGCCACCTCCTCAGAATACTCACAGTGGACTTGGCTCTCTCACATCAGTCATTACCCAAGAAAATGCCTAACAGATTTGCCTACGGGTGATCTGATGGAAGGCATTTTCCCAATGGAATGTTCTCTTCCCAGATAACTCTAGCTATGTCAGGTTGACAGAAAAACCAACCAGGCCATTCTGCTCCTTGCTGTTATCATTGTTGTTGGGACTTTCTGTGGCTTTTATTGAAATATAGGCTAAGCATCCCAACCCTGTCAGGTTGCAGGAAAGAGAGGCTCCATAACAAATCATCACACACAAGTCCAGCAGCCCAGGGACGCCTAGCGTGACAAAGCTCTCACTCACTCTGCTCTTGGCCTCCAGTTGGGCCAGGAGGATAGTCATGCAGTGTTTCTTGTACATAAAACTGTCAAACCTCTCCCTCATGGCTGCAGATTTATAAAATAAATGCGCGTGCATACATGTCTGCATGTATGTGTACTCGAGAGTGCATGCCTGTGCGTGTGTGCATAAATGTGTGTGCATGTGTGTGCTTATGCATGTGTGCATACATGTGTGTGTGCTTATGCGTGTGTGCACATGTGAGGATGGGGAATGTACATGTGAAGACCAGAGCCCATTGTCAGGTGCCCTCTTCAGTTACTATGTGTCTTACACTGCATTTTAATTATATTGTGTATGTGTGGATGAGTGGAGGTCACAGGACAGCTGTAGGAGTCAGTTCTCTGTTTCCATTACACAGACAATGAGCTCACAGGCTTGGTCACAGATTCCTTTACTAGCTGATCTCAGTGCTTCTCCATCTTAGTTTTTGAGACAGATTCTTTCACTGGCTCTAGCCCACGGATTTGGCTAGTCTGGTTAGCAGACTACAGAAGCCAAGAATCTGCCTGTGTCCCTCTGCCTTCAGGGATTACAGATAAACTCTGAACTCAGGTCACATGCTTGCCAGCTTTACCAGCTGAGGCATGTCCCTAGCCCACTGTATGCTTTTTAAAAAAATGTATATTTTATTTATTATAATTTATTCACATTACATCCTGGTTGTTATCACCTCGCTCTTATCTTCCTCTTCCCACTCTCCCTCCCTCTTCTGCCTGTTCCCTTCCCCTAGGCCTCTGATGGGAGGGGGCTCCTATCGCAACTGTCTGGTGACAGCCTATTAGGTCTCATCAGGACAGCCTACATCTCCTTCCTCTGTGTGCCCGCCAGGCCTTGTTGCCAAGGGGCAGTGACCAAATCGTGGGCACCGGAGTGCATGTCAGAGGTACAGCACCAGTCCCTCCCCCCAACGTGGAGAATTGGCTGCCCATCAGCTACATCTGCGTTGGGGGGGGTCTTCGTTCTCTGCATGCATTGTTCTTGGCTGGTGCATCAGTTTGTGCAGGCCCCCTTGTGTCAAGAGCCGCAGGCTTTGATGATCTCCCTGTGGAGCTCCTGCTCCCTCCTGGACCTTCCATCCCCCCACTCTTCCCTACAATTCTCAGCCCTCTACCCAGAGTCCAGCTTTGAATCCCAGTATCAGTCCTGATCCCCCACTGGGCAGAGTCTCTCAGAGGATATCTATTTAGGGCTAATATCCACTTATAAGTGAGTATATACTGTGTGTGTCTTTCTGGGTTTGGGTTATCACACTCAGGATGATCACTTCTAGTTCCATCCATTTGCCTGCAAATGTCAAGATTTCCTTGTTTTTAATAGCTGAATAGTATTCCATTGTATAAATGTACATAGTTCCTTCATCCATTCTTTCATATGAGGGACATCTAGGTTGTTTCCAGATTCTGGCTATTATAAATAAAGCTGCTATGAGCATAATTGAGCAAATGCTCTTGGTATATGCCCAGCAGTTGTATAGCTGGGTCTTGAGGTAGCACTATTCCCAATTTTCTGAGAGAGCACTAGATTGATTTCCAAAGTGGTTGTACAAGTTTGCACTCCCACCAGCAATAGAGGAGTGTTCCCCTTTCTCCACATCCTCATCAGCATGTGCTGTTACTTGAGTTTTTGATCTTAGCCATTCTGATGGGTGTAAGATGGAATCTCAGAGTTGTTTTGATATGCATTTCTCTAGATTAACAATTAATAAATGGGACCTCATGAAACTGAAAAGCTTCTGTAAGGCAAAGGACACTGTCAACAGAACGAAGTGACAGCCTACAGATGGGAAAAGAATTTCACCAACCCTACATCTGACAAAGGGCTAATATCTAAAATATATAAGGAACTCAAGAAATTAAACACTACCAAACCAAATAATCCAATTAAAAAATGTAGTACAGAGCTAAACAGAGAATTCTCAACAGAGTAATATCAAATGCCCAAGAAACTCTTAAATAAATGCTCAATGTCCCTAGCCACTGTATGCTTTTAAGACTGTTTACCTTGTGGTCGACTTCTAGCCTTCAACCCTACTGGGCAGGTCAGATTTATGGCTCAGGTCTTGTTACCTGGCCTCAAAGATCTTTACTTTTCTTAATTTTTTTTTATTTATAAACTAGAAAACAATTTTGAAACACATTCAAAAATCATATTGGTGGTTTCCCATGATTTGGGAAAGACGAAAGAAGAAAGCATAAAGATCAAGATAAATTACAGTTCAAGATGATAAAGTTGACACAGTCTTTGTATCTAGGTTCTAACCATTCTTGAACAAATAACATCACTTTTCATTTTAAAATGATTAAAGCTAGACATGATGGCATACTCCCATAATATTTTGGAGGTGGAGGCAGGAGGATTACAAATTTGCAGAAAGATCTGTCTGTCTCTAGACCAACTTGTGATAGGCAAGCAGACCTTATTTTGAAGAACACAACAAAATAAAAATGACAGCAAAAAATGACTTACAGTTTTTGATAGAGATGAAATTATCAAAGATTTTAACTTTACTGTATGCTTTAAAAAGATTCACCATTTCATGGTATGAAATGGATAACACCAAAACCAAATAGACGTAGAATATTTTCTCTCAACTTACTGATCTTTAACATCACTTGAAAGACTTGGATTGTTAGAACTTACATGAGCCTAATAATTAACTCAGTGCAAGAATTTTAGTTTCTAGAAGTGAGAACATGTGACATCATCTAATTTACTGCACATGAGAGCAGCTTCTTAATAGTACCCCTGCTCAGTGGACAGAAGGCTGCTGCCACTAACAGAGACCTTACTCTCCATGATCCAGCACTGAAGTTCTCATTCAAACAATATAGATTTTTCCCCCTAAGGACAGAACAATTGTATTGCCTCATCTATGTGACAGTTTTATGGTGCTGAAAGGAACAGTCCTCAGAATGCTTGTCTAACTTTGTTGCCTGTACCACAATTCCTTTGATAGTAATGATCCTTTTAACAGATGGGATTTCTATAATTATTGCAGTAATTGTCTGCATTAAAGAAGTGTGCCTAATGGCAGCAGCCCTTTCATGAAAGAAACCCGGCTACATTATTTAAAGGAAATGGAAGAGTAATGCATTTTGAAGATGACTGCTTATTTGTTATTATATAATTATTATTATTATATCACATGATTATTATATGGATACTTAGTCATTATTATATAGAATATTATTATAAGAATCAAATTGATGACACAAATTTTACATATATCAGGTAGATTGTAGCAAGTCAAACAATCATGGACAGTCTCTGGTGTCATGGTTCTTATTGCTTGCTCAACATTTTTCTGAACAATTTGGATGTATTTGCTCCAATATGGAAGACTCAGCTTTAGAGAGACAGTTACCTAGATGCTTCTTTCTTTCTTTCTTTCTTTCTTTCTTTCTTTCTTTCTTTCTTTCTTTCTTTCTTTCTTTCTTTCTTTCGACAGAGTTTCTCTGTGTAGTCTAGTCTGTCCTGGACTCACTTTATAGACCAGGCTGGCCTCAAACTCACAGAAATCCAACTGCCTCTGCCTCCCGAGTGCTGGGATTAAAGACTGGCTCCCTTATGCGTTTCTACTTGTCCTAATAGTTGAATATGCTAGATTAGAATCAATGTATGTAATAGATGTAAAGCCATTTATTTAATTTTCATATTTAGTTCTTTGCCAATGGAAAATACGTTATTAAAAACACCTGGGAGAGGTGGCATGAACCAGTAGTGAGATGAGACTACTGGAAACACACAGTCTTCCTGTGGATTAATGGGAACAGGGTCCCTGGTGCTGTACCACCAAAACAGAACATCATGGTCACGCTGTAAAAATTAACATGAGTTCTTAGGTCTTAATTAGTAGTATTAAGAGTTTTCTGGTTGGTGTTTACATACATACATATACACAAATGCAGGTGTTTTTACACATACATACTAAGGTGTGTGTGCTTTACAGCTTTTGTACCCTGGCAGTGTGTGTATTGCAATATATTAATGGCCTTTAGGTCTCATATTACTGTCAGCGTATTGCCTCTTTCTACCCTTTGTTCTGCCCTTCTTTCCCCTACCATGTCCTTTCATTCTTCCTCCTGACTTCATCATCTGCCCACTCTTCCTCCTCCCTACTCTTTGTTGTTTTCCCTTTGTTTTCAGTTTATAAAGAACCTGGATCATTTATCCTATAGTTTCCTATAGGCTGAGCTTAGATTACTTCATTCTGTCTGTCATTTAAACACACTTTGCATACTCTGTATGAACTGGTAATTTCCTCCAGAAGTTTGCTCAAGTTAAGGTTTATTTGTCTGACAAGAATATTTCTTAAGGTAGGATATTTTCTTATCAAGAGCTCTATAATGTCTGGCTTTTGCTTTCTGTTGGTGCTGAGGATTTAATTGGGGCTTTATGTATGCTAAATACACACTGTACTACTGTGCAAGACCATCTTTTATATACAGCCTTTAGTGCTCTTTGTTCTGATCATTAATTTGTTAAAAGTTACAGAAGGAACGGGGCATGACCTGTTATGCCAGCACTCAGGAAGCTGAGGCAGGAGAATTATGAGTTGCAGGCTAGTCTGAGCCATATGGTAAGTAAGATCCCATCTCCAGTTTTAAAGAAGAAAAGAAGTCGTGAAGTTGTACATTCTATTACTAGCTCTTATTAGCTCAGGGTTTTATTGCTGTGAAGAGGCACCATGACAACCATAGCTCTTATAAAGGAAAGCATTTCACTGAGGCTGGCTTACATGCAGTTCAGAGGTTTAGACCATTATCATCATGGTGGGAAGCATGGCAGCATGCAGGCAGACATGGTGCTGGAGAGATAGCTGAGAGTTCTACATCTGGATCTGCAGGCAGCAGGTAGAGAGGGTGACACTGGGTTTGGTGTGAGCATTTGAAAGTCCCACCCACCCCTCAGAAGTCCACATTTGTTTAACAAGAACACACCTCATAATCATGCCAGCCCCTGTGAGCCTGTGAGAGCCACTTTCATTCAAACCACCACAGATTACTTCTTTGAATATGAGACATTCCTGATCAAATAGTTGATAATCATGGGTTTAAGAGCTTTAGGAAGGATAGGAAAAATACTTAATGTTTTTCTTATTAACTGATTTTCAAAATGAATTTTCTAAAACTAAATACTGATTTTAAAAAGTATCATTAACTCATGACTTTTAAAACAATTTGCTTTGTTTTTATTCAGCATGTTCATTGTTGTTATTGGTGGTTAAATTGACCTACCTTGTTGAAGTGACCCCCAAAGCCTTTGATTGCCTCCCAACCCCCTCTTTCTGGCATGATTAGGTGTCTCAGGCTCATCTTGTCCTTTTTATTCTGGGCCTCAGGCTAGCCTTTTCTCTTCTCTTTCCATTCCTCACAGGTTTAAACTCTTACAGGAGAATTACTGTACTTTGCAGAAAACGTCAGCTGTTTTTAGTCATTTGCTGAGCCAGGCTCTCCCAGGGCTTAGGTATGCCTTTGGTGGGGTTCAGTTCATCTACCATGCAAGCTTAATAGCCAAACTGTTTTTTGTTTGTTTTATGTTCCTCTGTTTGGTCAGTTTTTCGTTCCTCCCTTTACTTGCCTCTGGGCACGAGCACGTTGCCTTCTTTAGTAGTTGTGGGCAGAAACGGAAGCATCAAGTCCTTTATAGCGTGTGCTGCTTCCTGTGGGGACACTGAGCGAGCAAAACCAGCAGAGAGGTGATTGTGAAAACTCACACAGGGCTGTGTTGCGATAGTAAAGCTTCCATTTTTCTAGGAGGAACAGATACTTCTTTATCAAGCAGCCAGACTTCCTGTGTTCGATTGGATTCTAGAAACAGGAGACCCCAGACAAGGGTTTGGGTGTATGTAACATGTCTGGGAGGTGATTTCTGGAAGTGCAGAAAAGCATTGGTGCTCTGGTTTCTTCCTCCTGCCGTGGTAAACATCATGATCAAAAGCAGCTCAGGGCAGGAAGGGTTTTTGTGGTTTACAGTTCATCATGAGGAAAATCGAGACAGGAACTGAAGCAGGACCTGAGGAAGAGACCCTAAAGGAACACTGCTAACTGGCTTAGGCTTACAGTTTCCTTGTGCAGGCCTGGAGCATCTGCCTAGGGATGGCGCTGTGATATGGGCTCAGCTCTTCCTTCTTTGTCAGTTATCAATCCAGAGAATTGCACAGACACAGCCGTAGGCTAATCTGATGTGCGTAATTCCTCAGCTGAGACTCCCTCTTCCCCGAGTGTATCAAATTAGCAGTAAAAACTACTGAGGAGGGGAGAAAGGAGGCGAGGGCCACCAGTGTGGGAGGCTTTCCTGCGTAGCTCCTTGCTGTGGTAAGTGAGCTTCAATTCACTGGACACCCCGTAGCTGTACTGAACTTGCCTGGAATTATTCCAGGGTGGAGCAAAGGAGTTGGTTATAAATCTGTTCTTAGGGCCTTCACTGTACTGTCAGACAGTTCTCTCTCTCTCTCTCTCTCTCTCTCTCTCTCTCTCTCTCCCTCCCCCTTTGCAGGCTGACATATGTGCTTGAGCTGACTGACTGACAGCTAGTTCATAGGACAGCTAGCTCCTAGCAACAGCTCTTTCTTAGATGAGCGGTGGGGGGAGGTCAGGGAGAGAAGGATGTGATTTTGCTTCTGAGGGACCATTTGGCAATGTCAGTTTTGGTATTACAAGTGAGGGATGAGAAGAGTTCCCGGTCATGTGGTGGGTGGAGGCCAGGGATGCTGCTAAAAGTATAGAACCAGCTTCCACAGCAAAGAAGTGTTTATCCCCAGATGTGGACAGTGGTGGACTGGGAAACACTGATACTGGTGATATCTCTGGAGAGCTTGTGAGTGTCAGACAACACTGGAGTGGAGTACTTTCCCCCTCTCCCCACATACACATGTGCACACACTTCTATATCTATAAATTTAAACCTGTACTCTGCATATGAGGGCAAACATGCAATATTTACTTGTCAACCTGGCTTATTTCACTTAGCAGAATGGCCTGTAATTCCATCCAAATTCTTGAAAATGTCATAATTTCCTTTTTTCTTTACAGCTGAATAAAATTACATTCTATTGTATATGTACCACACTTCCCCTATCCATCCATCTCTTCCTGGGCATCTAAACCAGATACTTTTCTGGACTATTATCAGTAGTACAGGAGAAACATGAATCTGTAAATATCTCTGGGGTGTGCTGACAGGTGCACCCAGGTGTGGCACAGCTGTATGGTATGGAAGTTCTAATTTTAGGTTTGGAGGGCCCTCTATCCTGGCTTCCAGAGTGATGGCTCCAGCCGATGTTCCTACCAGCAGAGCCTAAGGCTTTTTCTTCCCAAACCCTCACCAGCTCTTGTTGCCATTTGTTTCCTTGATGATATCCATTCTGACTAGGGTGAGACAGATCTCAATGCACTATGAATTTGCATCTCTCTGTTTTTAAAAATGAAGTCTACCTATAAAAAGCTGGAACAATTATACAATGAATATCTATAAGTCTTTTATATAATTTATTGGTTGTTAACATTTTGCCATTAAAATCTCTCTGTTCACAGATATGTATTTATATGCAGATTTGAATATACCATTAGATCTGTGCTTTTTCACAGAGCTGTTTTTAAAATAATCAGAAAATATGTTCATATTTCACCCCTAAATACTTTAGTCTATATTTTCCAAAGAAAGAGCAGATTTTAACCAGGGCTGCTGTCATCATAGAGAAATTTAAATGGTTACAGTGATCTTTCTTCTATGTTATGTTTTTATTTTATTATTTTATTGAGATGGGGGTCTCACCACACAGCTAGACTGGCATCAACTTTCAGCGTCCTGAGTGTTGGGATCATTTCTGGCCCAATATTCATATATGTGGTCCATATTCACATGTCCTCAGTGTTCCCTAGGAATCTGTTAGCTCCCCTGTAGGTGATCTAGTTAAAGAGCAAATACTACCTATTGCTTATATCTAGTCTTTAATCTAGGGTAGCTCTTGTATGTTAAATTTGTGTTTTGTTCCTTACAGCATTAGCAGTTTTAGAGAGTCCAGGCTTGTAGCTGTCTAGACTGTCTCAATTTGATCTGTGGGGTGGGGGTGGGAGGGTGGGGTCTCTGCAGGGGCCATTTAGGTGATGCTTTTGGTCACACTGTTGGAGTGTGATGCCCTTTACCGTCACCAGTGATGCCCTTTGACCTTGTGCTTCAATTTAGATGGCTTCTTCCAAAGCTTTTCAATACAAAGATACTTCGCCCCCCCCATTACAGTTAATTAGTCATTTATGAAGTGACTTTGAGACTGTATATAATTCTCTAGCCACATTTTGTTGGGTGGTTTTGGTATGCATTGATGATCCCATTCTGAATTACTTATTTCTGCCTGTTTATAATTGTTTTAAAAATATTTGTGTCTTAAGATCAGATCTACTAGATCGCAAGGTGTGTTGGTACTGTGTGATATAGGTATGAAGTGTTCCCCAAAAGGTTCATATGTTGAAGGCTTGGTCCCAACTAGTGATGCTGATGAGAAGTGACTGGATCATCAGTGGGTTAATGCATGATGAGTTTATAGTTGAAGAGCCTATTAAGAAAGAGACAGAGCCTATCTGGAGGCACTGGGTCACTGGTAGGCATGCCTATGAAGAGCATTGCTTGTCCCTGGTCCTTTTTTTCTGGCCACACGTAAGTAGCTTTTTCCCATGGTGCCATTCCCTCTGTCTTGCTGCAGTCTAAAGCAGTGGGTCCCACCAACTGTGGACCACAGCCTCTGAAAGCATGACCTAGCATGATTGACCTATCCTTCCATATGCTAACTTCCCCAAATACCTTGTCACAAAATAATAAGGCTCCCAAATACAAGGGTGGATTCTCTTAACTCTTTCTGTGTCACTGACACTACCAACCATAGCATATGTGCGTCATAGCTTTTGAGCGATTGAGTGGACTGGTAAATGAAGACTCTCTTGAGCAAAAAGCCTTGTATCCCGTTGGTTGGACCCAGATCTTTCTGTTTGCATGTTGCTTTTCTTCAGCTTCCCCAGGCATTAGAGAACTTAGTCGCTGTTTGTCCCCCATTGCTTTCCATTTTAATACTGTTTTCAGAGAGTCTGCTGAACGGCAGTCTCTTTTTCTTCCTTGTAAATGCAAAGCTGTGTAGTATGATTCTGCCTTTCCCGAAATGTGCTCCGTATTGGATCATTATCCAAACATGACTCTAACACTCAGGAAGATGAGGAGTATGGTCGATCCATCCAGACATGATGCCAGTCTGAGTTACATAGTGAGAACCTGCCTCAATAAAATAATAAATATAATAAAAGAAAGCCAACCTTTTAACCTCTGTCACAGTGATGTTTCCCTTATAGAAAGTGAGATGTAAGTGTGGAGTAATCCAGAAGTTACACTGAGGCAAGGGTCTGTGAGAGTGTGTATAAAGATCAAATCACTGTGCGCCCACCATGTCCTGACACTGAATGAAGAAGATGACAACAGCAAGGAACTTGTGCTGGTTTCCTTCAGATTGCTATTCTTTCATGAAAGCGATTATTACTGATTTGTTTTAAAAATAATATTTAATTTCTAAATACTTCTTAAAAGTAAAACCATCATAGATGATTGAGACACTTTCTTTTATTTTTTTAATGAGGTCACTTGCATTGCAGTCATTAAAGAAGAATTGGTAATAAATTGTACTAATGAAACAGCTTGTGAATATGCATTAGGAGATTACGAAGACTAAAGCTTTCTGCAGTAGAATATTCATTGCTTATTAAAGTAATGCTAATTTATAGCAATTGGCTTAAGATATTGTTATTTTATGCCTTGAGCTATGTATACTAAAATATGGGTTAAAAGTTCATTTAGAACGTAGTTTAACATCTGAAGCAGGTCATTCTGCTGTTTGTCTCATTAGACTGAATTTCTTAGAATCAGTGACATGTGGGGTCTCTCAGACGTACCTAAGGATTCGTAGCTTAGTGTTGTGAAAACTGTCCATTCTTCCTTCTGCCTGTACTGGGACTGGACCTTGCGCCTGACACATGTTAGATGTGTACTTTGCCACTGAGCTACATCCTTAGTCCTCTTTTTATTTTGAGACAGCATCTTGCTAAGTTGTCTGGGCTGGCCTTGCACTCATGATCCTCCCGCCTCTGTCTCCTAGGTGTTTGGGATTGTAGGCATATACTGTAAACCCTGACTCTGTAAACTGCTGAAAGATATCTTTCTTATTTATTAATTATTTTTTCATTATCATTATTGTTATTTTTACCAAATGGAGATGTGATAGGCATTGTCAATGATTTAGGGGCTACCATGTAGAATGTTGCTAGCAATGTATTTAGCGTTAGTGTAGAACATTAAGGAGGAAAGTGATTTATAGGTATGTTTCTCTGTCCCTCATCTCTCCAAGGACTCACTTTGGCCCAGACTAGCCCAAGACTCATAGTTCTCCCGCCTCAGCCTCTCAAGTATCACAGGCAAGCAGCACTGTACCTTTTCTTTTTCAATGTAAGGAAGAGCCTTCCCTAGCCACTAATGACTGCCCAAGAACAGGATGTGCTGGCTGATGGAGTTAGTATGTTCCCCCTGGAACTGGCTGTGGAGAGCTGGGTGACTTTGTCTTGACCTTCATTCATTCCCTTTACTCCTTTCTTCCCTAGTCAGTGCCTGCTCTCGTATCATCCAAATAGTCACTACTAGCTACATGTAGCAGGGGACTCTGACATGTGACTAATCTGAATTGAAATGTAATATATGAAACACATAGCAGATTTGAAGTGTTAGTATTAAAAAGAATGCCATACATCTCACGACTTCTATATTGATTATCAGGTGTAATTTGTCATCTTGTCTAGTGACTAAATATATACATGCATATACATGTTTATATATATATATTTATAAATTTAACCATTAGCCTTAATTATTTGTCCAAGATAGGGAAGAGTAAACTCTCCACCTCATCTTTCTCACCATTTGCAGCTAAAACCCCAGAATACAGCAAGTAGCTGAGGCCTCTGAAGATGGAAAAGCTATTGACACATGCAGCAGTTTAGCTCAGTCTCACATGTCTTAGAGCTAATTGAAAGAAGCCCATTGAAGGTCACATGTAGCTCTGCCTTGTTTGATGTCCTCGAAAAGTTACATTAAAGGGACAGAGAGGAGAGAAGAGACTGTTGTAGTTGAGAGGAAGTAGGAAAGTCTAGCTGTAAAGGGGTCGAGTAAGGCTGGTTTGAAGGATGACAGAATTATTCTGTGCCCTCATGTTGGTGATACTGCACACAGATCTATGTGTGATTTGCAACTTCTGTAATGTGAAAAAAGCAATTTTACTATGTATAAAATGGAAAAAGCTAAAGTTGAATCCCACTTGTTTCCATTTTACTCTTTGGTGTGGTTGCCAATGAGTCTGAAACTGGTTGCTTGTGTTATTATTTGTGCCATGCAGTGCTTCATGGTGGAGTGCCAAGTCTCGAGAGAAAGATTTGCTCAGGGGAGGCCATGTAACGAAAGCAAGAGCATAGACAGCCTGAGTCTAGGTGCCCTTATTTGTACTATTCTTTCCACAAGCATATTTCAAGGGCCTAATACATGAAGATTATGTATCTCTCAGATGTAATTCTTTACAATTGGGTTTCCTTCCTAGTAGAAAAGAAACTGTTTTTCAGGATACAACACACCCTGTGCAACAAAATCATTAGCACATTAATCATTACTCATCAGTGATATCTTTCAGCAAAATGGTACTTGACAAGATGTTCAACAAACTTCAGATAGTATCCTTGGGATTCATATTCAGGTTCACAATTATTGAATGCATATTATTGTTTAAATGTTTTCCCCCCAAGAGGCACTGATTAATTCATCTATGGATGCCTGAAGGTGATGTTTTGGTTGGGTTTCTTTTTGTCATCCTGATACAAGCTAGAGTCGTATGGTAAGAGGAAGCTCAATTGGGAAACAGATTGTCTTCAGACAAGTCTGTGGGGGCAGTTTTGCTTGCTAATTGATAGAGGAGAGCCTCGCCTCCTGGGGGTGGTGGCACCCCCAGACAGACAATCCTGGGTAAAGCTGAGTGACCCATCAGGAGCAGGCCAGTGAGCAGCATGCAGCTGTGGCTTCTGCGTCAGCGGCTGCCTCCAGGTCTTGCCCTGATGGTGGACTGTAACCCAGAAGCCAGGAAAACCTTTCTTCTCCAAGTTGCTTTTGGTCACAGTGTTTGCGCAGCAGCGGAAATGTAAATGTGCTGGGTGCTTTTCAGGAGACGCCTGGCCAGGCTGTTGCTGATTGAGTTAGGAGTGCCAACCCCAAATGGCAGGTGAATCTAGGGATATTATGCTAGGCTATCTATGGGTAGGTGTAAAGAAATTGAAATGTAGTGAGGTTTAATTTAAAACCCTGAAGTGGGTTCTGAAATTTGGTTGTCCCATGAAAGAGTGAGGGATGTGGAGGCCAGCAGAGGTAGGTAAGGAAAGGTCTGAAGTTCTGCTTGGCAGGAAGCACAGTACTGCCAAAAATGCATTTCAGTTTGCTGTGGTATTTAGCACTAGAGGGTGCATGTCTGTAATGAAGACATAGCTTTTTCTCCTGTCTAGTTCTAGACATTATCCTTGGGGAGATGATGGGTACATTCAGAGATGAGGAGCAGCATGATAAAGGGACCGCGGCCAAGTTAGATGAGGAAGAGGTGACTCATGGCAAGGTAGAGAGAAGTCACAAGAGCTGCCTTCAAATAATGTAAAGGTCAAGACGTTGAAGAGAAATTTCTTTTATAAACTCCTATGAACAAGCGGATAGAGGTTTTTTTGGGTGTGGTGTGGGATTTAAATTTCAGCATAAGGAAACACCTTGTAGTTAATTCTAAGAAACGAGCCGCCTCTCTTGTCTTCTGTAAAACTCTGCAGCTTATGTCCGACTTCCATCCTGAGAATCTCCTTCATGCCCATGTTTTTGACCTGAGTGTTCCTCTCACACTTAGCTTTGTAGTTACTAAATATTTAATGGGTCAATTTATAAGAATAGTGTGAATTGTTTACACTTGCTTACAGTCATTCCTACTGGGAGTAGACAGAGTGGCATGGCCAAATTTTACTGGGCTAGGAGTCTGTGGACAGGCTGTGTTTCTTCTGCTTGGAGTCAGGTTAAGACAGAGGGTCTGCTTGGCAGCTCTGGTGACTGTTCCCCTAAGATGCAATCGATGCCTTTGAAGAGTGTCAGGTGCCACAGCACAAGTGTGGAAAACTTCCTTGTGCCTAGATTTCTGTGCATTCCTAGATGTGTTACACCGGGGAGCAGTTTTGATGCACATCTGGAAAGAAATATCTGCAGCGTTAGTCTTTTATGGTAGACTAGCAAGTTTCAGAAGTTAATGGCAAGGCTTGAAACTGCTTTTGTTGATCGGTGCCTATAGTGCTTCTACGGTCTAGGTGTTTCCTTGTTCTTGTTCTTTTTTAACCTCACCTCGCATCACCTCAGATCCTACTTTTATTTCTTTGTTCTCCTGCCTACTCTTCGTTTTTATGACAGGTTGAAGTAAGCAGTGCCCAAGTTACCTGCGCTCAGTGCTCACGTCATCTTCTCCAGGGTGAGATAAAAGGAATCACAGTGTTATTGCCTTTCCCTATGATTTGTGTATGTCTTTGTGTTCCCACCATGTTGGCCTCGAGGTCAGGTGCTGTGCTTTCTACTTCCTGTACAACTCCCCAGGTGTCCAGTGAGCGCGTCTGTGCAGAGAGCGCTTTTAATAAATGTTCTTGGCTGATTTACTCACTGTTCTCCACAGCAAGAACACAGTGCCACACACTCCTTCAAGGAGCCCACTGAGCATCGAGGCAAATGTCTCTGAAGGTCTTCCTTTGAGGCTGGAAGCTCAACTCTAAGAGTCAGAAGAGTGTGAGATCTCAAAAAGCATTTAAACAGCCGTATTTGTTTTTAAAATAGTCATACAGTATTTTTACTGTATCTAATATAGCAAATACTACTCTACTACATCTTTTTCAGAAGATCCTTTCAGTTGGGGTATAATAGTTTGGTATACAATATTTCTCTTTTTGAGAAAAAGAAACAGTACAGCGTGGTGGCACACGTCTTTAACCCCAGCACTCAGGCTGCAGAGGCAGGCGGATCTCTGTGAGTTCAAGGCCAGCCTGGTCTACAAAGCGAGTCCAGGACAGCCAAGGCTATACAGAGAAGCCCTGTCTCAAAAACCAAAAAACCAACAACCAACCAACCAACCAACCAACAAACAGACAAACCAAACCAAATAAACAACAAACAAACAAACAACCCCCCCAAACCCAAAACAAAAACCTTCACTGTGAATTTAGATGATTTTGGCTGCCTTAAATAAAAATAAAAATGTAATGACACATTTTTAGCATTCTTTAGAACTCACTTTTAAAAAGATACTTTTAAGAAAGTTCTTAAAAAGTCAAAATATTTATATGTACTCATATTATAAAGATGTTCTTTACTTTTAAAAAAGAACCATTGTAGAGTCTCAAGGATAGAACTCTTAAAATTGCACTTTCAACATGATTTTATTTACAAAATATAGATTTACCCATAACCACTCAGTAAACACTTTATAATTTGTATTTAAGATCATATTTCTTGAAAGTGGGGCAAATTCCTTGTATCAGATTAAGAAACAGCCTTATTGAATATAATTCGCATAGCATGCAATTCACCCTTTAAAGGATGCGATCCACAAGATTGTGCAAGCGTCGCCGCTAGTTCTCCATTTCCATCGCTACAGAAAGGAAACCTGAGTTGGTGTTCATGCTCGTTCTCCTAACCCCAGGCACACGCTAAGATGCTTCTGTTTCTACACTTGTACATTTTGAACATTCATGTAAGTGGAGCCATAGAGTAACATATACATGACCTTCCCTCGTATTTAAAGCATAGCATTCATGATTTCAAAGTTGATCTACATTTTAGCGTGTATAATAATTAAATCTATCCCTCTGTCTCTCTACACCTCTTTTTCTGTCTCTCTTTCTCTGTCCTTTGCTTTGCCTATCCTTTTCCCTTCTTGAGTTGACGGGCATTAGTTGTTATACTTTGAGTTCTTGTGAATTATGCTGGTGGAGCATCCACGTGCATGCTTTTGGGTGGGCATGGCTTCAGTTCTCTTACCATGTCTAAGACAGGGCCTGCAGACTCCAGTCCGTAACTATGTTTAACTTTCTGAGGAACTGCCAGGCCATTCATATGCATCTTTGTTCATTTGCTTTTCGAGACAAGGTTTCTCTGTGTAACCTTGGCTGGCCTAGACTTGCTCTGGAGACCAGGCTGGCCTCGAGCTCACAGAGTTCCACCTGCCTCTGCCTCCTGAGTGCTGGGATTACAGGCATGTGCCACCATGTCTGGCTTCAGATGTATCATTTTACATCCTGCTAACTATGTTCTAAAGGTGTCCGTTTCTCTGCATTGTTTGCTATTGTCTGTCTTTTTACTATGGGCATCCCAGTGAGCTGTGTGATGTGGCATCCCAGTGAGCTGTGTGATGTGGTATCTCATTCTGATTTTGATTGTATGTCTCCCTTGTGTGTCACTGAACATCTTACGGACTTTTTGTCTATTTGTAAAAGAAGAACCATCTCACAACACTCTTTACCGATTTAGAATTTAAGAAGGCTTTTTGTAACTGAGTAATAGTTTTCTTCATATATTCTGTATGCTTTTTGTATACCTCTGCATATTATTTATCATATATGTTGTTTGTCAAATTTTCTCCCATTTTACGGGCTTTTTTACTTTCTGGCTAGTGTTCTCTGAAGGACAGTAGCTTCTAATTTTGATGAAATCTGAATTATCTTTTGTTGGTGTTATTGCTTAATTTGTTTTTGGGTAGAAGAAACTACTAGTGTGTTGCAGCAAGACAGAGCCAATGGAATGTACAGATCCACAAGGGAGATTTATTAGCATTAAAAAGACCCAAAGGGGGAAAACAAAAGAAACACATATAGACACAGAGACACACACATTTGCAGACAAGAAAGTCCGTAAAGACACAAAATCTGAAGCCATCATGTATCAGGCCAAAGACCTGTCGGGGGTAAAAAGCCCAGCAAAGCAGTATGAGACAAAAATACTCTCCAAAAATACCATTGAGTTTGCTTTGCATCTACTGTTGAGCATGGGGGTCTGCCCTTACGAGTGGTTTGTATCCCCAGTGAGAATCCCTTGGAGAAGACTGTGTGTGTGTGTGTGTGTGTGTGTGTGTGTGTGTGTGTGTGTGTGT
>OU015742.1:107302872-107313671 GCA_907169655.1 Acomys percivali | reverse complement strand
TGTGTGTGTGTGTGTGTGTGTGTGTGTGTGTGTGTGTGTGTGTGTGTATTAGAGATAAAGCTTTTAGGTTATGGGTGGTAGCTTATGCCCACTTCTCCTCTCATCAGTGAGACTCCATCTAGCTTAGACCTGTCCAGGCTCGGTGTATGCTGCCACAGCCTCTGGTGTATTGGCTGTACGTCAGTCCTGTTGTGTCTAGAAGTTTCTATATGTCCTTCTCTCTGGCATTACCTGAGCTTTTGGAGGATAAGTATTTTTGAATTCAGAGGGTGGGTCTCAGTGTCTCATGCTTAGGTCCTGCTTATTATAATTTTTAAAATTAATAGAGCCATAAGACAAGTCTTAAGACTATAACTAATACTCAAGCAGCATTGTAGCCAAACAATGTTGATGAATTTCAGTGATAAATATTTTGCATATTTATGAGGGTAGGCATTGTGTAGGAGAAGGTAATAGGCGTGTGCTCCTGAGCAGTGTAGAAGCCAGGCAAGGGTAGTGCCATTTGAAGTGGATGCCTTAGATTTTGGAAGGCGTTGAGTAGATCATAATGGCCAGAATAGGCAGTTGGTGTGGCTTGCAGACTGACAGCAGGGTGGGTAACTAGGGAGGAACACCAATTTCAGAAGCCATAAGTACCAGTTTGTTTGCCTTTACTGCAGTGAACAAAGAGAATTACTGCAATTTTCTGAGTTGCAAGTTTTCAGACAATATAGTACTTTAATAAGACTTACTTGGGGATTAGTATATACTGTGGGCTGGAGAGCAGCTGGTACTAGGCTGCTATATGAGAGGGTATGATTGAGTTATTTTAGGGTTTCAGTTCTTCATTAGCAGAATTCTTTGGTTTTAGTGCCCAGTGTAGTCCCTAGAGCAAAATTCAGTTCTGCATTCAGTGAAAGTATGAGTGTGTGGACTGGGTGATCTGGCCTTGGATAGAGTTATGAGCGGTAGGGAAAGTCCACGCAGTTGATTTGGAGGAGCTATTGAGGCTGCTTGTGTTGTAGAGTATGAGAGCATGGACCACACATTCATCCTTGCTGAGCCTTGTGTGAGATGCCTAGGACATGGACATGGAAGAGCTCAATACAGAACCGAGTGCGCAATGGTTCATTTCGGGTAGCATGACGTAAATGCTGTCCTTTGAGCAGTGAAAGTGAGTGGACTGACAACTGTGTTGTGTGCAGAAGTTGTGTATGTGCACAGAAATATACATACCACGAAATACTTAGAGCCCAGTACGTGTTAGATTGTCTGCAAACTCATTTGCCTATTGGAAAGTATTAGCACAAGGATGAGGACTGAAGTTTTGTGTGAGAAGCGAGATCACAGGAGCTGAATAAGGAGACAGAGAGGGAACTGGAGACCTTACACCACTAGTGTGCTCAGAGACTCCACGTCTTGTTACGTTTGGGAACAACAGCATCACCAACATGACACTTGTGTATGGTTTGTCGAGTTACCATTCTGAATGCCAGACATGGTGCTGAGCACACTGTCTGCACTGTTACTGACAAAGAAAGTGAAGGTTGAGTGGTCAAAGCCTTTCTAAGATCTCTGAGTTACAATAATTAGGGGACCATGAAAATCTAACTGGGGCCTATTTGACTTCAAGCCAGATGCCTTCCCTATTATTTCAAAGGTATGTGTGTTTAATTTCCACAAGGCAGGGACTATGTTTATACAGAATCAGTTTTTAGGAAAGGCTCCTTAATTAGCAGGCAGTGATTGGACAGTTGTGTTTCCTGTAAAAAATAATCAGCATGAGTACTGATGGGCTGTTTCTACTTTCCTACTGGGGTGTTGGTATTCATAGTGCATTGCATTTTTTGATTGCTTATTGTGGATGGTAATTTCAAAGAGGATATCAGTTCTTTTATCTGAAGAATTAATCATCCAGAAAGTACTTTGCAAATTTGTTTCTTAAACTAAATATAAATTTCTTCAAGTTTTTCTGATGCATTCTTTGGAATGTTTGTCCACTTGCAAGGGAATAAGAAGAGCCTGTCATTTTCCTACATTTCAGGGGACATAATTTTCAATGCTCAGTACCCAGAGCTGCCCCCTGATTTCATCTTTGGAGAGGATGCCGAGTTCCTGCCAGACCCCTCCGCTCTGCACGTGAGTACTGCAGGCTTGCTCTCATGGCCTTTGTTGAGAAGAAAACAAAGTTGGTATTTGGTAATTGCTTAGTCAGATGTGGTTTTCCCCTTTCATGAAATAAATGCAACTCTACATGAGCCAAAATACTTAAAGAAGAGAGATTTTGTTTGTTTGTTCGCTTTTGTTTTTGTTGTTTTTTTGTGCTTTTGTTTTTGTAGTTTTACTTTGGAACCATTTCATATTAAGTCTGCACTATTGGTTGAAATAAAATTTTTTTAAAATGTAAAGACACATTGAAGACATTTTCTTTGTTTCAATGTAATAGTTCATGCCTGTCAGTTTTTCAGTGTTCGCTAACATTCAACAAATCCTGGTTAGAAGAGTGTTTTTTGACTTTTTAGGAGTGTGTGTGTGTGTGTGTGTGTGTGTGTGTGTGTGTGTGTGTGTAAGAAGAAGTGGCAAATTTGGGTATGCACATCCATTATCTTAGTGTCATCTCAAGGGGAAAGACTATACTGAATGTTCTGTATTAAGCCAGACCCAAACCTAGAAATTGAAATGCATTTCTGGACTTAAAGCAGACGACTTACTGTCAGGGAAGAGAGGTCTTGGTACCTGTCAGAGCACACAGTTTATGTAACAGTTGGGCTTATGCATAGTTGATGAAAAATGGGTGCCATTTTGTTTAGATGTTTCTTTCTTTCATTTGCCAAATTCAAATCTGCTGTAACAGCTGCACTCTTCAAAGAGGTTTAATTGTTGCTTGAAACTATTTCCTTAGTTTGTTTTCTGGATTTTTTGTTTGTTTGTTTGTTTGTTTGTTAAAACTTTGTGTGTGATAGTTTGATGACTTACTTTGAAAGTCCTCTACTCCCCATCTCTCATTTAAAGGCAAGGCTCTCTAGTGAAACCTAAAGAATTACATTATATTTTCACACAGCTGTGAGAATCCTGTTGGCATGAGTTTGTTGTAAAGTTCTTAATAATTGTACATAAACTTTTGTTTGATTAAAAATAGTTTCTAGTTAGAAACCTAGAAGCCATGGGGTTGGTATTTATCCCATATTAAAACCTAAAGGCTCATCCGCAGTAGATGAGCCCGGAAGTATTACTGTATAGTACCTCCTGGTCTTAAGTCTGCCCAGTGGAGGGAGGCATACACCGGATGCCAGAGAAACCTTATAGCCCACGTCCCTGGAATTTACAGAGGGTGATCAGAGAAAGCCTTGTAGAGGACGTGGTGTTTGTCCTTATCCTTCAAGAGTGAAAGAAAAGTGGGAAGTACGGGAATTTAGGTAGGTGAGTGACTGAAGAAGATTGGAAGAAGCTGTGGTTCATATGATGTGTTATAGGCAAGGGTTCTGAGGCATGTGCTAAGCTGCACCTCCATGTAAAGCAGCTACTAAGGCTAGGCTCATTTGGCGGTGTCCTAGGGTTTATGTTGCTGTGATAAAACAGCATGACCGAAAGCAGCTTGGGGAGGAAAGGTTTATTTTACTTTACAGCTTTTAGTCCATCATCCAGGGAAGTCGCGGGGAGACCCCAAGGCAGGAACTTGAAGGCAGGAACTGATGCAGAGGCCACGGAGGAGTGCTGATTATTGACTTGCTATCCATGACTTGCTTAGCCTCTTCTCTAACACGGCCCAGGCCACTTACTCAGGAATGGCAACAATAGCCCACAATAGTCTGTGCTCTTCCACATCTGTCATTAAGTCAAGGAAGTGCCCCACAGGCTTGCGTTTAGCCAGTCTTATGAAGGAATTCCCTCAGTTAGAGTTCCTCCTTCCAGATGGCTCTGCTTGTGTCCACTTGACATAAAAGTAGCCAGTGCAGGGACACTGGTGTAGTGCGTCAAATGCTGGGCCAAGAGCCACTGAAAGAACAGAATGAAAGCCTGATGGAAATATGTTTCATATGGTCTATGAAGGAGAAATCTAAGATGAGAACTGACCATTTTTGAGATAAAATCTAAGGCAGAGAGAAAGCATTGGACTCTGCAAGAGGGATCACGAGGAGAGAGAGGCTAAGGAAGAGTGTTCAAGCCTGTTTTTGGAACTGACTTTGACTTTACAATTTGCAGTGTATGTTTCAGTATTGGCAAGCATGGTGAATGGAGAATTTACGAGCTAGAAAGGGCTCTAAGATTCATCTTATTCCACTCTTCTATTTTAGTACTGAAGAAACACTAGTAGATTTATAGAATTCTGCAGCAAGCTGATATGGTAATTCCACTCTTAGGATGATGTTTCATCCCTGAGTGAAGTTATCATACATGCTTTTGAGAAATAAGCTGAAAAAGAACAGTGGCGGGAGGAGGAGGAGGCACAACCCAAAATGTACTGGATCCAACAGGAAGACTGCAAATTCCAGGGAGCACTTTCTCCCTGGTGATAAGTGATTGAGGGCATCAGGAAGGCTTACTTCATGGACCAGTGGGTCAGACAAGCCCAATGGGGCCATCAGAGCACATTCTTAAAGCTGCATGCTTGATATCTGTCTTGTTGAAACACCAGGACAGGCTAATCTATAACCCTGATCCCCAGCAGCCATTTCTCTAGGCACAGCTACTCCCAGGGGCTTGTCGT
This sequence comes from Acomys percivali, assembly GCA_907169655.1. Taxonomy (NCBI): domain Eukaryota; kingdom Metazoa; phylum Chordata; class Mammalia; order Rodentia; family Muridae; genus Acomys; species Acomys percivali. Next base: position 107,308,984 of record OU015742.1, on the reverse strand, counting down.
TCAGTGTTAGCACGTTAGCATTTAGTTGTGTATCCAACCCAGACTTCCTTCCTCTTCTCTTGATGCACTTGTCACACAGACTTGTGTATGTGTTGAGTCAAAGGTAACTGCATCTTACTACATCCCACTGAGGTGGGAAACAGGACCAGTGTCTGAATGTCTCAAGATTTTCTACTAGAAGTTAGAAGTACTAAGTATAGAAGGGGAGTTTGCACCCTCACAATCTGGGACCATAGCCCAAAGTATGTCCTTTGGCAAGTATGAAATTTGCTTTAAATTATGGGGCTTCATCATTAAAATTCATGAAAAAAATCCACCCCTGATTCTGTGACATGTCTATATTTCTAATGTAAAAATATATTAAATTGTAATGGTTAAGGAAAAATAAACTCTCCAATAAACCAGTCCAGCCTGGGAACATAGTTTTAGAGAATTTATTGTATTTACTTAAACTTGCTCTTCTCCAAGAAGTGAGGTGGCTTAAATAAGGGACTTGGGTACAAGTAAGAGAAGTCAATGTGGCTTTTCAGTCATCAGCTGAGGCTCCTCTTCTAAGCTCAGACTCTTCACTAAAGGAGGTGAGCTCTGTGAGAGGCCAGCTGTGGGAAACACTCGCATCTGTACTGGCACCAGGAGCATCTCAGACAGCACAGAATTAAAGGCCTTACTGGCCCGTGCTTCCCAAGTCCGGATGCACAGTAGAATAATTTGGAGAACGGGCTATGACTATAGATTTCCCACTAGACCCAGAATTAGGTAACCCAAGGATGTCAGTCTTCGGGGCTGTACTTATCTATCAGTCTGAACTGTGTTGGGAACCGTCGACTGAACTATTCATGAGCATCTCTAGCACAGCATCCTTTGCTTTTGCTCAGTATTTTGAGTTCTTGATTCTATTTTATTGGTCTGAGTGTGTATGTTTCTAGTAGTGTCATACTGCCTTCATTGCTGAGATTGTGTAATCAGCCTGGAAACTGGGGGGCGATGGGACTTTTACATAATTGTTCTTTAGTGGATGGCCTTGACTATTGTGGGTCCCTTGTATTGTGATATAAATTTTAGATCTGCTTGCGAATATCTGCACAGAATCCAGCTGGGATTTTGATAGGGGTTATGCCAAATCTCAGGTTAATCTGGGCTTTGTTGCCATCTAACTGAAGTCTAGTCTTCATAATTAGGAGCAATGTGAAATGCCTTTTCACTTATTTATACTTCTTTTTTTCAAGAATGTTTTGTTATCTTGGGAGTATGAGTTTTACACTTGTGCTTTAGTCATTCTTTTTGACACTGTTATAAATGGAGTTGTTTGTTATTTTAGTTTCTAGTTTTCTATTGTGGCAATGTAGAGATACAATTGATTTTTAAAAAAATATTGAGATATATTGTGACACCTTACAGTATACGATTTTAGTGTAAGATTTTTTTTCCTACTGAGCAAAATTTTCTTACAGATTTTTAAAAGCTTTTTTTCCCCCTGCCATTTTGAGGCAGACCAATATGTTGGGGAAGCTGGCTCGGTGCATATTTTGAGTTGAGATGTGATTATAAAATGGTAACATGCCTTTCCCTTTATCTCAAAACTAAGTGTAAAGCATTTCCTAAGACAAAAATGGAAACAGCCTTGTAATTGATTCAAGAGTACATTGGAAAGTTGTATTTAAAGTTAACAGTAGTAAATTCTAGTAGAATGACCTTATGGCTTTATATTGTGTAAGCTAATAATCCACTCATTAAACCAGTTAATTAGCATTAATTGAAAATTATGACACACAGCTTCAGTTGATTGATCTGATACCTTGGCTCTCGATGTGTTCCTGGGTAGTAGGTCAGACAGACTCCAAAGTTTATTTTATAGCTTAAGAAAATTATAAAAATAAACCAGTATGCTGTAGCGGGAAGCATTCAGATGGTTTGGGGTGGTCAGGGAAGTCATCCAGATCAGTTTGGGGTTTCTCAGTCCTTCATGCTGACCCATGCTCAGGGACTTTGCCTGTTTGCTCTTTTGCTTCCCACCTTACACCAAAATGTTTGCTGGTCCAGAGTCAGTTCTGCCCTGCAGGCGGCTTTGCCAGTGCTCATTAGTTTTTTATGTTCCGTTCTGCTTGTATAGGCCATGTGACATATTGTATGTAAGACAGCGACTCTTTGAGGGCTCCATTTGCTGCTGCTGCTGCTGCTGCTACTACCACTTCTAAATAAATCAACAAAAGACAAATTAGTGAAAACCCTACCTACTTGTAGCTTTTGGTTGTGCACTGTGTTCAGTACTCCATGATAGGGAATTGACCTCAAAGAGGCTGATTTAGGAGGTAAGATATAGATACAGGAAAACACACATACGTAGGTATTACATAAAGGATGAAGTAACTGTCACAAAGCAATTGTAAGGCATAGTTAAATAGAGGCTTTACATACACATGTACATACACATATGTGTATATAAACACACAAGCATGTATATTCTCATTGTTAAGGCCGAGCTTCCATTATAATGAGAAAGAATATTCTCATAGGTTGGCATTTGTGTGCTGAGACTAAGGGATGGTAGTTATATGTGGCTGTCACCCGTTAGCTTCTCCAGTCTCACCTCCTTCCACACTGCTCTTTGTTGACTCCCCTCCAGCTGCATAGGCCTCTTCACATTCCAAACACACTGTCGCCACCTGAGGCCTTATCATTTGCCACATGCTGTTGTCTTTTCGTTCTGCCTGGAACTCTTCTCCTGGCCAGCTGACTAGCTTGCTCTCCTCCTTCCTTCAAATACAGTATCAAAAGGGCCCCCATGACGTCCCCACACAAAACTGTAGCACTTTTCACACTCCCTGACCTCCACCACACTCTCTTTGTCTTGCTTACTACCATACCATACGTTTTAGTTGCTTATTTGGCAGCTGTCTTTCCTAGGTGACCAACTTCCCTGACTTGCCTGTGACAGATACTTGTAAAATGCAAAACAATTATTGTTAACGGTGTAGTCCTTAGGCAGCCAGGATGGAGTGTTGTCCTTCTCCCTTTCCCAGAGTAGAAGGAAACGTTAGTAGAGAATGGATTGGTTTTGTTCATTACTTGAGATGCACACTACATGCTTATTACAGCAGTAGGTTTCCTCTGAGGATATACAGTCATAGCCTTGATGATTTCTAAAACTAGGATGTACACTTTTGATACAATTACAAAATATTAGGAAAAATTTTATTGTTATAAGAAGTTGGAAGATGGAAATCAGTTACCAGAACTTCTAAAGCAATGCTCCTCAGCCCGGTCTTGCGACACTCTGTGGTATGCTCAGCAGCCTCCAAGGCTGTTTTGAAATTCTTTTCCCCAAAGTAATAATGATAATTCATTTTAATTCAAAATAAAATTGCATAAAGAAGGAAAGTTGGACCTTGAATTTGAATGAGAAGAGCACGTGGCAGTTCTAGGAGGATGAGAAAGCAGTGCTGTCTGACCTCCCAGCTTGAAGGTGAGGTTGAGTTTAGTGCCTGGCACAAGCTCTTCAGGGTAGTGACATTAATGCCACTGATGCTAATGCCACTGTTGCTAGTGCCTGCTGACTGTTTGAATCCTCCATTGATTGTTCTGCTTACATTGAATATGGGTTTGCTCAGCCATCTTGCTTTTCCTCCTTTGTTCCTCACAGTGCTGTCTACAGGATGAGACATTTTAAGTAGGTCCCTTAAAGTGGTTACCTGTCCCTGTATAATTGAAATACATGTCACAATGTACAGATCTGAAATGGACTGCATTTCTGAAAAATTCTGACTACACTACTGAAAAAAATGCCCATCAGATGCACAGAAAACACAGATACTTCCAAGTACCTGGACCTCTAATGTGTTTAACATGGAAGATGTTCATTTTCACATCTGTATTCCATACTGTTTCCTGTGTCATTTGAGAATTTTAAAGGACTTATCTTGCCCCTCAAGGTGGACATGGTGCCTGAGACAGACGGGTAAGTGTTTTGCATGGTGGAGCGAAGCATAAGCTCAGCTCCTGTGGGAACAGAGAGAAGGACGCTTTACAGATCTGTGTGTGCACAGGAAGCCTCAGGGCCTTAGAGACATGTCAGCTGGGTGTCTGTTTATTTGTACTGTTTTCAGTGCTAGGGAACTGGACCCGGGGCTGTGTGCAGGCTAGGCAAGCACTGCACTCCTGAGCTAAATCCCCAGCCCCTCACCTGAGCATTCATAAGACTACTTTAGTGTAACCACTAGTGATGGATAACAGAGAAGAGGACACAAGTCCAGAGTACGTAGCACAGTGAAGTAGGACCCGGAGGAGGAAGCAGATAGCTCCACGCATCTAGAGACTCTGCTCACACTCCCTTCCATCTCCGTGCCCACCCACCTATGCATGAACACCATAGGGACCCGTAGCATCTTAGTAATTTTACCCTCTTTGATGATCAAACAAATTCGGTTGTCTAGTGTCTTTCTCTTCCTTCTTCCTGTTGTCCCTGTTTATGGTCACTGATGATAGCATTGCCTTGTATTAGCATACCACAGCTTCTTTGTCTAGTCTATCGATGGGCATTTGGGCTGATTTCGCCTCTCATGTCCTGCTGCTGTGGACAGCACTGCTGTGGATGTTCTGCCCTTCTCAGTGGTTGTCATGGTCATTCCTGATGGTACATATCGAAGAATGGATTAGCTTGGCCATAAATAGGGCATAGAACCCTTAGTGATTTCTCATCTTTACCAGGTTATTAGTCAGGGTCTAGGAGGAGATAGAAGTTGCAGTAGTAATTAAGTAGGGAGCATTTAATGTACAGAATTGTTAGATACTGAAAAAAGCAGGAGAATGGTAAAGAACGCAAACAAGACTAACAGTGTTGAAAATGGTTACTTAAGAGTAAAGGGGGATATCCCTGAAAGGAACAAACTTAGGCAGTCCCTCTTCCATTCCCACATTGTGGCCCAGGTTTCCAGGATTTCAATTTACTTGTTGGAAGAGGGTGTGGCTACAGCCGTCTGGAAGATAGCAGCCTTCATTGGAGGGACTGTGGGCTGACGGTGGTGGCCTGCTTGGCCTTTTAGGACTGACAGCAGAAATGAGGTGGGTGCAGTCAGTGAGCACGCCGAGCAGTGGCTGCCAAAGGGTTGTTATGTAACTTTGATAAAACTACTATAGGAACAAGCTGGAGAGTCCGTTGGACCCAGATCCAGGACACGAAGCTCTGTGCCTTGCACTCTTCCCATATCACTGCGTGAACAGGCTGGCCATTGTGTGAGCTGTAGAAGAAAAACTGCCTTGGTTCACAGAGGAGTGGATAGAGGAAGTGAGAGGTGAAAAATGAGTAAGCACATTTAGGTCATTCCCAACTCCTCTCCCAATTATTAGTTTGTTTTTCTTGAACTTGTGTAATGACTTCTTAATTTGGAGAAAAATATTCTTTAGCCTCCAGTTCTATCTGATCTTTTTTTTTAAAGATGAGAAATAAGTCATTTTAATTCTAGCTAATATTATAACAAACAGCATACATGTAAACAGAACCCAATAAGCAAACCCGCAATCTTGGGCCCTCCACCAGGCACAAAGCTAGGGAAGTCAGGGCACTAGGTGCCATGCTGTGATGATTCTGTCAGACTGCAGAGAGAGAGAGAGAGAGAGAGAGAGAGAGAGAGAGAGAGAATCTGTATGTGTGTGTGAGAGTGTGTGTGTGTGAGAGAGAGTGTGTATGAGAGTGTGTGTGTGTGTGAGAGTGTGTGTGTGAGAGAGTGTGTGTGAGAGAGTGTGTGTGTGTGTGTGAGAGAGTGTGTGTATGTGAGAGAGAGAGTGTGTGTGTGAGAGAGTGTGTGTGTGAGAGAGTGAGAGTGTGTGTGTGTGTGTGTGTGAGAGTGTGTGTGCGTGTGGGTGAGAGGGGGGGAGTGTCATCTTGACTTCCATTTGATTTTTCTTTACAGCTTGTGGTTCTGTGGTGAATTTATCTTTTCTTCTATAGCCACAGAACCTTTATTTTCTCACTCACAGTTATTTTCCAGTCTTTGTGAGCTAATTGTAATGTCTGGAATACCCTTGAACCTGTGTTTTGGCTCCTTTTTTCCCTTATCAGTCACATGGTTGGTGTTTGGTAGCTTTTGCAAGCGATGTGAGCACCAGATATTCTAGT
>OU015742.1:107284589-107295254 GCA_907169655.1 Acomys percivali | reverse complement strand
GTTTTTCGAGACAGGGTCTCTCTGTGTAGCCTTGACTGTCCTGGATTCACTTTGTAGGCTAGGCTGGCCTCGAACTCACAGCAGTCTGGCTGCCTCTGCCTCCCAAGTGCTGGGATTAAAGGTGTGCACCACCATTTTCTTTATTAGTAATGACTGATGTGGGAGGGCCCAGCCTGTTGGCCCTCCTGCTCGATGGGCCAACAACTTTGGAGTATGGGAACCACATAGCTCTGAGGTGGGACAGTGTCCTAAAGGATGGGCCTTTTGAGACACGGGAGGCCAGGAACCACACAGCTCTGAGAGGATGCCGCCTCAGCAGAGGTGTTGCAGCTCTCTTGGAGGGTTTCCCCAATGCCAGTTGTAGAGCAGCTCAGGAGCCTCAGCCCTGCTCCTTCAACACCTGTTGCAGCTCCCAGAGGAGGGGGCTCCAGCCACAGCTAAGCTGAGGAGCTCAGGAGTCTCGGCTGGCTTTTCTTCTCCTCTGGGCTTCTTGGCTTCTTTTGATGACAGAGTCACATCAAGTAGCAAATCTCTCAAAAGAGAGATGAATCCAGGAGTGGAGGGATGAATCCAGGAGTGGCTGCCTCTGCTCTCAGAAGACAGCAGAGAACTAGACAGCCTTTATGTAGGATTTTTCTTAGGGAAAGAGGTGTGGAGCTTTCTAGGAGAGAGATTTCCAGAGTAAGGATTGCTGGGATTTCAAGGCCTGAGTTTGGGGGAGCTTAGGGATTGGTGGGTTTTCCTGTTCAGGGATTGGTGAATTTTTGTTCAGACTTTTAACCTAAAATTCACATAATCTGGCAAGGGCCCCACTGAGGGGCTGGAGATGGCCTTTTTGACAATTAGAGGCTAGAACTGCCATTATGACAGAAAGGCGTTGAGGAGGGGCCTATTAATTCATGCCTCAAGGAGTTTACACAGACTCAATCTCTAAGCTAAACAAAACAACTTTCCTGAACTAAATTATGAATTTATACTAAGGGGTCAGATCCTGGACCCTGGCTGACAGTGCCAGACCATGTAAAGCTCTCTGCTTCAGGGGAGTGGCTAGTTTATATATTCTTGTCACAGAGATAGCAAAGGAGCTCACAGACAAGTTCCAGATGGACACGCCTCCCTCCTGTCAGCAGCAGCCGTAACTGAGGCCTCGGGTGCTGCTGCCTTCTCTGTGCCTTCAGCATCTCGGCTTCTGCAGGCGTCTGACCTCAGGTCCCAGGGCTGTGGAGCTGTAGCCTTAGCCACTCTGGAGTCCTGAGGTACAGAGGCCATCAGCACAGCCTGGAGATCTGAGCACCCCTTTCAGGGACCACAGAGGGTGGCCCCCAGGGGAGCTGAAGAGGGGGCACCCAGGGAAAGATGTAGAGAGATCCCAGAGGCAAAACTTGAAGCAAGCGGTTCTGGCTGCTGCAGCTCTTCAGGCAAGGGCATGGACACTTTCTGACAAAGTATACAAAGTTTACAAAGAGAGTCTATGTCAGGGAAGGCCACCCCAGGGCAGGTGGTCCTGGGAGCTGCAGGCATTAAAGTTCTCTTCGAGTTGCTGTATTGAATACACATTGAAGGGCTGAAGAAGCAGTCCAGTGTCAGGGACAGGCACATTCGTGTTGTGTTTTCCTCAGACCTCTTTATTCTGGACCATTTGTTGCCCTCTTCAGGGCAGATTTTCCATTCATGGATAATGTTCTCTGGAAGTCTTCTCAGAGACATGCAAAGAGGTGTGGCTCTCAGGGGATCCTAAGTCCAATCAAATTGACAGTCAACATGCACCAGGCACCCTGGGGCCCCATGGCGTGAGAATGCCAATTCTAATAGATGTCTAATAGAGTTGACAAGGAGTGAAGGTGAGTATCGAGTGACAAGAACTGGCTGCTGTTCTCAGTTCTGTCGAGTATCAGTAGATCACGCTGGATATGGTACTTGGTCTTTATACTTTTATATTAGTAAAACCAATAGTTTTAGTACCTGTCCCACAGGCTATTGTGGGGAATGGAGAAAGCTTCAATTTCATTGTCAAAACAGGAACAAAATGGGGCATAGAGGCAAAAATGCTCAAGGGCAGTATGGGATTTACAATGGCCCATTTAGCAGATGTCTGTGTTTTCGGAGTTCTGTGTCCTCTGTTGTAATTGAAGAAGCGTACTTTGATTTTTGTTTTTTTACATTTAAACTTCTAAGAAAATGAGTTTTGGTACTAACTAATTCTTTATGTTTGTGGATTAGCTTGCTGTACTTGGGTTAGCTTCAGAGAAGAACACAAGAAAAGGGGGAAAATGTATTATGAGAACTGAACCTGGAAATAATGTATGCTTTCTCTAACATTTTTAAAAGCAAGAAACCTTAGCTATTATAAAAACATTTTTTCAGAGAAATTATCTGCATCCGGCTGAGAATTTTATGCCAAACTGCAGCCCCCACACAAGCTTTGGAAAGCCAAGATATTTAAACCTGCAAAGTAAAGCGCCAGCTCCACCTTATCCTGATCTGATGTAATCTTTTAACCGTGGAGTGCTTTGTAGCCTAGCATTCACAGTGACTCAGTAGACCTTGTATACATTCTTAAAAGCCTGTTTTTAAGTTGTTGCACTTATGAAAATTCCAAATAATTATAATATTATTATAAGCAAAACATTCAACACATTTAATACATATTCTTGAATGTGGTTCAAGAACATTTATGAAGAAGCCAGATTGAAAAGTAAAAGTCTGGATTATCATAGAGTTTTTAAGAGAAGGGCAGCTAATTGCTTAGAGTATCTAAAATGGAATAGCTAGGCCTAATGCCGGCCTATAATTTTAGCTACTTAGGAGACTAAGGCTGCAGCCTTATAGTTCAGGGCTGTCTGGGCTGTAGAGTGAGTTCAAGGCAAACTTGAATAACTTAATAAGAGCCTGCCACTTGTCTCAAAAAAAGTCTCTTAGACATCTTTAGTCAGTTTCTAAAATCAAAGGAGTTGTTTCCAAGATTACAAAGAATTTGTTTACCATAATGGAGCATCTGTATCACACCCCTCCTATCAAGGCCCTGGAGCAAGCTGGGAAGAAGAGGATGAAAGGTTCTAAGAGCCAGAGGTCAGGGAGGGAGGGAGGTCAGAGGTCAGGGAGTACAATAGTATATTCTGGACAAGAGAGGAACCACTGTGAGAGGAATGCAGAGTCTCTCTTGTCATCTACACAAGATGAGGCCAGTTAGCAATTCAGTATGGATTAATAACTGAGGGGTGACTGTAGCTTCTGGGAAAACTACTTGAAGGATGTAGTCCCTGGTAGATCACCTGTGCTCCAGCAGATGGGCCATCCCCATAAGTATAAGGGCAGCCCAAACTGGACTCATTATATTATGAAGGAAAACAAACAAACAAACAAAAAACAAAAACAAATAAAAAAACAGCAACAAAAATGTCAAGAAGTTTGAAAGGAGTGGAGAGTGGATCTGGAAGGAGTTAGGAGCTAAAGGGTGCTAATGGGATCAAAATTCATTTTATGAGCACACACCTGTAATCCCCGTACTTGGGAAGGCAGAGGCAGATGAGTTCAAGACTAACCTGGTCTACAAAGTGAGTTCAGGACAGCCACAGAGAAACCCTGTCTTGACATTCCAAAACAAACAAACAGTCCCACAAAACATTGTATATATGATATTCTTAAAGAATTAATAGAAATATTACATTTAAATAAAAATAATTTGTAAGAGTAGTGATTGCTATCACATAGTTTTTGTGTTTAAAGGCATGTTTTAAAAACACATTTAATTTTATTAACTTAAAGATATTTTCAATGCGTATTTGTCTAACTCCTTTGGCAATTTTTATTTTCCAAAAGTAAAACTTGTTTTAGTTTCATTATTATTTAAAACTAATTTATTATTAAAACTTTAAAATTAACCATTTATTTGCCCTCCATCCCATTCCCACTCCTCCAAACTCATTAAAGTCTTCTCAGATGAAGTTACATGCATTTTATCATAATAAAAATATAAAATGGCTATTACATTTGACTTTGAATATGTGGATTGCTGGAGGATCACGAGTTTGAAAACATGAACTATATGAAACCTTGTCTTAAAACACTACAAATAAATAAGTAAAACAAAAAAACCATATAAACAAAGTATTTGTCTTAAAAACAGAACTCTCCCCCATTTGAGACATTATTAGTCATTAGCTTAATGACTGATTTCCTAAAGCAAGCCTTGGGAACATCGTCCCCTCTCTTTCCTTCCTAACTGCCCCCTACCTCTCCCCTCTTAGTATTTTTATGGACCTTTTGTTTATAGCAATTAAAATAAAAATTTAAACTCATGATATTTCACAGCATACTTTATGGAAGCTTTGGTTTTCTAAGAAAAGAATGCCTTGAGAGATAGATGTTTATGATGCTTAGAATTAAGGATTAGTGAAGATTTAGCAAATAAAGAGTATTTCTACTCAGAGTAAAGTATTAAGATGAGTAGCAATGCCTTTTCAACTGTTTAGCTTCATGGCATGCTGTAAATGTTAAGGTAGGCATGTTTAGGAATCAAAGCATAGTGTATAGAAACTAAAGCAAAACAAAAGCCAGTTTTATCTATCAGATTTCTTCCTATGAGAGGACTTTTTCTTTTGGAGATCATGGCATGTATATGAGAAGGAAGCATTGTCACACGGAACACCATGGACCCATTCCCTGCTTCCTGTCTTGTGTCCTCCTGTCCACTTGTTGCCTGGCATCGCATCTTCATGTGACCTGGCCTTGCTCCGATTTCTTACTGTCTGCACCAACGTCTGTGCAGTGTTATTATCTAGTGTCTTTTAATTTAGATGTTTTCTCCATTTTTCTTCTCTTTGCAATTAATGGTTTAAGCAACAAGACAATTTATTGTGTAGAATTGGAACAGAGTGGACTTTTGCTAAACATGTCTTTCATGGAATAATTTAACACATGAGTTCATTTCTCTGGGTAATATCTAAGTTGTTTAGTGTCTATATGTCCTGATTCTTTATCTGCTAATACAAAATCACAAACAGAAAGTAACCTTCTCCCTCCCGAACTAGAGATTTGAGTTATGTGAAATAACTATTATAAGAGATATGTGACACAGATGCATGGTAGTTTTTATTCAGGCAGTTGTGTAAAATAAATGACACAGATTAGAATTTGCAGTAATACTTTTAGCAAACATGAGATGTGAGAAGTGTGTGTGTGTGCGTGTGTTTGTGCGTGTGTGTGTTTTTTTTTTTTTGTGTGTGTGTGTGTGTGTGTGTGTGTGAGAGAGAGAGAGAGAGAGAGAGAGAGAGAGAGAGAGAGAGAGAGAGAGAGAGAGAGAGAGAGAACGCATGTAGGTAGGTGGAAGAAAAGAATTTTCAGAAGCAACAGAAGGATTATAAAAGTACAGTATCCTAGTCATTTATTTTATCAGTTCTATTTACTTAGCCACTTTGAGTCTCAGTGTTTTGAAAAATGTATCTGTAGCATATGGTCTTATAATAAATGACCTTAGTCTATCAAGAAATATGAAGTGTATGAAATGCAGTTTACGTTAAGCTAGGTAATCAACAGGCTAGCAGTTGAAGGATTGAAGAATTAGGTACTATGATGAAAACATGTGTTATGCTTAATCTGCAGTCTTTGTTAATAATGTGTTTAATGTATTCATATTATAAAATACAAGAGACCTAAAATTGCAACTCTTATTTTATTATGAGTAAGTAGGAAGAAATAAGTTAATTCAATTAATAAAATATTTAGACTCATGAAATTTTGCTACATAAATTATATATGGATCACCATATTTTAAAACATAATTGAATTTTGACAAAATGGCCCCTATCCTAAAATAGAACCTAACTTGATCTTTCTTTGGTGATTCAGAAGCTCTTAAGGGACTGTGCAAAGCATTAGAATTATCTTTACCAACATTCTCATTATGCTGAAACTGCATGGGAGAGTTGGTGGATGCTCAGTTTCAGAGAATCCTGTCTCCGTTAAGAATGGTCGTCACAGAGCATCACATGATAGACTTGTAGGAATGGCATGTGTAATGCATATATAGGTGCACGTTACCTGGGTGCACTGATGTACATAGTACTGTTAATATATAATGCATATTGTTAAACACATGCACATATATGTTGACTTGTGACATGTGCAGCCATTACCACTAACTGAGGAAGCTGCAAATGGAAGGAATTTCATCAGAATTTACCAAGAGGAAATTGGCACCAAGATTTAATGATTTTGGCTGGAGAAGATAGTGAACCTGGCACAGTGTACTCTCTATTTCCTTGTGAGAGCTCCAAGATGAAGAATCAGCTACACAGAGGCAGATGCTTGGTAGTTTTCTGGAAGCACAATTATAAGGTTTATCAAAAACAGGAAGACCAACATCTCATGCAGTTTTTCTGAACTTGAAAATGATTTAATGTGCTGTTTTGTACTCTTTAGGCCTCATCTATTGAGCCATGATATTTCATTTTGTTTTGATGATGTCTTTTGCTAGCCTTGGAAAAGAAATATCTTTGAATGCTTGAAAGATACTGTTTTAAAGATGGCCTTAATTTTTAATGATTGATGACTATAATTAGTCATATTTCAAGATTGTATTTTCAAAATTGCTGTCCAGTTTTCTTTTGTCAATTTCTGCTCACAGCCACCAGATAAACATGGTTCAAATGATTCAGTATTTTTATGGACCCTTGAAAATTCTTGGATCTTTTAACATATCTAGTTTAGCTTATAATTGTGGTGACTATCTACTTGAAATACAATTAAGTGTGCAATGTGTAATACAGCTGTGTAATACAGCACTTGCACAGAGGTGAGTAAGATACTATCTCTGTTCTCTGGCACTTTTAAAATAGTTTCATTGACAGAAAGTGGTATTTAGTAACCATTACCTAGTCAATCAGTCATTCACAGTGAACACCACTGGGTCCGTTGAACAGAAAAGCTTTCTGTTTGACTATTAACCACAGTGAAAGTCTAATTATTCTTTCTGTTGTATTTTGCAAACATAAAACTATAAACACCTGCTGCCTGTAACATAAATGAAGGAACTAGGGTAGGAACTAAGTCATCTCATTAGGAAATGCCCTAAAATCTTACCCACAGGGGTTGTAAACTCAGACAGCTGAAGGAACCAGTCACACCAGTGACTGAAGAAGGTGATGCAGCGCTGTGAGAATTAATGGGGACTGTGACCTGCTAAAGTGTGTCTGCCTTGTCTAAAGATCTTCAAATAAAAATCCTGTGCAGGTCAAAGAAAGCATGTCTGCAGGCTTCAGCTGCCAATTTGTAAATGCTCTGTGATTCCTTAATATTATTTGAATCAGCACAAAAATATTTGAGTAAAAAGATGATTTAAAATTAAATGCTAATAAATATGACCAATTTAAGGATGATCACACCATAGTTGGTGCTTTTGTTCCTAGAGCATAGATGATATTAATTCAGGAATGCTGAGGTCTCAGGAGAGGCTGGTAGGGTATTCCATATCTGGGCAGCAGAGGAGAGCAGGTGGGAGAGGCAGGAAGCAGCAGGAGCAGGCCGGCTCTCCTTCCCTGAGGCAGGCTCTCTTGTGGACCACGCTGGCCTTGAACTTGTTCGTAGGTGGAGCTGACTTCAACTGGTCTCCTGCTTCTACTTCCAAAGTATTGGCCTTGTAAGCATATGCCACATCTGGCTTCGCCATTGGTGAAGCCCTTCATGCCACCCTTCCCCCGCTTTAGGTAGCCCTGGGCTTCTAGGAGTTAATGCTTGTCGGAAGTCATTGTGGGGCAAATTAAAAAAATTTTTTTCTTCCATCTTTATTATTATTGTTGTTATTATTATTATTTATTCACATTACATCCTGATTGTTATCCCCTTGCTCTTATCTTCCTGTTCCCACCATCCTTCCCTTTTCTGCTCTATTCCCTTCCCTTAGACCTCTGACAGAAGGAACCTCCTCCCCGACCATAAGATCAGAGCCTATGAGGTCTCATCTGGAGAGCCTGCAGCCCCTTCCTCTGTGTTTCCACAGGGCCTCTCTGCCAAGGGGCAGTGATCAAATCCCAGGCACCAGGGTTCGTGTCAGAGGCCATCCCTCATTCTCCCTCCACTTCCCTGTGTGGAGAGTGAGCTGTCCATCGGCCACATCTGAACAGGGGGTCTAGGTCCTGTGCTTGCAATGTGCCTGGTTGGTGCACCAGTTTGTGCAGGCCCCCTGCGTCAGGTTCTGCCTGCCTTGATGGCCTCCGTGTGGAGCTCCTGACACCCTCCCCTCCCCCATCCTCCCATCCCCAACTCTTCCATATGACTCACAGCTCTTCACCAAAGTGAGACGCATTTTTTATAGACATTCTCTTACGTCCTGAGAAATCTGTGGGACAAGTAGTAGAAAAGTTCAGAAGGTGGATTCTAGCCATCATGACATCAGTGAAACTTATCTGAGAGTCCAAGGAATCACTGTTACATAGCTGAGCCTTTAGTAACAATAGTAGTAACGATACTGGAGACTGAAGCGACACCCTCTGGTGAGACCCTGCTCCCCTTACCCCGACTGCTTGGTGCCTGTGATGCACGCCAAGTAAATGTTCAACCACAGAGCTATGTCCACAGCCCCTGTTCTGTTTTGTTTTGAGACAGGATCCTGGTAGGTATCCTGGGCTAGCCTTGACCACCAGATTCTTTTGCCTCCACTTTCCTTGCATGATTACTAGCATGAGCTACCCACTATGCCTGGCAGATTTTTTAAAAAAGAGAAATGGTTTTAGAGAAAAGGAGCCCCATTCTGTTTGATTGTTGCTGGGTTGATGGCTATAGATAATGGTAGCTTGGAATGGGAAAACCTGGCCAAGGTTTCTGAAGCACGTAATTGGACTGGGTCCCTGTGCAATTCTTCATGACAGCACAGGAGCACATGCTTTTCTTTGGTTGATTGTGAGGTTCACCACAGTTTTGAAAGAACTGGTAAGGTATGGCCTTGGGGGTTGGAGAGGGATGACTAGTTTGAAGAACTGAAAGCTCATTAAACAGCATTCACTATGTATTGCTAAGTTGATATATGGTTTGAGTGCAGTCACCGTGGCTGCCTTGTGAGGCCCACTTTAGGTCTCCGGAGAGAGACTGTTTGCAGAAGATAGAAAGGGTTTCTGCTCCAAGGCACACACTCCCAGCTTGGCACGTAGCCAGCATTCATGTGATCCCACCAGACAGCTTGTACGTGCCGAATGTGTTTCAGTCAAATAGAGCAGAGGTAAAAATATCTCCTGGGTAAGGGACCATGAAGTCAGTGAGGAGCTCTCCAGGCTTCGTGCTC
The DNA here is from genome assembly GCA_907169655.1 of Acomys percivali. Taxonomy (NCBI): domain Eukaryota; kingdom Metazoa; phylum Chordata; class Mammalia; order Rodentia; family Muridae; genus Acomys; species Acomys percivali. The sequence continues at coordinate 107,285,980 of OU015742.1, read as the reverse complement.
AAGAAGTGCTAGGTGCAGATTGTTCTGCGTGGCCCCAAGTTACATGTCAGTAAGCAAAGTGCCCTTATCTGGTCTCAGCCAGTTCCTTCTTCTTTACATCCTTAGTGGATCTGTTGGTTTCTTTGGAAGGCTTGCTTTATTACCCAGCGAAACAAGTGCCTTCTTGGTGTTTGAAAGGCTCTAGGACAAGGAACGCCTTAGATACCTATTTCAGATATATTTTAATTGAAGTTCATTAAATGACTCATACTTTATAAAAGTATAGTCTTTTGTTATCCATTTTTCTTTTTGTTTATTTTTTTCCATAACAGGAATGATTATAATCATTGTAGGGTTAGTAAAAATACATTCAATCTTATTTTATTTTTTATTTCAATTTTTTTGGTTTTTGTTATTTTTCTTTTTTACATGTACATTTGTATTATTACACATATATACAATAAACTACCTACAGCAAGAAGAACCACAGAACAATCAGGAATTATATAAATGTTACATTCTTAATCTTTTGGCTATTTGTATTTGGCAACCTTGAAGAAAACATCTTTCCTATCTTGGTGAGTCTAAAATTCTGAATGTAAATCAATATCTGTCATCTCTACATTCATTCTTTTTTCCTTCTTCTTTTTGTTTTTTGTTTTGTTTTGTTTTTTGAGATAGTGTCTCTCTGTGTAGCCTTGGCTGTCCTGGACTGGCTTTATAAGACCAGGCTGGCCTCGAACTCACAGAGACCCAACTGCCTTTGCCTCCTGAGTGCTGGGATTAAAGGCGTGCACCACCACACTTGGCCGATCTTCCTCTTTTAAAGCAACAGAAACTTGCTGCAAGCTGTCTTAAAACAGTAAAGGGAGTTCATCAGTTTATAGGACTCTACAAGTCCACAGTTGGACTTAAGATAATGCTGGTCTTGTAGCTTCAATAATGTCACTGCAGAACCTAGTTTCCTTCTGCTCTATTTCTACTTTGCTTCCCGTTGTGTTGATCTCCATCTCTATAACATATTCCTCAGTTGGCCTGCTTCTGTGAATACAGCATACACTGCAGTTCAGACTGTGTTCTCCCACCTGGGGAAGAAGGCACACACATCTTCGTTCTCAGCAGCCCAGCTCATACTGCAGTCTATCTCATTTAGTCTGACTGAAGCTGATAGCCATTGAGGCTGGGCGCCTAGGAACTACTTTGGCTAGGGAGCCAGCACCTGTAGAGGTTTATTTGCTAGTTCTCACTCCAGACCCATGCTGAGAATGGTGGTAGTGGTGGTGGTTTCTCAAGGAAAGTTGGGCAGATGTTAACAGGAGGTAGATTCAATTTTGGACATCAAACAATGCATGGAAACTTACTCTGTGTGTGTGTGTGTGTGTGTGTGTGTGTGTGTGTGTGTGTGTGTGTGT
>OU015742.1:107268593-107284579 GCA_907169655.1 Acomys percivali | reverse complement strand
TGTGTGTGTGTGTGTGTGTGTGTGTGTGTGTGTGTGTGTGTGTGTGTCATAGTTTTATGTGGACCAAGGTCTATGGGCTAGAGATTTTTAAAAAATTATTTTTATGTATACCCATGTGTGCTTGAGTGTATGTATATACATTACTTGCATGCATGAGAAAGGGCTAGAGTTAAAAACAAAACAAAACAAAACAAAGACAGCAAAGCTCTTACAGCTTGTGTGCTGTATTTGTATCTTCTCATTTACTTAATTCCCTGCTTTGTATTGCTTTCCCTTTCTGGCTGCAGTAGCTACATGTTCCTGTTATAATGAGAAGAGCCCATATTGCTTCCTTTTAGGTAGCTTCCCCTGTTCATACGCATACAAATTGTGTGACTAGGTCATTGTTGGTTAGGAAAATCTGTGCCTGGGATTCTGAGTAAGGGAAGGGTCTGCAAATGCTTTAGGTCTGGACAGAAGTCCAAGGTGCTTAGCTAAGGGGAGAAAAGCTAGACTAAATCATTATAGCACAGGGGGCTGGTCTAACTAGAGAGGGGTCAGTTAGGGCAGAGGACAGAAAGCAGGTGTCAGGCCTGCAGACGCTTCTCTAGTTGTAAGGAAGAGCCTGGCTGAGGCTGTTGTTTTCTGTCTTGTTCTGTGCTACCCACTGTTGTGAGTCTCTGTGAAAGAGACAGAAAGACATGACACTATTGTGAGTGTCTTCCAAGACAGGGAGAGTTACTGTCTGGCCGTGAGACCGATTAGGGACCTCATTCATGAAACTCACTGCTCCACAGGGTCACTAAGCTTGAAAGCTGTTTCATTGTGATTTAAATACTTAGCTCTAAATTGGAAACTGGCAATTAAAATTGGGAAATTTTAGCTTCCGAGGTTTGAGAGGATCCTGAAGACATGTCATAATGAAAAGTGAAACACAAAGTGTTTGCTTTAACTGAACGATTGCAGTTAATTTCTTGTAAAGAAACACAGAAGCACACATTAATTTAAAATAAGCTCACACTGTTGTTTCTTGTAGTACAGCCAGGAAAAACAGTAACAAGCTGTCTCCTTCAAAAATCACATCCCTGGATGAGATTCGAGCAACCTGGAAGATTCAATACGTCCCCAGGAAAAACATTTGGAGTCAAGCTGCATCACATTTCTAGTTCTTTCTGCCCTTGCAGGGTTGCCACCAGGTCTGAGTCACATGGATGGGCAGTGTGTGACGTCAGCAGCCAGGTGAAAAGCAGTAGCACTTGTCTCATAGTCTCAGCTAGTCTGTGCTGGAAAAAGAGTTGTTTTTCCCATGTTGAGGATCCGTTAATCATTTCTTACACTGGTGTTTTGCTTGACAGAGAAGTTAATACCAATATTAATTCATATTTTCTTTGAGATATAGCTATGAAATTAGTGTTTTGGTCTTGACCAGATCTCATACTTAAAAGATATTACCTTAAAATTGTGTGGGAAAAGGTAACACCTGTAGACAGAATGGGGTTAGTTATTATTCAGTCTGTTGCTGTATGGTGCTTGTATCTTATGCAGGCACGCTAGTGTGTGAGATTAGTGCTCTTGCACACGTAGGCAGGATGTTTGCATTCTCTTGGTGGCTGGGGTTTTGATAAGGCTCTTTCCCGTGGAGGGGATACTTGCCTTTCTTTTCATTCCTGTCCCATCGGAGAGTACTTCTGAGAGGAAGAAGATGGATCAAGAGATGCTCTCTGAAATTTCTTACCTCTGTATCCTGTTACCCCTTTTCTTCCTGTTGACCATCAATTCTGAAGAAGGAAATCCATGTTAGACGTGAGCTCTGTGATCCTAGAGACCCAGTTGAATTGAGCGCTCAGTGTCGAGTGGGGCTGGTCCTTGTCCCTCTCTCTAAGAGCAACTGAAAGGTGGTCTGTACAGCAGGAGTGGCAACACAGGCTTTGGATTTTCTCAGTGGAGCCAGGTCTTTCTACAATTTTGGTGTACTTTCTCATGTTTTAGAATTAAAGCTTGCGTGCCTATAGAAGAAATTAAGCCAGTATTCCAGCATTAGTGGCTCTGATATCCTAGACCAAAATGGGATGAGAGAAAAACTCTGGAGTGATCATTACTGTATCGTCACGTGGCAGATATCTGAAGGTCCTCTAGGACCCTCCTGGTTCTTGGAGGTTTCAGCTAACTAGGCAGCTAGGTAAGCCTGCTTGGAGACTGTACCTCAAGTTCAGGCTTGCACTTTCTTCTCGTTGTGTTCTTTCTTTTACAAGATTTGTCAGTGCTAGCACAGACACACATGAGAATGTTGCTCTCATTGTGAAGATATTTGTATATTTTCCCCAAGACATAGTCTTTGACTTCCAGCATCTTTAACTCTCTCATTCCTTATCGGCATGACAGGCAAGGTCATATTACTTTGCTGGCTACTATTTTACTGTAAAGCTAGGGAATGGATTGACAGGTGCAATCTTGAAAATCATTTTAAAAATTCCTCTTAGGGTCCAGATAGATGGCTGAGTGGATAAGAGCACTTGCTCTTGCAAGGACCCATGTTCTCTTCCCAGCATCCACATGGTGCATCACAACTGCCTGTAATTCCAGTCCCAGGGGATCCAGTACTGATCTTCACAGGCCTCAGGTACCCCCATGGTGCAATTCATACATTCAAATAAGTTACTCATACCTAAAAAAAATAAAATAAAATGAATACAACCCCTTTTAGAAGGAACCTCAGACACACTCTAAAGGTGGTTGGTTTTTGGTTGAGAAGCAGATCAGAACCTTGGAGAGCTCTGAATGTGCTGGTTTAGAGGGTCTGGAGGGTGCTTGGGCAGTGGCCACTGAACACAGTTCATGAGCCACCTTCTTCTCCCAGTGCACATCCCGTTTACCTGCTGCCATTCTTCTTAGGTGGGTGTTCAAACTTAAGCTCCCTACATTTCTAAGACTACTTTTACTATTACATATTAATCCCTCAAAGGACTTTGTATTGGTGTCTACTTAACTATTCTTTGGCTCTCAGAGATTTACATATTTTTCTAATTAGCTCCACTTGGCTTTGAAAGACTATAATTAACAACTTCAAACATCACAGCAACAGCCTTGAACCTCAGACTCAATGAGCCCAAATATAAGAGGGTTATTAGAATATTGAAAATAAAGCCAGGAGGCTCATCAAACTACTGCCCTGTTTAATTTCCTGCCTTGCCAATACTTGTCACTGTGAGTGCGCTACGAGAGCACAGTGTTCTCTTCACAGTGCTTAGTACTTGGCTCTTCTCGAGGACAAAGGCCCCGGAATTAGCTGCCACTCAGCACTGTTGCCATCGTGGGATGTGACGAGAGTGTTGTGGTCTACTTTTGTCATTTAGTTTTTTGCTAGCCACATGACTATGTAAATCTTTCAAGGGTTGTTATGTGAACAGGGACTAGACTTGCTTTGTATAGACCTAAATTTGTCATCCTCACCATACTCATGTTGTATTAGCTTTAAAAAGTAGGAAGTTGTGTTTGAAGGAATTATGAAGAGATGTCTAAGATAATTTTGTTTCTTTCTATTGAAGAGTATGTATATGATAAGGTATAATAGAGGTTTTCATTGTGGACATGTTCCTGTTACAAATAAGCCAAGAACAGGTTTATTTTTGTTGTTATGATTTGTCTCGTCCCCCAGCTGACATTCAAACAATTTCTGCTTGTTCAGTTCCTGTTCTGTTAGAAATGAAAGTGTCATTGGTCATTTCCCATGACCATTGTGGCCACTGCATGCCATTAGAGCCCACGGCACTAGCATTCCCATGGCATTCAGTGAGCCTTGGAGTCAAAGCAATAACAAATTCAATGTTAGTGTTAAATGATACATATTTAGGGTTAAATGATGCAACCTGCTAAGTTAAATTATTTGAAGAGGTAATGGAAGTCTGATATCATAAACTACAAATGGTAAGTCAAATGGGTTCCCTAAGGTTGAGATTGAAAGTGCTTTCGCATACCACACACAAGAAAAAACTAAGCTGAAATGTAGGAAATACTCTATCTTCTTTTGTAAAATTTCCATTTTTCTTTTTAAAAATATATTTTATTAATTTATTCATATTATACCTCAATTGTTATCCCATCCCTTGTATCCTCCCATTCCTCCCTCCCTCCCATTTCCCCCTTACTCCCCTCCCCTATGACTGTGACTGAGGGGGACCTCCTCCCCCTGTATATGCTCATAGGGTATCAAGTCTCTTCTTGGTAAAAATTTCCATTTTTCAACTATGGCATGTGTTAAATGCATATATACATAAACATATAACACACATACACAGAAATTATAGAGAATATGGAAATCAGGAAGAAAGACCCTACAAAATGGCTTTCAATTATAGAAATCAGCTGATATCTTTTTTCCATTAAGTTTCCTGTGCATAGGTGGTTTTCATGTGGAATATTACACTCCTGCATGTTGCAGTATCTATGACATGATGCCCGCACTGTTACTAGCTGATTGGCCAATTTAAGATATAAATATCATTTCTCATAGTTTTGGCTCAACTCTCTTGTGTGGGTGCTGTATGAAGGGCAAGACAAATCACAGTGACACATGGGAATAATAAAAAAAGTGTGGAGCTGTACCTCTGTCTTCAAATAAATGTCACACCGATTAGTTCTGGTTAGATCCTGGTCTGGGGTTGGCTACACCCTTAGAACAGGAAGCACAGAATGGCAGCCGTGCAGATCTACAGGGTGCTCAAGAATGGTTAGACTTTCGCTGTGTGGGTAAGGGCACATGATCGTTAATGCTGGAGGAGGTTTGCTGTCATCTGTATGACATCATGACATGTGCATGTTTTAGAATAGCACTTCTTTGGTTACTAACAAGGTTGCATATTTTCAAGTGTTATTCTTTGGTTTTGATTTCCCTTTATGTTAGAATGTTAGACAGGATTTTGTTGTAAGTTTTTAGGTAATTTTCTTGTAATATTTCTAATTCATCCTATACATCATCCTCTTACTGACAAATTTTATCGTAAAATTGTTTTTGTAGAAGAGAATTTTCTCTGAGATGTCATTCCCTTTATTATTGGACAATGGTGACTCTTAAGTCTTGTATGCTTATTTCTCTATTTAATCTCCTCAAAGGCATGGACTAGTGTTAATTGTTTTCAACTTTTTCCATTATGCATGCCCTTTCACGTGTCTGAATTTGCTTCAGTGTGATGAATACTGTGGTTTGAGGAACACCTGAGTTGCCTCTAAAGCTGTGGTGACTCATTATCTTTCTCACAGATAAAGAGCTGAGGATCGGCGGGGCCCGTCTGTGGGGCTGCTGGTTGAGTGGAGTGGATTTATGAAGAAAGATGCGTGGACATGTTGGGGGTCACTTAAATGGGAGGATCCCTCATGCTAGGCAGCGAGCTGGACAGTGGCAGGGAATTCCTGTGGTCATGAAATTGGGGCGAGGGTGCAGGCTACATCTTATACAGTCTCAGTTGCTCTCTGTACCCCACAGCTAAGCAATCTCTGACTGACCCCCACCCCCAACCCCGACTGTATCACAGGTATTTTAATGAGGGCAAATTATGTTTCTCTTCCAAACTGGTAATTTGGATATTTTCTTTAACTATATTTGATCATTTTCTTCAATTATATATTTTTATAAATTTATTCAGATTACAACTCAATTGTTGTCCCATCACTCCTTCCCTCCCACTCCTACTCTAGTCCCCTCCCCTAGGTCCATGTCTGAGGGGGCTCTCCTCCCCCACTTTATGGTCACAGGCCAACAAGTCTCATCTTGGTAGTCTGCCTATTCTTTCTTTGAGTGCCACCCAGGGCTCCCCACCAAGGGGGGGTCGTCAAATATGCGGCACCAGAACTCATGTCAGAGTTAGTCCCCACTCTCCACATAACTGTGGAGGATGTCCTGTCCATTGGCTACATCAGAGTAGGGGTTTGGTGTTTACTGCTTGTATTGTGCTTGGTTAGTGCAATAGTTTGAGATTACATCTCTGGGCCCTGATCCACCCGTTACGATGTTCTTCTTGTAGGTTTCTAAGATCTTCTGGATCCTTTTATTTCCCCATCTCCTATATTTCTCTTACCTAGAGTCCCAGTAGGATGTCCTCACATCTGTCTCAATCTCCTGGTAAGTGAAGACATTCATGGTATATGCCTTTCAGGCTAATGTCAATTCTATTCTTTATTCTTCATTTTAGGATCCATTTTGGATTTCTGTTTGTTAGTGTAGTCTGTGTGACCTTTGCCTCTGGTTTGTGACCACCTTCATTTCAGATGTCTTCCTTTGTTCATTAACAGAAGTAAAGTAGAGGTAAACTTTGTGAGTAGAGGCGCAGCTACAGTTTCCTTTTTTGTAAAGAGTCCTGAAAATGCATGCTGTTGCCTCCTTCCCTGATGGAAGTTTGGCCATTTTTCTGTATTTACTGCTCAAGAGAATTAGGAAGCCCAGCGTCCTGTAGGCTAGACATGGGTTTAAAATCTGCTTTAGTCTTCAGGAGACTTAGTCATAAGGAGTGACTAGAACCCTTTGTATTTTCTATGTTCTCCTCTTCTAGATAAAGTGATTAAGCCACAGGAGACAAATCTCTAGCTAACTTAGTATGTCTAAACCTGCCCCGACGGGCGTGGTTTTTCCAGTGAAGTGTGTTTGGATGGTCAAGGTTAGAGGCATTTCCAGGTATTGGGAGGCCGTGTTTTAACAGGAAGGAGGTGTTGGTTGGCATGTCTATGTTGTGAACTTAACAATTAGGTTGAATGATTTGAAATAAATTCAAATTACTCAGAGGTGTTTGCAGGATAATATGTTTTTATAATTTTTCTTATTGTATGGGTATGTATTTGAGGCTTTCAAAACACTGGAGAAAAATGTTAAAGATTAAAAAAATAATAAAAATTGAGTTGACTGACCCTTTTTCTTTTTTGCTCTAGTACTAAAGGCAGCCTGGGAAGGCATGTTCACTAAGAAGTGGAACACCATTGCCTCTCCTGTTTATCAGGGTTGAATGACCTCTGAAGGAGACACATAGCAGGCTGTGCAGTGGCTCATTTTCAGTTCTGCTCTGTGTTCGTACATCCTGTTAATATTTTGAATAAAGTTTTGAATAGCTCAAAGGAATCTCAGGGCTGTCAAGGCCAGGAGCTTCTGGACAGGACTCTGTGTTCTTCTGGCCAAATCACTTTTATGCCAGCAGCCTACTTTATGGGATACTGCCATGGCATTTGCTCTTCCTCTTTTTGCGAGTGTCTGGTCCCGTTCTTCTTATCAGTGAAGGGATGCCTCGTCCCCACTGTCATCCCATTCTGTAAGTCAGTCTACTCAATACAGCAGGGTGCCATTGTCTCTGGGTATCTGTGGGGGAATCAGTTCCAAGAGGTGCCATGGGTCCCAAACTCTGCAGCTGCTTAACTCTTGGTATAAAGTGAAGTGGTGTCTGTAGTAATGCATGCACATCAGCTATGATAGAAACACTGCCTATATAGTTGTGTGGAGAGGAATGTTCAAGGTAAAGTATCATTCAGTACAAGTGCATTTTTTTCTAAATGATTTTAATCTGCAGTTGCTTGAATCTATGAATGTGGAAACCATGGATACCAAGAGTGTCAGCCTCTTTGTAATGAACGCATTCCTTTACCTTTGCATGTTCATTTTCTTTAGGTAGGGGCTGTGTTTAAGTTGTCTTTAAAGGAATGTGTGTGATGTAGTGTGGTGGTTCTACAAGTGGAGCAGCAGATGCCTAGGGACCCTTCAGATATCTGCGATGTCAGACTGTTTTCAGGGCCATGTTAAGATGCTCTTTGCGTCTCCTTTTACTGTGCTGTTCACACTTAGCCTGCAGCAGCATTGGTGGGTACCACTGATATCTAGGCAAGAAAGGCCATGGTTTCTTGCAGACATGGCAGTCACTCTTGACCTCAGCACTGCACAGTCTCAGCTTGATAAAGGACTTGGCTCGCTTTCTTCACTGTCTGGACCAGTGGCTGATATGTACAGGAGCCACCACGTCCAGAACACTGAGGAAAAAAGGAACAAGCAGACATGAGCCTGACTGCTGTACACTAACAGGATATCATCCACTCCCTCCCTTTTTCTCTCTCCAAATCTTGTATTTCCTAGATGTATTTTTCCTGTGTATCATCACTGTTCCTATCCTTTCCCAGATTGGCCTGTACTGGGCTGGTCATATCTCTGTGAAATGCTCTTGTTTGCAGTATTTGTTTACATCTGGTGTTACAGATGTAGACAGTCTGGGGATGTGGAATTAAATTACTTTGGCATGGAATGCTGCATTTGGTGCCACTTGTTAAAGGCCAAAGATTATAAAAGGATAAAAAACACAGTGTCCCAGGGTCAATATCAGTCTATTGGGCAGTTTGGATTTTTCACTTTGGCACTATGGCTTTGCTCTTCGTTAGTGGCCCTATCTCTGAGCACCCAGCCTGTCAGGAACAGTCTTACTCTCAGGCTTTGATTGCGCCCTTCCTCTGCTTTGATGTGCATTTGTGACGACGGATTTGTGTGGAGTGGTTTCTCACCAGCCCTTGCTTCGGCCTCTGCAGAACCTTGCCTCCTGGAACCCCGCGGACCCCGAGTGCCTGCTGCTCGTGGTGAAGGAGCTGCTGCAGCAGTACCATCAGTTCCAGTGTGGCCGCCTCCGCGAGAGCTCACGCCTCATGTTTGAGTACCAGACGCTCCTGGAAGAGCCTCAGTATGGAGAGAACATGGAAATTTATGCTGGGAAGAAAAACAACTGGGTAAGTGCTGAGAGGAAGGGGGGGATTACTGCATCTGTGATGAAATTAAGGAGACGGGAACCTTAGGATGTCTACGGAGAGAGAGCTCTAGTCATTTCCTCAGCTACAGATGGCTTAGGTCGCCCCGTACTTCCTCAGAATGCAGAGGTTGAAGAGGTTATCATGTTTATTATTTGTAAAGACTATCACAGGAGACGTGCCCAAAATTTGTTTTCATCTCCAGTCTCCTCTGTTCAGAAGTCAGGGAGAGAGCCTGAGGACTGCCTGCCTTCTACACCTCCATGCAGCGCCTGCTGGGGCGGCTGGTAGATTCCGCCTTCACTTAGGGAGTGACCTCCAGTGCCCAGGCAGATAAGAGGGTCAGCTGTTCCAGTTGCAGCTGGTTATATGAAGCCTTCCTGCTCCCCCATCCCTTTCATAAAGACAAAGCCTTATCACAAAGCTCAGGGCAGCCTAGAACTTGCTACAGGGCCCAGGTTGGCCTCAAACTCAGAGTCCTTCCATCCCTCCTTCCTGAGTGCTGGGTTATAGGCATGGCTGCCATGTTGTGTGGTGTGATCATTTTGCAATACAAAGAGGATTCTAGCCCTCCTCTGCGCAGAAACTTCATATAACTCCTCCCTGCCTGCCCCCTGGGGGAGGTGAAAGCTGCAACATGAGCGTTGCATGCTGTAAGGCCACCTTCATTCCTTCAGGATCTGCTTCCTTCCTCTTGTACTTTTGCTGCGCTGGGCTGCAGCAGTGCTGGCACCTCTGCTGTGATGCAGACACACCAGGCACGCTCCTGCCCTCTAGGTACTTTGCATAAGTACCTGTTTTTGCCCCCTGGGATTGATGAGAACCCTTCCTGCTTCAAATATTGGCTAATGTATTTTCAACGATGTCCTGCCTCAGTTATTTTTACATTAGCCTTTTGGGATATGTTTTATGTAGGTTTACATGTTTTAATTGTATAAATCTATGATTATCAGTTAGTTGGCTGGTACCATGATCTAGAACAGTCCTGTCACCATCTAGTAAGGTCCTTCATGTCCAATTGCCATTATTCTTTTTCCTACCAGATGCCTCGCGACCTCTAAATTTCTTTCTGTTTCTGTAGAGTTTCTTTCTGCACACTGCAGATGGTCATGACACATCCATGTTTGTGACTGGTGCTTTCCCTTAGCAGAATGTATTTCAGATGCGTCTATGTTGTATGTATGCCACTACTTCATTCCTTTTTATGGCTGAGTAATATTCCACTGGACAGACATACCATGTCTTGTTTTCTAGTCACTAATTCAAGACATTTCAGTTGTTTTTTACCTTTTGACTTTTATGACTTGTGCTTTATTATATGTGTTCTTAAAATTCACTTTTGATTTCTCTTTCCCAGCATTACTATGCTCTTTTCTAAGGGCAATATATACTATATTATATACTATATATATATATAGTGTAAAATATTCACTTCAGTACTCAGTGTCTTAACATAATAATGTTTACTGCCTTAGCTTTTGTTTGTTAGGTATATAGATAGAGCGGCACCTCAGGGCCCCTCCTAGGTTGCACTGAAGTGTTGGCCGGCGTTTTGGCCTCCTCAGTGCCCTGCTGCAAAGAGTTTCATTGGAAGCTTATTTGTGTGGCTGATGGCGAGATGTTCTTCTTTGTGGGCTGCTGATTGGAGGGCCTCAGCTGGTGCTAGCTGATGTCTGGAAGCTGCATTCCTCTGCAGGGCCTCTCCACAGGGCACCTCCTAAGCTGGCAGTTGGCCTAACCACAGCCAGCAAGCAGGAAGATGGACAGAGAGTGTGTCAACCAGAAACTGCCCCTTTACATCTAGTGTCTTGGAGATGATGCCCATCACTTTTCTTATTGTTTGTTAGATCCTGTCCCCACTCAAAGGAGGGGCTCTTTTACACGGAAGTGTGAATGTAGGATGGCTATATGCCATACCACCTGGGAAACCTGCTGTACTTAAAGGTTTTTTGATTTTTTTTCTATTGGTATGTCAAATTTCAGGGTAGGGATTGACATAGCCCATGCCTGGAACAGTGCCTGCTGGACCATTGGTGTTCTGGGAAAGTGCTGAATGGAAGAGGAAGTGGCACCCAGAATGAATTTAGGCGTTCTTCTCCTGTTAATTCTATTAGTCCATCAAGCCTTTCTTAAGTTCAGTATGGTCTTCCTTGGAGTCTTTAACTTTTTATTAATGGGTGTGATTTCTAAAGTCAGACAAATGAGCAGAAAAATTTTAAACATTTTAAACAAGTCTTCCTGTTTGAACATACTTAATGGTTCAAAGTGTTTTCTTTTTCTTTTTTCATTTTTTATATATTTTGAGGGTACATGCCATGATATTCATGTGGTGGTCAGAGGATAGCTTGTGGGATTTGAAGAACTCAGGTTATAGGGCTTGCCTGAAAGTGCCTTTTTCCACTTCATTATCCTTAATTATATCTTTCTAGTACTTTAAAAAAATGTTAAAGCTGGCTGGTGGTGGTGCACGTGTTTAATCCCAGCACTCAGGAGGCAGAGGCAGGTGAATCACTATAAGTTCGAGGCCAGCCTGGTCTACAAAGCTAGTCCAGGACAGCAAAGGCTACATAGAGAAACCCTGTCTCAAAAAAAAAAAAAAAAAAAACCCCAAAAATTTCTTTTAAAAGAAAAGTACTTAGCATATACAGGGGAAGGAGGTCCCCCTCAGTCACAGTCATAGGGGAGGGGAGTAAGGGGAAAATGGGAGGGAGGGAGGAATGGGAGGATACAAGGGATGGGTTAACAATTGAGATGTAATATGAATAAATTAATAAAATATATTAAAAAAAGAAATGTACTTACTGGTGTGTGTGTGTGTACATGTGTTTGAGAGTGTACACGCTGTGGGCTGTGTGTGGAGCTTAGACAACAGCCTGCAGGAGTTGGTTCTCACTTTCAGCATGTAGATTCATGGGATCAAACTCTGGTCTTCAGACTTGGCAGCAAACACTTTCACCCAGTGAGCCATCCTACCAGCCATAGTTTTTGTTTTATAAAGTTATTTATATTGCAGTATAAAAGAGATATAACACTGACTTTGTCACTTCCACTTTAAGCATAATGACATTGTTGTGCAGCAGATCTATAGAATGTTTTCCTTTTGCAAAACTAAAATTGTGTGTCTGTTAATCACTACTTCATCTTCCTCCTTCCTACTTCCTGTTTCAGTGATTTTTACTTCCACTAGCTGCTTCGTGTGAGTGCACACCATTGCTCTGTTGTGACTAGCTTCTTTCACTTAGCATATTGTCTTAAGAGTTCATCCGTGTTGCCAGATGTCACAGAGTTTCCTTTTACACTACGGCTGCATTTGTGTGCACACCATAGTTTGTTTAGTCTCATAGTAGAGCTTGTGCTGGTTTTATTTTTAGCTAATACTGCAATGAATGTCTCAATATTGTTGAGATGCAGCTGTGGATTACTGTGTAAATGTAAAAGTGGGTCACCAGGTCATGTGGTAGCACTGTTTTCATCTATTTAAGGAACTGCCATATTTTTTCCCACAGTGGATGCACTGTTTTACATCTCTATCAACAGTTGGTTGTAGTTCAAGGTTTTAAACTACTGATTATTAACTCACGGGACTACTAAGATAAACTTAGTGTATCGTTTGTCTCTAGAACTGTTCCTACTAAAAAAACTCACTTAATTTTCCTCTCAGAAAAAGATGTTAGATTTCATCCAGCATGATTCTTGGTGAGTCTCCGTCATCTTTAATGTTATAGGAATTACTGTCCGGTTGGAGTTTTTATGTTTTTTTTTTCCACCTCACTTTTTGTGTATGTGTTTGTGTCTGTGTACATGTGTATGTATGTGTGTGTGTGTGTGTATGTGTGTATATGTGATTGTATGCATGTGTGCTTGTATGTATGTGCATGTGCATGCAGTTATATGTTTCTCTCTGTGTGTGTGTGTGTGTGTGTAGGACAGAGGACTTTACTTGTTGCTTTTAGATGCTATCCACTTTTGTGTTGTGTCTCTTATTGGCCTGGAACCTGTCAATTAGTCTAGGCCGGCTCGGGAGCTCTGGGGATATGCTTAGCCTAGGAACTGTGATTATAAATATACATCCAAATGCCTGCTTTTTGTTTTATTGTTGTTGTTTATTTATTTTTGTTTTACCTTGGTTCTGAGGATTGTCTTTAGACCTTTGTACTTGCAAGGCAAACACCTTGTCAACTGAGCTATCCCTCGTCCCTCTTCCTTTTAATATATAGTCTGAATTGAAATATAATCTAATTTTATAGTACCTTTTACAAATTCCTTTACCTGAGTGTAGAAGTTAAGATCCATTTAAAGCAGAGTATGCTGGTCGTTTTTCAGAATCTTTCTGCTTAATGTCACCAACTTTACTGTTGAAATGTGCTAGTGCTGGATTCAACACCCTTTAATGTTGGAGTGATTTTGATACTTTGAAACTGAGTAACATGTAGTATTAAGGTGAGTAAAAGCATCTAAGAATCCTGCAAGGGCACTAGTAGTTATGTGTTAGCTTACAGTAGGCAAGGCCTGGTGACTTACAGAAATGAGAATAGAGAAATCAAAATATTTTGACATGAATTAGCATCTAAGCAACCAGTGAAGAGCTAGGACACAAAGGTGAGCCTTGAGAGATGGACAAGTGTGCTTGGCACAGGGCTCAAGGCTACATTGAAGGGCAGCTTGTTAACAGAACCACTGCCAAGCCAGGAATCTGAAAGATTAACACAGGCTCTGCAAGATAGAAAAGATCTTGATTTTGAGCCAAAATGTTTCAAATCAAGAACTTTATTGGTTTGTTTTTGCTGCTGTATACTTGCTGTGATCTTCTTGGTAGCTCAAGACAACCTAGCCGTGTTGTCTTACAGTCCCAGGGGTCTGCAGTGAGAATGGTCGGCTTCCGCTAAGCTCAAGGAGAGGCTCATAGGGAGATGCTGCCAGGGCTGCTCTCACAGATATGATCTGTAAGAACTCGAGGAGCAGACCATCCTGCTTGACTGTGGGGAGTGAAGGCCTTCTGGAGTTGTCGTCTCTGAGTAGATGCTCTTAGAATAGGTAGAGTGCAGTCGTCAGCTGAAACAGCTAGGGAGCCAAGAAGCCACTATCATAAGTGAATTAGACTCCTCTTTCCTCTCCCCTACCTTTTCTTGTGTATGTGTGTGTGTGGCATGAGTCTAGGGATGCATGTGGGGTGTCTTCTTCACCTTGTATATGAAGGCACAGTCTCTTGCTCAACTCAGAACTTGCCATGTCAGCTGCTCTAAGTAACCAGTTTGCTCTGAGGATTCACACACTCCAGTGCCTTGAGGAATATCATAAGGCTTTTCTGTCAACCCTGTCCTGTTCAGTAATATTATAGACCTGAGTGAAGTCATACAAGGCACATGCTTCTGTTTTTGTGATAACATAGAGCTCTGTCTGCACTGTTTTGAGGTTGAGTTCCACGCTTCTTTACAGTTGCAGGAAGGAACTCTACCCCTTTAGCTCCTGCTTCCCCTTGCTTTAAAATACATATACCTGGATTATATCTATTTAATACAATTTGGGGTAAGTGATTCATCTTAAGAATGTCTTTTAGAGATTGCTGTTCTAATAAGACGAACTGTAAGTGTATATTCTTGCTGAAGAACAGTCTCCACCAACCTCCAGAATAACTGGTTGTCAGTCCTCAGCATCACCCCTACCACGTTGTCCCCAGATGAAGTTAGAGTCGCCTTCTCCAGTTAGTTCTTAGCCTTAGCTTCTCTGAGTGGCACTGGGCCGCTTCAGATGAAAGCTTATTTGTGGATAAGGGAACTGTCCCTATGACAGGAAGGAGGATGCCCTAAGGCAGAACAACCTGATTGGAATCTTGTCCCCACAAGATGTCTACCTGTCACTACCCAAAGACGAAGGGAACTGTGGGATAATTGCTGCGAAGGAGAAAAAATTCCAGGACCAGGAAAGTGCCAAACTCGAGTCTTGTCAGCTGGAGTAATTGCCAACACACTCTCACTTAAAAAGAGGAAGATGTACATCTTCATGGCTGATGCAGGGGACAGAGCCACTAAGGCAGTTGGCAGGAAGGCTGACATTTTCACAGCCATAGGTCCATAGTTTCCTATATCTATCCAAGAAGAGGTCTGACCAGGAACTGACGAAAACATTCAGATTATTCTGTTCACTTGGCTGCGTCTAAATGTCTCATTCACAATTTATAGGAAGGAATGCTGTAGAAGTAATCTTCAACAATACAGCAGAGTGACCGCGAATCAAATATAAAGACAGAGTCATTGCATGTAGCTCAGTAATGAGTGTCTTATGTGAGTGTGTGTGTGTGCATGAGTATTAGTGTGTGTGTATGCGTGTGTGAGTGTGAATGTGTGCATATGCTTTCCTCCTTACAGTGTGTCTGTAATTTCAGTGTTTCACAAAGACATGGCTTAGCCTGCTACTTGCTCAGATTCACAAAGGAAAGCGAGAGTCAGTGACGCTAACCGTACAATTCTTGAGCCTTGGTCCCCAGCATTTCCAGTAGTTCAGAGCTAAGTGCTGAGGTCCCTGTGCTTTCTCTGAATGTGTCTGTGGTACTGGGCTCGGCTGTAGGGCCTGGTCACTCTATGCAGGCCTTTGCTGCTGAGCTATGCCTTCAGCCTGAGTGCTCTTTATGCCCATTAGTGTGTATAGTTAATATGTGCTGATAAAATATTTTTTAAAAAGAAGGTATGGTAGGCTTGGAAGCTGGAGAGCATAAATACCTTTTTCTTTCCCAGCATAACAAATTCCTTTTGTATCACAAGTTTCTTTCCTTCAGAATTCAGTTTTAAACCCTAGTCCATTGCACATAAACTCAAATTCATTTTAGTCTTTGGACCAACAGTTCTTTTACTGTGACTTTAGTTGTGTTAGTCAACCCCTTGCCCATAAATGCACACGTATATCAATTCTAGGAACAACATTTTGAGAAAGGATAAAGTAGGGAACACTGGAGAGTTTTTTTTTTAAATAAATGTTTGGTCTAAAATATTTGGTAGAATAAAAATACAGCATATAAACTAAAAGAGGGCAAAAACTAAACTGTAGTATGTGGACTAAAATAACTTGCAGTTCACATGAGTCCATGTGTTAAAAAATATCTAATTTTTTTTTGTTACCTTATATGGACAAGAGTTCTTATAATTTTAAAAATCCCACATTTTATTTCTTTTGTTGGTTTTTCAAATACATATGTGTGTGTATATAGGTACACACACACACACACACACACACACACACACACACACACACACACA
>OU015742.1:107231982-107268583 GCA_907169655.1 Acomys percivali | reverse complement strand
ACACACACACACACACACACACACACACACACACACACACACACACACACACACAGCTATCAGATTTAACAAGTTAAAGGCTTTGAGGTTACCATTTCAACTCCAGATTGATATCTTGCATCAGCAGATAGAGATACTTGTTTCCTTAGTGCTGGGTAGTTTGCCTTTATAAATCGAGAATGAAGATCATTTCTCCAACTCTCTTTTTCCATTTCTTGGAATCCCTCAACACCTTCTAAAGCCCTGTCCCCAAATGACTTAAGAGGTAGCCACATGCTCGCCATAGTCTCTTTTGTATCCACTTCTGCTGTGGATGAGTATTGTACATCCTGCAGGCTTAGGGACTGTTCACCTGTGGAGGAGAGGCTCTGGGGGCCGGAGAGCAGTCCCGTGCTTATGTCTCCAGCTCTCTTCAACACCTTTTTAAAATGTATTTTATTAATTTATTCATATTACATCTCAATTGTTAGCCCATCCCTTGTATCCTCCCATTTCTCCCTCCCTCCCATTTTCCCCT
Organism: Acomys percivali; assembly: GCA_907169655.1. NCBI lineage: Eukaryota > Metazoa > Chordata > Mammalia > Rodentia > Muridae > Acomys > Acomys percivali. Next base: position 107,268,066 of record OU015742.1, on the reverse strand, counting down.
TACTCCCCTCCCCTATGACTGTGACTGAGGGGGACCTCCTCCCCCTGTATATGCTCATAGGGTATCAAGTCTCTTCTTGGTAGCCTGCTATCCTTCCTCTAAGTGTCACCAGGCCTCCCCATCAAGGGGACGTGGTCAAATATGGGGCACCAGAGTTCGTGTGAAAGTCATATCCCACTCTCCACTCAACTGTGGAGAATGTCCTGTCCATTGGCTAGATCTGGGTAGGGGTTCAAAGTTCACTGCATATATTATCCTTGGCCAGTGCCATAGTTTGAGCAGGACTCCTGGCCCCAGATCTGCCCATCATAATGTTCTTCTTGTAGGTTTCTAGGACCATCTGAATTCTTCTATTTCCCCATTCTCCCATGCTTCTCTCAACTAGAGTCCCAATAGGATGTCCTCCCTTCTGTCCCACTTTCCTGGTAAGTGAAGGCTTTCATGGGACATGCCCCTTGGGCTAGTGTCCAGATATAAGTGAGTATATACCATTTGACTCATTCTGCTTCTGGGTTAACTCACTCATTATAACCACTTCTATTTCCATCCATTTGTCCACAAATTTTGGAAATTTCTTGTTTTTAATAGCTGAGTAGTATTCCATAGTGTAAAAGCCTACAGACTGTGAAAAGATCTTCACCAACCCTACATCTGACAAAGGTCTAATTTCCAAAATATAGAAAGAATTCAAGAAATTAAACACCACCAAACCAATAACCAGTTGAGAAATGGGGCTCAGAACTAAACAGAGAATTCTTAACAGAGGAATATCGAATGACTGAGAAACACTTAAAGAAATGCTCAACCTCCTTAGTCATCAGGGAAATGCAAATCAAAACAATTCTGAGATTCCATCTTACACCCATCAGAATGGCTAAGATCAAAAATTCAAGTGACACCACATGCTGGCAAGGATGTGGAGAGAGAGGAACACTCCTTCATTGCTGGTGGGAATGCAAACTAGTACAGCCACTTTGGAAATCTATCTGGCATTATATCAGAAAACTGGGAGTAGGGCTTCCTCAAGACCCAGCTATTTCACTCCTTGGAATATACCCAGAAGATACTCGAGCACAGAAGAACATTTGCTCAACCATGTTCATAGCAGCCTTATTCATAATAGCCAGAACCTGGATAAAGCTCCTCAACAGCTTGCTCTTCCCTGCACACACAGCTAAAATCTTGCATTAAGTAGCGTCCGCGGTCGAGGCTCTGGATACTTTGCTCCCTTGCTCTTTTGTTTCTTTGTCATTTTACTCTGTAAAGGAGTTAAATCTCCACAGCTGAGGATTTTAAACAAGAAAAATCATGCTCTGACTACAGTGTGTTGGGAAGAAAATGACCTGTAGCTGAAATGGTATGAAGTAGTCATGGACAGTGCAGTGTCCAGCCTGCAGCTCCCCTCCAGGCGGTACATGTGCCGGTGGACATGAGAAACGCTTGTGCTTATTGCAATGAGCAATAAAGTATGAAGGAAGGAACCTAACACAGGGGAGTTTCAAACTTATTTCTCCAATACCATGAAAGTATCTGGAGTGGAGAGAGCATTTGGGAGCCATTGGTAAATAAATATGGTCATGAGCTTGTATGAAGTCTGCTAGTGACTGTAGCAACGCCCAGAGGTCTTAGAAGTTAGGCCATGCGTTTCTAGGGTGAGAAGATTAGACATGAGGCCAACTAGAGTAGAGAAGACCCTGGAAACAGGGGCCTGGAAGCCAGAGATTTATGTTCCAGAAACCAGTGGCTGGTCCTGCCAAAGTGCTGCAGACACTGAGATGGAGGCAGAAATGACACAGAGTTTGGCAGTGGGAGGGTGGTCACCTTGCAAGAGCCGTTTTGGTGGAGTGACGGGAAGAAGGACTGACTGGAGAGAAAACCAAAGGAGGAAATACAGACCTCAAGTAGACGTTTTCTCCCCAGGATGATTTGCTAATGTAGAACAAAGAGTAAGACGGGAGCATACCAAGGAAGTGAGACTGAAGAGGATGGCTTTTACGATGATGCGTGTGTGCTGAGAGGAGTGAGCAGGGAGGAGAATGGTCGTACAGGAGGGAGAGGAGAGGGTCCGTTGGGAGCATGGCTTCCTGCCTGAGCAAAAGCTACTGAGGTAATCACAGTATGATTCTTTCTAAAAACATATTTGTTCTTTGAGAAAGAAATAATTTTTATTTGTATAATAAATACATAAATTATAGTTATACATTTATCATGTAAATATAGAAATAATTGTATAACATTACGTATTATGTGTGTATATATAGTATATACAAATATTATATACACAGAAAAGTATATAATGTATCTATGCCATATTTACCTCTCCTCCAGTTCCTCCTGGATTCACACCCTCTTCCTTACCCATGCAGCTCTGTGGGTTTTTTTCCCTCTCACAAATGAAGTTTAGTGTGTGCTACCTGTATGTTCATGGATGTGTAGCCTTCTACTGAGGGTGTATCCTTACCAGGAGCTCCCCGGACTCTTCTCCCAGTAGATCTCTCAGCAGCTTTCAGCTGCCAATGGCTTGTCCTTGATTAAATGTGGGACTTCGGGCCCACTCCCCTCTCCATGCTGGGATTCGGTGTGGCTTTAGCTTGCACCAGTCTTGTGCATGCTGTCACAGCTGTGGGAATCATATGTGGAGTTGCCCTGTTGTGTCCAGGAGACACTGTTTCCTTGTAGTCATCCCCCCACCTCAGGTTTTTCCCCTCTTTCTGCCTCCTCTTTTGCAATGACCCATGAACCCTAAGAGAAAGCAGTTGTGATATAGCTGTCCTATTTTGGGCTGGGCATTCTAAAACTTTTTATTCTCTGTACCTTGGCCAATCGTGGGCCTCTTTGTTATTTACCATCTATCACAAAGAGAAGTTTCTCTGATGAGAGATGCATTAATCTGTGTCTCTAAGCCAAGTGGGCAGGCTAGAGCACGAACCATTATTTAAAGTAGCTTTAGATCATCTGTGAGTTTTTTGTTTTTGTTTTTTTTTGGTCAAACATGTCATATTGGAATTCACTGTGTCAAAATTTCCAGCCACATGACATGCTTGCAGTGAGAGAGGTGGGAGACTCAGGATCCTACCAGCTCAACACATAGCTTTGCTGTGTTTGCATAGAGTCCTTGGGACTCCTGGGTCACTGACTAGAAAAAGTGCTTACCTAGCATGCATGAAGCCCTAGGTTTGTTCCCCGCTAAAACATATGAATGTGTGCGCACACACACAGCAATTAGGGTTATTATTTATAGCTTACGTGCTTTAAATATTTAATTTTGTGTGTCTTTTTTACATAGTTTGTAAAGGGAATTAGTGAAAACACTAGTTGCTAATAACATTGATGATCTTTCAAGAGATTAGAACTGTCCCAGGGTCGTACTGACTGTCCCTGTACATGAGTGGAAGCTCTCTGCATGGACTCCACACGCTGTAGGGTGTCAGCATGTGTGGTGCTAAGTGACAGAACAAGGAGAGCTCTGAGTGCTAGTGAGGGGAGGGGCTCTTCCTGTTTCAGTCTCTTGAAAAATAATATTCATTTATGTATTCTTTCACAGTCTTTAAAAAGATGCAGTACTACTTAAAAATTTATCACGCATTAAAATGCAGGTTTGACGTTAAAACTGTGCCCTTTTAGTAGTATATGACTTCTCTTTAATCCTCTTCTACTTTTCCAACCTTATTTTTCTGCTCTATGTTAGGAAACCCTATTCCAAGTGTCTGCATATTGAACCAGTTGAGGTGGGTTGTTTTCTTGGGCATACTGTTGCTTCTCAATCTGCTTTATATTTTAATCTTTTTTTTCTTTCTTTTCCTACAGACTGGTGAATTTTCAGCTCGTTTTCTATTGAAGTTACCAGTAGACTTCAGCAACATTCCTACATACCTTCTCAAGGTAAAAATATGCAATTATCAGTCAGAGAACACAAATCAAACTTGGATAATTTAGCTCAATATTTGTGTAGCTGGTTTGTTCACATTTTGTTCAGATGATGAAATATAATAAGATGCTCACTGCAAGAAAACTTTCTGGAATTCTGTTTCCTTCAGCTAAAGTTCTAACCTTTAAAGCTGTGTAGGCATGAGGTTTTTTGCAAGGTGATTATACTTCAGTAGTATAAATAAATTACATTTGGGAAAATCCTTTTATTTAGTAATATTACTGGGATGAAAGATTCGTAGACAATTGTCCAAGGCGTTCTGTGTATTAAAGATGCTCCCTAAAGGCATTTCATCTTTTTTATGTCAGCAGCTGGACTCAGGCACTGTCAGATTTGGGCAGTCCCAGAGGTTCAGAGTCTAGTTAAGCCAGCATCGATGGCACTCTTTTTTTTTTTTTTATAACTTTGCAAAGTGGTATTTATTTTTAACACATTAATCCTAGGGCTCTGCTTAACATACTATTTTCCGAATCCATCTATTTTTATTTTATTTTTTTATTTTTTTATTAATTTATTCTTGTTACATCTCAATGGTTATCCCATCCCTTGTATCCTCCCATTCTTTCCTCCCTCCGATTTTCCCCTTATTCCCCTCCCCTATGACTGTTCCTGAGGGGGATTTCCTCCCCTTGTATATGCTCATAGGGTATCAAGTCTCTTCTTGGTAACCTGCTGTCTTTCCTCAGGATAGAGGCCTAGGGAACAACTGTGTGGGAAGGGTTGGTACATGCTTTGCAGAGAAGAGGTGGGCTCCAAAAGACTGCCTGTGGCTAGTGGAAGAAGCCAGATCAAAAAACAAGTTATGAAAAGGAAATGCTATGACAGAGGCCCCGGCTCGCCTCAGATTAGGATTTGGGTTATGATTTAAGGTTTTGCTGGTTGCCCTCAGCACATTTCAGTATGTGCTTATTTAACATCTGCCTTTTTGTTCTGTTTTGTTTCTCTGTGTAGCTGTGGGTGTCCTGGAACTCACTGTGTAGACCAGGCCGACCTTAAACTCACATCCACCTGCCTCTGCCTCCTGAGTGGAGTGCCAGCATAAAGGTGTGTGCCACCACTGCCAGGCCGAATTCCTGCCTTCTTACTTTGATGTTGTTTGGAGAACTGATTGTATTTATAACTGTTCCGAGAAGGGACTGGAGCCATGCATACGTTCCCCACACATGATAGACATCAGAAATATCAGCCAGGACTGTCTTGAGAATGGTTGGAAGTTTGTTTTGGTAGAATATAGACTGAAAGCTTAGAGGAGAGTGGGGAGGCTGGGCATGTGACACACATCTTTAATCCCAGCATTCAGGAGGCAGTCACAGGCAGAGCTCTGTGAATTAAAGGCCAGCCTGGCCTATACAGTGAGTTCAAGGTCAGCCAACGGCTGTATAGTGAGACCTCTGTCACAAATAAACACTAGGAAACTTATTGTTGTTGTTGCTTTTTTCTTTATAACATTTTATTTTGTTTTTTCCCCAATAATAATTTGGTTATAGTATTTCTCCCTTCCCATTTTGTCCTCCAAACTCTCTCATAAACCCCCTCCCTACCCTCCTTCAAATTTATTGTCTCCTTTTTTACTAAATGTTATGGCATGCATATATGGTAAACATATCTATATCTCTGTCTGTCTGTCTGTCTGTCTGTCTGTCTGTCTGTCTGTCTATCTATCTATCTATCTAGTTAGTTTAGTCCACTTATTGCTCCTTGTATGCATGTTTTCAGGACTGACCATTTGGCACTGGACCTTCAACTGATGCGCTCTTCTCTGGCGAGGCCACCTCTCCCGTCCCTAGCTTTGCTCAGTTGCCTATAGTTCTGTGTCTAGTGTTGAGGCCTCATGAGATTTTTGTCTCCTAGTAGTATCAGAAGCTATGCCCCAAAAGTCCTTTGTGGTTTCAGAGACAGGGTCTCACTGTGTAACACAGGCTGGCCTGGCACTCCTTATATAAAAATCAGGCTGGCTTTGAACTCAGAGAGCTCTACCTGCCTCTGTCTCCAGAGTGCTGAGAGTAAAGGTGCCTGTCACAACACCAAGAGTACTCATTCCTCTAAGAGAGAGAATTGTTTTACTTTCCTCTAAATAAATATGGATTTTCCTTTGTAGCTCATTAGACTTTTTAGTTCCAGTGACTAGTTTTCCCTCTGGTTGTGAAGTCCAAATGAGACTGGAATTCATCCTTTGGTGGGGACTGGACCTATTAATCCATGGTTACCATGTGTAATTAATTTAGTTTCAGCAAGCATTCTGTTATCACAGCAGAAAGTCTTCTTGGGAACCTGTGACTCATGTACTTCAGTGTTTTCCTTCATTTATTCCAGTTAAATTCTTCAGCTCATTTTCATCCAAATCCAGCTGGGTGTGGTGGCGCACACTGTAATCCTAGCCCTCAGGGAGGCTGAGGCAGGCAGATTTCGGTGAGTTCGTGACCAGCCTGGTCTACAGAGTGAGTCCAGGACAACCAGGGGTACACAGAGAGACCCTGTCTCAAAAAACCATCCAATACATGAATAATGCACTGTAATTAGTTACTGTGCATTTACTTTGTTGTTGGGTCTTGTCCCTCGAGGATCTTCCTGGTTGACATCCCTGTTGTCCATGCTCAGGTCCTGACAGGTGCAGCTCACAAGCCCGGGCTTTCCTCTTGTAAGTGCCCATATTTTCATGTTTTCTATTTTGACAAGTCTTACTTTATGCTATGCTTGTTCCCTTACCAGCCAGATAAGAGAAAGGCAGAACAGATGAGCCAAAATGGTCATGTGGGTTTTTTTTTTTTTTTTGTCCTCAAATTACTCTAAAATAATTCGTGTGCTATAGATAAAATGCCTGCATCTACATGCTAACATCCTTGTGGATCTTCTGTTTATGCAGAAAAGCAAAACAACAAGAATAAAACAGGAAAAACTTGTGCAACATAAATCTACAGCAGAACAATCAAGTAGAACCACACGTAAGCAAGGAAACCAACAAGTTCAGTCCCTAACGCAGCACAGAGGACATGTTAGGGCTTTACGTACGGTCTGTTGTACCACAGCCATGGGACATGTGGCTATGCTTTAAAAAAAGATTTATTTTACTTTATGTGTATAAGTGTTTTGCCTGAACAGTAGGCACGGCGTGTGTGCCTGGTGTCTTATGGAGCTCAGAAGAGGGTATTGGATCCCCGGGAATTGGGATCATGGATGGTGTGAGTCACCACATGGATACTGGGGATCAAGCCCAGGTCTTCTTCAAGAGTAGCAAGTGCTCCTCACAGCCCAGCCATCTCTGCAGCCCCTTGCTGTGCTCTCTGGAGGATATTTACAGCAGGAACTCTTCAATATGCTACTTGTATTTGGATGTTCCCCACCTAACCTTTAGGTCTATAACTGTTTCTGTGAGGGTAAAAGTAAAGTTAACTCCTCCAGCTTCTGGAGTTTTGGTATGCTTTGTCACGAGGAAAGCAGCTCACTTTGTTTCGCTTAGCAGAACTTGCCGAGTACTGAGGTAGCAAGGCCTTTGCCTGTGCTGCAGTGAGGGTCATTGCATTGTGGTAGCTCACCATCTACTCTTAAGCTCATATTATCAATTATACAAAATATACTTACTAATGGATTCTGTGATGTTAGGATGACTGGTTTAATAAATATTCTGTGATAGATATTAGTTTTTATTGTTAGTGGATATGGTTTATAAATGATGCCTTACTTCAGACCCAGAATTCTACTTTCAGTTGAGCTAATTGAAAGGTTGACATAGATAAAAACTCAGTCAGTGGAAAGCCAGTTTTCCAGTCACTCCTCTTTATTTGCAGGTTAAAGATATTCAGCACCAGCTCATGTAAGCCACAGGGAACATGTAACAGGACTCACTTCTGTAGCCCACTCCACAGCAGCACACTAACCCCGTGTTTCCCAGGCATCAGTCACAGATAGCCCGACCTTCCCAAGTCTCTTCCTTTTGTGCTCAGTTCCATGCCTGTCTGATGTAGTTGTAGGGAGAAACTGTGGTCCATAGAACAGAGGGGAGGCTAGTGACATGGGCAACATGTAATTACTCATCATAGTACTTAACCAAAGAAAGACTATCTTAAAATTATATGCATTTGACCATGCAGAGACACAGGCACTGAGTCAGAGTCTATGAACATAGCCAGGCAAAGACTGAGTATTTGGAACAATGCACCTGCAGTAAAAGTGTGTAGTGTTTTGTTTTTTAATGCAGGGAGTGTAATCATCCCATAATGTGCCATAGCAATTATTTTCAAAACACTTATATGGTACAAGATAGCAGAAGTCTGTGGGAAGATGCACATAGCTTAATGCAAATACTGTATTGTTTTATATTACCAACCTCAGCACCAGGCAGATTTTGGCATTCACAAGGACTCACGGAACCAGCACCCCAAAGATAACCCAGGAGTGACTGGGTTCTTTCTCATAGGAAAGAGCTAATCATTAGAAGACAGTTTTCCTATCTTTACTACTTGCTCTGTGAAATACTAAAGCTAAGAGCATAATGCTAAAAAGGCATTGTATTTTTATATTGTTTTCCTAAAAACCATACTCTGTTATGAAAGAAAAGATACTAATTTTCATACTAATTTTTTATCATCTGAATAATAAATTCTCAAAAACTACAAATATAATAATTTGGAGGAAGGGAAGAAATTTGTTGACAAGGTGTGTATGCATATTTGAATTGGTTTCTTGTTTTATACAAGTTGACGTAAAACTAGCCAGCTTATAGTGCACACGATAAACACAGCCTTGCAAAAAATATCAGCAGCAAGTTTTTTTTTGGATAAGAAAATGTCACATCGTTCATGCAGGCTACATAGTTCTGGAGTGTCCCTCCACAGGATATGGTGAGGCCAGGCCAGAAGCAGAGCCAAAAGTGGTTTCCTATGACTGAAGTGCCTGGACTTCTGGGTTCTGCAGCAGTCTTCCTGGCTTCACTTTATGTGACACTGGGAGACTATGTATCCCACCCCAATGGGCTGCTTGCTGAAATTGTGTTCCCTATGGGATCGGAAACCTGACACTAGGAAAATGAATTGCTGCTGAAAAAGCCATGTCGTTCATCTGTCAGGAGACAAGGTGGTCATCTTTCTTCTGAAGCCACCCACTGTGGCCATCTGACCTGTCAGGGCGCACAGTGAAAAACGCAATTCAGACTGCCAATAGAGACAGAAAGCAGACAGGATGGTGAGCCTATCAGGATATGTTTAGGAGGCCAAGGCAGGCACAGAGTGGCAGTGAGTGTCCCAATTGTTAGTATACAGTGCTTCCAGCCGCTCACTAACAGGCAGGGCAACACCAAAGCGTCCCTGCTGCTGTGGTCATCTGATTGGTACAGGAGCAAGCTGCCTCAGCAGCACCTGACTGGTTCAAAGGTTAAGCACATGCCACCAGCCTTGATTCAGTCAAACCTGGCTTAGCAGATGCTCACGGGGCCAGGCAGGTACTGATCAAAACTGGCTCTGGCTTAGTGTCATGTAGCAGGACACGGTGAGAACTGTACTGAGCCTGCACGCCTGTGCTTCATCTAGCGCAGCAGCTGCTGAACAGCTAGCGTTGTTTTCCCTGTGATGGTAGGGTCTGCTGTGCCAAATATGCAGATGTTTGTATAAGGAGCCCAGAAGCTTGGGGTTTTAATTTTTTGAATATGAAAAATATCTGCCTTTTAAAAAAGTGATGGCAAAGATAACTATTTTTATTCTTACTTATATATTTCAAGTATGTGTTCTTGTCAAGGCGTATGTAGAGGGAGGGCCAAGAACAACTTGCAGAAGTCATTTCTCTCCTTTTTAACATGTGGGTTCCTGGGATTGAACTCAGATCATCAGGCTTGTTGGCAAGCACCCTCATCCGGACTAGTGTCTGATGACTATCTGATGCATATTAAACAAGCAAACACCCCCAACCCCCAAAACCAAAACAAACCATACATAAGCCAAGAGTATCTCTTTATGTCTATCGTGACCCATGGACTGTGATAACCTCGGGGCAAAGGAAAGCAGTTTTTCCTGTTGTGTGATATGTATGTTCAGTTTGTGATGGAATGGCCCAAGGGTGAGGGGCTTTGAACTAGGATTTTAGTCAATATCTGAGTCCCACAGCATCCGGTGCTTCTATAATCTACCAAATAAGGGGTGTTTGCCTTCGGTATGTGGTCTATGCTAATACCTCAGTATTGATTTAGATTCAGAATGGTACTAAGATTAGGCAATCTCCTCCCCACCCCCCACCCCAACACACACACATTCAAAATCCAAGCGCTAATCACTGCTCTCAAGTACCGTATAATTTAGTTGATCATATAGTTAATAAACATTAATTGGAAATAATGAAGGCCCACCTGGGAACCAATCTATATAGTAGATTTTTAAAAATGCAAATATGGTATGGAAATAGCACAGAGAAACCTATTAATCTGTAAATTAATATTGGTTGACAATTACAATAAATATTAGTGAAACTATGAAAAAGTAGGGGTTGTTATACGTTAGAATGGTTAGGAAAACTCAGAACAGGGGCTAGAAAAGAGGTGGGGGCACCTCAGTGCAGGAGAGTTTACGCAGTGGGTACATGACTGCAGGGACACACTTCATTTGGGGACTTCTAAAGTTGAGTCTTTTCTGCAGGGCTGTTTTCATGGCTTCAGATTAATAGGGTGAAATATTAATCTGAAGCAGATAGCTTTCCTCAGCATCCTGCCGGGGCTGTGAGAATTTCCAGAAGTGCCACCTTGGTCGTGTTCTCTTCCCAGCCTGGGAGCCTGTTCTCTTTCAGCATTTTCCTGAAGAATTCACTTACTTAATATAAGAATAAAGAGATACTCAGAGCAGTTCACATTTGCAATAAGAGGAAAGGCCCTAAGACTGTGTTTCTCAACCTTCCTAATACTGTAACCCTTTAGTACTATTCCTTATGTTGTGGTGACCCTAACCATAAAATTATTGCCATTGCTACTTCACAGCTGTAATTTTGCTCCTGTTATGAATGTAATGTAAATATATGGTTGTGGTCCACAGGTTGAGAACCACTACCTTAGGAGGCCAGTGTGGAGAAGAGGGTAATGAAGTCAGAGATAACATTTTGAAGGAGGAAGTTCAGCCTGAAGCAGTAAGCAAACAAAGGCCTGAGCTTGGAAGGTCCAGCTGAGAAGAACTGTGTATAGGCACAAGGACAGAGGAGCCCAGAACTATGAGCTAACATTTGAAAAATGTCCGTGAGGAAAGGAATGACCAGATGCTCTGAGTGAACAGCTGGGAGTGGAAAGAAACGACACATGTAACCTAGCCAGGAGCTCAGGCATGAGAGCACAGTGGTCAGGGAAGAAGTTTGCTATCAATGAGTGAGTGGCTGGTTAGGAAATACACTCAGTTGCCATTTTAACAAAGGGAATTGTAGAAATGAGATGGAAGCTAGCGTTGAAGAGACCAAGTGAAGCAACTGAAACAATAGCCTCTATGCAGAATAATCCCAGAGAAGGGTTTTTGTTTGGGGACCTAAGTAGACACAGCTGATTTGGTTTCAGCATCCTTGATTGAGAGTCTTTGGGAAAATCACATTGTCTCTGTTGGCACTTATGCTTTATCTCTTGTGTTGAGGTGACTGTCAGTCAGCAGTGAAAACACACTGTTCCACTATGAGGGCCTCCCTCATGCCCCATGAGCTGTCTGCTGCTTCTGTCTTGCCTCTGTTGTTTCCTCTGAGACTTGAGCCTCTGTTTGTGAGGCTTGATGAGTGCTGAGTGTCTACACTGTGTGGATTCTCTAGCTTCTATCCAGACAGCTAAAGTTTTTCTCTCTAAAGAAATATCATCTAAGTTCTTAATATATGTGACTATGACAACAATCTTCCTGATAGTCTGTCTGCCTTTGAAAAGTTTAAAAGCTATGTTAGTGGGAAACACCCACAGGTGATGGTGTGTTTGACAGTATTTGTGTAACAGTCACATTTTGTGCCTTGCTGTTAAGCAGCAGGTCTTAATAAATAGGTAGAACTTTAAACCTTGTCATTTCTCTGGCCTTTCCTTAGGGTTGATGGAGGTTTGCAGTTTTTACTCTCAGAGAAGAGGTTGAGGCTGCTGAGTGACCCTGGAATTTGGGGGGTGAGGAATGAATTCTTACACTGTTCTTTATAACTCAGCATTGCTGGAAAGTCCACTCAGCTTTACCAGTTTTCTAGGAAGGAAGTGGGTGATCTCTCCCAAATAGCCCATTTATTTAAAGTCTAGAAAGTGTGTTAGGGTGGTACTATTGATGATGATTACTTCTCAGCAAGCATCAAATTGCAAACCCCCAGGGCCCTCTCACCTTCCTAAGTGACTAAACTTAGAGGTAGACCTCACAGTTTTGTTGTGTGTAGAAGAACGTTACTTCAGAACATGGCTAATCTGGCAAGAGATGACATCCAAAGATCTTCGAGGTCTGTGTGATTTGGCTGGAATACAAACACACCTTTAATACACAAGACAGAGGCAGGCAGATCTGAGTACAAGGCCAACCAGGTACAGAGCAAGTTTAGGTAAAGAAAAGCTTAGGTCCAGGTGTGGTGGTACACTCCAGTAATCCCAAGCAATGAAGGTAAAGATAGTTTGTAGAAGGAAGCACCCATGTTTAAAAGTGATGTTTAATTGAGTGGCAGACAAAGTGATGAATCAGAGAAAGATTTAACAGAATAGGAAACACCCAACCCTCACGAGAAGAGAGAGGAAAGGGAAACTACTTACGGGACAATGCAGAGCAGCGGAGGAGTCCGTTTTACTGGGAGAGTTTTAAATGAGAGAACCAGCTAGATGCAGGTGAAGACAAAGAATGAGAAGGAGCCAGAAGATTAGAAAAGATTGCTGGAATTAGTTTGAGGCTAAGCAGAGCAATTCAGAGGCAGAGAAAAGCCAGATTGAATAAGTCAGGTGGGAGAGGAGTCTCAGCCACAACAGCTGGGTTGAGCCAGCCAACTTTGAGCTCAGAAAGAACAAGTAAGGGTGAGTTTATTAAGCAGTGAATCTCAGAGGCTGAAAACATTCTAGGCCTAGGTTAGATTGTAAGGAGGCTAGAAGCATCCAAGATTAGGCCTAGGTTAGCAGACAGAGGCAGTAAGCATCTGAGACAACAATGGAAACAGAATAAAAGATTCTTTTACAGTGTGTGTGTGTGTGTGTGTGTGTGTGTGTGTGTGTGTGTGTGTGTGTGTATCATACAGTTAAATGCTGTCTTCGAATGTGAGACCTTTTACTTGAGGCATTTTTTTTTTTTTATCCAATAAAGTCACACTTAATAAGCAGCCTTTCGAAAGACTGCTTTAACTCATTCTTGTGCAATTTGGTTTTAAAGCAGAGTAGTTGTCTGGTGCTTGAACGGGGATAATGAATTCACTGGGAGCCTTCATCTTCTTATCTCAAGGGAAATAGTTTCTGTCTGATTAAATAGGAGGGTGCATACTTGCATAAAAGTGAGAATGTGTACCTAGAAGAGAGCATAAGAAAGAAGTGTGCAGTTTATTCCAGCCTGATTTGTCTTTGCCAGCACTGAGCCAAAATGTGCATTTGGGACTTAATCACGAAGGAACAGGGATATGGACTGAACATTTATTCTGCTGGGAAATGCTGGCTGTTTCTTCATTGACTGTGGGACTTGTGACTTTTAGTTCACTGTCCTTGTCACACCTCTCTTCTCTAGAACAATTCTCTCTAGCTGTGAGGGCCAGCACTCTCTAAAGGGCATGATAGTAAAATTTAAGGCTGATGTGCCATATGGTTTCTGTCACAACTACTCTGCTGTCACAGTATGCAAGCAGTTACATGCAATATGTAAACGAGTGAGTATGGCTGGGGTCCAATAAAACTTTATTTTCAAAAGCAGGCCTTGGGTTGGATTGTGCCCATGAGCAGTAGTTTGCTCATCTTCTAGATTATGGAAAGGGCATTTCTTTACAAAGGTATGTGGTATGTCTTGGATAGATAGATAAGTGACTCTTACTTGTCGAGCATGAGAGGGTGAGGCACTATTCTATCTAAAAGAGACCCCTGAGAGTTCTTTAGGCCCATCTACCATATATTGACAGCAAGAAGCCACTACTCTTGAACCAGATCTGCTGTGGCCTTGGTTTTGGGTTTCCTAGCCTCTGGGACTGTATGAAATAACCTACTTTTAAAAAATGCTATCTAGTTATATAGTATTTTGTGATAGCAGTTAGAACTGATTAAGGTGCTAGCCATACTGCACAGGACTATTGGGGATGTCAAGGAAGTAAAAGCAAGATGATAACATTTAACAACTTTCTGTTATAAATTTGAACTTGAGTATCTTCCAAAGGCCCGTGTATTAAAGGTTTGTCGTCCCTGTCCCAAAGGGTAGGTGTGGCAGAAGATACTTAGGTCACTGGAAGCAGATCCTGGAAGGGAGCTGTGGGCCCTGGTCTCCTCCTCATCTTGTCTCCTTGGCTTCTTGCTTATGAGAGTAGTTCCACTCTGCACTGGGCTCTTCTTGTTACAGGCCAAAAGCAATGGGAGAATTGATTATGGATGGAAATCTCAAAAATCATAAACCCAAATTAGTATTTTTCTTTAAGTTGCCCTATCATATCAGCTGCTGTTTGTATTACTGTGACAAAATACCTAGTGCAAGCAGTGGAGGGAAGGGAGGGAGGGAGGGAGGGAGAGAGGGAGGGAGGAAGGAAGGAAGGAAGGGATTGTCTTGTTTCACCAGCTGGAGCTGCAGCCCACCATGGCAGAGAAAGTGTGGCAGCAGGCACATGAGGTAGCTGGCCACATTATACCAGCAGTCCGGAAGTTGAGGGAATGAGTGCTGTTGCTCAGCCCCCTTTCTTCTTCTCATTCAGGCCTGGACCCTGGGCCCATGGAATGATGTGGCCCACAGTTTGAGTTGGTATCACCACCTCTAATCTAGGAAATCCTTCATAGATGTGCCCAGAAGTTTCTCTCCTAAGTGTTTCTAGTTCCTATCAAATTGGCAACTAGTATTAACCACCTGTCTTAGTTTCTACTGCTGTGATAAAACAGCATGACCAAAAGCAACTCAGGGAGGAAGGGGTTTACTTCATCTACAGTTGTAGTCTAGCATTAAGTCAGAGTGAGAACTCAAAGCTTGAGCTTGGAGGCAGGAACCGATGCAGACGCCATGGGGAACAACACTGCTTACTGACTTGCTCTTCATGGCCTTGTGTTCTTAGAGCACCCAGGACCACCAGTCCAAGATGGCATTGCCCACACTGAGTTGTGCCCTTCCACATCAGCCATCAATAAAGAAAATGCCACACAAACCTTGCCCACAGGCCACTCTGGTGAGGGAATTTTCTCATTTGAGATTTCCTCTTCACAAATGACTGTAGCTTGTGTCAAGCTGGCATAAAGCTATCCAGCACACCATCATACTCAGGCATTTTGTTAAAGTGTTAGGAAGTTAGCTAATATGACTTCTGTGCTGGGAGAAGATACAGAATAGACATAGTTTGGATATTATTTAGTAATCTAATGAGTATTTAAGAGTGTTAAATTTATTACCTATTTTAAGTGTTACTCTGGAGAAAAGATTTCATTTAAATTAACATATAATTATTATAACATTTTTCCTTTTTATTTTTTCCCACCCAGAATTCCAAGCTCAGTAATTCACCCCAAATACCAAGATGTGACATATTGCAATTCTGACAACAGTGCATTGTCTTATGAAAACTGAAGAGCAGTCACATGCTGTGAATTTTCTCATTTTTATTTTCTTTGATTGTTTTGCAGTTTAATTTTGCTTTTTAAAAATTGTTGGCTTGCGGTTTTGTTTTTAAAATTTCAATCATAGAATGAACTGTATCTCAAGTCAGTTCACCTGACTTCAGTTCTGTCCCACAGAGAATGCTAATCTTGCAAGAACACTGTGTTCTGTTGCACAGTGTGTTTTAGCAACACAAATTAGTCCATACATAATTGGTAAACAGTGGAAGTGTGCCAGCATAATGCAAACATTGCTATGGTTTATAGTTCATTTCTTGGAACATTATATTTGACCACTAATTAATAACAACTAAATGCAGAATGTACCAATGTGAATGCTATGTGAGCACTACATTAAAGCATTGTCTATTACGCAGTGTCCCTTCAACTCCATATCCTCCTGCTTGGCACACACTCTCTATTGTTATTGTTATGGTTATTGTGCGCTTCCTTCCCATCTCCATGGAAATGAAACAGCCACACAATAAAGAGCCAGCGCTTTCCTTTAGGGCATCATCGTGCTTTGTCCAGATCTGCTGTTTCACATGGTTTCTGATGACCATTTCCTTCTACTTCCCCCCTAGAACGCCACCATTGTAGCTGTTCTTTACAGTCTAGCAGTTACCTTTATACTAAAAAGTATAACATGGTAGAGAGAAACTAAAGAAGAGCTAAACAGATGTTTATATGTCAGACGACTCAATACTGTAAGACATCAGTTCTCCCTAAATTGTTATATGGCTCTAACACAATTCTAGCAAGTCAAAATTTTAGCAGGCAAATTTTGTAAAAATTGACAACCAGATTCTGAAATTTATTCTGAAACACCAAAGACCCAGAATAGCTTGTGCAACTTTGAGAAGGAAAAGCAACATTGGAAAACTCACACTGTGCCTTAAGACTTGTTTTAGGGCATAGGAAGTGGAAGAGAAAGGGGAGACCACTCAGGGGAAAGGGACCCGCTTGGGCTAGGCAAGAGGGGCGAGGGCAGACCTGGGGACAGAGCCCAGGAAGCATAATGACTGTGCGTGAAAATGCTGCAGCGAGACCCATTTCTTGGCGTACTAACTTAAAAATGAATAAAAATGTTGGACACTCTTTAGGTGTTGGTAAACAAACAAACATACTGGGGTGTGATATTCTGTTATAGCAATAAAAATAGAGGAAGGAAATATAATATTCCTCTGGACTAAGTCACTGAAATCCGAATAGTAAGCTATACAGAGGCCATGAAGCTGCCATCCATTGATCTGTTGTTGTTACAGATGAAGACTTCTCTCTCTCTCTCTCTCTCTCTCTCTCTCTCTCTCTCTCTCTCTCTCTCTCTCTCTCTCTCCCTCCCTCCCTCCCTCCCCCTATTGTCTTATGCCATTTATTGACCTTGTGGTCTTGTAACACCTACTTGCTGTTGATCATGTGTGCCTACACATTTTCTTGTAGTAGGGTTGAATTCTGGGTCAGATTTTCAGTTTTCCTTTTAGCATCATAGCACATAGACTTGATGAGTTGAAGTCGTTGGCTCTGTTTCCACAGAGGCTTGCAGCACACACCAGCTGATGTACACCCAATGCTCTACTCCTACTTCTGTGCTGTCAGCTTTTTGATGCCCTGCCTAGCTATTGCCAGCACTCACTGCATTTTTCCATCTTATCTGTAAGGATATCTCCAGATACGTCTGAAAGGCCTGTCTGGAATGGTAATACTCTGACTGTTATATTTCCCAGATTTGATTGCTTAGTAAAGGTCAATTTGCCATTTAATAAAAAGACTTACTACCAAAGTGTAGTAGCCCAGAAGTCAGTATAAAACATTGGAACAAAATAGAATATTCATAGTAGACCTATGTGAACCATTGTTTTTTGACAAACGTGCAAATTTAGTTCACAGGTGAAAAAGTTATCTTTTGAATAAGATAATTCTGGAACAATCAAGTGCCTATACAAATAATAAGGATAAGATACTTGTGTCTAACACTTTAAATCTTATAGAAAAAACCACGATAAACCCCATAAAGCTTGTTTTCTTTTAAAGTCAGGTTTTTTGTTTTTTGTTTTTTGTTTTTTTTTTGTTTTTTGTTTTGGTCTGTGAAGGTTTAAAAACATTTTTTAAGCACTTTACAGCCTGATTGCAGTCCCCTCCCAGTCCTACCCCTGCCTCCTTCTTAAAGAAGGGGAGGCCCTCAAGGGGTATCAACCCACCTGGCACCCCGTGTTGCAGCAGAAATAAGCACATCCTCTCCCACTGGGACCCAACAAGGCAGCTCAGCTAGGGAAAATGGATCCAGTGGCAGGCAGCAGAGTGACAGGCAGCACCTACTCCCGTTGTTAGGGGACCCATAGGTAGACTTGCTACACATAGGCTACATATGTGTAGGTGGATATAGGTCCAGTCTATACATTAAAATCTGAATATAGTATATGCCAAAAAGTTAGTTGTTAGTAGCCAAGCATCATGGCTGGAGAGGCAGAGGCAGGTAGAGTCTGTGATTTCCAGGGCAGCCTGGTCTACATAGTGATTTCAAGGCCAATCAGGGTTCCTTAGTGACACCCTGTCTAAAACCAGCCCACCTACCAAGTAAGCAAGGAAGCAATCAACCAAAAAACTACCCCCAAAACAAAGCATAACAGAACAAAACAAAACAAAACAAAACAAAACAAAACAAAACAGAAAGACTATACCAACCCAGATAACACCTAACTAAGAATTCTGTGAGGTTTTCAGCCCTTGTTAGGGTGTGTTCTGAGCAGCTTGGGAACCATTGCTATGGATGTTTTCCTGGATAATTTAGTGTGTTAGATGCAAACTCTTAAGTATTTCCAGACTTGTTACATGCTTAATAATGACAGTACGTAGGCCAGAGGTTTCAGTGTTGCCAGCTTATGCCAATGTAGAGTAAGGCCAGTGTCTTCCTGACTTCCTCTTTGAAATGAGCACTACTCACAGTGGCCAGGCTCAGGGCTTAGCAAACATCCTTGCATTAGCCACATTTGATTGCATGTTCAAGTGTAGAAATCTCAAGTACTTGTCCCGTGGGTATCTTGTGCCTGCCATTCTGGTTCATGACTCAGCAACCTCATTTATTCAAGGGCTATGTGGTTTATTGTCACTGCTAACACTGAGACAGGGACTTTGGTCAGTCTTGCCACTGTTAGATGGAGGTGCTGCGTATCCCTGTGGCACAGTGGGTGCTTGTCTGCATCTGCCTTCCATCTCTCTTCCCTTGGTCTTGTGATAGTATATTGTGCCCAACGGTGGAGATGTAGATCAGTGGAAGAGTATTTTCCTCACATGTGTGAGGCCACGGGAAGTCTTACCACTGGAAGACAGAGAGACAGAGAGACAGACAGACAGATAGACAGACAGACAGACAGACAGACAGACAGACAGACAGACAGACAGACATTACTGCTAATATTCTATGCCCAGATATTTTCTCTTTCCTGTTCCCACAGTTCTAGTAGGGCTGGCTAGCACAGTTGCCTTAATACCCAGAAGAGATTAGGTGATCTCGCCTTCACTAGTCAGAGTTTTTGTAGTACATTTGGAAACTAAAGTAGGAGGAGAAAACCCTTTTTCTTCCCAAGATGTTGTTATGCTAAAGAAACTTGCCTTAGGGCTGTACACAGCTGTATTCTACCAGTAGAAACAATATACCAACACATCATCATATAGCAAACTAAAATATAAGCCACTTAATGTATTTTAACAACTGCTGGAGGCCACATTAAAAAAGTAGCAAGGAAAAAAAGTTTTAGTGTTTTATTGATATATATCTTCAAAACATTAAAGCATATATTAAAAACAAAAATAATATGTATATATAGTAGTTTTTGGTTTTGAGACAGGGTTTTTCTGTGTAGCCTTGGACTTGCTTTGTAGACCAGGCTAGCCTCGAACTCACAGAGATCTGCCTGCCTCTGCCCCCCTGAGTACTGGGATTACAGGTGTGTGCCACCACACCTGGCTGTATATATAGCTTTTTATAGTTAGGTGTTGAAACTTTTGACCCCTCTCTACTGAGTGTGGTCCTAGTCCATGCGCTCAGTAGGCACAATTCCTTGGTGGTGTCCATGTTGCCCAACATAGTGCTGGGGGAAACAAAGGCAACCATCATGGGGGAGAAGCAAAGGAGATAAATTGATATTGAAAGAGAGGCGACTCTGTTAGTGGTGAGGGCTTAGGGTTAGTGCTAATGTTTGGGGGGTTCTGTTGGATCTCACTGCTAACAAAGGTTTGTTTTGGAGTCTTTGAGTGCCTCTCATAGTTTTTAATTAAGTGACCCTTTTTAAAAATGTAGGATGGGTTGAGTTCCTACCAGTTTTAATCAGAAAAGTCTTGGCTCATATAGTAAGGCACTGTTGTCCTCATATATTTTAAGATAAATAAGCTCAGAGAATGTGTTCACCAGGATGGTTACCCAAGATTATTCCATCTGTATATTACAAGTGTGGTATGGCATGGATTCCAACCCAAAGGTGGCCTTAGTCCTTGCTTTCTCTACACAGGCATTTGCCTCAGAAGGTCCTTGTAGAACAGAGGCGACTTCTTTGCATGAAGGAGTGGAAGACAGTTCCTAGCATTGTTCCATACTCATTGCCTAACAGTTCTTTCCACTTCAGATACAATGAAATAATGAAAATACTTACTTCACACAGGGATTTTTTTTTTTTTTTTTTTTTTTTTTTTTGGTCAGGATCCAATAGTAGTGTCATAAGCAAATTTACTCCTGCTCATTCTAAGTGTGTGTAGTAAGTCACTTGATGGTGAGTGGAACCCCAGGTCAGTGCTCTGTGTCTGTGGTTATGTGCCTCTATTGTCTTGTAGACAAGGTGGGGTAATAGGAGCTGATTCACTTGAAGTATATTACAGACTGTCCAAGAAACTTTACTAGCACCTCTTAACAATTTTATCACGAAAGAGCAAGACTCAGAAGCCTCATTAAGGCTGTGCAAGATCTGTTTTCCAAGCTGAATAGCATTAGGCAAGGACTTAGAATCATCTTAGAATGATTCAGTCTTCTTGTTACCATGTCTGATATTACATCAGCACAAGGCTGCTGTTCACCATTTTTCAGAATCATCCTTTTGAACAATTTCAAGTGCTCTAATATTGAGCTGACAATTGATCCATAGAACAAGACCCATATGCTGTGAGTTATCACGCATGAGGCTGACATTTTATGTTAGGGCACTCAAGCAATCCATACTTGGAGTTAAACCATTGATACTTGATAACATAGAGCTAAAAGTTCAACTTTATTTACCTCATTAGTACACTAGCAAAAGCTTTTGTATTTGACATTAACATAGTACATTAAGGCAGTTAAATTTCACTAGACAGTGAGACATAAAACCATGCAAAATTAAAACCTACAAAGCATAAGTGCTGACTAGTTTTTAAGTAATGCTGCCACCATCACACTTTTCCATTTGGAAATTATATTCCTGCCTTTAAATTATTTTTTTTAAAGATATTAGATGTACACTGGGAGTTTTCCATTCATGTGTGGTGTATATGGCTCTGGCTCCTCACACATATATCTTAGCAGCTGGCAGCCTTAGGAACCCAACTAATAACATTCCAGCTGTAAGAATTCTTCCCACCACAGGTTCAGCTTTACTACCCCCCCCCCCACTTTGTTTTTTTCAATTGAGATAGTCTGGTTCTTTCCTTTCTCAGGTCAGGGATGGGAAACTCCACTGCACACTGACACACTGCTGCTGCAGCTGGCCAAGGTCCTTGATTTGGGTGGTGCTTTCCAAGGATGTTTGTGTTTTACTAATTCAATAGGCTGCATTTAAAATAATTTCTCATAACTGTGTTTTGTTTTACAATAAAAGGTAAGAGGTTTCTTTGTTTTGTTTTTGTTTTTGAGACAGAGCCCCACTCCGTAACCCTGGGCTAGCCTACAACTATGCAGACTGGGCTGACCCTGAACTTAGAGATCCACCGGTGCCTCTGCCTCCTGAGTGCTAGGAAAGGTGTATATCACTGTGCCCAGATGTAAAATGATGTTTTTAAAAGGCAATACAACATTGAATGTATAGGTTTTTAAGGAACTATATATCATTCTTATTTGCACTGCCTAATGTTACCTGAGAAGCCCAGTGCCGTGAAAGCTGTATTGCTGTAAGAAACATGCTTCAAGGGCATCCTTGGAAAGGAATCCACCCACACATCTAATAATTAAACCGAGAATGAGTTGGGGACTGCACTTGATATGCATGTACGTGCATACACGCATGTGCGCGTAGGGGCACACACACACACACACACACACACACACACACACGCACGCACGCACGCACGCACGCACGCACGCACGCACACACATACACAGGTAAATAGAATGAGTGAGGTCTGTTTTCGCTGTGCTTATCAGTCATATCATCAATTCAAAAATTAAAAATGTGTTTATTCTGTAGTATACTGTTTAGGAATGTAATTGCAAAGAAGTATATCTGTTAACATTTACCAGTAAGCAGTATATCAGTTATTTATTCGTATACTTTATATATTTATTGGTATACTTTAGTTTAATTTATAACTTCCTGGCTTAAAACTGTGTGTATTCATCACAACCCCATTGTTCTAGGTTAGCTGCCATGTTCCATGTATGTCTTTCATGTGGTTGCAGTCAGGTTTCATGGCAGACACTTTTAGTCATTTGAAGGTTTTTAGGATGAGAGGACCCATTTTCAGGATGTCTTACGTCAGGATGTCTTGTGGTTGTTGACAAGAAGCCCAACCACATGAGCCTTTCCATCATCAGTTTAATTGTTTTAACAACACAACACCTGATTGAGGAGGAGAGGGGAGAGGAGGGGAGGAGAGGGAAGGGGAGTAGGGGATATAAGAGGAAAGAAAGCCCCAACGTGGCCTTTCATGGGCTCATGTCTGAAATCATACAATGTTGCTTCCTTCTGTTCACTTCATTGAAAGTTCAATCTAGCCCACACTTAAGAGGAATAGGATGAGCCCCCACATTATTCAGGTAAAAGTGTCCCAGAATCCATGAGTCTAACATGGCCTCCGTATGAAGTGGGTGGAGCGGGTAACAGACACTGGGGTCTGGATGTTCCAGAGCATCACCTTGTCCCTTTAGCCATGTAGTGGGTTTGCATCCCAGGCAGTGCAGCAGTGAGTATGAGCAGCTGCTTTACACCTCACTTCTATCTCCCTTGATCTGGAACACTCTACAGTATGTTTTTACCTGCTTCAAATCTTTGTCCTTGTCAGATATGGCCTTACACATTGGTTACTTCAGGAAGAATGGAAGTGAGGAAGTTTGTGACGTCATTGGGCTAAAGTTCTGTTGAAGGAAACCTGTTGATTTAGTGTGAAATGTCAGATCGAAGAGTTTGGGTTGATTTGCTACACACTAAAGCTGTGGTTCTCAACCCTTCTAATACTGCGACCTTTTAATACAGTTCCTAATATTATTTTTAATTTATATATTCACTTTACATCCTGATCGTAGCCTCCTTCCTTCTCTCCTCCTAGTACCTCCCTCCCATCCTCTTCTCCCTGTCCACCTGCTCCTTGTCTTCAGAAAAGGGGATGCCCCCCACCAGCTCATCTCAGCACATCAAGTCACATCGGGACTGAGCACCTCTTCATCCACTGAGGCCATAAAAAATAATAATAACAACAACCATTATTATTATTATTGTTATTATTATTTGGTTTTCGAGACAGGGTTCCTCTGTGTAACCTTGGCTGTCCTGGACTCGCTTTGTAGACCAGGCTGGCCTCAAACTCAAAGCAATCCACCTGCCTCTGCCTCCTGAGTGCTGGGATTGAAGGCATGTACCACCATGCCCGGCCATGAAATAATTTTTGTTGCTACTTCATAACTGTAATTTTGCTACTGTTAGGAATTGTGATGTCAATATCTGATATGCAACCCTGTGAAAGGGTCATTTGACCCCCAAAGAGGCCATGAACCACAAATTGAGAATCGCTGCACTAAGAGATTGTTTCAAGTTTTAGAATAGAGACAAGCTAGCCTCAGTGGATGAGGAGGAGCTCATACAAAGATGTGCTGGGGTGGGTTGATGGGGGTGGGGGCTCCCCTTTTCTGAGGACAATGGAGGATGGCATAGGGAGAAGAGGATGGGAGGGGTGGACCAGGAGAGGAGGAAGGGGGTGATAATCGGGATGTAAAGTGAATATATACATTAAAAATACATTAAAATAAATAGAGGCAAGATACCATTGAAATGGAGCCTTCAGATTCCAATGGGGAGTCTGTGTTCAGTGTAGGATCACAGGCTGAAGGAGCCCACAGAAGACTGTTACCTACTCACTATTGGCTATACAGAGACGTGTGGTGTTTATAGGAATTTAAACTCGTAGCAGAATTGGTTGGATTCACCTTTGCATTTGCTTGCATTCTATCAGAGAGCCCTGAATACAGGAATATCTCTTGATATTCCAAGAACCCGAAAGAAACAAAATCTGATGGTTCCAGTCTTTTATGAAATGGAGTATCAGGGGATGAAGAGATGGCTCAGTGGTTAAGAGCACTGACTGCTCTTCCAGAGGCCATGAGTTTAATTCCCAGCAACCACATGGTGGCTCACAATATCTGTAATGTGATCTGATGCCCTCTTCTGGCCTGCAGGTGTACATGTAGGCAGAGCACTGTATACATAATAGTAAATAAATAATTCTTTTAAAAAAATGGAATATCAGTTTCATGCACTCTAAGCCCATTTTTTCTCTAGATAAATAATCTCTTGATTATTTATAAACATATAAATGTATCACATTGCTTAAAGAATAATGTCATGAGAAGTCTATTAGTCAGTTAAGGTTCAGTTTTGTTTTGTTTTAAGTATTTCAACCCTCAATTGGGTTAGTTGGGTTGATTGACTCATCAGATTCAGAACCTTTAGAAGCAGAGGGTTGACTGAATGTATTCATTTAACTTTCTTTTCAAAAGATTAATGTATGTTTGCATGTGCTTACACACACATACACACACACACACAAGTGACTTAATGATAAAATAGATGAGGTCTTGTATTGTTTGAGTAGACTCTACTTTTTCTATGGTTTCTGCTTTTTGAAGAAAAATTATGATCCACAATTATAGTAATTAAAGTCTTAAGTGTAAGGACAACATAAAAATATCTTAGAACTCATTTTATTTTTACCTAGTACATATATATTTTGCTTAGTGGGATGAGACGAGCCTAATAAAGACTAGAAACAGACTTCTGATTATGTAATACCCTGCAATTATTTTTATGGCTATTGCATTCCAATCTGCTTATGCAATATTTACAATGTACATGTGTAGCAAGGGCACAGAATACAAGTTCTAACAATCTCAACCATAAATCAGAGCCAAGTCACGCAATGTAACATTTATGAACTCCTTTGGTTGATGCAAACAACCTTTGTTAAGAATACATAAAATTCGGAGTTTCCAGCATTGGGGTAAATGGAGGATTTTAAATTGTAAAACCTAGTAACATCTACCCAATGATTAAAGAGTCTGCTGAGACAGTTTGATATTGGTCTAGTTGTGAACATGGTGAAAAACTTTTACATTTTGAAAAAAAAGGTTTTAAATATTGTACGAGTGTGATGAGAATTTCAGCAGATTATATCTACAAAAGATATGATTCAGCCTGAAAACATAACCTATGGGAAATCATCAACTCTGCAGAATGAGCTCTACCAGATGACAGATCTAAAGAAAACCTGCCAATGGAAGAGAGAATGCTAGAAGAAAAAGAGTCCCATTGACTTTCAACATATGGCCCCGACACTGACATATCTTATAGTTTTTAGTGAATAGCAACTCAAAATAGCTAGGTTGATAAAAATCTTTTAAAAAATGAGTCCGTGAATGCAAAATATTCTGCTCTAATTATTTCACTTTTTTTCTCACAGGATGCTTTAATGGAGACTACATGTCTGTGTCTGCTTTTTAAAATCTCTACTGGTAGATGTTGGGGCATTTTTGAACCTAGGACCTTGTGCATGCTTGATAAACACTCCAGCCTGAATAGACTCACCTTTATTACACCTTCACTTTCAGGGTAACAGAGATGCCTGACAAGCTGAAGATAAGGACAGCCATCCATGTCAGTCCATGAGTGTCTGATATGTTCCTAGGTGACTCTGGAATGCCATGGGTCAAAGAATTATGGAAAGTGAAACATGCAGGCCTAGGCAGAAAAGGAATGGATGGATATAGGCTCTCTAGAGAGCTCAGAATTCTATTAAGATTGTTCAGCTACCACGAGAAGCTTGCTGATTTGAAGCAGGATTGGTCAATAGAAAGACTGACTGCCCAGTAGTTACAATGGAAAATGATGACACTCCTTGAGTCATTACTGAAGCTATGATATGCCTACTTGTACATCTTACTTTCCTCAGCTGAAACAACAACAACAAAACAAAACAAAACAAACAAACAAAAAACTTGCCAGGTGGTCATGGTGCACACTTTTAATTCCAGCACTTGGGATGCAGAGGCAGTTGGATCTCTGAGTTCTAGGACAACCAGGCCCCCACAAAGAATCCCTGTCCTGAAACAACAACAAACCCCAAAACAAAGCAACAACAACAAAAAGAACTGAGGCTCTAACTACCAATTTTTTCTTTTACTACCAATTTTTAAAGGTAGCTGGAAGATTAACTAACTTAGGACATGTAAGTAATTAACTCAGTGACAACCTTAGGAGTCCTCCAGAGGAATTTCCCTATTATATGATTTGTTATAAAATTAATTATTAAGATAGATATTTTTGAATTACATTCATCAATTACTATGAATTACAAAGCCAATCCAAGCCTGGATATTATATGAATTAAACTTAGGCCTACTCTTAAGACACACTACCAAGTAGTTTCATTACTAAATCTACCTATCGCCAAGTTATTTTTTCCGCTCTAGTTTTCCATATTTACCATGACTGCAAAACATTGTTTCAAAGGTGAAACTTATTGACTTCATTCTCGAGGAGAGTTGCACTGAAGAGTTATGAACTATCACTTGTTTTAATCTATCTTTAAAAAAAGTTTCAGTCACATTGCCCCGGGCGAGATCTCAGGCTTATGGTCAGAACAACTGTGTTCGAACTGCATATCTGTCAATTACTGTGTAATTTTAGCAAGTCACTTCAGTCTTGGAACCCTGAAATTATTAATTATAAAATGAAACAATAATATTTGCCTTAAATGAGCCAGACAGTGGTGGCCTTTACTCCTAGCACCTGGGAGGCAGAGGTTGGCAAATCTCTTAGTTTGAGGCCAGCCTGGTCTACAGAGTGAGCTACAGGATAGAAAAGGATATATAGAGAAACCCTGTCTTGAAAGAACACACACACACACACACACACACACACACACACACACATTTTTATTCTCTAAATGTTTTCTCTAGAGAGTTCTCTTGTTGACTTCATGCACCCATTTGTTGTTGTTTTGATTTACTCATTTTACATTCCAGTCATAGCCCCTTCCCTCCTCTCCTCCCAGTTCCACCCATCCTTTTCCCCTATGCCCCTCCCTTAGCCCTCAGAAAAGGGAAGCCCCACCACCACCAACCCACCCCAGCATGTCAAGTCACATCAGGACTGAGCACGTCCTCTTCCACAGTGGCCTGTCAAGACAGCCCCACCATGGGACAGTGTTTGAAAAGCAGGCAACAGAGTTCATGTCAAAGCCCTGCTTCTCTTATTAGGGGACCCACATGAAGACCAAGCTGCCCATTGGGTACATAATGTGTAGGGGGCCTAAGTCCAGTCAATGCATGGTCTTTGGATGGGGCTTCAGTTTCCATAAGCCCTTTTGGGCCCTGGTTAGTTGGCTTTGTTGATGTTTTGTGGAACTCTTGTCCCCTCTGGGTCCTTTTATCTTTCCCTCTACTCTTCTACAAGGCTCCCTGTTCTCCACCTAATGTTTGGTTGTGAGTCTCAGCATCTATTTTGGTCCACTGTTCTGTACCCCATTTTTAATTGGATTATTTGGTTAGTTAGTGTTTAATTTCTTGAGTTCTTTATATATTTTGGATATTAGCCCTTTGTCAGATTAGTGTTTGTGAACATCTTTTCCTAAGTTCTTTTATTGTATAGGATTGTTTTAGCTATTCTGGGTTTTTCCATATGAAGTTGAGAATTATTCTTTCAAGGTCTGTAAAGAATTGTATGGGTATTTTGATAGGGATTGCTTTGAATTTGTAGATTGCATTTTGTAAGATGGTTTTGTTTTTGTTTTTGCTATGTTAACCCTACTGATCCATGAGCATGGGAGGTCCTTCCATCTTCTTGTATCTTCTTCAATTTCTTTTTTAAGAGGCTTGAAGTTCTTGTCATACAAGTCTTTCACTTGCTTGGTTAGAGTTTCACCAAGATAATTTATAAATTTATATTATTTGTGGCTATTGTGAATGACATTGTTCCCCTAATTTCTTTCTCAGAATGTTTGTCATTTGTATAAGGAGGGTTACTGAATTTTTTTAGTTAATTTTTAGTTAATCCAGCCACTTTGTTGATCAGCTGTATGAATTCTTTAGTAGAATTTTGGGGTGCACTTATCATCTGCAAATTGGGATGCTTTGACTTCTTGCTTTCCAATTTGTATACCCTTTATTTCCTTTTGTTGCCTTAATGCTCTAGCTAGAACTTCAAGTACTATATTGAGGAGCTCTGGAGCGAGTGTATTAAAGTTATTTTTATAAAACTGTGTGTGTTTCTCTTAGTTTGTCTCTTAACATGGCCAGCACATAAATGAGACTCTTTTATATTTGTTTATAAGGCTTTACAACACAATCTTGAGCAATTTAAGTCTGTTCTTAACCCTCTACATTATCCTGACTCTATCTTTGCAAAAATACCTGAGTTATTTGCTTTTTATTTTATTTTATTCTTTGTTCCAGCTGAATCTTCATCTCTCCTGCATCGCTGCCTGAGGCTGAATCCTCTCCTTCCTCTTCTAACTTGTCCTCCCCTACACAGCAGGAAGTCCAGCCCTATTATCTCCCATTGGCTGTATGCTGCTTTATTGACATGTCAGGGGGCAATTGGGGAGCAGTTTTTAATCAACATTGAGTTAAGAGATTCTCAGAACAAAGATTGCAACCAGACAAGGGACAGGCAGCAGTGGGTACAAGAAATCAGCATTTGAATTATATAATAACCATATGTTTACAAGAGTCGGAAGCATTGTCTTGTCCCTGATTTTATTGGAATTGTTTGGAGTTTCTCTCCATTTAATTTGATGTTGGCTATCAGCTTGGTGTATATAGCCTTTATTATGTTTAGGTATGGGCCTATATCCCTGGTCTCTCCAAGAATTTTTATCATGAAGGGATGTTGGATTTTGTCAAAGGCCTTTTCTGCATTTAATGAGATGATTGTGTGATTTTTTTTTTCAGTTTGTTTTTATGATGGATTACATTGATAGAATTTCCTGCGTTGAACCATCTCTGTATCTCTGGGATGAAGCCTACTTGCTCGTGGTTAATGATGTATTTGATGTGTTCTTGGATTCGGTTTGCAAGTATTTTTATTGAGTATTTTTTCATCAATGTTTATGAAGAAATTTTGTCTGAAATTATCTTTCTTTGTTGAGTCTTTGTGTGGTTTAGGTATAAGGTGACTGTGGCCTCATAGAATGAGTTTGGCAATGTTCTTTCCATTTCTATTTCATGGAATAGTTTGAGGGGCATTGATATTAGCTCTTCTTTGAATGTCTGGTAATGCTTCTTTTGGTTGGGAGATTTTTGGTTACTGCTTCTATTTCCTTAGTGATTATAGGACTGTTTAAATTGTTTGCCTGATCTTGATTAAACTTTAGTAAGTGAAATCTATCAAGAAAACCATCCATTTCCATTAGATTTTCCTATTTTGAGGAATAAAGGTTTTTGAAATCAGACCTAATGATTCTTTGGATTTCCTCAATGACTGTTGGTATGTTCTTTTCATTTCTGATTTTGTTAATTGGATACTGTCTCTCTAGTTTTTAGTTAGGTTGGCTAGGGGTCTATTTTGTTGGTTTTATCAAAGAACCAGTTCTTGGTTTTTTTGATTCTTTATATTGTTCTCTTTGTTTCTTAGTTATTGATTTCAGCCCTGAGTTTGGGTTTTTTTTTTCCTGCCATCTACTCCTCTTGGGTGTGTTTGCTTCTTTTTGTCCTAGACCTTTTAGATGTGCTTTTAAATTGCTAGTATGAGATCTCTCCAATCTCTTTATGAAGATACTCAGTGCTATGAACTTTCCCCTTAGTATTGCTTTCATTATGTTCCATAAGCTTTTGTATGTTGTGTCTTCATTTTCATTGAATTCTGAAAGTCCTTAATTTCTTTATTTCTTCCCTGACCCAGTGGTCATTGTGTAGGGAGTTATTCAGTTTTCATGAGTTTATAGATTTTCTCTTATTTCTGTTGTTGAATTCTAGCTTTAATCCATGGTAGTCTGATAAGATACAAGGTGTTATTTCAGTTTTCTTATACATGTTTAGGCTTGCTTTGTGACTGAGTATATGGTTGATTTTTGGAGAAGATTCCTTAAAGTGCTGAGAAAAATGTATATTCACTTGTGTTTGGGTCAAGATCCCATTTCATTCATTATATCTGTTAGTTTCATTATTTTTTAGTTTAGTTTCTGTTTCGATGATCTGTCCATTGGTGAGAGTGGGGTTTTGAAAACTCCCACTATTATTGTGTCAAGTTCCACCTGTGATTTTTAATGATGAGTTATATGATTAGTAATGTTTCTTTTACGAATGTGGGTGTCCTTGACTTGGGGGCATATATGTTCAGAATTGGTATGTTGTCTTGGTGGATTTTTCCTTTGACAAGTATGAAATGTCCTTTGCCATCTATTTTGATTATTTTTGGTTGAAAGTCTATTTTATTAGGTACTAGAATGGCTGGGTCTGTTTTCTTGGAAAACCTTTTTCCAGCCCTTTATTTTGAGATTAAGTCTATCTTTATTGCCGAGGTGTATTTCTTGTATGTTGTAGAATGATGGATCTTGTTTTTGCATCCATCCTGTTAGCCTGTGTCTTTTTATTGGAGAATTGAGTCCTTTGATGCTGAGAGATATTAGTGACCAATGGTTTTAGATTCCTGTTATTTTGTTATTGGTTGTGGTAGAGTGTATGAGTGGTGTGTGTGTGCTCCCTTTTTATGGTTTTGCTTATGTGGAGTTATTTATTTCCTGTGTTTTCCTGGGTGTAATGAGCCACCTTGGGCTGGAATTTTTCTTCTGTTATCTTCTGTAGGACTGTATTTGTAGATAGATATTGTTTAAATTTTGTTTTGTTATGGAATATATTGTTTTCTTCATCTATGATGACTAAAAGTTTTGGTGGGTACAGTAGTTGGGGCTAGATTCTGTGGTCACTCACTGTCTGTAAGATATTTGCCCAGACCCTTCTGACTTTTAGAGTCACTGTTGAGAAGTCAGGTGTAATTCTAATGTGTTTGACCTTATATGTGACTTGGCCTTTTTCCCTTGCAGCTTTTAATATTCTTTCTTTGTTCTGTACATTTAGTGTTTTGATTATTATGTGGTGGGAGGATTTTCTTTTTGGTCCAATCTATTGGTGTTCTGTAAGCTTCTAGTATGTTTATAGGCATCTCTTCCTTTAGATTGGAAAAGTTTTCTTCTATGTTTTTCTTGAAAATATATTATACACCTTGGAGCTGGGAGTCTTTTCCTTTTTCTATTCCTATTATTCTTAGATTTGGTCTTTTCATACTTTCCCAGATTTCTTGGATGTTTTGTGTCAGGTACTTTTTACATTTAACATTTTCTTTGACTGATGTATCAGTTTCTTCAATTGTATCTTCTACACCTGACAGTCTCTCTTCTATCTCTTGTATTCTGTTGGTGATGTTTGTATTTGTAGTTCCTGTTCTCTTCCCTAGGTTTTCCTTCTCCAGGATTCCCTCATTTTGTGTTTTCTTCATTGATTCTATTTCCATTTTCATGTCTTGGATAGTTTTATTCTTCTCCTTCATTCATTTAATTGTATTTCCTGCATTTCACTAAGGGATTTATTCATATCCTCTTTTAAGGACTCTATCATCTTTATAAGGTTGTATTTAAGGTCACCTTCTTTTACTTCAGCTGGGTCCATGTGTTCAGTGCTTATTGTAAGAAGATACCTGGATTCTTGCCCTGGTTCTTGTTGATTGTGCTCTTAACACTGGATGTTGGCCATCTGGTTGTCCCTCGTGTTGGCTGGATGTTCCTGTTGCTGACAGGACTCCTGGGGAGGCAGGCAGAGCCTTGGGTCTGATAATGGAACTCAGGGAATAGATTTCTCACTTCAGCAGTAGTTCCTGGGGTCTTGCAAGTCTGGATGTTCCTCGGCTGACTGTATCTCAAGTGTGCAGGAGGATGGCTGGGTAGGCTCTGACCTAGCTTTTCCTGGGGACCGGCAGGTTTGGATGATCCTGGGGCCATCAGGCTTCCTGTAAAGGGAAGTTTATGGAGCTGGGAGGGTGGAGGGGCCATCATGCTGTTTGCCTCTGCTGGCTGCATCCCCGCTGGGCAGACTCTAAACTGGCTTTTCCTGGGGACCTGCAGGCCTAGATGATCCTGGGACTGGCACACCTCCTCCAGAGGGTCATGCACTCATTTTAATCACTACAATCTTCATCTTCCTTCTCTTCAAAGTAACCACCATGTTATAAGGAAAACTGAAATTATTTTCATCACCCCAGGATATATCCTCACCTATGCTCTCATATTGTTTTGTGTAGATAATTGCTTGATTCTTTTGTTTACTGTTTTTTCAAGATCATAAATAAATCTATCATGCTTCAGATGAGATTGGTTAATCTGTTGCACATTTAAATTTATATTGGACTTATGACCTTAAATGTACTTGATGGATTTCTAGTTATTATAGTCTA
The DNA here is from genome assembly GCA_907169655.1 of Acomys percivali. NCBI lineage: Eukaryota > Metazoa > Chordata > Mammalia > Rodentia > Muridae > Acomys > Acomys percivali. Next base: position 107,235,542 of record OU015742.1, on the reverse strand, counting down.
ACCTTATTGAAATTCAGATTGTTTTGTCATTGGCCAGCTCTATACTCCTGAAGTTGGTTCTTAAGTCAGTCTGTCCTTCCTTCCTTCCTTCCTTCCTTCCTTCCTTCCTTCCTTCCTTCTTTCCTTCCTTCCTTCCTCCCTTCTTTCTTTTTTTCTTTCTTTCCTTCCTTCCCTCCTTCCTTCCTTCTTTTCCCTCCATCCCTCTTCCTCTCCTAACTGCCTTCTTTTGTCCATCTTTCCTCCCCTCCTTCCTTTCCTTTCTTCCTTCTTCATTTCTGAATGTGTGTTCCTATGTGTGTGCATGCACACATGTGTTTATGGGTGCATAAACATATATACTTAAAAATTATGGGATTTAAAAAATACATGCAAAGGGTAGAAAGACTGTTGTATCATCACGCAACTGATTATTCTATTTTAAGTACTTATCACATGCTAATCTATTTCACCTGTACCCTTTCCCATCCTTATTGTACGCATTGGATAATTTTGAATCAAACCTATACATCATATATTTCACTGGTAAATACTTTAGTAGTGTTCAGGTTTTGCCTCCTTTTACCTCTGAGGTTGAGTCTTGATGATGGACCTGCTCTGCCATAAGCAAATGGAACATAAGCTCTTGGGCTTTTCTTTTTATGCCTTGAGTAAGGGCCTATTCTAAACAATTCAACAGCCTAAATGTCCCTCAGTAGAAGAATGGATAAAGAAACTGTGGTACATATACACTATGGAATACTACTCAGCTATTAAAAACAAGGAATTCCCGAAATTTGTGGATAAATGGATTGAGGTAGAAATGATCATAATGAGTGAGTTAACCCAGAAGCAGAAAGACTCAAATGGTATATACTCACTTATATCTGCATACTAGCCCAAGGGGCATGTCCCACGAAAGCCTTCACTTACCAAGAAACTGGGACAGAGGGGAGGACATCCTATTGGGACTCTAGATGAGAGAACCATGGGAGAATAGCAATGTAGAAGGATCCAGTGGGTCCTAGAAACCTACAAGTAGAACACTATGATAGGCAGATTAGGGTCAAGGGGTCCCGCTCAAACTAAGGCACCAGGCAAGTACAATACAGGCAGTGAACTTTAAACCCCTACCCTGATCTAGCCAATGGTCAGAACAGTCTCCACACTTGAGTGGAGAGTGGGATATGACTTTCTCACGTACTCTGGTGCCTCACATTTGACCATGTCCCCTGGAGGGGGAGACCTGGTGGCACTTAGAGGAAGGACAGCAGGTCACCTAGAAGAGACTTGATACCCTATGAGCATATACAGGGGGAGGTAATCCCCCTCAGGAACAGTCATAGGGGAGGGGAATAAGGGGAAAATGGGAGGGAGGGAAGAATGGGAGGATACAAGGGATGGGATAACCATTGAGATGTAACAAGAATAAATTAATTAAATAAAAAAAGAAAAGGAAAAAAAACTAAAAGTGGATTAATCTTTTTATTTTTTGTATATACATGGTCATTATAAAATGAAAAGTCCTTAATATAAATGTATTTAAAATGGAAAGGGAAAATGTGGTGTAATTTCACCTCCTCAAGCAACCACTCCTTATTATATGGTGTCTGTCCACTCCGACTCTCTTGGTAATCTTCTAGCTGAATATTTTTGAATTAAACTTGCATTATGGACACATTCATTTATTTCGTTTTTTATTTTATTATTAATTATTTAATTTACATCCTGATCACAGCTTCCCTTCCCTCCTCTTCTCCAAGCCCCTCTCTCTCACCTGCCATCCACCTCCATTGACTCTTCCTCCCTTTCTCCTGAGGAGAGGCCTCCCATATCAGCCAGCTTTAGCATATCAAGTTGCAGTGGCACTAGGAGCATCTTGTCCTACAGAGGCTAGAGCAGGCAGTCCAGTTAGGGAAAGGGGTCCAAAGGCAGGCAATGGAGTCAGAGACAGTCCTTGCTCCCACTGTTAGGAGTCCCATGTGAAGAACCAGCTGCATAACTGTTACATCTGTGCAGAGGGCCTAGGTCAGTCCCGTGCATGCTCTCGGTTGGCAGTTCAGCCTCTATGAACCCCTATGGGTCTGGGCTAGTTGATTCTGTAGGTTTTCTTGTTATGTCCTTGACCTCTCTGGCTCCTTCAATCATTCTTCTCCCTATTCCACAGCATTCTCTAAGCTCCGCCTAATGCTTGCCTGTGGGTCTCCGTATCTGTTTATGTCAATGCTGGGTGAAGCCTCTCAGATGACAGTTAATTTAGGCTCCTGATTGCAAAGATAGCAGGATATTCTTAATAGTGTCTGCTTTTGTACAGTTTCTGTGCTTTGCAAATAGGTAAGGGAAATCTGCTTAATTGATCATTTAAATATAGTATGCAATATTTTCTCTGTATGTTTTAGAAGTCATTGTAAGTGCTTTAAGAATTTGTGATTCTTTAAACTATTACAACTATTTTCACTGTATTTGAACAAGAAAGAGACTTGCACATTATCTCATATTTTTGCTTCGATTACATAGTTTTGTTTATATTGCATACACTGAATATTGTTTTTAGGCACATTTATACTTTCTGAAGTAGAAAATTTTATCCCTGTTTGTCAGCAATAATTAGTTTTAGTAATTTAACATGCAGTTTGACAGAGCATTCCAATCACAGATGACTATATGGATATTTATTTTTTTCTTAAAGTTTATTGATTTATTTACTCATTTGAACAGAATGAGTGCAGATTTATTAAGGAAAAGTGAGAGAGAACTCTTGAGAGAATGAGAGATTTCTAGGGATGAACAGTCAGTTTTAACAAAAACTTTTCTCTCTCCCTCTCTTTTCTTCTGTTGACCTTATATGAAGGTGAGTCTGTCCCACGCACTCTTCAGGACAGACTCCAGGCCGTATATATCCATGCATCGGCAAAACCTAATTCGGGTGATCAACAAGCTTTTTACCTGCTTGACATATTCTTTCATTAATTGGATATTGGCAGTAAAGTAAGTGACTTATGAATAGCTCCCCTGATGCTAAGTTCATGCTTTGTAAGGGACTAAGTAGATCTGTCCGCCTTTAGATCTTGGAGACAAACACCAAAACCACACAGAGCTGTCTGCTTATTGACAGTAGGATGAAACATAATTATTAATTAATAGGGAAGGAGAGACCAGTTATGAAACTGCGAGAATAATTGTTAGCGTGGACTATAACCTACTATTTTTGAAGTCACTTTACAGAATATTTAAGTAAAAATTTTCCTTTTTAAGGTCTAAGGTCTTAAGAGGAATCTTCATCTTTGTTTCTATGTGTTTTATGAATTTAAAATATTTTTATAGAGCGTATAAGATGCTATTAAAATTGTACTGCCTTTGGCTTTTATTCTATAGTATAATTACCCTTGATTAAAGACTTCAGAGAGGCAGTATATAAGGAGCTAGCTGTTTATTTTGCACAAAAAATTCATGTAACATTTGAGAAATACTCTAAAAATAGTATCGCTGTCTCTCTGTTTCTTTCTGTGTCTTTGTCTGTCTGTCTCTCGTCCGTGTGTGTGTGTGTGTGTGTGTGTGTGTGTGTGTGTGTGTGTGTGTGTGTG
>OU015742.1:107202507-107226283 GCA_907169655.1 Acomys percivali | reverse complement strand
CCCTGTCCTCTCTGCCTGCATCCCTGCCCTCTCTGCCTGCATCCCTGCCCTCTCTGCCTGCATCCCTGCCCTCTCCTCCCGTATCCCTGCCCTAGCCCTCTCGTTTCTGGTGTACCCTGTACTAACTAACCCACCTCCTTCTGAAGCCCCAGCAACTCCTCTTCTCTGCTGAGTAAGTCTCAAACCACTGCCTCTTCCACACATCCACATCCTGAGCCGGTTCTGGACTTGAGCCTGCCACCATTGATCAGAAATATCTGTACCTCAGTCCCACGTTCATAGCCCTCCTACTGTACACTTTGTCCATTGTGGTTGTCACCATTATGCTTTGCCCCTTTCTGTAGTCTGACGGTAGAAATGAGAAGAAATCCCCAGAGGCATACTGATTTGGCCCTCTAAAATTTGTGGTTCTGATTTTACTTGGGACTCTGATTCTTTAGCCCATTTTCTTCAGGGACTGTTACGTCTTTTCCATTCCCCCTATATTTCCAGTTGTAACAGAGGCTCACTCAATCTCTTGGAAGATTGTTTTCCCTTACTGTCCTGAGATACCAGGTGCCCTCTGCTGCTGCGTGCTCTTATTCTCCCTGCACGTTGAGCAGAACATGGCACAATTGCATTGTGTCCATGATGTCTGGTTTAATTTTAAAGTAACAAGACTAATGCCTGTCATTGTCCCAGTTTTAGAAGGTAGCCATCTTTCAAATACATGTAATTTCATTTGCATGCCTACATTTGATCATTCAGTCATCTGCATTTATTGAGTATTGGTGTATTAGGAAGGTAATGAGGAAACTTAGGAGAAGAATAGCAAAACCACCCACATAGCCCATGATATTAATAGATAATGCAGGCAACAGAAGTACTTACATTCAGTAAAACTTTTGTGTTAATGTTCATTTGGTTTTGAAACAAGGCCTTACTATATAGTTTGGGCTGCTCTGAAACTCACTGTGTAGACCAGACTGGTCTCAAACTGGTGACCATCTTCCTGCCTTTCTGCTTTTGAAGTGCTACGATTACAGATATGTACCATCATCCCTGGCATAAAACTGTTCTGTGCCCTTTTTTCAAACGATGAGTTTGGTTGCATTAGTAGCACCCTGTTCTTTCAGATGGCACAAGGGTAAGATAGGACATGATGGATAATTTGACTTTGCCTCCAGGCCATAGTCACTCTACACACATGGGAATCAGACACACAACAGCCACTGTGCAGAACTTTTGTACCATTATAAAGGGTATGTAAAAGCAGAAAGCGTTGGAGTAGTGATTCTCAGAGGACTGTCAGAGCCAGGCTTGGAAGAGTGCGATGCTGTACGGAAGACAGAGTATGAGTAGCATTCTCTGCTAGGACAGCTGTGAGCAGGCCTTAACCGATGGGAGATGAGGACAGATAGGGCATTTCTCGAAGGGAAAATATCATGGCAACCAGTTTTATAAATAGAATTTGCTCTCATCACTGTTTGTGCATGTATTACATTGTATTTTGTTTGTTTATTTTTGAGCTAGGGTCTCATTATGCAGCCCAAGCTGGCTTGAGTTATGTTGGAAACGGGATCTGTCAACATTTGTTTTTTGTTATTTCTGGAGTTATAGAACTGAGTCAGTCAGTGTGGAGGGCAGTGTCTTCATTTGGGGTAGTTCCTGCTGCGAGATGCTGATGCCCTGTATACGGGCTGTTCACACTGATGCCTGTTGCTAAGGAAGGTCGTCTGGGAGGTTCGATACACTGAAGGAGCTTGAGGAACAGTTCAGAGGCCATAGTTGATGGTCACTTGGTCAGACGCTCTTCCTTCTTCCCAGAGTCTCTCAGGAAACCATATAAAGAGATGAACTTTAAGTAACACTGTGTGTCCCCATGTTTGACACTTTCCCAGTCCTGTCTAAGTAATTTATATTAAAAGACAGCATGTGTATCTAGGCACTCCCAGTTTCATTTTATATAGCATACTATTAGCAGCGAATGAAACGAATATCTTCTTTATTGGGGCTTTAAAAACACAGAAAGAAAGCAGCCCTTGTGGAATGAAGGCAAGAGCACAGAAAAAAACCACAGGAACACATTAGCGATCAAGTTATACAACTTTAGATTTTTCTATTTTGCACATTTCCTAACTTGAGCACTCTCTAAAGTGCTATTTTTTTGTGTGTGTCAAATATGACGTAGGTAATGTCATAAACAACAGATTTCAGTTTGAGGTGACAGCATATTATTTGCGTTTTGTTAACAAATACGTGAATGTAAATTGTTCTAAGCTGCATATTATGCTTTAATGGGCAAGGAGATAAATATTTTGCCTCTGTTAATGTTTAACTCCAGTAACAGTAAATCTTTTAAGTCCACAGAAACATGAGGTCGTTGCACAACAAGCAGTGCATTATAAATGTATTCTCCAGAAGTGATTTACGCATCTGACTTTTATGGCACTGAATTTCAAAACCTCATAAAAAGTCACTTTAGAGAAATGTCATCCTGACCTGTGTGCAAGAGGTAAAATCGGTCTGTGTGCTCACTCTCCTTCTAACTGGAGCTTTAGTTACCGATATATTTGAATATGTGCTCTGCAGATTGCAAGTGCTTCTTAACTAAACATGCAGCACACATGTGACTTGTGTATTAATGACCTTTCTAAAATCTGAGATTGTTCTTTTTGTTGCCCCACATGACATAGTTTATTTCTTCTGTCACGTCATTCATCCTCCTGATTGTGCAATAACAAAAATTTTAGTGTGTCTAGGCCATTGTCTCATGAAAGTCACAAACTTATTGTATTTATTTAAAAAACTCATAGCAAAGTGTCTTTAATATATGACTGTTTTAATATTTTGGCATCTCTTTACACATTGACTTATCACAGAAGATTTTGTCTTTATTTTACTTTAAATGAAGTACTGTTTTCAGAGATGATTTCCTTAAATCCATCTGCACTGAAAGAATGTAATTAATCTGACATTTTGTAAAGGTTTCATTGAATTATATTCTTGTCTTGTGTGTACAGGGGTAAGTACTTATAAGTGTTCAGCTAAGATTAGCTTTAGGATGTGTTAAGGGAAAAAGATAACAGTACATATTTTATGATCAATATATTTTAATTAGTCAATTTTCAGATGAACTTGTCCATCTGTAACTTATAGTCAGGATATGCCCAAGTATAAAAAAAAATAACTTAGAGCTCAACAAACAGAAGAAAGATTTTTTAATATATCTGTGAGAATCTCATAGCCAAGAATGTGCTGGTTTGCGTGTGACCTGGTGTATCTGCACATTCCAGAGGCCTCAGGGGCAAGAGAAGCTTGACTTGGGCTTAAAAACAAGTAATTCCTTTTATTTTCTTTCTGACTAAAGTAATTTTGTTATCATTTGCTTATTAGCCACAATGAGTTAATTTAGTCTCCAAAGTAAACATATCTCCTTGGGAGAATGTACAATTTTTATTTTATAGATGGCCAGATTCATATGTAAATGCTCCTTTAGAGCACATGGGCACCTGGGTCATGGTTAACAATGTGTTAGGTCACCGTGGCAGAGGGTTACTCGGTGGGCTGATTGAAGCGCACATCCACGCAAAGGAAGGAGTGTGGTGAAGGCTTTAGCTCCTTCCCTGCCCCATGGTTCTGTAATTGCTGTAAAGCCTCAGTCGGAAACAGCAGTGGAGGAACTTATCTAAGATGCATTTCCCTCCCTGCAAGTTAATCATTAATCCAAAGTTCTTCAGATCAGCATGAGATGCCCTCCAGATCTCCAGGGCCCCTTTCTGACTCCAGTGTGCTTTCTTGACTTGTTTCTCATAGTGTCATTTGTCTTCAGAAATATCTGTAGAGTTGACTCATTTGCTTTCTAATTTGGGAAATAAAAGAAATGTTTGTCTGTCTTTGTTTGATTTTTCTCTCATTTGTCACCATAATTTAGCAACTTCCTGATCTCCTTTTGTTCCAAGAATACAAAAATAATTTCCAAAATAATTTTCTTAAATGTGTACTTGGGATGTATGTGTGAGTGCATGCTGCTGTGGGCATGTAAAAGTCACAGGACAGCCTCATGTGCCGGTCCTCGCTTTTCGCCTTGTTTGAAGTCTCTATCTGTCTCTCTTTTTGTCGTTCACCTGTTTCTGCCTCCCATCTTGATGTGGGAATGCTGGGATTACAGTGTGTGCTACCATGCCCTGCTTCATGTGGCTTCTGGGGACTTGAACTCAGGGAGTCATACTTGTGCAATAAGCATTTCTCCAGTCCAAAAATAATTCTAATGACAATTTAAGCCAATTTATTAATGGAGCTGCCCTGTTCATTAAGAAATCCTCAAGGGTCAGTCAGTAGGTCTTTTCTGGTAATATTCTCAGTAAATATCTGGTGTTATGCCTGTGGCTGGAGGTAAGGTCCATCTTTAACACACACACACACACACACACACACACACACACACACACACACACAGAGCAGAGCGAAGAAGCACATGCATGCACATAACACAAGATGAGGGTTTGGGGGCAAGAGAGGAAGGAGGGAGAGTGGTCCACGCTGTTTCCATGAAGTCATCAGAGAACTCATCATTGTAGAACCAGTGGTCAGCCCAAACCCTGCACAGAGACAGGGTATCTGACTGAATAGAAGCATTTGTTCACCAGATGCAGACACTTCTGGGTGCTGGTAGCAAGACCAAGCCAGAGGCTTTGGTGACTTGCTAGAGGTGGGGACATGAGAAGGATGAAGTTTCTGGAGCTGCAGGCTCAGGGGCAACTTTGTACCATTGTGCAAGCTAATAAGAGATGAGATCATCATCCCCTCCTCAGCGCTGCCTCTGAGGCCACCTTCCACAGATCCCAGTGCCTGCCGCTGTTCCTGCCGGCAGAGGCACTCTCAGGGTGAGCGCTCGTCTATAGCTTTCTCCGAAGTGAATCCTATCCTAGCTAGAGGACTCCATCACAACGTACTGTCAACTGAAAGTAACCTCTCACTAGAAAGACTGTGCAGCAGGAATCTGGGCATTTTGTGTATGCATACAGACAGCGGAAGAGAGTGTGACTCATGTTTAAGCCATAGATTGTGGGTGATGTTTTCTATTTGTATTTTCTCATTGTTGAGAAAAAAAAAACTATTTAAGAGAATTCCCAGAAAACAGAACTGTATGCTTGTAGTTAATCATCAGGAAGGAAAGAAAGAGTCTTGCTGTTTTTCAGCAGCGCCTTCTCATGGAGATGATCAGGGTCCTACCTGATGAGAATCTGAAATTCCGTCCTGCCTCTCATCACAGCTCCTCACAGCAGCGCTGTGATGGTCTTTAGACTCCCTGTGCCCATGCGCTGCTAACCCTGGGGCTCGGTGTGGATCTGCTTTGCAGCTGCAGGTGTGGTTCAAGTGGCCCTTGGTTTCTGCATCTGTTGTGTCCTCCCAGGCAAGGAGGCTTTTTGTGGGACAAGGCAGTTTAATCCTCAGGAAATTCTGAGGTACCCTCAGCCAGTGGTACTCACTTCTGAGGAACTTGAAAAACTCCACCGTGTTGCTATACCCAGACCAATTAAGTTCTAATCTCCAGGAACAGGTCACAACAGCATCAGTCCTTAAAGCTCCCTATAAATTTACATATTCTGTTGAGGTTGCAAGACCTTATGCCAAGGAAACGCATGTTTCCATACCTAAGGAACCCCTCAGGCTTTGAGACCAACTTGGACAATGACTGTCCATATCCACTGTTCTCTCAGAAACTCATCCCATGGGAAATATGGGAGTACTTGAAGGCCATGCTTACCTTATGTGCAAGTGCATGTACACATGTGCACACACCCACCTGCCTTTTGCTGTGACAGTTTTGAATCTCAGAGGAAAGACATTATTTCTTTTTTTTTTTTTCAACACTGCTTTACATGTTTTATTTTGTTGTACATTCATGTAGAACCAGGCTCATTTTTCCAGTTTTGTAGAAAAATAGATGTTCCAGCCACCATTTACTTAACTGTATAGTATTTAAAACCAATCAATATGTTCCCTGGAAAGATGAAAAAGTCTCATGACTAACTCGGTTTTTAAAAATTCTCTAAGACAGAAATGTGGTGGGTGGGTGTGCGTATATGTGCGCGCGCACGTGTGTGTGTGTGTGTGTGTGTGTGTGTGTGTGTATGTGTATGTGTTTTGTATCATTTCTTGTTTTAGATTTTTGTTGTTGTTGTTTTGTTTTGGTTGTCCGGTTTTTCCCGGCAGGATTTTAGGTGGTATTCTAATGCCCAGAACAGCACCTGGCCTAGTAATTTGTCAAGAAATAAAACTAGTATGTTCATGTTGTTTCCTCCTATTTTATTGAAAATGGACAATGACTTATTAAGTGATCATGTTATTATCTTATGGTTCTTGATGTTTGAAATTCATTTTTTACTTGATAATTAAAACAAACATTGTATATATTATTGGGGTACCATTTGAAGTTTTGATATATGTATACCTTGTATTATTTATATCAGGGGGAAATATATACTCCTTAAACACCCATGCTTTCTCCACAGATAAAACCTTAAAAATCATTTCTTCTAACTTTTTGAAATATAAAGTCAATTATTGCTATCTATGGTCCATCTTCTGTGCAGTAACAGCCCACCAGACCTTCTTCCCCCTGTCGAGCTGTAGTTGAGAATCTCTGGATGGACCACTTTCCTCCGTTTTCCCTCACTCTACCAGCCCTGGATGACTCTGATTCAGTGAAGGAAGACGTCCTCTCTCTCTTTTTGTGGCCAGAACCCATTGCTTGCACTGCTGGTGGCTGCGATCAAAGCAGCACCCCAGGCCCCTGCATGTAGAAATAGCAGAACCCTCCACCCAGCGGGCACTTGACTCTTAATGGAGTCATTCTTCCATTGAATGGGCATGGCCGGCTCCCTCCCATGTGCACGGAACTTTAACAGATTCTCTGATATTGCCAAATAGTTTCACATTTTAACTTTAGGGCCCGATTTTCATTCTTTTTATGATAATCATATTTTGATCTAGAGTTCAAACGATGATTTCTAGGTATTACAATAGACGATGAAAGCTGTAATTACCTTTGAAGTTCTGATAAACAACCTGATAATGAAAAAATGGATGGCTGTTTTTATTAGCCTCATTTTGTAGATGAGGGAACACTTTTAATACACATTTAATAACTTGTTCAGCCTCATAAAGTAGTGCCAACGCAGCGGGATTCAATCAAGGTCCTTTGACTTCAAATCCTATGAGCAAGAGGGCTTAATACTCCATTCATTACCTAGTGGCAGAGTGGGTCCAGTGCTGTAGGTAGTGCTGTGGAGACATACACTGTTAGAGTTACCCCCAGTAAATAGCCTTCAGTGATCTAATGTATGCTCTGACATTGCCTCGCAGTTCTGATTGTTAAACTCTGGTGTCTCATGCTAAGGGAGGGAGACGGGAAAGAGAAAGGTGTACACTAAGCTTTCTTGGTTTCCTTGTTAGCATTCCTTTCAGAAAGGCTGAGGGATTTGGGTACTGACTTCTCATGTCCTCAGGTGAGTTGGCAGAGCCATTGTTGAAGTACACTGGTTGGACATTCAGCCTCTGGGTTCAGATCATCTCTGAATAGTTTTCACCTGCCTTTGCTAACAGGCCTTACAATTCCTTAACTTGTTAACACTCAAGTAAAAGGCAGAAATCACGAGATGGCCAAATGACCTCATGCTTATTATCTGGCACAGTGATCAAGGGACTTTGAGAAGAGTAAATTACCCAGGTAGTTTCTGGCCCTGCCATTGTCTTTATGTGCTACCGTCCTTCTTACTTTCAGAATACTTAACTCTGGATTGGAAACGCATAGTATGTTCTACCTAGGCCGTTCCACATGAGTTGTGGGTCTTTAAGCCAATAATGTCATGAACTTCTGGACAGATTGTGTGTGTGTGTGCATTGTGTATATAGCTAGCAACAGATGGCCTATAACTAGGTAGAGTTATTTTGTTGTCTGGATTAAAGGACAGAGATCCACTCCCAAAGCTGCCAGTTGCTATTAGTGTAAACTTGACCAAGTTACATAATTTTCTCAGCCTGTTTTCTTACTGTGAAAATAATGATCATGTTATTTTTCTGTTTTCCTGAGTTGTGTAAGAATTATATGCAATCTTTGAAAATCATTTTCTTAGCTGCCAAGTATCATATCAGCAGTGGGGATCATGGTTTTTCTGTTTACCATGATTGTAATGTCATTTTCCTCATTCTTGAACTTTGGTGATGAATTTTCTCCTTGTTGTATTACCTCGATAAGTTGAATTTTAAATTTCAGATACAAAATAAAGATGGAAGAGTGATTTTTCAAAATATTAGTTTTAATACTCAGTGGATCCTCTTGTTTTCCTGCCCTAAAACAGTTAAAATTGGACCTTAAGCCAGTTGAAACTCTGCCTCAATTTAAAATGATATAAAAGCAATATTTGATACTTTAATAGCCTTAACCAAATGGATAGATGGTATTTAGATATTTCTGGCTTAGGTTTCAAAGTGATTTTTGTTTGTTTGTTCATTTGTTTGTTTGTTGCACATGTATAAGAATTAACAGGAAAAACTCAGGGTTGATGAGTTTAAACTAGAATAGAAAACTACAAACCATAAATACATAAATAGAAAAATTCAAACCATTATTCTACATTAGTAAACATAGATATAAAACCTTTAACAGAATCTTAGCCGTAAAATGAATACTATGCTTAAAAGTTAATACCATGCAGGGCAGTGGTGTTGTACCCCTGTAATCCCAGAACTCAGGAGCCAGAGGCAGGCAGATCTCTGAATTTGAAGCCAGCCTGGCCTACAGAGTGAGTTCCAGGATGGCCAAAACTACACAGAGAAACCCTGTCTTGGAAAACAAAAACAAAAACAAAAAAGACAAAAGCACATCACCCTCAAGTGAACTATCGTTCCAGAATTAAAGATTTTGTTTAACACTCGCAAATCAATAGACTTAATTGGCCACATCAATGAATTAATGGAAAAACATAATATGATCAACTCAATAGGAGCCAGAAAAACATTGGTTCAGTTTAGTACTACTATATAATTAAAAACGTCTGGTAAAGTGTGAGTAGATGGGAGCACCCCGTTGCGGTTAAGGAGATCGTGTGGAATTAAGAAATAGGAACTGTTCTCACTGAGGTCAAGAAAGGTAAGGAAGTGTGCTTTGACTACTTGTATATCTGGCTGGAATACCTGTTATCTCACATTTTGCCGGGGTTGATTCCCATGATCTGTTAGCTAGGGTTGTGTCCTTTCCTTCCTCACTGTTCCCTGTGCATTCTTCCCAGAGCTGCCTGCTCAATAAGGACGACCATCCCTGAGAGAGGAGGTCTGTTCTTGGGCTAAGTGTATGTATATGAGTAGCTGTGTTCTCCTGCTAAAGCCCCACAGCTCTCAAGGTCTACATTGTCTACATTGTATTGGGTGTGCTAACCAAAGCAATAAGGCAAGAAATAATTTTTTAAAAGCCATATGCTTGGAAAGGAAGAAATAAAACTATTTCTAAAGATTATAATTGTATATGTAGAAATATCTAATTAATTTACAAAAGAATATCAAAGCAAAATATTAGTTTTAAAATAATTTATTATATTAGAGAAGATGGAAAACTTCCTATATATTAACAGAAAAGCAATGCTGTTTAAAATAGCACAAATATATAAAGTACTTGGGAATAAATTTAACTGTAGAGAATCTCTACATGGAAATCTATAAAATGACCTCTAAGAAAAATATGATAGCTATATTAATAATCTGTATTTGTTCCTGTTACATAGTTGGTAGCTCTGTACCCTCAAATGCATTTTAGTCTCTCAGATTCCTACCAGAAGGACCCATTAACCGTTGTTTAACAACCTTCTAGAGCTTTTCAAACATCTTCCTTCTACTAAACCAGTTCCAAAGGCCCGTGGAGCACAGAGCCAGGCTATCATGGGATGACCCACTCCTTGGTACTACACATATTCTGCGTTACTTACTTTTCTCATCACTGTGGCCAAATAGCTCACAAGATGAACCTTAAAGTGAAGAGCTATATTTGGCTTATGTTCTGGAGAGCCTAAGGCCTACCATAGCATGGGGAGGCATGGGAGCTCGTAGCTCTGTGATACGGAGGCAACTGCATACATCTCATCATGCAAGGAAGTGATACAAGGCAGGAAGCTACAAACTCAAGGCCTGTCCCTTCCTACCCAATCCACTTTCTCCTGTGGCCCCACTTGCCAAAGGTTCCACAACCTTCCCAAACAGCGCCACCATCCAGGAACAAAAGACTGAAACTTTTACCTCTGTGGAGGATGTTTTATATCCAAACTCTAATGCATTTCATTCATGTTTTGCATGGTTGTCATTTTCAGCAGTGATAGAACATTCAATTGTTAATATGTCATGTTTGCTTCTTAATTATTTTATGTTGGGTTTAAAAATTATATATATGAACTCACACACACACACACACACACACACACACACACACTCACACATTGTAGATTGTGCCAAGGCTGTTGGTTACTGTCTGTAACATATTATAAGGGTGTATTTCTAAAGACACAACTTCAACTTATGCCATTAAACACGGAGAAATTGAGCTGATACCTAAGTAGAAGCTTTCCCCCTTCTGACTAGCATTCTTGGTGCTAGAAATTACTTTGCACATTGCTAGAGGAGAAAAATAATCATTAGTATTTCCCAGCTACAGACCCTGTGGCCTGCAGCCACCTACCTGCAAGATGTACTGGTGCAGTAGAGACACAAATGTTATAGGGGTAATCAGCTCATTCTGATTGGATTGAAGGTCCACGTGTGAGATAGAATGATACCTGACTGTGCTAAAGTGGCCAAGAACCCGAGACTACATAGGTCATGGGCCTAAGGGAAAACCTACTACTACTATTCTGCTGAGAGAACATAGGAGTAAAATGGTCCCTGATGGCATAGTGTGGTGCCCATAGGTCAGAGCATCGCTCAGTCCTCATCCAAGAAGCTGTTTCTTGCAGTAGATGGTAATTAACAAAGGATCCACAGTTGTGTATGGGTGCTTTCCCTTCATATAAACCTGTGTACCATGTGTGTCTAGCTTTCAAGAAAGCCAGAGAGGACATCAGGTTTCCTGAGCTTACAGACAGTTGCGAGCTGCCATGTGGATGCAAGGAATTGAACCCAGGTCCTAAGCCAGTTCTCTAGGCTCACAGTATGTCACAGCTTTACCAGCCACTCTCAAAACATTTACTATTTAACCAACCTCCCCCCTCGCTTCTTCCCTTTCTGTTCTTATTTCTGAATATGTTGTACATGTTTTTGCTTAATTCTTTGGAGAGAGGGTGGAAGGGGAATGGGAGAGGGAGGGAGAGAGAGAGAGAGAGAGAGAGAGAGAGAGAGAGAGAGAGAGAGAGTTTCCAGGCAACATTCATAAAAGATTTGCCTAACCTACAGTATCCCTAACAATATGAAATGTATTTCTGTGTTTATTCAGCATTTTTGTTTTCTGTGAGCTTGTCAGACAAAAAACCAACCTGCCTTGGAAAAGAAATGGCTACTAGTCGGGTGGTCAGCCCAAGAACCAAGAAGGTAGTAGTACCAGATATTGGCAAGAGACTCAAGTTAGCCAGAGAGAGCCTGGTTACGGCAATTGCCTAAGAGCATGGCAAGAGCCAGGTGGGGCTGTAATTGTGGGTAGCTGTGCTGCCTGGCAGCAGAGGACCCAGGGACAGGAAAATAAAACTCAGATTCATTTACTGGAATATGTAGAGAGTACATTCTTGACCAGAAATAACCAGGCAAGACCCAGAAAACAACCATTTTCAGAATCTGAGACTTGATGGGAGGTGCCCCAGATTGTGGGACCTTGAAGGAGAGCTTGAGTCCTGTGACCTAGGTCTGGGCAGCTTTTTGTCATGTTTGTTTCCTTTCTGAGTTAATAGCTGTGCATTCCTTGCCTTGTCGGAATGCATGTTTTTCCATGTTCATATCCTAGGGCTGTTCAAGTCTATCTGGTAGATATTTAATTATTTTCAGTTACACACCATGGGTAGTAACTGTATATCACTTAACATTTACTACATCTCTGTCCTTTGCACTCTGTCTATTTTGGTAATTAATAGTATATCTTATCTATTTGAGGGTACTGAAATTTAATGCAGAGGGACATTTGAAAATATGTGTGATACGGTTTTCTTTGTGGGGCTTATCCATTTACCTCTGTCCCAGCTGGACGTTGTGTACTGGTCTCTTTCTTCTGCACACGTGTCTACTCTTTAGCCTGCACACGTGACATGAGCTGAAGAGGTCACTTAGTTCTTACCCCCTCCCACTGTTCCCTAGGACAGCCTTCTGATTTGTCATAGCCCGCCTTTCCTATTCATTTCTGAATTCTACTCTTTTCCCATTTTATCTAATATATATTTTGTAGGAATACTTTTTCTCCTGTAAACATTTTTAAAATGTGATAGTTTGGAACCACTCTTATAACTTCAGTGTTTTTCCTTTGGTAGTCTTATGTCTTTCTCCAACATGTGTTTTAATAACAATATCAACTTCTGTAAAATCAGTATTTTATTAAATCTACATAATGATTTAGAGAATGTTGTCATTTTTACTATATTTAGCTTCCCCAGCATGGAACAAATTATATATCTCCATTTATCCATCTTTCTTTAATTCTGCTGTCAGACTTTATGTCATCTTTGAGTAAGCTTCTAATTTTCTGATTTAAATGAATACCCTCTTACTGAATTTTTGTCAGTATTTTAAATGGACTCTGGTCTACTACATTTTCTAGTTGTAGCCCATAGTATGCAGGCTTATAATAGTTTCAAATGGACTTTTATCCTACAATTTGCTGCAATCATTTGTAACACTACTTATTTCAAGTTGATTTAATTGACTTCTGTAACCATATGACTGTAACTTCTTGAGATACAATCATGCTACATAAAATGGGCTTTTTCTTTTCTTCCTGTTTAGTCAGCTCTCGGCTAAGATCAAGTGTAGTATCTTTCTATGTTTATACTTTTTAATTCATCCTCCTTCTTAATGATTAATTGCCCGTTCAAACCCTTGCTTTCCAAAGAACTCAGAAATAAAGGAGCCCGATTACCCTGTGGAAGGTGCAGACAGCACCTAAGTGGATTAAGTACAAACATGTGATATTCTCTTTGGGAGAAGAAATGGATCCCAAGTGAGCAGTGGCAGACCTGTTTGAATGTGTTCGTGTACCTGAAGAAATAATACAAACTCAAAGCTCGGGAGAGATTAGGGAAAAGAATGCAATAGAATCAGAATTCGACAAGCAGTGTAACATCACCCAAGGGAAGGAAGGCTTCATCAGTGACCGCTGAATATTCTGAAGCGGAAGCCAAGGGAAGAGGACTCAGTGACAGGCTTCACTCATCCTCCCATCATCCTCCCATCATCCCCGCTGACTAGCTTGTTCCTAGGGCGAGACTAGTGTGTCCTGTCTATTAAAATGCAGGTCTCTGTCTCCTCTTGTTCTGACCCTCAGCTTAGAACCCACACAAGGGCTTTCTCTTCTTACAGACATTGCTCTGATGCTAAGGGCTCGAGAGTATTTTAGCACTGCAAGGTAACGGGCTGGGTTGTTTTGTAGAAAATGCGATTCTTATATGAATGTTGTGTGTTTTAGCACTTTTTTATTTTTCAGAGCAAGTTAGCGTTCTGGTTGTACACTGTCACCCACTCGTGAAGCGTGGCTTCATGTTCATGTAGCCCTAAGGCCTCCTGGAGAGAGCCTGAGAACCTGGTTGTAGCATGTACGCATTCTCAGAGGACTAAAGGATGCTTTGGTGTTTTGTGCGCATTCATTGAATCATTCGGAATCAAGCTGTGATTCCTAAGCTTTTTCTTATGTGATTAATTGTATTGTTTTCCTTCTGTCTATTCATGCAGTCCAAGAATAAACTTTGTTTGCTCACAGTGGAAAATTATTTTAGCATAGTTTTTCAGTTTACTTATTGAAGTATTTGTTATTAGTCATAGAAGTTGGACGTATCTTATCTGTATCTGGAAAATAAAGCTATTTTTGACTTATGAAGTAGATTGAAAAGAAGAGCACATCTTTAGAAAGCCTGCAGATATTCTTTAACAACCTCATTACCCACTGATGGTGCTGAAAGAGCTAATTACTATTTGTTTTGTGACAGTCACTCACTTGAGTTTGTGATATCCAAATACATTTTATTATTTTTACCTTATTTCTCGCTATTACTACACTTACTGGCACATAATTCAGATTTATAATGATATAATTATTTTAAAATCCTATTTTTTTAACCTACAAGAATTAACTTAATATTTATTATTGGTACATGTACTTAACTTGCTTATTAATTAGATCTGCTCTTACTTACTTTGCCTTGTGTTTTAAACATTTGTTTATTTTTATTTTATGTGTGCGAGTGTTTTGCATGCATATATGTATGTGTATCACATGTATGCCCAGTGTCCTCAGAGGCCAAAAGAGATTATACTCTGGAACTAGAGTTACAGCGCACTGCAAGCCACCATGTGGGTGCTGGGAACTGAACCGGGGTCCTCTGGAAGAACCCTACGTGCTCTCAACTCGCCATTCCCTACCTTTCCTAACTTTATTTGGTGTTGATTCATGGTTCTGGCTCATGAGGAATGCCATGGAACTCAGTCCATGGGAACGTATGCATACCTGGCCAGGAGAGAGTAGGTAGCCCAGAGGGCAGCAATTGTGCTGTTCCTTGTGTGTCCTAGGCTGGAGGGACCAGGCAAGGAGCAGGTTTTGTACAGACCAAACAGGTTTCCCAACAGAGCTGACACACACAGCTGGCAGCAGCTAGGAATCATTTAGTTAGTGTCCATGTAAGGGGTGGTTCTTAACCTGTGGGTCACAACCCATTCGCAGGTAGAACGACCCTTCGTTATCTAAGTACAGATATTTATACTCACAACAGTAGCAAAATTATAGTTATGAATTAGCAATGAAAATAATTTTATGGTTAGGGTCACCACAACATAAGGAACTGTATTAAAGAGCCACAACATTAGAAAAGTTGAGAACCGCTGACATAAGGGAACAGGTAGGTCAGATAGTCTAGCAGGAGCTGGGGTAATGATGACAGTGTTGGCAGCCATAGAAGGGTACCAGGATTTAAACTACTATCCAGCCAGGTTGACATAGCAAGGAAGCAGTAGAGCCGGGATTCTCCCTAAGTCTGACTCCAAAATCTCCAATCTTTTGACTATAGCACATTGCCTAGTATCTCATGTGTGGAGATATTCCCACATGAGTCAAGCAGATGACACAGTAGGGTTATGGCCTCTGGACCTATGACAGAAGTTATCTGGTTTTCAGGTCAGGTTTGCCATACTTAGAGTGTGTTGACAAGAACTGGCAGGTATACGTTGGCAAGTAGAGTGAAGCACTTTTTTTTTGTCACTGAGACAATTATAATTCTAATGCTTTCTTCATAGTTCCCTGCACCTGTGCTAGAAGTAATTGGGTGAGTCTCTGGAGCAAGGTGAGGGCTGCTGTAGAATCAGTCCACCTTGCCAATGTCCGTCCTATTGCCTGGGCTGACTGCAGAACCTGCAGACCTTCCAGCATGACCTGGATAGTAAGCTACAGCCCACTCAGGCAAGCTACACACTTTCAGAGGAGAATAATTATTTGTATTGAGTCTTATTTCACCCTCATAGACTTCTACTATTGGTGTACTGTTTGGAATATACAGTGGTCTTTGGCTATAAATTAAATATATTGATTTTGAAGTCCAATTCTTCTTACTGATGACTAAGCTTTTAAATGTTCAGGATTAAGAGTTCTAAGGCAGTGGACCCCAAACCTGTCTGAGCAGTTCAGTGTCCAGATTTCCTTTCCCCCAGGGGAAGGGTCTACGGATGCCCCCTGCATTATCCTGTCTTTTTCCTCTTCTATCTCCATCTCCCAGTCTTTTTCTTTCTTTCTTCATTTTTTTAAAAACCAGTACCATCCTTAAACTTCTAAGTTAAGTTATAGTCTTGAAAATAATCTATCTCATTATTTTGTAATTTCCAGGGGCGGGGGGATCGTAGTGTCCTTTGTTGCAAATAGGTCATCAGAAGCAAGACAGTGCCTCCCTGGTGTCCTGAAGACTGCATGAAGTGGCGCACTTGCTTCTCAGTTGAAAGACAAGCTCGCAGAGGCAGACCCTTGCCTGCCTTGTTCTCAGCTTATCCATAGATCAGTTCCTGATACACAGAAACACCGAGTAAGTAGTTATCAGAAGACGGTGACTATTGCAGCCCTTTGGGTTGTGTGCTAGTGACAGCTGTCTCATCTCTTCTCACACACCAGAGAAAATGTTTCTGTTGTGATGGTGCAAGTGTGTGTGTGATCTGATAAGCCACCAAGAACTCCACTGAACTGACTTGCTTTTTTATATGACTATTACTTCTCTTATTCTCATAAATTTTGATAGCATTTCAGAAAGTAATAAAATCTGGAAGATTATGTCAAGATCCCCTTTCTCTCATTTCTCGTTCCAAGTTCCTGCGTCTTTAAGAACTGGGCTAAGTAACTTGGTCACTCTCCAGGTCCAAGAGGAAATGGATTGTAGCAGTTGTGCCTTTGTGCAGCAGATGTTTTGGTTGGAAAGGCTATCAGCCATCTGACTCATAATAAATCCTCAATTCCAGTAAATTCCCAGTTTTCAGTTACAGTAGGTAGGCTGCAGGAAAAGAGTGTCTTCCACTTTGGGATCTTTGAACTTGTCTCACATATTACCACCGTTCCCGGGGCATCACACTGCGCGAGCAGCAGAAACACAAGGGAGGGCAGAGCGGTTCCAGGAATAGACACAGTCACTTGGTGTTTTTGTGGGAGACCATTGGAGGTAAACCAAAGCCGCTGGCCTCCCTGACCTGGTACTAGCAGCAAGAAGCATCCGCCACTGTGCTCTCCTATAACATTCTGAATTAATACCATTCCTGAATTAAGTTATATAAATAACTAAAATTGATTTGAGTAATTAAGTTCTTCTTATTTCCATGTACTATTTGCAATTTACAGGTTTTTTTTGTTTTTGTTTTTGGTTGTATTTTTTTTTGTGTGTGTGTGGAATATCCTTTCCCTCAATAAAAACTTTGAAAGTAGATATATGGTTCCTTATTTTGTTTTTGTATTTTTGTTTTTTGAGACAGTGTTTCTCTGTTGTAGCCTTGTCTGTCCTAGACTTTCTTTGTAGACCTGGCTGGTCTGGAGCTCACAGAGATCCACCTGCTTCTGCCTCCCAAGTGCTGTGATTAAAGGCCCGTGCCGCCACGCCTGGTGGTAATTATATAGTTCGTATATGAAGTCTTTCATTTTAGACTACTGCTTTTTGGGAAGCTTTACTCAGTATATGTATACTTCTCAGAATACCAGTAAGATTTTATAGCCAGTGTTTCTGTGGACAAATAATTATTGAAGGCATGTTCAATGTGTCCTGTTTTATACTGTGAGCATGATTGAGAGAATCGCTCAGTCAGTGATGTGGCAGCTCACTCTCCTCCCTCTGCCGTTGTCTAGCATCTGGGTTTTACATCATCTCTTGGATGGGAAGAGTATGAGAATCTTCCTCTAGCCCAAGACCTGGCTGCGATTTCTGAGCACTTCCTAGGAGCTCTGTTTCCAAGGGAAACATGAGAGTCAGAGGTCACTCACTCTTCTGGAGCTTCTAATATTTCCCAGTGTGATCTTTGCCTTTTCTTATCTAACATCAAATTATTTTTAAGTGGTTATATTTAGCACTCCGCTCCTTTTATGTAATGTGTTCTTTCCATTTTTAGCTGATCAAACATGGATCACAGACTCCATAAATTCATTGAGCACAGTACATTAAGAAAGCATTTTTCCCCTTTGAATTCTAACATGCATTTGTAGAGCTTCAGTATTCAAGGCCCTTTCTCCAATGAGAGACTACACAGAGCAAGAAATGCTGACTTGGGTTTATCCAGCGTTGAGAGAGTCGCTGTGAGAAGAAAGACCACAGCATTAGGAAGAAAAGAGAAACTTGGTTCTCTGAGAACTTGTTTCACCCTTGTCTGTCTCTGCCACAGTGAGCAGCATGATGCCTTGTGCACAGTGAGGTCCTGGATTATGGTGGAGAAGCTTGGCTATGGTCCATAGGATGGAATTTGCCTCCAGATGCTGTGCTGATACTAGTTGAAGACCCTGGGCATTTTGCATAGTAACCTTGAGGGAATGTTTAAGCCTGTAGAGTATAGGATTGTTATGTCAATCATGACACATAGCACCCAGATAGAAATGAGCCTTAAGACGCAACACCCACGAGAAGCAATGCTAACACAGACTTGGTTAGTTTAGATATGAACTCTTGACTCTGGATCAGAAGGAGGCCATCTATCCTGGAGATTGCTGTGATAAAACTTGGTAAGATTCCCAATGGGAAGTAAACAGCAATACTTGAGAGAATTACTGAGCCCATATCATGATCTGATAGTTACACAAATTTTATTATATAATTAAATATATTCTATACATTTGTAAACCATGTTAATATATTTGTGGTTTTGTTTGCTTTTTTAAAGACAGGGTCCTGTTACTTTCACAGCTGGCCTATTCACAATCTTCCTGCCTCAGCCTTCCAAATGCTGGAAGATCAGGTGTGTGCCACAGTGCTTGCTCCTGAATTTCTGTTTTAAAAATTCATGATATTCTCTGGGCATTTACATTGTTACTTTTAATTTTTTAAGTTAAAGCTATATCAAATTTATAACGAACTTTAGACAGTCTACACATGTCTGTTGCTTAGGCTATTTGAACGTAAGTGTTTGCTGTGATGGACACAACCTCCTTATGCTTTGGTACAAACTCCTAACAAGTGAAGACCCGTCCTGGTAGCTTTATGTGCAGTCCAGGAAGCTAACATTGACATTCTACTACTGTCCAGTTCCAAGATCCATTCCCATCTCGCTAAGCTGCCCAGCGAGTTATTGGTAACAGAATAAATCACTGTGAAATTGTGTGTTATCTTCAGCTATACTGTTTTTCAGCTTGTAATAGAACTTTAGTTTTTCTTTGGCATTCACAATATTTTTTAAACTATATAGGTCATTTATCTGGTAAACTTGCCCCTAGTTTGGGCTTGTCTGATTTTCTATCATGGCTAGATTTCATGTATGCATTAACGACAGGACATCACAGAAATGAGCTGTGTTTTCTTTTGTCTCCTCTTAAATGGCGTAGCCTTTCTATTTGCCACTTGACTGGTGGTATGCTTATTACTTGTTTGAGGTGCTGTCTATTATAATTTGGGTCTTAAGCCTTCTTCAAAGGTCCACTTAGAAAGGCTTGATTCCCCAACCCGCAGTATTCTCAGAATGTGGGAGGTGGGGTTATCGGGACCCGAGTTCCTCTTCCTCTGCTTCCCTCCTCTTCTCTCTTTCTTCCTGCCCCTCCTCAGCCACCATGAGATGACCTGCCCTTCCTCATCACATGCTCCTGGCAATGCTGCATTATGTTGCTTCGCTCAAGAGACCTCAGTCTGAAAATTCTCATACCATGACCCAGATGAAACTTGTTCCTTGTGCACTCTCTCAGGTTGTCTTCTCAGAGCCGTAGAAAGCTGACTGATATGGTATCTATCATGCCTTTTACTCTAAAGTCACTTTACCTCCTTTTTATTTTTATACATTTTGTGCTAACATCCTTTGTATTCTTTCTTTATCTGTCTGTATTAACAGCCTTGAACATACTGATGCTTCTAATTCTAGTTCAGTGCACAGGCCACATTCTGTCTTTTCCTCTGAAAGTGTTAAATATGATTTTCATTATCTGGGTGTGTTATTATAATAAAGTGTGTGGGTTTTATTTATTTCAATTATACGCCCCTTGGTATGGAACCCATCTTCCATTGTTGCTCTTCTGCCTCTTCCCATGAATGGGTATGTTCCTTTTTTTGCTTGAATTTGGGCATGCAGTACCATGTTACCCTCTATTCAGATTTACCTCTGTTGCTGTGCTGCAGCAACTCAGAGGGGAAAGAGGTTTATGTCATCTCTAACTTTACAGTCCATAGCAAGGGAAGCTGAAGCAGGAACCTGAAAATGGGAACTGAAGTGGTCTATGGAGGGATGGTGTTTACTGGCTTGCTCAGCTTCCTTTCTTATACGGTCCAGGATCATCTACCCAGAGTGTAGGAATGAGCGCCCTGGGCTGCATCTTCCTACATCAATCATACACAAAAAGAAAATCAAAGCCTAACAGTGGGACCAAGGGCTGTCTCTGACTCTGTTGCCTCCCGCTGGGTCCCTGTGTCTAGGCTTAACAGGAGAGGAGGTTCCTATTCTTACTGCAGCCTGATGTACCAAGGCAGGTTGATATCCCTGGGAGGCCGAACCTTTTCTGAAGAGAAACAGAGGAGTCTGGGGGGTGGGCGTGTGTGTGTGAGGCGGGGGACCTGAGGAGAGGAGGGACGGGCAAGTGTGTCTAGCTATGGGGGAATCCTACAATTGGTGGAAGTTCCTTTGTTGCTGTTATCATCTTAACAAGTTTTTTTTTCTTAGTAGTTTTTGAAAGCTGGTCTGGATTCCTACCATGTTTTCTTGTATCCACCCATATTTGACTAAGTAACAGAGTTCAGAAACCCAACGTGGGGGCTTACCCTTTTCTGCTGTCTTAATTGCATTCTTTGATATCCATTTAGTTGAAACTTTTTTCCCAGCAACTTGACTCCACACTCTGGTGTGAATTAGAAATGTTAAGCTGTTAATAGCTTCCCTGGAGAATTATGACTTGAAAGAATGCTTTGCTACTTTCATCATCAGTTATGCATCGTGAAATGTCACAATTTCTCTTCAGAATTTCTTTATAAGTACAAAGCTGCAAATGTTCATCAATAGTTCTATCTCAAACCACTATTAGCTTCGAAACAAGAGGAACATTCTTTGGTAACCCAGGCCAACGAGAACTCCTAACTTAATTTATATACTTCTAAATCTGGCATCAGCATTTCTATAATTAGTAAAGTTCTAGCAAATCCACCTACTCAAGAGCTATGCTAAGTCCAACATTTATAGTGGTTCATTTACAGAGCTATTAATATCATATGTCTTTCCTCATATGAATATTTCTGCTCTCCATAACTCACTGCAGAGACACTTTTGCTTTATTCTTCCTCTTTTGGATCTTGCATTTCCCGTTTGATTCACACAGGCCTCAGTACGTGACAAAGAATTTTCAAAGCAAATTTGGACCAGAAGAATCATGTAAAGGAAAAAGCATTGCAGCAGTAGTCAGCAGCCCTGAACTTGGGTTTCTGTCCCGTGACTCACTAGCTTTGTAGGTAGCGTACATCACTTTCTTTATCTCTGTGTCTCTGTGAATCTGTGGGTGTTGGAATCGATGGTTAGAAGCATTTCTTTTTAATATAAAACAGATAGAATAATGATAGCTCAGGGCCAAGTGAGGGCCAGGACCAGGAAGCCTGTCCACTTAGTTGCTCTGGGCTGCTCTGAGTAAACTCAGGAGGTGCCCAGACTCTCTACCTTTCCATGGAATAGAGGTTTAGAGTTTCTGGGGGTTTTTTTGTTTGTTTGTTTGTTTTTGTTTTTGTTTTTAATGCACTCCCATCAGCAGCAAGTAAGTCTTCCAGTTTCTCTGCGTCCTCACCAATATTTGCTCTTTTCTTGGCCTTTGTTTTTACCTATAGCAGTCCTCCTCATGGCTGTTAGATGGCATTCCACTGCAGTTTGGGTTATAAACAACCATTAATGTGTTTATTGGCCATTTGTGGATCTTATTTGGATAAATGTCTGCTCAAATTCTCTGCACATTTTAAAATTAGATTATTCATTTTCTTGTTAAGTTTCAGGAACTCTCTATATATTCCAGATATTAATTTATTATAAAATGATTTGTAGACTTGATGTGGTGGTACATACCTTTATTTCTAGCACTTGGGAGATGGAAGCAAGCAGATCTCTGTGAGTTCAAGGCCAGCCTGGTGTACATAGTGAGTTCAGCCAGAGTTACATGATGATACCCTGTCTCAAATTTATATGTGTGTGTGTGTGTGTCTATGTGTGTGTGTGTGTGTGTGTATGTGTGTATTTCCTTTCATCTAATAGTTTGCCTTTTTATTCTGTTAATTCCAGAGTTTAATGCACAAAATTTTTTCATACTCTGATATGTCAGGTTTTTCTTTAATTATCTATATGCTTATTTACAAATCCTAAACTTTACATGAATCTAAATTTTATGTAGTCTCCTAGCCCAGTGAGATTTCATTCCTACTTTTTTTTTTTTTTTTTTTTTAAGTCATAGGGCAATAGCTCATCCTATGGCTTTTCAGTTCACTGCTTATGTTTGTTTCTGTTTTCTTCTCTTTAATTGCCAGTCCTCTAAGCCAGTGCTTCTGAGATTTAAATGTGCATCAAATGCCCTAGCTGGTGCTAAGTCTGAGTAGCCAGGCTCTTAGCTTGGCCATCTGTCCATATAGTTTTACTACACACACTGTTCACAAAAGTTATCCCACACTGTCATTTCTGGGCTGCCCTGTTCCTCTCCCTGTCTCTAGGTATTTTGGATTTGAAAGCCTGAAATGGTCCTCACTGTGCTTGTAACTTCCCCCAGGCTAGGAGGCCAGAGCTCTGCTCTCCTTTTAACAAATTTTGGAAGTCTTCTTCTTGGGGTACACACTACTCTTCTGTTTGCTTTATCTCTCAAAAAATGAAAAATAAAAAGAGAAAAGCTTAATAAGAGTGGGGGTAGGGCAGTAAAATTCTGAGAAGTTGATTCTGAATCCATAGAAACTGAATGAATTCTTCAACTTTTTCTCTTAGGACTTTTGTAAGAACTCTTGCTGAAAGAGAAAAAGTACTTTTTTCATTCTCATGTGTTTTATCTTTTTTTTTTTTTTTTTTTGAGAGAAAGTGGATTATTGACACCCCTCCTTTTTTTTTTCCTTTTTGGCCTTTATTATGTTTATCACATTGTATCACAAATGGTTGGTCAGTCATAAATGAGCAAAGCCGTGGGAACACCCCTTAGTATGCATGTAGAAGTTTGTTAGTTTTAGGATGATGGGTTATGGTTAGAAATGGCAAAACAAAACAAAACAAAAAACAAACAAACAAACAAACAAAAACGAGGGCAGGATTGCCCTTGCCTTTCTGTGCTGTGAAGTTTGCTCATTCAGTTGTGTGTGCACCTGTTTCTCCTTATTCTTAGGGATAATCTGAACTAAGACCAAAGTTATCCCAAGTGATTTCTGCTGGAAAGCCAACTTAATAGTTAACATCCATCTCTGCTGATTTTATGAGAGAAATCTGCTGGCGAAGTCCACTTTTGGTTTAGTTGTTTGTGGGCCAGTATACGTAGTCATTCAGACATTTGCCATCAAATACTTCCCGGTTGTCTATTTTTGTGAAGCACACCATCCTAGGCAGTGGGGATAGGAAGCTGAATGAAACACAGTCACTGTTTTTAGGGAATCCAATCAGAGAAACAGCAAGAGCACAAATATAAATAACTTTACATGACAAAAGAAACAGTGCCATCTTACCATGTGAAGAGTATAGACCTAGCCCTTGAAGAGCTGGCCCAGCTCCGAGGAAAGGGACTTCAAGGGATAGTGCCAGCAAGTCTCAGGAGGATAAGCTGGACTTTAAAGACTAGGTCCAGCTGCAGGCTTAGGGTGGGGAAAGGGGAGGGAAGCCAGGACGAATGGCAGAGTAGAGTGCTAATGGAGTGACAGTGTGGGACGTGGGGACCTGTCGTATGTATGTATGTATGTATGTATGTATGTATGTATGTATGTATGTA
>OU015742.1:107175993-107202497 GCA_907169655.1 Acomys percivali | reverse complement strand
GTATGTATGTATGTATGTATGTATGTATGTATGTATGTATGTATGTATGTATATTTTTTTTTCTTGGCTAAAGAAAGGCGTGGTACTACCTGCTTCTCAGAAGCCATTTCTACTCAGTGCCTTCTCCTGTAGCTAGTTCCAGAGAGATGCAGCTCATGCCTTTCATTTTCTTCCTTCCCCTTCCCCCAGAGCACCTGGCTGCCCTTTAAGTTCTCTAGATAATATCAATATGTAAATCAGGAAACCAGTGGTCACTACAAGGGGAGAGTTTCTAGCCTGCTCCACGCTGTCTTTGAACACCTGTGTCTTGTGCTGGTCTCAGTTAATGAAGGCGCGGTGCTCTTTAGCTGAGCTGACTAGGAAATGAATATTGCCTACGTGCCATGGGCACCAGACAGTCCAAGACACGAGACCTGCTGGCTGTGATTGAGTGTTTTCCCCGTCTGGGGTATTTCTCTTTCTGCCTTTCTGCCCAGAGTTGCCTTAGAACAATCTCTAAACCTCAGAACTCAAAACAAAACAACACGGTGAGGGGAGCGGGGGAGGAGGGGACAGGGAGGAGGTAGGGGAGGAGGGGGATATAGTTTTAACACCAGGATGAATGGTCTGGTAGAGGAAGTGATAGCAGCCCAACTCTCGAAAGAGTAAGAGAAGTGAAACTCCGTTTGTTGGAGACGCGCTTTCTGATGGGTTCTGTACTTGGCACTTTCACATTCATTTGCAAAAGCTGTGCAAGCCTGTTGCTTCCCGTAATACCCACATTTGGCATGTCATATGGAAAAAAACAAAAACATGTAATCTCTGCAGTTTTTTTCTATAGCTAAAAGTTCACCATATTTGGGCAGTTCTCAAGTTGCAGGACAGACTTGTAAAATATCTCATGTATTCAAAAAGCATATTGCTTTGAAAATCCCACTACAGCAGGGGATCACCTAAAAGACGTTCCCCTGATCTGTGCACAGCACGTAGCACATCTTCAGCTAAGAGCCTCCGAGGTTCTGATTAAGGGCCCTGCATTTATTACAGAGCAAGTAATAAATATTCCAGTGACCCAGAGATAAGCTTTTCTTTTTTTCTTCTTAGCACTTCTGTAAATTTGCCATGGAATCATCTATATCAGTCAGTTCAATAATTTGTTTTAAATGTGGGTTATAAGCAAAGAAAACCACTTCAAACCAACTTAGGCATCTAGGGCAATTTATTAGCTTTCTAAAGCCAGGAGCAGACTGAATGGCCAAACCACAGCAAGAGAAGGGACACAGCTGGATGGAGCCAAGGGAATAAAGAACCAAATGTTGCCAAAACTGGCCTCTTGCGTCTCCATTTCTGAGTGAAGTTGGCGCCGATCTCCTTCATTGCAGCCTGGCCTCCTCTATGTGTGGCAAACATGGCTGCTGCTGATTCCTTCTGCATCTTCCAAGTGGCTGCTCTATACTTAGTTACAAATCTTGAAGAAAGAACCAGCCCTGCCTTAGATCTACCAGATGTTCCCAAAGCTTAAGAAGATAGTGCTGTGAGGAATGGTAAGGACTGGGCGGGAGTGGCATCCAAGAGAGTGGTCTCTCAAGAGAAGAGAGGGGTAAGGCAGGCACCCCATGGCAACTACCATATTAACTAACCCTTGAGTCTATGCCTGCTTGTCAAATGTCAAACGTGCCTTCCTTTACGATAGAGCGACATGGTAATCAGTGTTCACATCTGTTCTGTACAGACCTAAATAAAGGTTCACTATTACATTTATTTGTGTTTATTGGATGAATATCAGGTTCAAGGTTGGTAATGGTATATCCACATAAAACCCAATTCAGATATCACCCCAGTTGCAGGTCAGTGTAACTTGTTAGCCAGTTGCAGGAATTAATGCCTTAAACAAATCCAGAGGTTCTTGCCAAATCCATTAAGAGTAGAGTTATTGGAGAATAGGGGAAAGCCTGTGTTCCTCACGCTTTCTCCAAAGCTTTGATGAGTAGAGGAGCTGGCAGATGCAAGCAACATCTTTTGCTGCCAGCAAGAACCTGAGTAATGAAGGCCACTCTCACCCAGCCTCTTGGAGAAAGAGGTACACTGCACAGCTGTTAGGATAGATCTGGACTGCCCAGAGAGAGCGGGTGCCTCTCAGGGTGTGTTTAATTACTGATGGGATAGTAATTGGCCAAGAAAACCTTTAACATCAGTATTTTAAAAGAGGCAGGACCCCACCCCCCAAGTTTATTTGAACACGTGTTTTGGTTTAACTTCTAAACAGCAGCGATACCAACACATTCAGGGCAAGTACAACTTCCCAAGCAGATTCCTGCATAAATGAAAGCTATGCAGTGGCCTTTGTTCAGGAAAATAGTTAAGATTCACACTCTGTAAAACCTAAACACATACTGGACCTTGACTTTAGGAGTGATGAACTCTGTGTCACATCTGGAAGGTCCCAGCAGGTAGCCACAGGTCATTCTTGAAGAGTTGGCTATTTCAGGGATATTGGTTCTCACTCTCTGACCTGACAGTCAGCACTTGGTATTTTTGCTGAGCAGAATGTGCCCAACTGCACACTAGTGAAGGAAGGCTGATGCTGTGCTGTTAGAACTCCATGGACCTGTCAGTGTCCTTGGAGAGGCCATTCTCCATCCTGGAGTCTGTGTAAAGGTCAAATGAATGAATTGTATTGGCAGCGTGGCTTCTATGGCCTTTAGTGTTTATATTGTCATGACTTAATTTCTTACTCTCCAGTTTCCAAACATAAGCAGCAGCAGACACATGATGCACTCACATTTCTACCGAAATTTGATTTGAAAACCACCGAATGCTGCTCCAGGCAGGGCCACCTGCTCTGGCCAACAAGGAAATAAGAAAGGGGTGCTCGGGATTTTTGTGGAGCATACAGGCTTAGACACTAAGTGGGAAGCAACAAACTGCACAGTAACTCTTAGCTCTCTTCCTTCTCATGCGTGCCCAGGTTCTTTTTCTGAATCTTCTTTGTGCCCAATAGTTGGGCAGGGGCTATGACATAATTTATCAGTCTAGGTTCTGAATTCATAATTAAAAATTAGGCTCAAAATTCATGCTTACCATTTAATCTCTTTGGGCCTCAGTTTTATCTCCGAGTGAGAATAGTTAAGACCTACATTATAGGATTGTTAAGGCACTAATAAAAATGATGATTGGCTAATGACACTGAGTGAATTATTATCAGACATGACAAGATGGAAGATATAAATCTTGTTATAGTTTGCATATGAAATTCCCCCAAAGGGTTCATGCAATACATAAATGCCTGTTCATGCAATACATAAATGCCTGCTTGCCCACTTACTTTGGTAGCTTCTGGCAACTGTAGGACATGGAGTTTGGCAGAGGAAAAATAGATTACTGGAAATGTGTCTTTGAAGGCTAAGCCTGGTCCCTTGTGCCTGTGTCTCTCTCTCCCTCCCGCCCTGCCCACCTGCCATGAAATGAACTGCCTCCCACCATGGTGTACCAGAAACACAGAGCCATGTGACTGTAGCCTGAGATCTCTGAAACATAAACACAAGCAAATCTTTCATCTCCTAAGTTGTTCCCACCAGGTGTTCTGTTCAGTAGTGAGCATTCACTAACACAGATCTCTCCCTGGTTCTCCCTCACAAAGTTCACAATCTCTTTGGAATATAAACACCCTCATATAGTATGGGTGGTTCATGAAGCAACATGGTACAAGCTACCCAGGGAAGCCATGGATCAGAATACAGTCAAAAACAATATTAATAGATCAAACAAACCCACAGATTGATAGAATTAAAGATACTAAAATTGTACCAGCTAAGAAAAGAAAGAAATGTGCTGTGGACCTGAGTTCAAATTGCCATTGCCTCTTTATATCAGGGTATAGCTGTGCCTGCACATGTGACACCAGCACAGGGGGAGGGTAGGTAATAGGGAAGAGGGGAGAATCCCTAAGGCTTGCTGGCCACCAGCTGAGCACCTGGTTCAGTGAGACACCCTGTCTCAAGTAATAAGGTGGAGGATGATATCATAGTACATCCCATGCCCTTCTCTGGAGTCCATATATGCTCAGACATACATACCCTCACACATATGTGCATATAACATGCATGTACATACAGAGAGGCGGGGGGGAGGGGAGGGAGAGGGAGGCGCAAGAGAGCACTTTTTGTTTAAAGCAATGATATATAGAAGTGTTAGGATATAGGAAAATAAATGGATGGTCCAATTTATCTGGATTAGGCATGGAAGAATGCCCGTTTCCTCTTGGCAAAACTAATCAGAAATTATTCTGGTAAATACTACCTACATAAGATATCTGTCTCTGCCTCTGCATCACCCCTCTCTATCACCACCACCACCACCACCACCTCCCCATTTTGAGCAAGAATTCAGCATATGGTAGAGATGAGTTGCAACTGGGCCTTCAGAACTCTTAACCCAGTGAGTGCTTCTGCACACTAGGGTGTAGGGAAGATTCAGGCCTGGGACTCAGCACTCGCAGGAGCCCACACAGGGAGAGCCAGCGATTGCTATTCATCTAGCAGACCAAATCTTCTGATCTTCCTTTTGGATTTGTTTATATTCTGACTCTACGGCTTTCGCTGGCACTTGCATATTTCCCAGCACTCAAATGAAGAGAAGGAACCACCATTTAGAATTATCTTGTGCATTATGGGACAGACTGACCAAGACCTTATGTGCATCATTTTCCTTTTCTTAAATATCTTCTGCTTATATTTAATCATAGTTCTACCATATTTACTGTCATGTCTTAATGCCATAGGCCCCAAAGTCAGATATTGATGAAGATTCCTTATGTTGATGTACAACACAGTGAGTCCAGATGACCTTTTATTTAAATCTCTGTCCTAAGTAATGAAGAGTCACCCCTAATTTTCCATAAGACCCACATTGATGACCATTACTAAACTTTCATTCTCTCTTCCTCATCCCCTTACTTTGCTTTAACCTCCTTCTCTAACATTTATAACATACTATCTATTTTATTTGTTTATAAGAGAATCTTATTCTCTCCCACCTGAAAAAAAAGATTCGAAAAATCTAAATTTTATAAACTTAGGGTGCTGAATCTATACTAAATATTGTAACACCTGACTTAAACTCTCTTAGGACATCTGTGAATAAGATTTTGTTATAGAAATGTTTAGTTTTTCCAAAAACTCAAAGTTTTTATAAACAATATTCAGGCCTCATTTTATGGTCTCCCTAGGAATCATGGTCAGTCTGACACCTAGATCAGCACCACTTCAAATGTGACTCAGATGGAACAAACCAGATCTTTGACTTACTAACAGCTTTTTAAAACTCTCTTAGTGCCCATGGGCTGGTTTTGCTAGGAATGTGTATAGATTTGTTGTGATCTCTTCTGAACTGAGAAATACTATGGCCTTTTATTTTTACAGTCTTCCCGTGTGATCCATAGCTGCTAACATTTTTGGTTCAGCTAATGTCTGTCAGCAATTAGGTAATTGTAGCTAGTACCTATATTGACATGAATGTACCCAGCATATATGGACTTGTTTAATGGCTTCTGTCTTCAAGCGATTAGCATATCAAAGGAGTACCACATAACGATAAATTATACTTGTATTTACTTTCATTTCCAGGGTTAATTGTTATTTTTTTCTATAGTCTTTTGATATTTGCAGAGAACCTCAATTGAGAATAATCATGTAAGTGAATCATGACCTAAAATGAAATGGTGACTCATATTAGATGTAGCCTTAACTGGTACCATTTTTCAAATTTGAATTTTCTTTAATAGAATATAAGTGATTATAGTTTAAGATGCTCAAGAGATGAACACTGAAGATCTTGCTAGTGGACGGTACTTTGTTTAGTTTTAAATATGGAACTTGAAACTCAGAATTTTCAGATTAAAAAAACAAGTGCAATGGTTAATTTCTTTCATTTATTTTCTCTGTTATCCCTGCATTCTTTCTGCTTTTCAGCCAGTTCGTTGTTTATGTGTTGTTTTCCATAACAGGATGCAAAAGCTTTTAGACTCTCAAGAACTCGCCTTTTGTGATTATTCCTCATAAATATCAGGAACTTCTTTCTATTATAGTGAAAGTCTGAGCCAGAATCATTGTTGGGTCTCAGCAGAATATCACAGCTATTATTACTTTACCATATTCATGTAGGTGCCTGACATCGTTTTCTGGAGCAAGAAGGCAACATTCTGTAGTTTTAGCAGATTTGGCATCTTTTCCTCCCATTTTAGCCTGTGGCAGTTTCTAATGGCTCAGATCGAAAGCCTTGAAAATATATACTTGTGCTTTTTAAAATGTCCCTTACTATGTTTTAACCATCCCCTGTTGTCCAAATGCCACCATTAGTGGTTACAATAATCATGTGTAATGCTAGCTTCTGAGAACCATGGTACAAGAACCTCTTTTCTAACTTCCCAGATGGGAGGGAGTGCATGCACAAGCCTGTTAGAGCTGCAGAAACTGGAAGCAGCGCTGTGTGGATTTATATTTTTGGAACTCTTTGGGCTTATTTAAGCACCCCAAACTAAGCCCGGCTATCCATTAGGAGTCAAAAACCAACTCAAGGAAAACCCAAGTGTCTCACCAAGAGTAGTAAAACATTTTGCAGTAGATCAGAAGATAATTTAGAAATAGCTGGACCAGTGTCTCGTGTGCTTTTTCTCCAGACTGTCAGACCTCAGGGTTGTTGACCATGTAAATCAGTTGTTCTTGTGAAGCATCATCTTCAGGCATTTGTGTTCTTTATTTGAATGGTAGTGAAAAGGAAATCTTAAAGGGTGGCAAGAGAAATAAGTAGAAAATTTCCATAGCCATATGGAGTGAAGCTGCCACTTATAAAGGATCTCAGTGGCTCCTGGTTGCTTTGGTTGTGTTTTTGCTGCGTTTGTGACTTGTTATCACAGCTTCCAGCCTTGACCTCTCACAACAGAACTCCTGGGATGATAGTAAAAGTCAGTGTGGCTTCTTTACTGTTACGTTGCTGATGTCAGCCAATCTAAATATGATGCCCCTTCTACACTTGGATCACAGAGCAGAGCTGTATGAATGACATTTTTTTGATGTTGGACAATCTATAAGTGTTAGAATCATATAATTAAGGTGGTTTCTATTGGTTGAAACCCTAAGCATTTTTCTAAGTTTTATCCTTCATTTTACATAAAAGAATATTTTATCTTCTGTAAAAGGACAAGAAGGCATAAGTAAGTTTAGACTCTCAACCTGAGCTTTGCTATGAAAACCATTAGTTCCTATAAAACTCCATTGTTAGGGCCTGAGGAGCAAGGGGGCAGCACTTAGTTTCCAGCCTTCACTGCTGACAGCGACTGCATAAAAGCAGGTTCCAAAGTTATCATCAAAATCAAGTGTAGAGAATAAAAGACAGGAATTCATACTCACTGTTTTATCAGCTTGTCCATTCAGCAAACGCTGAGGGTTTGTCTTGCCACTTTTGTCCTCCCCGCCTTCTCCCTCAGTATGAGTAAGCAAACAAGCAGAAGGTCATATTTCCCCAGTCATGACACCCACAGTGTATTCCAGAGGAACTACAAACCTACATGAAAAAACATGGCATTAAATGAAAAGACTACAGCAACGGTTATGTTACCTCAGTTGTAACTGGGGTAATTTCACTTGTAAAAATATCTAAATGTTCTGTGATGTTAGAAGAGCATCAAAATAATTGCCCAAAGCTAGGATGAGAGACAATATTGCACATGTTGCAGGAGGTGGGTAGCAGGTTATTAGCCAGCGCACAGTGTCCGAACACCGTAAAGACACATCTGCAGTGGGTTCCGTCAGTTAGAGAGAAGAGATGTGGATGTCCAGTAAGCAAGCAGGGAGTTGCCTCACTTAGCACCGGCTCCAGGGCTCAAGCTGCCAATATGAAATTAGAAGACGGATAGGCTGCTAACAGTGTTACATGTTACTCAGAAGGAAGGAAAACAGGCCCTTTCACACCGTTGGGAATATATTTTGGCCCAAATCTTCATTTCTGCAAATTATTCAGTTTAAAATATCTACTAAATTCCACTGAAATACCAGGTATTCGTGACCTGTAAGCTTAGTTTTGGATACCTATTAAGAAATAGGCATCTCACTACTAAAGACATATACGCATATCGAAGCGTTGTGCAGTGGCTAAGAGTTGCAAGCAACATGAAGGCCTGTTGCTAGGGAAATGGTGAAATGAAAGATACATCTGTGATGGGATGAGGTGTGTGGCTATTGAAAACGCCATGAGCAGAATGATGTGTGTAATATGATCCCATCAGAGAAAACAAAGCAGGAGGCTGAAGAGGTGTGGGGGCTGTATGCATGCATGCATATGTTTATGAGTACAGGGAAAGCTGTTAGTATTGATTGTTTTGAAAAATAAGTGTTAAGATGGGAGAGGGAGAACTAATTTTAAAATGAATTTCTATATGGTTGGGCTTGTTTAAAAAAATGACTAATTTTTTTGTAATGTAAAACCAAATAAGCAAAGGAAAAGAAACAACTTAAGATGTTAAAAAGAAAGAGATGGAAATGGAGGGGCCAAAGCCTGAGACAGAAAATCAAAACAATAATTTTCATAATTAATAAAGAAAGGAAGAAAGAGAAGAGTAGTTGGAGGCAAGTGGCCATCTGGCCAAGAGCTGCTAGAGAGCAAATAAGATGAAGGCAGACAAGCTCTGGCTGTGTTAAGAAGGGGTCCTGCCTGGGAGGAGTTACGGTGAATCAACAGAGCCATAAGCTACTGCAGTTACTGCTGTAGACAGTATTTCTCTGTGTAGCCTTAGCTGTCCTGGAATTAGCTCTGAAGATCAGGCTGGCCTCAGACTCACAGAGATCCTCCTGCCTCTGCCTCCCGAGTGCTGGGTCTAAAGGCATGCGCCACCACTGCCCAGCCGAGACAGGGCTTTTAAAACTCTTTCCATTCATAGGCCCTTTTACCGGGTAATTTTTTTATACAGCCCTGCTTATAAAAGTACATAAAAATATATATACACATCAAACATTTGTTGATAAATGTTATAAGGAAATGTATTTCAAAGAAAGTTTTTGTTAAACACATAACTTTACCAAAATCAAGAGCAAAATTTGCATAATGGCGAGATGGTATACTTGTCTATCTTTACATAAAGAATTAAGTCTGGGATA
This sequence comes from Acomys percivali, assembly GCA_907169655.1. NCBI lineage: Eukaryota > Metazoa > Chordata > Mammalia > Rodentia > Muridae > Acomys > Acomys percivali. The sequence goes on along the minus strand of OU015742.1, from coordinate 107,193,369 downwards.
TTTGAGTTGATGGACATTCTAATTCTATCACCTTCAATTTTGAGGACACTTCCTTGTATATGATACTAGACACAAAATGGCAGAAACATGGTCTGAATTTAGGACCAGTTTAGAGATCATTGAAAATTCTGTCCTCATTCCAAACCAGAATTCATTTTTTATTTTCAAATGAAACTCAAGTCAGTAATTCAAACAACATTTCTCAAAATCAAAGATTCTAACACAGTAGAATCTTAAAACACACTGATTTGTTACTTACTGGGACTGTTGAAGAAAACCAGTCTTTGCTTTCTATAATTTGATCATTGTGTTTGTATAAAACCACCACAGTTCATAACATAACGGTGTCTCAAGTCTGAGCCTAAGTGCTTCAGTTTCTTGGTATGTATGCTGTGATGGCATACATAGTACAAGGTGCGCACACTGCACGTTAGGACCAAGACATGACGAGGTTGCAGGATGCCTGGTGGTCAAGCTCTGCTCGAAACACCTTGGATGCGCTTTGCATTTGGCTTTGAATTAAATTTCAGTTATTGCCTGTTCAGAAACTTTTTCCTTTGGTCAAAATTACTCTCTCAATTAGTTACCATGAGCCTACTTCATCGAGTCCAACACAATTACCCTCCTCCTCTTTCATCTGTATTTACCAAGAGTGGGCCATTTGGTGAGGCAGAAAGGTTTGGGGCCATTAAGAAAGTCCATTTTGCAGTTCTAGTTCTCACACACTGCAAGTGCCCCAGGGGCCTGTGATCATGTGAGTATGAGTTGTTCATTGGTGTTCTCCAGCTTTCCATGATTGATGTGTTCCTCCACGTAGCCCCTCATCTGTCTCATTCACGCATGCTCAAGACACTTCCACGTGTTCATTGTGCACCAGGCCAGCGAGCCATGTGGAGGACATGGGGCCACGACCGAAGCACTGGAAGGCTTGGTCATGGAGATGGCTGCAGCAAGTGGCAGCTGTGTGTTCCTACCTAACCCTCACTTCTTGGAGCTTCTTAATTTTTATTCTTAAAAGATGGGAGAGCCTTGATGATCTTTGTCCCTGTGCATACATGTCACACGTGTGCATTTTATCGGCACAATAAGAAAGCGGGCACGGATACTGAAGCTATTCAAGCTGAGCGGTATGTGCGTTGACTAGCTCCCAACATGCAGGAAAGGGAGTGGGGTTTGGACCAATGAAGGGCCCTGCCGGAGGCCCTCAGTGCTCAAACACAATTCAAGCCTAGGCTGGGACCCCTTCCTTTTTTGCCTGAGTCCCCACCCCATCCCCTAGGACCTGTGAACTGAGTCAGTTCCCATCAGAATGATATTTAGTTCGAGTGTTTTAGGTTTTTGTATTTGACTTGGAGCCACTGCCAGGTTATTAGGGGTTACTGAACTGTGGTGTGGAGAGATTACAGTCAGTATGCCTTAGAGTTACTCTGATTCAGCATTTTATTCAGAACCCTGGCAGACAACTTAGTACTTGGCAATAATCATAAAGCACATGCATGTAATTAAAAGTTCCCAGTTTTGATGCAGTACACTTCATCCATGCATAGTCACCACTTCCTTGAATTAGTTCTTGATTTCAGCGGTGAGTCTGATATTTAATACTTATTCAGTTTTCCATTAACCTCAAGGTGTCCCCTGGTGGATTGATCAGTAATTATCATTCTTAGATTAATAGGGAGTTGGCTTTAAAATAATCTCATAACTAGACATATATGACAGGTGTGTGTTACAGTTCCGAGGTAAACCATCTATATTCACTTTGTTAAGTAGGTGTGCACCTACCCCACCCAGCCTTTTGTTTATATAGTGGCATACTTTATACTTCATGGGAATATAGCTCCTGGTTTTTTTCTATTTAAATAACTCATAACACACTATAAAGCTTGGTATAATGAGATTATTTGGCCCATATTTTAACATTTTGCTTGGGTATAAATTATGTCTGTAGCAGTGCTTCCTGGAATGTGTTTACTATGCCTCTGTCTAATTTGTTACCATCAGGTTCACCCCCCTGCCTCACGGGGGATGTGAGGACAAGTGAAGTAGCTGAGGGCTGTGTGCTTTACTATGGTAGGCTTTGGTCAAGAAATTTGGGAGGCACCACCCTTGAGGAGGGAGACAAGGGTATGCTGAAGACGACTCACAACCATGGCCTCGTGCCAGCAGGCTGTGTGAGCCCATCCTGATAAGATTCTGCAGTAAGCAGGGCATGATGGGGCATGCCTGTAACCCTGGCATTCAGGAGGCTGAGGTAGGAAGATCTTGAATTTGAGGCAAACCTGAGCTGCATAATGAAACCCCATCTCAGAAAACCCAAAGTGTTCAAAGAACAGGTGCTCATATTGTGTTTTTCACTTCCTTTCTAAGGATGTAAATGAAGACCCTGGAGAAGATGTGGCCCTCCTTTCTGTCAGTTTTGAGGATACTGAAGCCACCCAGGTGTACCCCAAGTTGTACTTGTCACCCCGAATTGAGCAGTAAGTGTCAGTGCCATTGCTATTGAGACAGATGCTTCAACCTAGTAATCCATTTGTCTTTTCTTTTATAAAGTGTGAGTTTTTAAAATTGTTTTAGTTTTTTTCTCTTAGAAATTTCTTTATTGAGGCTTTAAAAAAATGTGTGTGTGTGTGTGTGTGTGTATGTGTGTGTGTATGTACATGAGTGTAAATATGCCAGCTGCATGCATGTACCAAGAGAGTCTAAAGAGGGCATTAAATTCCCTGGAACTGGAGTTACAGGGAGTTGTAAACTGGGCTGTGCAGGCATTGAGATATGATCCAGGTCTTCTGCAAGAGTGGCCAGTGCTCTTAACTGCTAAGCCATCTAGCGCTGGGGTGAAAGTTTTGATGGCACAGTATGTATAGATAGAGTTTACAAGTGTCACCTTTCAGTGAATCGTAGTCATGCAATTTATGGTCTCTATTTTGTGCCTTGGAATTCTTGAAAGAACTATAGGTATACCAAATCCAAATTGTTATTCTCTCAGGGTGTCCCCAAGGTTTATTATAAAGCAGTAGTTGTAGCCTGAAGAGGACTGTTGAATAATGTCTACCCTACTTATATAAACTTATATATTTGAAACTGTCACTTATTTGTGAAAATATAACCAGTTTCTTTTAAGATATTAAGCAAAAAGTTAATCAGAAACCAATAAAGGTAATATTAAAAGTAGATAGTTTAAAATGATGATGTTTGAGTTCTTTCTTTGTTTAAATAGCTCTCTATGGTTTTAGGCAATGTCCAGTCACATAGTGAAAACAGTTTGCTACCATACTTGTGTTCCAACCAACTAGCTTTCTCTTTAGTAATGAGTCTGAAAAGACTCGCTTCCCAGTGTGCTCACTGCTGGCTAAATGCTTTAGTAGTGGATTCTACTTCAAAGGAAGCTGAGGTTCATTGGAAATGGATTATAAGCAGATTTGCTTGGGAACTTCTGACAGGACACATTTTTCATCAACAGAGAACTTTTTACAGGTTTTGACTGCAATGCATTACTAACGTTCTCTGTAAGGCATTTAGTCAGGGTTGGCAGATTTCCGTCTGAGCATAGATGTGGTTGCCATCCGACATGAATATGCCGAGCCATTTTCATGCTCTCTGACCTCAGTTGCTCTAAGTTATGAGTCATGGACGCCCCATCTTACAAATTGATACGACGCAGCTGCTTGTACCCAAATGTGGGAGATTGTGAAAATCAGTTATGTGCAGGCATTCTCTCGTTTATTTGTATGTCTCTGATAACAACTGGAGGGGGTTTTACAGTAACAAGTACTGTATTTTGCCCTGCCCAGCATATGAATTTGTAACTTAAAATACTGACCCATGCTAATTAAAGGCCATCATCTGGAGGCAGCGATGCAGTCTAAGATGAAGAGGTTCTGCAGGAAGGAGAGCGGCATATACCCAGATTCTGGCCCTTAGCAACCAGTTAAGTGTTAACACCTCTGGTGCCCATTTAATAATGTTATTCTTAGAGTTATATTTAGTACTGTTCATAGAGCATCTGGTGTAGGGCCAGGCACTGGTGCAACCCTCACCAAATAATAGCTGTTAAGTGCTGTCAGTTTTGCTACTAGAGCACATGGCAAATGAATGAATGAGTGGGTAGTCTACAGGAGAGAGTCAGAGCAGAGTGGAAAGGATGGGTATGACACGAATGCACACTAGTTCCAGACACTCAGTATGAACTTAATGAGTTAAGTTCAGAAAGTCAGTGATGAGAAAGTTAAAGAAAAACATCTCAAGATGTCTGAGAAATGAGTATGTTAGTTAACTATAGACAAGCAGTTGCCCTCTGGGAGGAATGTTGTTGTAAAGTAACTGGTTGGGCCTCACGTAGTCATGGTAAGTTCTGCCTCTGGGCTGTTTCCTTTTAGTTAGAAATCGTATCTCACTACATTCCCCAGGCTGGTCTTACACTCATTATGTAGCCCAAGCTGGCCCCAAACTTGGAAATCCTCCCACGTCAGCCTCCTGAGCTGCTAGGATTGCAGACCTGTGCCACCAAGCCTAACGAGAAAGGCGTCTTTGTTCTCCTGAACTGAAGCCAGGTTATTTCTTTGAAGTGATGGTGCTTACTTGCAAGAAAGCTTGTTAAATAAAATCCTTATTCTAAACACCTAACATGTGTCAAGACAGTTGATTAAGGAAAGGTATATTTTAAGTCACTTTTCCTATTTCTAAAACCCAGCTCTGTTAGGTTGAGTGTGATGCACACCTTTAGTCCCAACACTCAGGAGGCAGCAGCAGGCTGATCTCTGTTAGTTCAAGGACAGCCTGTGTCTACCGAATGAGTTCCAGGACAGCCAGGGCTACGCAGAGAATCCCTGTGTCGAAAAAAGCAAAACCCAAACAAAAGTCCAGCTCTCAGTGTGCCCTCCTTAAGTGGAGAACTGGCTATAGCATGTCTTTCCCACCAGTTTTCTCTCATTCTGTCTTTTCAGCTGCAGTGTTCTCAGTTCATTATCTTCTTCCTACTGTGCCTTTGCTGGTTAAAGCTGTTCCTTCTGTACATGGTGTCCTTTGTAGTATTCTCCCTCTCCTGGTGGAATGCACATGCCCTATGGCTTTGTTCCAGTGCCCTACCGACACTGCCTCTGAGCACAGTCTACCCTTCCCATCACACGAAATTTGTCTGTATCTTACCATCTACTTCCGTGTAATGCACATTTCTCTAATCCTTTGCTGAGCTGCACGCTCCTCAGAGTGATGAATACGTGTATGTACCATTCCCACAGTGCCTTGCACAACAGCGGCTTAATTTCGACAGTTTTATAAGTTAATATGTAATTCTAACCCCCAATTTAGAATGGCTATAGTAAAAGCTTTAAAATGTTTCTTGGTTAATACAAATTCATCTGATGTAACTATATTTTAATGCAAAAGTAAACAAGCAGACAATACTCTCTCTTCAAGTGGAGCTTTTCAAAATAAGACTTTAGCGAAGGGTTAAGATGGGGGTGGTAAGCTTTGTTGGGGCTTATGCATTTGCTAAATTGATTCCAACAGTTCCCTAATTCCTTCTCTGGGGTTCAAGTTCTGGGGATCTCATTTGCCTACAGTCCACTGAAGTTTGAAAATATTAAACAGGAAAGTTTAGAAATAAACAATTCATTGGCTTTAATTTGCACACCATCCTGAAAAGCCTTATGGAGTCCTATGTGGTCCTGCTCCATCCTACCTCAGACAGGAGTCGCCTGTTTGCTCAGCTTTGCCACGCTACACATGCCCCCTACCTGTTAGTCATTAGTAGATGCCCTGACTGTCAGATTGGCTGCCATGGCACCACAGCAGCTGTTTTCAGGAAACCCTGTTTTACTTAATAATGGCCCAAAGTGTACAAATGGTAATGCTGGTAGTTCAGACATGCCAACAAGATGCCCTGACTTGCTTAAAGTGATTTCACTTAAAGTGAGAAGGTGAGAGTCTTCAAGTCATGGGCTGGACACAGTGGCACATGAGTTTAAATGTCAGCACTTGGGAGGCAGAGGCAGGAAGGGGATCCCTGTCAGTTTGAAGCCATTCAGGAGTACACAGGGAGACTATGTCTCAAAAGTAAAGAGAAGAGAAGAGAACCAAGTTTCCAACTTAATAAAGATGAAAAATCCAAATGTTGGACCTGCTTAGCTCTGCAAAAAGCAAATCTTGTTTTCATGAAATTGTGGAGGAAAAACCTGTGCTAGTTTTCTCTTCTATTTTACACTATAGAAGCTGCTATTGCTCTGTTTTGTTGTGATTATTGTTAACGCCATACTTCATACTTACAAATTAAAATTTGTAATAGTTAAGTATATATATATAGCAAAATGTAGACATACTCAGTGCAGTTCAGCACTCTCTGTGGCTTCAGGCATCTACAGAGCGTCCTGGAGCATGTCCCTGATGGGATTCAGACATGAAGAGTACTTTGTAGATTCATGGAGAATGCATCCCCAATTAGACTTGCCTGGTGGCTGCCTTAGCTGAGGGTCTGATCCTTTCGGTTTCTCCTCTGATGCTTTCTGAGAAGTCCCAAGCACCATGCAGGATATCACTCAGGCAGAAGCTCCCGGAGACCACGAGCCTGTTATGCAGTATTTCAAAGTGGTCAAAAGAAGTCTTGCTTCTCCACCTCCCAGTGCATGGGCAGAGGAAATTCCAGGCCTGTCTGGCTATTATCATCTGTCCCAGCTTGCCTGTGCAGCAGGCAAGGATATTAATTAGTCCCAGAAATAGAAAGAGAAAAATACTGCTGATGGTGTTGTCATCACATGAAGGAAAGGGGATCAATTTGTTGTACTCACAGGTTCTAACGACAGGAGTACCAAATGTCCCCAAGTTAGACAAGGCCAATGAAAGGAACATCTGTTAGATCCATTGGTCAGAACCCCCCAAGCACATTATGGCTTTATGATGCTCTCAAGTCTGTCTGTTTTTCCAGGACCCAGGAATAGTTGCCTGGTGCCTTTGACAGCCTGTCACACATGGCTTGCATGCCCTCATGGTGCTGAGATGCCTATTGTCTTCAAGCCTCCCACTGTGCATGTATATAGATTGCAGAATAAACACTTCTGAGAAGAACTTTGTGTTCTTCATGCATGAGGGACATTTGTGAAATAAACAGATTTCATGTACTATACATTTGCTTCCCAAGGAATCAAAACCAGCCCTTTGACTTAGCTCGTTGAAAGAACGAAGCCAGTGTGAGTTATGCAAAGAGAAGGGCTAGAGCAAGGACAGCGAGGAAGCGCATTAGCTAGTGGTCAGAAATGCAAAGTATTAGGTTTTGGTTGCATATTAGAAACGGGAAAAATCGTTCCTGAACCAGTTGCCTTGCTTTTTCCTGGCAGAAAGCTGCAAATGTTAAGATTACACCATCAGAGCTGGCACTAAGCGTTCTGTACCATCCCCTTGGCCCTAGACTGTTGGCAGTTCCTGCAGTGAGACGAAAGGTGAAATGGGCATCCGGGACAGCCCAGTGCTCGTCTCTGAAAGGTGTGGGCCCTTTTCTTGGCTCCAGCCAGGGTATAGGAGTGGTTTGAAGAAAACCAGCCTTGTCACTCCCAGCGCTGTTCCCACTCGATGCATAAAAAGAGGACTTCAGCCCCTGAGGCAGCCCAGGTGGCATCTTTCACAAGTACAGAATTTGTTTTTAGAACTTTTTGTTGTTAAGTTACAGTCCGCCTTGGAAATAAGTACACAGAGCTCACCAGCTCATAAATGTCCACCCAGAGTGAGGCCTGCGTGGCTCACAGGCATGTGGTCATTCTTCAGCAGGAGCAACCCTGCAGGAACTGACCAGTGCGGGGTCCTTTGCTAGTGTGCCAGAGGCTGTCAAGATAAATGTGATGTGGCCCTGTGCCCTAGTTTGCTTAGAGTACAGTAAGAGGCATAAAAACAACCGCAAGTTGCAACTTGTGGTTTGTGAAGAAGATGCAGAGAGACTTGGCACCAGAGCCCTCTGTTCCCCAGTCACTGGGTGGCGAGCATGGCTCAAGTGATTTTTGAGCTCCATTGCTTCTTCTGAAAAGGCGGCACAGCTCTGTGTTCATTGTACCTACTCCAGTGAGACAATGGGAAAGGGCCTTGAAGTCAATGCCCAGTGTTTGTCGAGTTGTAGAAATAATTTGGAAAACTTAATAATCCTGTAAGAGCTCAGAGGGGGTTGCATTCCCGTCTAGCCTGATGAAGGCAACTCTGGAATGTTCCTGAAGGCCTAGCTTTTCTAATGCCATGTGGCTTCTCTAGAAATTAAATATGCAACATAGTGACAAATATATGTTTAGTACTTTCAGATGGTCAAGTTGCTATTCACTTTACCATATGATGCTCATAATGGTGTTCCTGGCATGTGTTCCACAGAGAGCTTTCCCTGCCCTGTTACCTGGCCTTCTTAGACCCTTCCTGGTCTCCTTCACTGACTGTTTCATTTTTCAGCTCATTCAATGGTACTGAGTTGTATTCCCATGCTTGTATCACTTGATCAACTAAACTTGTTTTTCCTTGGAGTGTTCTTATGTGTGTGTTAGTTCAGGTGTGTGCATGCCACAGCACACACATGTGGAAGTCAGAGGTCAACTCTAGGGAGTACGTTGTCTCCTGCACCTTACAGGGTCTGAGAATCAAACTCTGGGGTATCAGACCTGTGGGCAAGTGCCTCTATGAGCTAAGCTATCTCACCAGTCCCCTAGATAATTTTCTTCCTTTTTAACTTTTTGAGAGTTTTGTTTATTTTATGTGTATTGGTGTTTTGTCTGAGTGTATGTCTGTACACCATATGTGTGCAGTGCCTTTGGATGCCAGAGGAGGTCAGATCTTCTGGAATTGGAGTCACAGATAGCTGTGAGCCACCATGTGAGTGCTGGGAACCAAACGCAGGTCCTCTGCAAGAGCATCAAGTGCTCTGAACTGCAGAGCCCTCTCTCCAGTCTCCCCCAGCCCCAAGTCATTGTCATGGCCTTCTTTGTAAATGACTCACTGGTTTTTATTTCTAATATTAACTTTTCCTCTAGCTTAAAAACTGCTTTCTAGCCATTTGATGGACATTCATGTATGTATTCCATTGACACCTCAAATTCAAGTGTCTAACACCAAGCTCACCACCTTGAGCATGGTGGCACTCCTTCCTGAGTCACTTCATGTTCCTCTGCTTCTCTTGGGAGATCAGGTACTGCATGTTACAGGCACCTGACACTCTCTCTCCCTCATGAACCAGCAAGGGCCTAATGGCAGAACCCACCCTACCGTCCGTGCCTCTCGCTCGTTGGCATGCCTGCCATCATGTGGGTCTGTCCTTCTGGTACCATGCTCCTTGTTAGACTCTTGATTCCTGCTCTCTCCCTCTTTGACTCTAGTTAACTCCCAGCTTTAGCTTTCAGTTTTTTCTATTTGTCACAGAACTGCTACTGTCTGCTGAGGTTCCACTCACACACTATCCGTGCTCAAACAGTCCTCTAGCCGTTGTTAGCAGCCTGGCAATTCTGTGTGGCTGCTTTGCTCACCTTCCCACCGTCATCTGGACATTACATACACAGCCTGTCATTTAGCCAAATGTTTTGACATCTTCTTCAGCAGGCTTTGTGTTTTTTTCCACTTTTGCTCAGACTAGTCCTTATTCCAGAGCATTACATTTGGTCCCCTCCCCTGCAGGGTCCACAAATGGCCTACCCATCTTTTTAGGTCTTCATGGGCCATCTTCTCTATGGAACTTTCTTTACTACCTACCACATGCCTTCTACCGTTTCCTCCCATGTCCCTTGCTCTCTTGGCAAGCCCCATTACCCACTAATATAACCTTCCAGAAGGGTAGAAGTTGTTATCTCTGTGCCCGGCAAGCATATGGTCTCCATAGCTGTTTCTCATTCTTGGTCCTGTATCTTGTAGCCAGTAGTTAGCTTCCTGGCCATGCTTCTAGGAGGATGGACTTTATTGGAGCACTGTCTCGCCTGACCCTGCAGGGTGGACTTTACTGGAGCACTGTCTCACCTGACTCTGCAGGATGGATTTTATTGGAGCACTGTCTCACCTGAACCCTGCATGTGGCTTGTGTTTTTGGTCTCATGAAATTTGAACTTAAGAATTTCTCTTCTTCTCCCTGGCCTCCTTTTGCCCACTGTGCTGGTGACAGACATGGCCTTTTAGGACATAGGGATGGCCTATACATAACCCAGAGGCTAGGGCACTTTGAAATTTGATTCAGGCTTTTGAAAAGGGCATAGGGACCTGAAAATTAAAGTAATGCTATTTGAAATTAGAGGTAAGAATACTACATCCAGACAAATCAGATAGAATAAAAAATTTAATTCAATAAGAAAATTCACTATATTGTGTTTTTACTCAAATGTCTCACTGATTTTAATATCTGGCATGATAGAACATATCATTTTAGATGTTCCAAAATGGTTTTTTTGAGACTTGGTCTTATGTGTCCTAGGTAGCCTCGAACTCACTATAGCCACAGATGATGTCAAACTCTTGATCCTCTACTTCCTGCACTTCCCAGGTGTTGGGCTCGTGGGTGTGACCACCCTGAGTGCCTTTTCAAATGTGTAACTTTGAAAATGAGTGACTAAGCACAGATTGGTTGGCAAAAGAAAATATAAATCTTGTCTTTGAAAAAAAACAATCTTTTGCCGATTGTCTCAATAAAAGAGGCCCATGTCACCAGAGGTAATTTGGGGTTGGGGTTTAAGTACTAGCACAGCATAGTAAACATGACTTAATTTAGCCTTGTTCATGTTTACGTGAGTCACTCAGATAATCCTATAATAAATATTGTGCTCCTGGAGAGGGTTTCTCCTTTGATAAATACACAGCCCAGTGTATGCTAAGACAGCCGTCCGTCGAGGGAGATGTGTATCTGCTCTTGGTGGAAGGAGGCTGTCTTATCCTCTAGGGGCTTAAGTTGCTCCTTTTACTGGCCTGGGAGCAGAGCCAGATGGGTTCTTCATGACTAGAATGGAATTCTGAAAAGTTCAGCTAGTTTTCATTAGTGAGTTTGGCCAGTTGTCTAGCCTGTGCCTCCCAGCACATCAAGAGCTCGGCCTTTGCTGTGAAACATTTCAAACAGACTTAGATGAGGGAGATCAGTCAGCCCCTAACTGTCATATGTTTGGCAACTTTCTATGTGCAGTTTCCCCCTCCCCAGCCCGGAAGTTAGTGCTGGCTCAGTGGTTTTGTTTAGGCAGAAAATACGACTTTAGGAATGAGATGTGCACACATCTGTGATTGCTCAGATCTCCTCTGCCCTCAGACACTTATGTGCCTGACCTCTTCAGTGCCCATGTCCTTTCTGCTGCATAATGACCAGCCTAAGCTAAGCTGGAATACACACCACATCTTTATCCAAAAGAGGAAGCCTCACATTTTCTGCCGAGCACCTCAAGGATGTGGACCTGTGTTTTTCTTGCAGGGAGGATGTGAAATTTGTGATTTTCAATTTAGCACTATTTGTTACTTGTAAAGCTGTGAGCATTGGTCATGTCTATTTGATGTACTTGCTGTTCATTTATATTTATTTACAAGTAGGAAAATACTCAGCAGAAAGTCTAAGACATATAGTGATGGTTAACAAAACCCTGGGCAGTTTTATAGTTAGAACCAGAGAAGTCAGAATGTGGAAGAAGAAATGTTCTGAAATGTTCCAGAACTGGTGGAGGATGCCAGCCTTTAGTCGGGAGAAGTAGAATGCCTAGTAAACAGTATAAATGAAAGAAGTCAGCACCCAGACTGTAGAGCACTGAAGACTAAATGAATACACAGTTGAACGGATTGCCACAGAGGATCTGATGAGGACCCCAGCCTTTACTCTAGAGAAATGAATACAAACCCAAGGTTTAAATATAGTTTTGAAAGTACCAGGCTCTCCTGTAACCAATTCGTGTACCTCATTAACATGCAAACTATGGGAAGGTGAATATGATCAAAGTATATTATATACATGTATGGAAGTGTCACAACAAAACCCATTATATTACACAATTAACATATGCTAATAAAATAGAAAACGATGTATGAATAAAAACTTAACAAGGTAGATTGTTTTAAGGTGAAATTGCCATGTAACCCTGCCCACCCCCTCCCACTCCCTGGGTCTGCTCTCCTATGTTTGCTTTTGTTAATGGTTTAGTATTCTCCTGGTGATCTCAGCCATTTTCAGCCTCCTCCTCCTCGTAGCTGTTTTCCATCTACACAACTAACTGCTAGTTGACTTTGGCAACAAGCCCCGTCAGACTTCCCTGGAGCTGACTTTTTGCCACACTAAGCTTCCTAAAGCAGAGCTCCATCCCTGTCCCTTTCGCTTCTGCACCCTTTGTGCCTCTCTGCTGAACATGTCAGGCTAGGACATGCTGTATCATCGTGTCTGAGATGTCTCGGTGTCCATCCTAAGTGCAGCCCTCTGAGAAGCATGTGCTCAGATGCCTGAACCAGAGCAGGGGCAGGGACTGGAAGCACCGCCCTTCCCTTGAAGGGATAGGACTATATACTGCTTTGAAAGATTTGCTTCCGGCAGGGTTGGGGCTTTTAGCAGGAGGACTCTAGGTTGCCTAGTTGCTATCTCACTATTATGTGTGTCATGTGTGCTGTGTCCCTCAGTCTCCCCCACGGCCTGGATGACTGGCCTTGTGCATATGCTGACTGACACTCGCGTGCTGCCCTAGTCATATGGCTATTTAGACTTTCCTGTTCTCCATTTCTTGCGCCTTTGGATTAAACTATCATTGAAGGTCACTGTCCTCTCCTTAGAGTGGGGACTGGCCTCCTGGCATTTTCAGGCTGCTTGCTACTCTACAGAGAGTGGTCCTTTAAAAGCAGAAACCTGATCTCATCTCTCTCTCTCTCAGGTCAAAACACAGCGCATTATTTTTCCTCTCTTCAGCACGTCCAGCTCGGTGCTTTTGCCTGCATCTCTCTGACATCGCCTCCACCCCCGCGTACATCCAGCCCATCACCAGATGTGAGCATGCTTTTCTTCATGCCGTCTTCGTCTGGGCTCCACCAAGCCTTTAGTTGCTCCTGTCTTATTGCTTCAGTGACTCATCCCCTTTAATCTTTTGTGTCAAATACATGCTAAGAGTAGAAAGCAATGTATAAAATGGATGACTTAAAATTATGAGACAGGTTTCATCAGTGCTGTGAGCGGGTCTTCCAGTACTTTCTAAGTGTGAGGGTAGGAGAGCTTAACTACAAAGAGACAGAGCATTTTGAGTGATACAATTGTTCTGTGTCCCAGTTGTGGTAGATATACAATTCTCTATTTTTCAAAACCCAAATGATTATACATTACAAAGAATGCACTGTGTGAAAGATAATTTTTAAAATGTTTCACAGACTCCTAGAAATGAGAGAAATATTTTATATTAGTAAGTTATAAATTCATGATGCTTTCTTTCTTTTTTGAGTTAGGGTCTCACCATGTACCTCAGGCTGATGTTGATCTCTCAGTCCTCCTGTCTGCCTCCCAAGCATGGAAATACTTGTGAACTGTCAGGGCCAGCTCTCATAACACCTTTACAACTTTGTTTGGTTTGGTTTGTTTTTTATCAAGATAGGGTTTCTCTGTGTAGCCTTGGCTGTCCTGGACTCACTTGGTAGACCAGGCTGGCCTGGAACTCACAAAGTGCCTGCCTTTGTCTTCCAGAGTGCTGGGATTACAGGCATGTGCCACTACCCCTGGCATTTAAAAACATTTTATTAATCACAACAGCATGAAATATACATATTACATATTTATACAAATATATATTATATATATCCATTGTACATATACTGAGTTCATGTGGATGTTATCATGTGTATATATGATACATGTAAACTACTTATATGTGTGTGTGTGTGTGTGTGTGTGTATGTGTGTGTGTGTGTGTGTGTGTGTGTATTCATACACTGTCTTAGTCAGCTTATATTGTATATTGCCAGGGCAAAATATCATGAACAAGGTAGCTTAATTATTTAGCAGAAATTTATTTCCTCATGATTACAGTGGCAAGAATGTCAAAGATCAGAATCCTGAGACTTGGTGTTTAGTATCAAGGTATCAAAATTTGGGGTCTGAAAGCTAGATGTGTGGCACATGCCTGTAATACTCTGGCATTCAGACTGAAGCAAGGCGATCATAAGTTGAGGCCAGCCTGGGCTGCAGTGAGGCACCACAGATAAAAAGAAAGATTTGCTGTTTGGCCTTGGTCCCCTTCCTAACTGGCAAAAGACCCCCTGCCTATATCCTCGCATGGCAGAGAGAAGTGCCCACATGTTATTTTCTTTTTTTTTCTTTTTTTTCTTTTTTTTTTACTAATTTATTCATATTACATCTCAATGGTTATCCCATCCCTTGTATCCTCCCATTCCTCCCTCCCTCCCATTTTCCCTTTACTCCCCTCCCCTATGACTGTGACTGAGGGGGACCTCCTCCCCCTGTATGCTCATAGGGTATCAAGTCTCTTCTTGGTAGCCTGCTATCCTTCCTCTGAGTGCCACCAGGCCTCCCCATCCAGGGGACGTGATCAAATATGGGGCACAAGAGTTCATGTGAAAGTCAGTCCCCAGTCTCCACTCAACTGGGGAGAATGTCCTGTCCATTGGCTAGATCTGGGTAGGGATTTGAAGTTTATGTCTTCATTTTTTTATAAGGCCACTCATCCCATCACAGTGACTGTACCCTTATGACCCTGCCAAACTGTTTCCCTTCCAGAGTATCCAGTCTCTTAATGTTATCACATTACAGTAAGGGCTTCAGCATACAAATTTAAATGACAAGAGACTGGAGAGGTGGCTCAGCAGTTAAGAACACTTATTACACTTCCAGAAGACCTCGGTTTGGTTCCCAGCACCCCATGACGACCACTCACACGCATCTGGGTTAAGGGTACTGACACACATTTCTGACTTCTGCAGGCACCAGGCTTGAACAGCATGCACATCCATGCATGTAGACAACACACTCATACACATAAAATAAATACACCTAAAATATTTAAATTTTAGGTGGCGGGGCATGGAGTGATGATTCAGTTGTTAAGAGCACTGCCTGTTCTTCCAGAGGACCCAGCTTCAATTTTCAGCACCCACCCACATGGCAGCTCACAACTGTAACTCCTGTTTTAGGGGATCCTATGCCTTTACATAGGCACACATGCAGGCAAAACACCAGTGCACATAAAATAAAAATAAATTTAAAAAAGATTCTTAAAAACAAAACAAACAAACAAACAAAGAAGAATCATCTAACCTGAGCCTATAGGGTCTCACAGAGACTGAAGTGCCAACCAGGGAGCCGGCGTGGGACTGAGCTCGGCCCTCTGCATATGTTACATTTGTGTAGCTTGGTCTTCTTGTGGGACTCCTAACCATGGGAGCAGGGGCGGTCTCTGACTCTGTTGCCTTGTCTAGCCTTTATAGGAAAGGAGTGCCTAGTCCTACTACAACTTGATAGCCAGAGCTGGTTGATGTCCACCGAAGTTGGCTCTTTTCTGAAGAGAAATGGAGGAGGAGGAGTAGATAGGGTGGAGACTGGGAGGAGAGAGGGGAAAGTTCAGGTGGGATGTAAAAGAAATAAAATTAAAATATAAAATTTCAAAAACCTAAAATATTTAAGTTTTAGGTGACAAATACATCAGTCTACGATGGCCACAAAGGTCTGTATGTGTTACATTTATTCAGTGTCTACACAGCATTTGTTCAGTTAATGTGTAACACAGTAGGTAAGCTCTTTTATCAATTCTGTGGCCCTGTAGTGTTATGAAATAAACAGACTTGGAATGTTTGTTGTAGAGGGTAAATAAAGAAGTGATCATTTTTTAAAGAATCCTTTATTCAAATGTATTAATTTTTTCCTAAGTAAAAGAACATTTTTACCTCCTTCAAAATAGCTGACATAATTACTAGTTAGGAAGGTCTTTTGCCTATTGTTTTGTCTCAGTGGGATGACAGAGTCATACAAAGCTCTGTCACTCTTTTGCGCCTTCCCACTCAACATAAACACCTAATATAGTTTATGCCATACATGGAAAAAAGAGCTTTCGAGGGAGCAAGGCCCGACACTTGGGAGTACTTGTGTTTTGGCTCTGACTTCCATGAAGCTTTATGGCTCTCATCTCTTCTCCTTTCCAGGCCCTTGGCTCTCAGAGGCACCATTATTTTCTCTCACCAGTCTGTTTCTATATCCCCGGTGATGAAAAAAGTGTTATCTCCTTAGTTTTTAGAATAGTATGGGGGTGTAGACATAGAAATACATGTCATGTGGGTTTTAATGTCGCTCATTTCCTTCCTAAAAAGTACATTGACGATATCATCCTCGGCATATTTTCAAAGGGTAATTATGTGGTGCCTAAGTAATGCCCTGGCTCCTGATTACAACTGTTGGTGTACGTGGGTAGTGAGTAAGGCTCCTACCACGTAAATGTTCTATATGAAGTGGAGCTCCTTGTACTGTTGCTGGAGGAGAAAAGGTAGCATCAGTGTTGTCAGATTTTACAGTGTGGGTTTTATTAGAAAGCATGTAATTTGATCCTGGTATGCCTGATTTTGATTCCCATAATAAAGGGCTAATGATTATATTGGAGTTTTCTACACGTATTAAAATTCAAACACACTGTCTTTTACCAGCAGCACTAATGACTTAGGGAATGGAAGGCCTTTGATTTAAAGTAAAACAAATGATGAGCCAGTGTATAGTGATCAGAGCCATAAGAGGGCTCTGTCTGTGAGCATTTAACTTTTATAGCCATTTCTACAAAATCGAGGACACCCTTGGAAAAGCTTAAGATCAGTTTCATCTAGTTGAAGCTGGCCTGCACCATTCACTTGGAGATAGATATGGCGGTGGAAAGCTTGTTTCACCGGCAGACCCTTTTTTCCTGTATGCAAAGAACTTTTTCCTCCCACCTTTTAACCCTTGCCCTCTCTACTCCACCCCAATCTTAAAAAGTATGATGTAAGGCTAGGTTGTTTTGTGCCAAGTTTTCGTCCTGGAACAGATTTTTACAGCCATGTTTCTCTGAGGAAGGAGTTTATGACCACACGCTGCTGGCACTTCCATGTTCTCACTCCTCCTTCTCGCCCAGAACCTTTCCTAACTTTCATTTTGTCAGAATTTACCACAGTCCATTTAATAAGTTGTGAAACTAACCAAAGATGTTTTCAAAGCTTCTAAAGCTTTATTCGCTATCATTTTTTTCCTTGCAAAACCAAATTTATTTAAAGTCTTAGATTTTTGTTTGTAGACTTAAGAAAATCCTCTTGGAGTATTTATATGTAGATATTAGATGTTTTGGTGATTGCCTTCATTGTTTCTGTACTGTTAGGGTTATTTAGCAGAAACTAATTTTTGCCAGTGCTTTTTAAAACTGTGTGCGTGTGTGTGTGTGTGTGTGTGTGTGTGTGTGTGTGTGTGTGTGTGTG
>OU015742.1:107119651-107175983 GCA_907169655.1 Acomys percivali | reverse complement strand
TGTGTGTGTGTGTGTGTGTGTGTGTGTGTGTGTGTGTGTGTGTGTGTATGTGTGTGTACATGCACATGTGGGCATGTGTGCACATGTCTATGCCGTAGCACAGGTGGTGAGGTCCGAGGATAACCTGTGACCTAGTTCTCTTCTTCCACCATGTAGCTCTTGGGCGATCAAACCTAGGCTGTCGGGCTTGGCAGAAAATGTGTCTCCACCCATTGGACCATCTCACTGGCCCTCCAGCTTCTTTTGTAAATAGAAAAATAAATGTGTAGGGTACAGCGATGCTGAAAACAACCGAATTGATTGAGACTATTTCAATATGTAAGCAACCTAGATGGTGCCCACAAATTAATAGAGAGAGGAATCATGATATTCCTCTCTCCTCTCTTCACACTTACTCTTTCTCTCTCACAGGCCTGGAAAGAGATTATTCAGCTTTTAGAATAGAATTGCTGCCATTTTGCAACAGCATAAACAAATACAGAAGCTACTGTGCTAAGCCACATAAGCCAAAGACAGGAGGAAAAATTTACATAATCTCACTTATATGTAGAATCTGTTTTAAGGGATGCATGTATATAAATAGTGTAAGAGAGTAGAGTGGTGACTAATAGGGTCAGGGAAAAAGGGAAATGGGGGAGTAAATTAGAGAGGACGTATGAACACACAGTTATGTAAAATAAATACATTTAAAAAGCAAATATCTACATGAGTACAGTCAGCATTATATTGTATATTAAAAATTTACTAGGGCAGTACAATAATTAAAGAAAACATTAAATAAGTATGTGCATGTGTGTGTGCGTGCACGTGTGTGCTGTGTGCGTGCGTGTCTGCACTGCCCTAGATAGTGCTAATGAGCACCTCTGTTTCATGTGTTAAGTGCTCTTTTGGTGAGTTTGACGTTTTGCATGAAGTTTAAAGGATACAAACACGCTGCTTCTTAAAGCGGTTCTTCAGCTTCCAAGTTGGTCTGGATGTCGCGGAGCTTGGCAAACAGTTCAGTCCGTGCCTGCAGCACCTCTGAGCTCTGCATGACAAGCGGTGGTCAGCACTGTCTACATCTGAGCAGCTTGACTCCAGCAATGTTGACATGGGGGTCAAAGGGATCTCCTTGGCCTTAGTGGTAATAGGTGTTTTCCAAGGTGAATCTCGATGTTTTCAAATGGGAAATTGCAATGAATTTGTTGGGAACAAACAAGAGGAGACATACAATTGGGAGGGAGAGGAGGAGGCATGCACCGGGGAGTTGGGGGTGGGCATGTGAGTGGGTATGATCAACAGAAACTATATACATGTATGAAACTTTCAAAGATAAACAGTACTATTTTAAAAAATAAAATTAGTTTTTAAGAAGTAGAAGCATTAGATTGGAACAGTATATATTTACTGTATACTTAGAGTCATCAATGACTGCTGTACTATTTGGGGGATTCTCTGTTCTACATATAATATGTGGCATTTTTTCTGAGGCCGTTGAGCATTGGTAACTGTGATGTACCATTCAGTACTTCAGCCCCTACTTAGTTCCTCAACCTCTGCACTGTTGACTATTGGACCGAATCACTAGCTTTCTTTGGGAGGAGGGGTTGTCTCTTTCTTCTATTGCTCAAAAGACAGCGCCATCCATGGCTCCTACCCACTGGATGTCAGTAGCGACTGCCAACCTGACAGTCAGCGGGGTCTGTACTGTTCCCTTTGCTGAGGATGGTGGAAGGGTACAGGGCAGCGGCAGAGACATCTTCACCTGAGTATCAGTTTGCACTCATCAGTCTTGAGGAAGCTCCCAGGACCTATTTTATCATGCTAAGCTTTCACAAACCCTTCGCTCAGACCTTAGCTCTTCATCTATGTAAAGGCGGTCATGACTACACAATGCACAGCAATTCAAAAATAAAGAAAGCCTTGTGCCTGCATTGCTCTTTGGCTACCCCGTATCCAGCTCCCCCTAGCTCCAAGTCCTCAGTCCTCAGACATGCCTGTGTGTGCAGCTGCCTGTCTGCCCACTTCCTGCTCTCCCTTACTCTCATGACGAAGGGCCACACCTCACTAGGCACTGTCATTTAGAAGTGTGTTTCATGACTTTTTGTGATTTTTTTTCATTACTGCTAACTATTCTTGTGAGAAAACAGAGCTAATCAGAGAGCATTTTTCATGCTTACATTTTAAAGCTACTTTTGATAGCTTTATCAGAAGGGTTCCCAGTGGCTTATTTAGAAAGATTTTGCCCAATTTACCTTTTACCCAAATTCTCAGTCTCTAGGAAGTAAATGTAGAGCCTTTCCTCACTGCAGCCTTTGGAACCCCTTTCTGTCTTAGGGAGTTGTTGGTGCTGGAAGTGTAGCTTAGTGCCAACAGTGCTCACCTCATTACCACACCGGAAATGAAAGTTGTTTTCATTTTGACAAGTCATTTTGTAACTTTCTTTATGTTGTTCACTTACTTAAGTTTACATCTTTGTGCAAGACGTTCTCATTACGGTAGTTAAAAACATCCTTCCAGTTGTTTCTTGTCCCTCTGAATTATTATTTTTTTTTAAAAGAGTACAAGCATAAAGAAACACATTTATGTTTTAAAATGTAGTTCCATCCGGAAGTTTTCTTAGCACTGCACTGCATTTCTCAACCTGGGTGCTGCCCTCGTTTTGGTTTGTGGTTCTGTGTTGTATAGTACAAGACGTGTCACAGCCTTGGCCCTTGCCTGCTGGCCCGATGTCTCAGTACATTTTTAGATGACCCATAAAGGGCTCTTGTCACTTCACTTGAGAAAAATGTAACGTCTTTTCCTTTGAGTTCCAGGTGGTAAGCTGGCTACCTTGTTAGAATGTTTGAGAACCCTGATTCTAGTCATAGAAGAGATTTCTAGGGATCCTAGAAATACCCTAATCTTACTCTGGCCCACTGTTTTCAGAGTCAGATCTTGTCTTGGAGGGTTATGTGCTAGCCGTATCGTGAGCTGACCCTGGCCCACTCTAGACTTGGCTTTCCTGCTCCCAGTCTCTCCTCTGATGTGGTCCCCCTTGAATAGGCTTCCCGAGGTACCTGTTTACCATACTTGCTTTCAAGCTTGCTGATTTTCTCAAGTGTAGGACGCCCTTCCGCTAATGAGGAACATTTCAAATTGTATGTGTAAGTTGCTTCTTTGGACTCTGGAACATGTTTTGCCATGGAAACCATTTAGTACATAGTTAGGTTACCAAGGAAACCAGAAGTACTAAAGGAGGCTTAATTGCCTTTTGAGAGACAGACTCCAGCCTTTCTTCTTTTTCCTTGGTGGCCACTAGTTAGCACATCTCGGTAGAGGATGAGCCAGCAGCTATAGCGGAATAGACCCACACAGTTCTCACAGCACAAGTCTGTATAGCAAGGGACCTCCAAAGTAACATCATGTCTCTCATGTAAAGTAGACATGAGGGACAATCAAAAGCCAGACTGCTGCTCACTGCTGAATTATTATTACAGGAACAGTACAGAGCCACGCTCCCTTATGATTTTTGGTACTCACCCACACCTCGAAGTCAGGGTACGCATAGGGCAAATGATGTGGTCGCCTTTTAGGGTTTGTTTTCCAAGTTTCTTTCCAATAAGTGATTGGTTCGCTCTCTAGTCTGTGTGCACCTCATGTCACACAGTGGTGAACAACAAGGCATTTTCCTGGTCCTGAATGTGCCACTCTCATAGGATAGAGGAATCTAAAGAAACTGAGGGTCATTGCAGTGCCGTAAAGGCAGGAAATAAAAATGACTATACCATGATCATGGAGGTTGTAGCAAGTTCTGTTTTGAAGTAGTGCTGAGTATTTCTTGAGTGTTTGCTGTGCCTGTTTATTTCCAGAGCCTGCCTCTTCCTGTGACATTCTGGGATATAGTTGCTATGCTCAGCACCAGCTGCATGGTTCTCAGCTCTTGTGTTTATCCTTGAATCATTGCCTTAACATCTTCAACAAGTTTCTCTCCTCCTGTCTTACCACCTTGGGATTTCCTTATTCCAGCCAGTTATTTCCTATCTTTGTATGCAACTTAGTGGCAATAATTTCACTTGACCTTTGTGTAGTGCGTGATATTGCATTTACAGAGTGCATGCTCGGTGATTATCTTTGCAAGCCGGGTAACGAAGGCTTTCGCATCACTGTCTCCCAGAGTAAAAATTAATACTCAGGTACTCTAAAGGATTTGTTCACTCTCCCAAGACCTGGAGTGAGAGCACGGGGCTTCTAGAGTCATGTTTGCTCTTTGATGCCACATACATGGCCATTGCTGTGTCCCTCAGTTCTCTTATTTCTTGGTGGGTGGCATTGGCTCTCTTTAGATTCTAAGCTCAGTGATAAAGTCATCTAGGACAGACCTAGCCTTTCTTCTCTGACTGTTTTTGTCAGTGTTCTGGGCACACTAAGCCGGAAGCACATCTCTCCTCAGCAAATTGGCACCTCACAACAAGCCTCTGTTGTAGCCCACTTATTAGTGAATTGGTACCTTTACATATTTTATAAAGTGAATGAATGCCTTCAGGTATTCATCGTGGTGTTTAATAATCATATTTTGTATTATATAGTATCTTTTCATCCAAAGCATCTATTATCTGCTATTACATAGGGGAGACTGCTTACTTGTCTAAATTATTAACAGCAGAAGAGGGACAAAGGGAGCAGATGTCTTTGACGCTCTCCTGTAAAGCAGACATTGTCCTAGGTGTTTTGCGTATGTGGTCTCAGTTTATCCTTGTGAAGAACCATCTGAAGTAGGTGATGTTCTGTATTTGACAAGTGAACAGGCTGTGGTTCTGACAGGCTAGGTAAGTCACAGTGCAGGCGAAAAGCCAAGGGGCGATTGGACTCTAGCTTGGCCTGATTCAGAGATTCACATTCTATGAACACTACTTTTCCGGGCGCACAGTAACCACAGAAGGACTGGCCTTAGACACATGGTGATGGAGGTAGATCCCGCCAGCATCCAGGGGTGAGCCCACTCCTCTCTCTTCCCTTTCAAGATCGTGTTCTGATCACAGAGCTTGTGTCCATGTTCCACACTCACATTTCCCCACAGTTCTTTGAAAGTGAGCTATAACTAATTACTAATACTGAGAACAAACATGAAAACAAGTATCATTTAGAGCAAGATAATTAGAAACAGGGTTTGGTCTCTTTCTGACAGGCTACAGTTTATTTGCTTTAGTTGCCTAATCGGCCTCTGGATTTTTTCCCAAGAAGAAAATGAGGTTCAAACCATCTCTTGAGCAGGAAAGTTGCCAGGCTCTTGTTGGAATAGCAGACCTCCCCTATTTCGGTAGCTGTAGTTTCCACAGGGGTTCTTAACATTTTTGTTGTGAGCCCCGAGCCTTCTCTAGAAAATGGAGGGGTTTGTATTGTGTATTGGCCAGGGTACAAAACACTACAAGTAAGTCACCCAGGTGGCACGTTTTCCTGAGACATAGGTGTTCTAGCAGTCTGCATGAAGTACTCCCATGCTCACAAGACCAACCTGAGGCTTAGTAACCCACCTAGTTAAGCAATTTGGGGTGAAGAGCCCTGTATCCCCAAGGACTTTGCCCATAGACCTTGGTGCCCTGGAATTGGCACACTGGACCCAGTAGGGCTGTGGACTATTTTTGTCACATTCAAAGCACTTTCTTGGGTCGAGCTACTCATTTCTGTCCAGTGGCCTCAGCACTAGCTTATATCTGACTCCTAATAACTAACCCCTCATCCTGTAGGAGGGGAGGAAGTCTCTCAAGTCCAAGGATTTGGTCCCCTTCCCTGGGTTCTCAGCTTTCCTTGGTTTGGGCATGTGAAGGGAAAATTACAGGAGGTGCCAGGGTAAGTGACTGAAGACACAGGGAAGAACGGGAGCATTCCAAGAACCAGAGTGAGCCAAGGATGACTGGAACTGCTCCCTGACTTTGAACTTGTGCTGTTACACCAACAACACTATTGTATCCAATTCTGTGTATACTGGTGTGATACCAGAATCCCCAAACCACTCTTGTCATCACTAGCAGATTTCCCTTGCAGAGCTAAGAAAGGGGAGGTTTCCATGGGAGGGTGGTCTGAGCAGTCTTGAAGGATGGTCACCAGCTACCAGGCAGGCCTTGAGTCAGTGACAGATTCGCTTCTTTTGGCTGTATTCTACACCAGGCTTTGGCATAAAATTTTACAGTAACTTTTGTGTGCTAGCCCTGGCCAGCGCTCAGTTTTTCATTTAGTTGGGGGCTGGGAGTGGGTGGCTGGTTGAGTTCTGCACATCCACCCTTTCTTCATGGCCCTTTCCTCATACCCTTTCCTCACCTCCCTGTGCCTGTTTGTCTTCATAGTAAAACCTTTTCAGCAATCACTTGAGCAGTTCTGTGTGTTATTCTTAGTGGGTAACACTTTGATCTATTAACACCTGGCAGCCTTTCACTTGAAGTTGTGGAGGTTTTTTACTGTGACTTTAGCATTTAAGAATGCAAAAACTCCTTCAGATTTTGGATCCCATTTCTTGGATGCTCCTCTTCACAGAGGCCTATTCACAAAATGCTCTCCCACCACCACACTTGTATGCTTTTTTCTTCAGCGTTCTATTGGTTGGTTCATTGTTTGTCACGCCTGTTTTCTGAGATGCCAGCTCAGCAACTAGCATTTATTTGAAAATACAGTGGGAAATACGGAGTAGACCCCTGTGTTGGCTAAAAGGTTTCTGCTTTGTTCTGTCCATATATGTGCGGACCTCTCAGCACAGCATTTCTGAAATAGCTTCTTCAAGCCAGCTTGGTTTTGGTCAAGACTTCGGAGTTTGTATTCCAAACTCTAGCTTCTTGGGTTGCTATTTAATCGAGTCTATGGTGAAAGCTAATTAATGCATCCCACCTGGTATGCCTATCTTTGACACCTCTTCAATACACTGAACATGTTGAATCAGAGCCTTGGGAACTCCTTAATAGAGTAGAGATTCTTTGAACCCATTCAGACTTATTCATTTAGAACAGAGGTGGGGAAACTCAGAAATCAACATTTTCGCAAACTTCATAGGGAATTGAGTATTCCATAAACTGTGAGAACTCACAGCTTAAAGTCTGCTCATTACTCATTTATTGTGGAGCTATGACCTAATTTTCCCCAGGACACACATGCTGGTCTTTCTGCAACTCTACCCTTGACTTGAGTCCTATGACTTATTCTCCTAGGAAGGAGTCAGGCCACACTTCTCCTGAGATCCAGCAGTCCCAGAGAGAGCCAACTCCAGCAGCATTGCCAGGACCCAAGTCACTGGGCCCCCTTAGGACTGTTGGGTGTGGCTCTTTGCAGATAGGCTGGGGGCAGTGGACCTACACGTGATGCTTGGAAATCACCTTCGTAGGTCATAGATGACTACTTAGTACATTAGACACCAGAATATAGCTAGTCTAAGCTCTGGAGCCTTATAATAATAGTAATTAAGATAATGATACTTTGTACCTTGCAAGTGTCTTTAAACCGAGGGCCTTAAAGTACCATATTAAACCAAGTATGCAACACTTTGGCAAGAGAGGTCAATGCTATGTTTCTAGATTTAAAGCTAAAGAAGACCATGAAAGCTTAGCTTAGACACTTCTTTTGGATAATGATACAGTTACCTTGGAAAAGGAAATTTTTTCAAAATAAACATTTGTGATTTGGGTCAGGGAGCAGTGGTGATAGGTATTGCGGAGCCCATCTGGAGCGAAAACAGCCATATTTTATTGCTCTAATTAATGCTTCTAATAACGAGAGGTGTTTGGCTAGAAAACGCCATAATTTTTCTTGCTAACATTTCTCCTGGCTCCTTCATTTATTTTCCTTTTTTTAGCCTCCTTACCCATTTGCAAATTATTCTAGAACCTGTGACTAGTGACCCTTTGGCGACTGAACAAACAACCCTTTTACGGAGGTCGGCTAAGACTGTGGGAAAACACATATATTTACATTACAGTTCATAACAGTAGCAAATTACAGTTTTGAAGTAGCAATGAAACTTATCGTTAGGGGTCACCACACCATGAGGAACTGTAAATACTTTAAAGGGTCGCAGTATTAGGAAGGTTGAGAACCACTGTTCTAGATTCCAAGAATGTTCACAACAACAGCTACAAACTTCTCAAAGACCTCTGCTCAGACCTGCTTATTTCAAAAGCAAAAACTTGGGAGTACTAAATGTTTAGATAAATAAAGATTTGTTTAAGTAAAGATGGCTCGGGAAGTGTGAGTGTGAGGGGTGTGCCAGCAGTGGGACTTTTAACAGAGCACTTCTCCGTGTGCTCATTTGCTATCTCAGCAGCACATAGTAAATGAGGAGGTGAAGTTGAGACTCACTGAGGCCCTCTACAACCCCCCTTAGTGATCACCAATTTTCCTTCTGATTTTTCTTTTATATTCCTTTCTGAGGTCTTGACTTGGGACCCTCTGGAATTTCCTTGTTGCTCCTATTTAAGTGTTGTGACGTTGCCTTATCTGTGGTCTTCCTATTTCCTCCCTCTACAAGCTAATACAGTTGAAACTCAAATGATTACATGGTCCAGAAATATACAATTGAGTAGATTAAAAAAAAACACACACACACCTTGAAGGTCAATACTTTCAACCAAAATAAACAAAACCAAAACCACCTAAGTTAAGGTGTAGGGGAAGGAGCCAGGGAGCTGGCTCAGTGGGAGCACTGATACACAAGCTGAGCTTGATCTCGGGCAACCACGTGGAGCTGGAAGGGGAGCGCCTGCTCCACGGAGGGGGCCCTGACACCCACGTGTGCACCACATCCACATCTCTCTCACAAATACAAATAGTAAATAAAAATCAAGTTCTTTATAAAGAGATAAAAGGTACTTGGGCACTTCTGGAGCATCTGGCTTGTCGTTTGAGTCCCAGTGCCATCAGATGTCTATGTGGGTAGTCCTGTATGGACACAGTGTAGGCTCCCTTTGCTCAGTTACTAGGGTGTGTGGAAGTAGCATCGCTCTTCAGGGTAGCTCAGAGGACCCTTTGCTTACAGATAGAAATGAAGACAGCAGATTAAGAATTTGAAGATAAGTAGACATGGTGGCACATGCCTGTAAGTCTGTCATAGTACTTTGAAGGTGGAGGCAGGAAGATAAAAAATCCAGGTTCATTCTCAGCAGTACACTGAGTTTGGGGACAGAAGAGCTACTCAAGACCCACTCTCAGTAACAATCACCTATTCCAGAGAAAAGGCCAGTAAATGTATTCTTTTTTAAAACAAATAACTAATGGACAGCCATCTCCTGTGGAGCACATGTACTTTAGTGTAAAAGATGGTGAGTGTGGCAGATGTGCACTCTCTGTGCTTCCCTTTCATACTAAGATGGCTGACCTAAAAGTACTGGAGACACCAAACAGAAACGTGCTGATGAGTAAAGGGAACGGGCCGTACAAAAGCGTTGTATTAACAATTCATCCTGTGGCTTCATTGAGAAAATGCAAACATATGTTTGTGCACTAAGAGACATGTTTTAGAGATACTGGGCTGTAGAGGAAAGAGAGAAAGAGAGGGGAGAGAAAGGGGTGGGAGGAAAGAAGGGAGGGCAGAGAGAGAGAACATAACAACAAAATGGCACACATTTCATCCTTCCCTACTCAGAAGAAAATGAGTATAGGGACATCTCGGTTGTTTCCAGATTCTGGCTATTATGAATAAAGCTGCTATGAACATAGTTGAGCAAGTGTCCTTGGGTGGTGGAGCATCTTTCGAGTATATGCCCAGGACTGGTATAGCTGGGTCTTGAGGTAGAGCAGTTTCAAATTTTCTGAGAAAGTGCCAGATTGATTTCCAAAGTGGTTGTACAAGTTTGCACTCCCACCAGCACTGAAGGAGTGTTCCCCCTTTTCCACATCCTCAATAGCATGTGCTGCCACTTGAGTTTTTGATTTTAGCCATTCTGACCAGCATAAGATAGAATCTCAGAGTTGTTTTGATTTTCATTTCCCTGATGACTAAGGACATTTGAGCATTTCTTAAGTGCTTGTTGGCCACTCAAGATGCCTCTGGTACGAATTCTGATTAGTTCTGTGCCTCATTGTTTAATTGGGTTATTTTGTTTGTTGGTATTTAATTTCTTGAGTTCTTTATATATTGTGGATATTAGCCTTTTGTCGGATGAAGGTTTGGTAAAAATCTTTACCTAATCAATGGACTGTCGTTTCATTCTATTGACAATGTCCTTTGCCTTACAGAAGCTTTTCAGTTTTAAGAGGCCTCATTTATCAATTGTTGATCTTAGAGCCTGAGCAGTTAGTGTTCTGTTCAGGAAGTTGTCTCCTGTGCCAATGATTTTGAGGCTTTCCTGTACTTTTTCTACTAATAGATTTAGTGTATCTAGTGTTATGTTGAGGTCGTTGATCCATTTGGACTTGAGTTTTATACAGAGGTGATAGATATGGATCTATTTGCATTTTTCTACATGTAGTTATTCAGTTAGACCAGCACCATTTATTGAAGATGCTGTCTTTTTTCCATTGTATGGTTTTAGCTCCTTTGTCAAAAATCAAAGGTTCATAAGTGGAAGGGTTTATTTCTGGGTCTTTGATTTGATTCTATTGATCAATCAATCAGTCTATTTCTATGACAGTACCATGCAGTTTTTATTACTTTTATTCTGCGGTATAGCTTGAAGCCAGGGATGGAGATACTTCCAAAAGTTCTTTTATTACATAGAATTTTCTGAGCTATTCTGGATTTTTTTTGTTTTTCAATATAAAGGTTAGAATTATTCTTTCAAGGCCTATAAAGAATTGTGTTGGTATTTTGATGGGTATTGCATTGAATCTGTAGATTGCTTCTGGTAAATGGCCATTTTTACTATGTTAAGGGATATGAGGGTGGAGATCAGACCTAGGGAGAATGGGAGTGGGAGGACAGAAGGCCTGTAGAGAAAAGAGAAACTGGAGGCAAGAACATCTCTGTAACAAGCTGGAGACCTAAGTCAGGATAGGCTCCAGGGAGGATATGAAGGGGACTCTAGCAGAATCTCACAGTATGGGCAATAGAGTTTGAAGGGGCCTCTCTCTAACTAGACAAGCCTCCTAGTTGAGGGAATGGAACACCAAATCACCCACAAAAACTTCAACCCCAAACTTAGCCTGCTTATAAGATGTTTAGGGATAAAGATAGAAAAGATAGAGCAAAGATTAAGGGAAGGACCAACCCAAGACCCACCCCATGGGAGAGAACCAACCCCTGACACTATTAAGGATACTCTTCTATGTGTACAGACAGAAGCCTAGCAGAGTTGCCCTCTGAGAGCCTCCACCCAGCAGCTCTTTCAAACAAATCCTGAGACTCACAGCCAAACACTGGGCAATGCATAGGGAGTCTTGTGAAAAAGTGGCGAGAAGGGAAAAAGGACCTGGAGGAGACAGGAGCCCCACAAGAAGACCAACAGAACTAGCTAACCAGGGCCCAGGGCGTTTGCAGAGACTGAAGCACCAACCAAGGACCAGGCGTGGACTGGACCTAGGCTCCCTACACAAATGTATCCCATGGGCAGCTCAGGCTTCATATGGGTCCTTTAGTAAGGGAAATTTGGGCTGTCTCTGACATGGACTCGGTTGCTAGCTTTTTGATAACTTCCCCCTAGCAAGACTGTCTTGGCAGGCCACGGGGAAGAGGACTAGCTCAGTCCTGATGCAACTTGATGAGCTGGGATAGATCAGAAATGGGACTCACCTTTTCTGAGGAATAAAGGAAGGGTATAGAGGCGAGGGAGGGAGGGTAGGAATGGGAGGTGAAGAGGGAGGGGATATGACCAGGATGTAAACTGAATAGGTAAATTAATTAATTAATTTAAAAAATAAAAATAACAAAAAAAAAATGAGTATAAGGACAGGAAGCTTCTCACACCAACCACCAGGTGGGGCTGTCAGCCACGGGCAGCTCAGTTGCTGTTTCAGAGTTCCTCCGTGGGCCAAAGAGGAAATATGGAATGAGTTATTTTATATGTTGGTTATTCATAATACAAAGTGCTTGTATTTTAGGCAATTATCTATCTGTATAGTAGACTGCTAGACATAACTCTTTTGAGAAGAAAATAATAATTTGTTTGCTAATAAAATACTAGCTGTTAATAATGTGACGTATTCCTCCTCCAGTATTCATTCAAATGTCGCCTCTTCTATAAATCATTTCTTTTTTTTGAAATTGTTTTTTTATTAATTTATTTGTATTACATCTCGATTGTTAGCCCTTCCCATTTCCTCCATTCTTCCCTCCCTCCCACTTCCCCCCTTCTCCCCTCCCCTATGTCTGTGATTGAGGGAGACCTCCTCCCCCTATATATACTCTTAGGATATCGAGTCTCTTCTTGGTAACTTGCTATCCCTCCTCTGAGTGCTGTCAGACCTCCCCATCCAGGGGACATTGTCAGAAAAGGGGCACCAGAGTTCATGTGAGAGTCAGATCTCACTCTCTACTCAACGGTGGAGAATATCATCTTCGTCGGCTAGGTCTTGGTAGGGGTTCGAAGTTTACTGCCTATATTCTTCTTGGCTGGTGCCTTAGTTTGAGGAGGACCCCAGGACCGAGATCTGCCTGTCATAAAGTTCTTCTTGTAGGTTTCCAGGACCCTGTGGGTTCTACTGTTTCCCCATTCTTCCATGCTACTCTCGCCTAAAGTCTCAATAGGATGACCTCTCCTTTGACCCACTTTCCTGGTAAGTAAAATTTTTCATGGTACGTATCCCTTGGACTAGTGTTTTGATATAAGTGAGTATATACCGTTTGTCTCTTTTTGCTTCTGGGTGAACTCACTCATTATGATAATTTCTAGATCAATCCATTTGTCCACAAATTTCGGGAATTCCTTGTTTTTAATAGCTGAGTAGTATTCCATAGTGTAAATGTACCACAGTTTCTTAGTCCATTCTTCTACTGAGGGACACTTAGGCTGTTTCCATGTTCTGGCTATTATGTATAAAGCAGCTATGAACATGGTTGAGCATATGTTCCTGTTGTGTGGTAGGGCATTTTCTGGGTATATTCCCAGGAGTGGGATAGCTGGGTCTTGAGGAAGCTCTATTCCCATTTTTCTGAGAAAGCGCCAGATAGATTTCCAAAGTGGTTGTACTAGTTTGCATTCCCACCAGCAATGAAGGAGTGTTCCCCTCTCTCCACATCCTCGCCAACATGTGGTATCATTTGAGTTTTTGATCTTAGCCATTCTGATGGGTGTAACATGGAATCTGAGAGTTGTTTTGATTTGCATTTCTCTGATGACTAACGAGGACAAGCATTTCTTTAAGTGTTTCTCCGCCATTTGATATTCCTATGCTGAGAATTCTCTGTTAAGTTCCAAGCCCCATTTCGCAATTGGGTTGTTTGGTTTTGTGGTGTTTAATTTCTTGAGTTCTTTATATATTTTGGATATTAAACCTTTGTCATATGAAGAGTTGGTGAAGATCTTTTCCCAGTCTGTAGGCTGTTGCTTTGTTCTACTGACAGTGTCTCCTGCCTTACAGAAGCTTCTCAGCCTCATGAGATCTCATTTATTAATTGTTGACATTAAGGCCTGGGCTGTGGGTGTACTGTTCAGGAAGTTGTTTCCTGTGCCTATGTGTCCCAGGCTCTTCCCCACTTTTTCCTCTAACTGAATTAATGTCTCTGGTTTTAAGTTGAGGTCTTTAATCCACTTGGACTTGAGTTTTGTGCATGGTGACAAATAAGGGTCTAATTGCACCATTTGTTGAAGATGCTATCATTTTTCCATTGAATAGATTTGGCTTCTTTGTCAAAAATCAAGTGAGCAAATGTGTGTGGATTCATCTCTGCATCTTCGATTCGATTCTGTTGATCCACCAGCCTATTGCTTTGCCAGTACCATGCTGTTTTAATTACTGTTGCTCTGTAGTACAGCTTGAGATCAGGTATGGAGATTCCTCCAGAGGATCTTTTATTGTATAGGATTGTTTTTGCTATTCTGGGTTTTTTGTTTCTCCATATGAATTTGAGAATTGATCTTTCAATATCTTCAAAATACTTTGTAGGTATTTTGATAGGGATTGCGTTGAATCTGTAAATTGCTTTTGGTAAGATGGCCATTTTCACTATGTTGATTCTCCCGATCCACGAACAAGGTAAATCCCTCTATCTTCTGATGTCATCTTCAATCTCTTTCTTCAGAGGTTTGAAGTTTTTTTTTTATTATTAATTTATTCTTGTTACATCTCTATGGTTATCCCATCCCTTGTATCCTCCCATTCTCCCTCCCTCCCATTTTCCCCTTATTCCCCTCCCCTATGACTGTTCCTCAGAGGGATTACCTCCCCATGTATATGATCATAGGGTATCAAGTCTCTTCTCGGTGACCTGCTGTCCTTCCTCTGAGTGCCACTAGGTTCCCCCCCAACTCCAGGGGACATAGTGAAATGTGAGGCACCAGAGTACATGAGAAAGTCAAATCCCTCTCTCCACTCAAGTGTGGAGACTGTCCTGTCCATTGGCTAGATCTGGGTAGGGGTTTAAAGTTTACCGCCTGTCTTGTCCTTGGCTGGTGCCTTAGTTTGAGCGGGACCCCTTGGCCCAAATCTGCCTATCATAATGTTCTACTTGTAGGTTTCTAGGACCCACTGGATCCTTCTACATTGCTATTCTCCCATGGTTCTCTCATCTAGAGTCCCAATAGGATGTCCTCCCCTCTGTCCCAGTTTCCTGGTAAGGGAAGGCTTTCATGGGACATGCCCATTGGGCTATTATGCAGATATAAGTGAGTATATACCATTTGAGTCTTTCTGCTTCTGGGTTAACTCACTCATTATGATCATCTCTAGCTCAATCCATTTATCCACAAATTTCGGGAATTCCTTGTTTTTAATAGCTGAGTAGTATTCCATAGTGTATATGTACCACAGTTTCTTTATCCATTCTTCTACTGAGGGACATTTAGGCTGTTTCCATGATCTGGCTATTATGAATAAGGCTGCTATGAACATGGTTGAGCAAATTTTCTTGTTGTGTGCTGGTGCATCTTCTGGGTATATTCCAAGGAGTGGAATAGCTGGGTCTTGAGGAAGCCCTATTCCCAGTTTTCTGAGATAGCACCAGATAGATTTCCAAAGTGGTTGTACTAGTTTGCATTCCCACCAGCAATGAAGGAGTGTTCCTCTCTCCCCACATCCTCTCCAGCATGTGGTGTCGCTTGAGTTTTTGATCTTAGCCATTCTGATGTGTGTAAGATGGAATCTGAGAGTTGTTTTGATTTGCATTTCCCTGATGACTAAGGAGGTTGAGCATTTCTTTAAGTGTTTCTCAGCCATTTGATATTCTTCTGTTGAGAATTCTCTGTTTTGTTTTAAGCCCCATTTCTCAATTGGGTTATTTGGTTTGGTGGTGTTTAATTTCTTTTTTTTTTGTTTTTGTTTTGTTTTGTTTTTTTGTTTTTTCGAGACAGGGTTTCTCTGTGTAGCCTTGGCTATCCTGGACCCGCTTTGTAGACCAGGCTGGCCTCGAACTCACAGCGATCCACCTGCCTCTGCCTCCCGAGTGCTGGGATTATAGGCGTGCGCCACCACGCCCGGCCCTGGTGTTTAATTTCTTGAGTTCTTTATATATTTTGGATATTAGACCTTTGTCAGATGTAGGGTTGGTGAAGATCTTTTCCCAGTCTGTAGGCTGTCGCTTTGTTCTCTTGATAGTGTCTCTAGCCTTACAGAAGCTTCTCAGCCTCATGAGGTCCCATTTATTAATTGTTGACATTAAGGCCTGGGCTGTTGCTGTTCTGTTCAGGAAGTTGTCTCCTGTGCCAATATGTTCCAGGCTCTTCCCCACTTTTTTTTCTAAGTGACTTAGTGTCTCTGGTTTTATGTTGAGGTCTTTAACCCACTTGGATTTGAGTTTTGTGCAAGGTGACAAATATGGGTCCAGTTGCATTTTTTTACACATAGACATCCAGTTAGACCAGCACCATTTGTTGAAGATGCTATCCTTTTTCCATTGAATGGATTTGGCTTCTTTGTCAAAAATCAAGTGACCATATGTGTGTGAATTCATATCTGGGTCTTCAATTCGATTCCACTGATCAGGAGGAAGTCAAACTATCTCTATTTGCAGATGATATGATAGTGTACATAAGTGACCCTCAAAATTCCACCAGAGAACTCCTACAGCTGATAAACACTTTCAGCAATTTGGCTGGATACAAAATTAACTCAAAAAAGTCTGTAGCCTTCCTATACACAAATGACAAGCTTGCAGAGGAAGAAATTAGGAAAGACATCTTTCACATTAGCCACAAGCAATATAAAATATCTAGGAGTTACTTTAACTAAGCAAGTGAAAGACTTGTTTGAAAAAAATTTCAAAACTCTGAAGAAGGAGATTGAAGATGACATGAGAAGATGGAAGAATCTTCCTTGCTCATGGATAGGGAGAATTAACATAGTAAAAATGGCCATCCTACCAAAAGCAATCTACAGATTCAATGCAATCCCTATAAAAATACCTACACAATTTTTTAAAGACATTGAAAGTTCAATTCTGAACTTCATATGGAAAAACAAAAAACCCAGAATAGCAAAAATCATCTTGTACAATAAAAGGTGCTGCGGAGGAATCTCCATACCTGACCTCAAACTGTACTATAAAGCAATAGTAATTAAAACAGCATGGTACTGGCACAGCAACAGGCTGGTTGATCAGTGAAAGTTTTTTTCAAATAAGTCCTTCACTTGCTTGGTTAGAGTTACTCCTAGATTTTTTATATTGTTTGTGGCTATCGTGAAGGGAATTGTTTTCCTAATTTCTTCCCCTGCCTGTTTGTCATTTGTATACAGGAAAGCTACTGACTTTTTTGAGTTTATTTTGTATCCTGCCAATTTGCTGAAGGTGTTTATCAGCTGTAGGAGTTCTTTGGTGGAATTTTGGGGGTCACTTATATACACTATTATATCATCTGCAAATAGGGATAATTTGACTTCTTCCTTTCCCATTTGGATACCCTTGATCTCCTTTTGAAGTCTTATTGCTCTGGCTAGAACTTCAAGAACTATATTGAAGAGATATGGGGAAAGTGGGCAGCCTTGTCTGGTCCCCGATTTTAGAGGGATTTCCTTGAGTGTCTCTCCATTTAATTTAATGTTGGCTATTGGTTGGCTGTATATAGCCTTTATTATGTTTAGATAAGTGCCTTGTATTCCCGATCTCTCCAGAACTTTAAACATAAATGGGTGTTGGATTTTGTCAAATGCTTTTTCTGCATCTAAAGAGATGATCATGTGGTTTTTCTCTTTCAGTTTGTTTATATGATGGATTACATTGATGGATTTCCGTATGTTAATATAAATCATTTCTTATACATTTCTTGCCTATCTATGCACTAGACAAAGATAGAAATGTCCTTTTCTATGTTCCTGTGTGGCGCTGTCTGCCCAATAACAACTAGCATCCTACTGAGTGAGGGTTATTTTCTTGTGTACATGCCCCCTCCATTGATTTGGGGATTGCTTGGGAGGCTCTTGAGACCACATACTGTTTACACATCTCTCCCAGCTGCTAACAACAAAGCCTGGAGGGCTTTAGTCACAACTACAAGTATTTGTGGATTATAGGGTTTCAAAAAGTATTTAGGGAATATTAGTAGTAGTCCTCACGCCATCTTCCCCTGGACTATAAGTAATGAAAGCAGTTTTACAACAAAATGGCTCATTTCAGAAGCCTTTTGGAAAGGGGTATTTCCCTTAAAAGGAAAGGGCTACCGTGGTAATTGCAAGGACTGTGTACGGTGATTCTTACTGTAGATCTGTTCTCAGTGTAGCAGATGGCTGGGAATTGGTATGTGAAGCTTTAGTTTTGTGGTTTATTTGAAATACAGTTTTATTGTCTGAGTTGAAAAAAATGTGACTTTTTTTTATCTTAAATGGCTTTAAGTAGTTTAGGAACATCTTTGCATACCAGGTCAATCAGATTGGAACTTTATGGAAAAATATGATTCATTTCATTCAATTCCATTGATAAGAATCTCCTTCATAGCCAACTTTTTAAGTTAAATTGGCTTCCTCTCCCTCTTCCTGTCTGTTTTTCTGAGACAGGGTTTCTCTGTGTAGCCCAGGCTGTCCTGAACTCACTTTGTAGACCAGGCTGGACTCTAAACTCACAGAGATCTGCCTGCTTCTGCCTCCCTAGTGCTGGGATTAAAGGTGTGTGTCACCACTGCTTGGCTTTTAAATTGGTTCTAAATAGAAACAAGTTAATTGCTCTATGATTTTCAGACTTCTGTGAGAATGAAGGAAACCTTGTCTTTTTTTCCTTATAAACAATATTTCCCTGTGTGTGTGTGGAAAGTTTTGGTCTTTCTAATCTTGACTGGAAAAGTTTCTTCTCAACAACTTAGAAAACTGAAAGAAAAAAAAAAGTATTTCATCATCTTCAGCAAACATTTATCAAGTGTCTCCTATGGGAAGGTCATATTATCAGTCCCATGGAAAAACCCCATGTATCCAAAGGTGAGGTTTCTGCCTCCCCCTGGGAAAGAGCTTGGATCTCTGGACACAAGAGCAAGGGATCTGAGTTTCTAGAGACCCTATTTTTAAATGCAGCCATCTATTTTGTTTTATGCTGTCCTGGAAAACCTGGTTTATTTTTAGCCTGTCAAATCTGAACCTGTAGATAAAAGGCCATGGAGAGATGTACTTTGATAATAGCAAAAGTAGACATCTTCACAGAAGCCAGAAGTCAAATCCATTAGCTAAGATTCCCCATCATGGCCCCTTATCATGAATGCATGCAGATACAAAGTCATTCTTTGTGTTCGACAGACCATTTAAGGCCATCACTATGGAGTCAGAAAGGCCTGGCTCTAGTCTCAGATATGCCATATGTTGATGAGACAGGCACGAATAGTGTGTCCAGCCATTCAGCCTGTTTTTCTCTGTCAGAAATGTCATGAAAATAATTTTAAAACAAACAAGAACTAAAGATAGCTGTCACAACTATAGCAGCTAGTTAGCACCCTCTCATATCAGTTGACCAGAAGGACACATGTAATCCAGTAGGTAAGGACAAAATATAATAGTGAGCAACCTCACCTAAAGAGCCAAGGCTTTGAAATAAAAACAACAAAATGCCGACATCAGGAGTTAATCACAGAGGTAGTAACATTTCGGAAATAAGAGCCAAGTGTAGAGGTTCACACTGGGAGAGAGAGCAAAAACCATAACAGAACAGGAAAGTTTAGTGTTGGAGCGCACACTGTTCTTACCAACCTGGCTGGGCTCTGTGTCTCATGCTGGCCCTAACAGGTAATCTTGGTTCAGGATCTCTATTCTTCTATCACTGTTTCTAAGAGGGTTCTCCTTAGTGGACTGGCAATGTTATATACTCATATTTTTTCTCTGCTTCTTGGGACATTCTGTTCTTTGTCTTTATTATTTATATGTCGTGATTGGTCGATTTGTTTGTTTGTTTGTGGTGTCAGGTCTCAATGGCTTCACTTTTGTCCTCCTAACTCAGCCTCCTGAGTGCTGGGTTACAGGAATGTACCACCCCACCCAGCTCAGAAGCCACGTTCTTACTCTTGGAATATTATAAAAGATAATGTAATATGGCTTGAGACTCCGGCTGCACACATGAATTCTCCTTGCCAAATGCAGCTTTTGCCTACATTATTGTTATTTTTTATTGCATGGTTTACATTTAAGATTCTTTTACATGGGGTTGTGGAAGGACTTTGAAATTAAAAAACGATTTATAGTTGGCCAAGTTATTGCTTTGCGTTCATTCTCATTGTAAGTGTTTGCCCTTTGTCTCTGCGAGGTTAGCACTGGTGTTTAAGTTGTCTGGCAGCACCAGTTCTGCTTTAGTTTATGCCTGGAGAGTTTACTGGTATGGAATGTATCTTTGTGGGTCTTAAAACATCAACAGGGTTCTCTTTTCTCTCAAATGCCTTAAGAAGAAAAAATTTGGTCTGAAATCCCTACATTCTGAGGGGATTGTGTAGGTCAGGGCCTTCAGGAGTTTGTTTCTTAAAGTATATAATGCATTGAACCAGCATTATTAATTGCCTGTCCCAGGACAGATACTCCACTGACCCTGCTTAGAGATAAGGATAGGAGTTACATAATAAAGACAGAGATGCCTAGGCTCAAGAAGAGCACAGTCTCCTAGGAGAGACAAGCGCAGGAGTTATTAGCCAGGACAAGCAT
Source organism: Acomys percivali (assembly GCA_907169655.1). Taxonomy (NCBI): domain Eukaryota; kingdom Metazoa; phylum Chordata; class Mammalia; order Rodentia; family Muridae; genus Acomys; species Acomys percivali. The sequence goes on along the minus strand of OU015742.1, from coordinate 107,155,856 downwards.
CATGAGCTCCATCCTGGAGACGTGCCTCCATGACATAGGAGCCGAGCGTAGAGGACTAGAACATCTGCTACAGTTCTAGCAGGGACTGAAGAAAAAACGGCATCTGCACAGGTCTTCAGCAGTGACGAATTTTTTTCCCCAAGAGGTGAATGAGAGTGTGGGCATCTAGACGGAAGGAGCATCTTAAGGACTGGGGATGGCAGCAGGGGTGTCCCTAATATATCCCAGATTCTGTGAGGGGAACGTTATCGGTATCTAATCATGGGTGGTCCTGGCAACAGTTTAAGCACTAGAATTTAGTGAGATTAAAGGTCATGCTTTAGAAGGACTTCACATCCTCAGAAATGCATACAATGACTGCATGGTCGAATGTTCTTTTTGTCTAGCACTGTGCACAGAGGTTAGGCAATATTTGCACTGTGTATTTAGGCAACAGCTGATACTACTCTGGGTCTCTCAGTCACTCATCCCACTGTCACATTCTGGAGACCATTTGCTGGTGCGCTCAGCCACTGTGTCAGCTACAGAGGCTTCCCTCAAGGGCTCGGGCTGGCAGGCAGCTCCGTATGATCACCGCACATCCTCATACTGTGTGGTGCACAGCAGCACTGACATGCTATTCTTCACTCACCTCCATGATTCCTAACCAAAGATAAATCCATAAGAGGTACTGTCCACATATGTGGGGGCTCTTTGGGGGACACAAGCACTGGCATCTTGCAGTGCAAATTATACACATGTTTATCCAGGATGCTGAATTAAGTGGACATGGGAAGAAGTGCGTATTGTTTCATTCACTAGTTTAGTTTTTAAGCATGGGTAGGTGGTACGGAGTAAGGAAATAGTGAGTGTGGGCAAATGAGCAAAGGTTGGGATGCTTTGATGGATGGTTGTGTAAAGTAGAAAAAGACGGTGGGAAAGCTGCAAATCTACAGAAACTTGTGGTCTGCACATGAGTTGTCAGCATACAGTACAAGAAAGGATCTACTTTTCACATTAAAAAAAAAAAGATTGAGCATCATTTAGTGAAATTTCTACAGTCTACTCCAAAGTTAAACTGTGACGTTCTCTGTGAACTTATTAGTGTTCATGTGTGATGATCCCAAGGTTTTTAGCTGTGCACAGCGGCTTTCCAACAGATTCCTGCTGGAGGGAGGGCACATAACTGAGAAATTGTTTAACCCAGCCAGACATCTTCAGGGAATTACGGGAGGCAGTGCTCTTTTTAAGTGGCTTACATGGCATGTGAAGAATGCCGCTGTGGAGCAGAGAGCACATGCCCAGCCATTTACCCTTTGAGGGGAAGGAACACTGGTTGGCGCGCTCACATTTTGAGTCGCCGAGACCTCAGGACTGATCCGTGGCCCCTAGGGTTCCTTGGGCATTTAGGGATCTAGGTGTTGGAGGCCCAGTGTTCCACTTAGAGCTTGAGCCACTTTCCAGTACAAAAAGACTCTCAAGCTGGAAATTGGAAACATGGGCAAAAGCTGGGCCAGGCAGAAATTAGACACAGGCCTCAGAGAAATTCCACTTTATTTTCTCTATTACCAGAGTCTTTGGTTTGGCCCAACCTACCCAATTGTCACAAAAATTCCTCTTCATTTTTTTCCTCCTCTGGATTGGTCAGAACCTAGACTCTTAACCTTTCAAGCAGGATTAGGCAGAGCTCTGGTGGACCTGTGCATGACCTTGCCCTGAAACTCCTAAGCAGTGCCAAGGTCTGGGCATCCCAGAAAACGTAACATGGGTAGTAGGTGTGCTCTTCCTGGCACTTGTCAGGTTTGCAAGTGCCTTGCACAGCGGTTACTTGTTGCCAAGTGGGCATAGCTCACTTAACCATCTGTTTATCAAGTAGAGTTCTAGTTGGATTTTGTAATTGGGGTAAACTGAGGGATGAGATCTTGGTCTGATTTGGAGCCAGAGATGGACTCTCTTAGGTTTAGCACTAAATATAGGGACGTGTTTTGTACAGATTCAGTTTCTTTTTAAAATATTATTTGTGTGTGAGAGAAAAAGAGAAGGAGGAGTGAGTGTGAGTGGAGGTACTTGTGGAGGCCAGAAGAGGGCGTTGGATCCCCTGGAGCTGGAGTTCCAGACAGTGGTGAGCTGCTTGATACAGCTGCTGGGAACCGAACACAGGTCCTCTGAAAGAGCAGTACACACTCTTAATTACTGAGGCAACTCTCCACACCACATGCTTTCCATTTCAAATGTAATATAATAGATCATAATGTTGCCTGAACCTCATCTAGTATAAATTTAAATCTTATCTACTATAACCATCTTTTCAGGCAATTACTAATTCCTAAAATAAAGACCAAGGACTTCAAATAAATCCCTTTGATTTTTGTGTGGCCAAGCAGCTAAGAGTCAAAACCATTGACACAGGAATTCTTCAGAAACTTGTAATGTACTTTGACCTCTGTGGTGCTCCCTGAAATAATGGTTAGGTGATGGGCGTGAGAGCATCGTGTTTGGTCTCTGAACCTTGTGTTTCATACCTGAGTAGTACAAATCAGTAAAGGACACTTGAGATAAACTCAATTTCTGCAGATGGACACCTGGAAGAAATCAGATCTTGCATGAACAATTAAATCCCAGACCATGGTCGCACAGATCTGGGTTTGGGAGCTACCTCTAGTACTTAGTAGCATCCTGGGCAGGTTCCTTAACCTGGCTCAGCCTCAGCTTCATCACCTATAATACTGTTTTGAAGATCAAATTAAACAGCACCCAATGAATGAGAGCTCCTGTTAGCTTGGGCAACTGGTACTAGGCTCCTGACTCAGTGCTGTTATGCAGATGACCTCATTTTATTTCCCCATCAGTAGCTAGGTAACTCCGTTCCTTGCACAGCTATCGCAGTATAGTTTGAACATTTGATTTTTTAAAGCATCTTGACTGAATATGACACTGCATTGGTGACATTTTGATAGCTGTCATTGCATGGTTTAGTTCCAACATCTTTCAGCACATTCAGAAGCATCAACCTTTCCATGTTGGGGCTTCTCCAGCAGCAATTATAGCCACAAGTGAAGAAAAGCTATACATATTCCCCTAAAATATCATTGAGATTTGTGTCATAGGCCTCTGGTGACAACGACTTACTTAACTGCTAGATGTCAGCTCTCCACACTCCCTTCAGATAAAATTAAACAGAGTAACCATTTGATCCATAAATGTAAAAGAATGTTTTTCAATAACATTTCTGTAAAAAGTCAAAACAGGTAGCAAATCCCCTACTTCTAGCACTGTATTATGTATGGACAGGGAGAATAGGGTACACAAGACATTGGAATCTGCTTTTTTTTTTTTTTTTTTTTTTTGAGCTAGCCTGGTGGATCTTTGCTCACCCCCATAGCTACCCCAGCCTGAAGCTCCTCTGTTTTCTCTATGACCTTCCTCTAAGTATAAACTTCTGTGAGCCAGTGCATCCTCCATCCAACTCAGCAGGTGGGCCAAGATAGGTTTATAATTAGCTTTCTTAACAGCCCCAACTGGCCACTCTTAAAATAATTTGGATAAGCATGTCCTCTTGTGTTATATGGGATATGCCAGTCATCAGCTATCCCAGGAGGTGCTAGAGATCTGGAGAGTTACATGCCTACAGAGCAGAAAAAAATAACATTTTCCCAAGCTTGAGATATGTCACAGAAAATGTGTATCCAAAACACATCACATTTGACTTAGATGACCATGGTTTCTTCCAGGGCTTCAAGATTTTGTTTTTAAAAAAAAAAATCACATGGGACAGAAAACAAAGTTTTGGGAGAGAGATATAAAGCAGTCACCTCAGCAGCCTGATATTTACCAAATGCCAAGGTCAGACATTAATGCCACACAAATAGTGAAAAATTGTGAGCAATGAGCCTTGGAAAGGGAAGCAAATCGGAAGGTAGAGCAAGGGAAGCCCGGACCCAACCAGAAGAATCAAGGGGGAGGTGGAGTCCGCCATGACACCTGTGCTCTGAAGAGTGAAGCTCGTATTCAGTGACCTGGGCTGGAGGAGCTGGGCCTGCGGTCTCAGAAGTAGTTCTGTGTGGCCTAAGCTCCAAGGTAATGCCTCTAGATTGTGGGATAAGGATTGAGTCTTAAAAGGTCACTGCCTCTTAGAAATGGCTAGATTGTTTCTGCCTAGCTTTACTCTGGGCCACACTATGCACCTCTTCTCCACAGGGGAGATGGAGATGAACAGATGGTACCCCAAACTGGAGGATTTCCCCAGAGAGCTCCTTTCTTACCACAAACTCCTAGACTTGTGAGTGAACATAAAGAGCACACCTGGCTCAAGAAAATGGACTCCTTACATTTATTACACTTAATCTCTTGGCACTAAGAGTCATGAGACAGATAGTGACTTCTGTGGAAGCGGTCAGATACAGTAGTGGTAGAAATGTGTGCAAACAAGGCCAGGCATTCTGCACATATACTTGGTATTTGCTTTTCTGTGTGGTCGCCGTCATGTCAGACTCACGGCAGTGAGCGAGTGTGCTCTGGTCTGCTAATGGTCACTTTCTAAGCCGTCTGGACCATGGAAGCACAAATAGCAACCGCGGGCACATAAGGACACGCACAGGCCACAGAGGCTGTGAAGGGCTCTGTCAAGTTCCAGTGAACAGATGTTTCTCCCACAACGGTTTTTCCTCTTCTTGGGGTTTGTCCAGTGCATTAAAGACAAGAAAGAAAGAAAGAAAAAGAAACCTTAAACTGCTTATACTAATTATCCCCTTTTGTTGCTGTTGCCCCTTTTGTTTTGCTCTTTCCTTTTTCCCATACATTAAGAATTCTTCCTGTGAGGAAATTCTGCCCAGCTGCTTTCTGGAACAGACTCTTCCATAGCTTAAACTGAGAACCCTTTGTTCTTGGATCTGTGTGGAGCTCAGCTTGCCTTGTCACGTGTGTGTTGGCGCGTCTTCCCAGAAGTTTATAGGCTTTTTTCAACCCATTTCCTTCTTACCCCAAAGATAATCTGCTCCTATGATTTTTCTTCAAGTAAATAGCTCCAGATCCCTGAGTTGTCTCAGTTCTCCCTGCGGCTCAGTCAGTGTTTTATGCAGCAGTCGGTTATGAAGCATGTGGTTAAGTTTGGTGAGTTCCATGCCACTATCCTAGCTATTAAACAATAAGTCAAGCCCTTTCTTCTTTCACTGTTTTGTTCATGTTTTCACTTATTTTTTCATTTCCTTTGTTCAGGAAATATACATATATATTTAGCTCCCACTGCGCACCAGGTACTGCTCTGGGTACAAAGGAGTCAGCAATAAGTAAAACCAGACATGGTCTTGGCCTTCAAGGGATCCCCACTGTAGTGAGGGAGAAAGGTACAGAAAGAATTAATTACAATTCGAGGTGATACACACTGTAATAGCAGAGTGTTCAGAGTTCTTTGAGGAATGGCAAGGGTGTAATTGACTTTGCCTCAGGCATCAAAAATGACTTCCCAAACAACTTGACGTGTGTTTATTGTAGACATGGAACAGCATATATGGAGGAGTGTACTTGCAAGATGATAAATGGGTCGGAGGGGCCAAGAACTTGGGTACCGGGAATGAAAGAGATAAAGCTGAGAATGCAAAGTGGGCAGCCACCCATCTCACTTATTTTGCAAGTGAGGTTAAAAATTCTCTCTCTCTCTCTCTCTCTCTCTCTCTCTCTCTCTCTCTCTCTCTCTGTGTGTGTGTGTGTGTGTGTGTTCTTACAGAAAAAAAGAGATAAATACAATGACAACTTTTCAACAGAAAAGCTCACCCTCAATGTTACGGACTTACTTGTTCTTGCTGAAAGTCCACATGCTGTGGTTCCACCCCCCAGGACCTCAGAAAGTGGCTGTATTGGAGATGGGTCCTTTTAGTGGGTGTTAAGTTAGAATGAAGCTATTAAGGTTTGTTGTAGTCAGTAGGAAGCTGGGAGTCGGAGAGACAGCTGTGCTGTGAAGGCACTCATCAGCCAACACTTGGACCTCAGACTCCCACTTCTAAAACTAGGAAGTACATTTCCGCCGTTTCAGTGGCCCAGTCTGTGTGCACTTAGTTGTAGGAGCTCTGAAAAGTGGATCCACTCAAGATTGTGATGTATAAAGATGGTTATGTAGAGGATGCTGGCTTAGGATGGACGGTAACGTGGTGGAGGAAGCAGAAATAAGGGACTGTGGCGAAGGGCCAGGTTTCTGAGGGATTACTCTTTTAGCCAAAATAATGAATACCACAGAGAGGATACCGTTGGGGGAGTAGAACGGCGTAGAACCCCAACAGCACATTTAGAGTTAGATCTGCCTGCTTCTGGTTTCACCTTGGGTGAGTGTCCTTGCTGCTGGCCCTTGCTTGAGTTCTGCAGCAGGAGTGATGGTTTCCCACTGTCTCTGTTCCTGCCCACACTAGCTGGCAGGGCCATAGCTGCATCCTTCCCGCTCTGGTTCTACCCAGAGTCATCCCTGCAGTTGTAGCCCTGGCTAGTTCAAGTCATGGGCTACATAATGCCAGCCCCCTGTTGCCAGATGGGGGGTGATTCTTTACTGCTTGTTTGTTTCTTTAACCCTGTTTACAGCTTCAGAAAAAATTCCTTCAGAAGATTCTGTTCAGTCTACCTTTTGACTGCACCATCTCTCTCTCTTTCCATTGTTTCAAAGTGCCTCCTTCTAAGTAGAGGTCTGAGGGACTTAGTATTGTATAGGTTAGATTTGAATTCATTAGTTGTCAATAGTTGTGAAAAAGGAAAAGGCTTGTGGCTAGAATGATGCGAAAAAATGAAACTTTTCCCAAATTGGCTCTTTTTGTAGTAAAGTTGAATTTTACTTATATAATCTCCTTCAGTCTAATTATATGAATAGATGCAAATGAATAATTGAGACTGAATATTCCGAGTAGTTACACAGAAACTAAAGTTTGGAGACGTGGTGGCATATACCTTTACTTCCATCCTGGAGAGGCTGAGGCAGGAGGATCATGAGTTACAGTTTCTAGTCGAGCTTGAGAATTAAGGGAGAGAGAGGGCCAGAGACAGGGAGACAGAAACCGAGAAAGGGGGTGGGGACAGACAGAAGGACAGGGACTGACTGTGTCATAAAGAAGGGATTGATAACCACTGAACAGTGCATAAGTTTCTAGAGTGGCAGCAGAACAAAAGATAGTGTTTTCAAGTGTCCTTAAGCACCTCAGAAATATAATTATCAAAAAACCTGTATGACTAATTACAAGGTACTTTAAAAAATACTTTTTAATGAAATTTACAAAGTCCTCTTGGATGACACTCATTTTGGCCAAGATTTACTTACCCTATACATTCTAAAACAATAAAGCCTACACTGCCTGTAGAACTGAGGCAGTTGTGGTGGTTATAAGCTAATTCCTCCTTGTGGTATCATTGGCCTGTCCTGTGTCACAGGGACCATTATCTTCCTTAGTATCGATGATGAAACCAGCACTCAGAGAAGACACAGCTAGTAAACATCAGAGCCAAATTCATCTATTTATCTGAACAAGCAATGAGCTTCACAGACTTTCTTGGACCCCATCCAAAGGCTTTTTGTTCCTTTGAACTCAAGGAGGCCCACACAGAGCCCTTCTGCTAAACAGGTGTCCCTGGGGTCAGGTCTTAGGAGATGCCGTTACCAATGGTCTTGTCAAGACAGTTGAACCTGGTATTAGGAAGACCAGGCCTGGCTGTGTAGGGCGTACCACTATCCTTTCTATTCTTCAGCTAGTAGAGAATCTGTAACGTGCTAAATAGTTTAGCCAGAAACTAGTTTTCTTAAGTGACCATCCCTTGTCACATACTTAGAGTACATTTGGTGTTGTAGTCTTTTGCCAAGCAGTGGCCTGACGCTTCCAGAACTTTGCATGTGGCTTGTTGTGTTATCATGGAAGGTTGCATGGTCTGTCTTGTGTGATCTACATCACTCCTGGTCACTATGCATTTTTTGTTCTCATTTAATCTTAATTCTACTCCCATTTGAGGTTCAGACGGGTAAGGAACACTCAAAAAGGAGATGCTTGTGACCCAAGTAGACTCTCATTCCCTTTTCATCCTACGTGTTATTCCAGAATACAAGAAGTTGAGCTGTAACCATTTCTCATCTCTAGAACCACCGTTCTGAATGTTGCATGGCTCCCAGTTAACCCTGAGGAGCTGGGAGGCAGTAGTGTCTTCAGTGAATCTCCCTCACGTTTCATGTGGGGACAGATCTGGTAACCTCTCTGAAGGTCCCCCATAGTGGGCCTCTGCTCACAGAGCAGCCAGCCCAGGGAGAAAGTCTTCTCTGTCCTGCCTGCTGCACTGCAGGTTAGGGGTCAGCTTCCTCCTCAGCCTCCCAGGGCTGCATCCCAGGAGGTTCTTTTGTCCTTCTGTGGCAAAGCTCTGAGCAGCTGAGTAAAGGACAGAGCCCAGCTCCAGCCTATGCACTAATGATTCATTGCCCACTAAGACAGGCCTATTCACACTGTATTTCTTTGACATTCCCCTGAGGATTGTGGGTAGATTTTTAAGGTGTTTTCCTGAACCACATAATGAGAATTTACTTCGGGCTGTGGTAACAAAGGGAGCCTGCAACATAGTTCTCTAATCGTTATTGTAGGTGTCTTTGATTAAGAGAGGGAGGGGAAATCATTTTTCTTTTTTAATACATTTTAATTTTAGCTCAATGTAGCTAATATTGATGGCATGGTTTCTTATTTAACCGGTCTGACTGGACGTGGTTGGCATACGCCTTTAATCCCAGCACTCAGGAGGCAGAGGCAGGTGGATCGCTGTGAGTTCAAGGCCAGCCTGGTCTACAAAGCGAGTCCAGGACAGCCAAGACTACACAGAGAAACCCTGTCTCAGAAAACCAAAAAAACAAACAAACAAAAACAAACCATTCTGGAAAGCTTGGCTGTGTGTGTTACAAACTTTTAAAAGGCACATTCTTTCTTTCCACCCTGGACAGGTTATAAATACATACACTAGTTCCAGCAGTAAAAAGTCAGATGACCATGACAAGGCACGGTAGCAGTATCCTCTTAGCCATTAAAAAAGTAATATAAAACCTGGCCTGGGAGCATAGTTATCATTTAAGGCCTCTCAAAAGTCTTAGTATAATTTTAAGACTTAATAATATCAGAAATATTAATGCTTCAGTGTTCCTAAAACACTTCGAATGTTGAATTTTTCTACTTCCTTTTATTAGTAGTATTTTTCTTTTGCAAATTTTTAAAATAGTAATGTTGTTCTGCTCCAGTGGACAAGTATCAGATAATGAAACAAAAAAAAATTGTAACTGAAAATTTAACTAGGACTTTGTAAGGGATGTGTATTTTATAACTTTAAGCACAAGAATTACAAAATGAGAGAGGCCTCCAGCATAGCTCAGCAGGAGGCTGGCCTACTACATATGTGTGTGCTGCACATGAGGACGTAATTCATGTTCTCAGAACCCATGTAAAAAACCAATCATCGTAGCACATGCCTGACTGACACAGAGTTCAGAGGAGCTGAGAGTTCACTGGCTAGCCACCATAGCTGATTCTACCAGTTCCAAATTTAATGAGAGAACCTGACTCAAAAACAAAACCATCAAGAAAGACCCTCAACATTGACCTCTGGCCTACAGATACACACAACTTGTATGTCCATCCCATGTTCACACATGCATATACATGCACACACACCAACAATGCACCCTCCCACACACAGAGATAGGTAAAGTTGATGATCTAATAAGGGAAGTTTTTAAAAGATCATGTACTGCCTACATATACCTACATTGAAAGTAAAAAAAGAAAGACTCAATAGCAAAGCAAATGGTACTTTTCTATGAGGTGATGGTATTATGAACTGTTTAAATTTCTCTCTGCTTTTCTGTACTTTTATTTTCTGCAGTGAATATGTATTATCTATTCATAAAAAGTATTAAATATTTTAAGACATAAAACCAGTATTTTGACTTATTCTGATGCCCAAGGTATCACAGTAAGTGTGTAAAAGTTCTAAAATTACTAACTCCCAACCACCAAAGTATCACAATAAGTGTGTAAAAGCTCTATGAATTACTAGCTCCCAACCACCAGTTGCCACTAAGGTAATGAATTTATTTACTGATGCAGAAGATCAAGAACAACATGACATAAGAAATGTTACTTCAGAAAATAGCTAAAGGCTCTGCTCTATATCTTTCCATTTGATTAATGGTATCACATTTTAAAAGTTATTTTTAAGTATTTATTAACTAGAATAGAATCATAAGGTATGGAAGGACTTGTAATTGTTATTTTCTATCTTATCCTTCTAAAATATTAAGCGAAGATTCATAAGTTGAAGCTGAAGAGGAAAAGATTTTAACTTTACAAAACACCCATTTGTGTTTGTTTGTGACAGAGTATCAAGGAGCCCATGCTGGCCTTAAATTCCTAATTATCCAGCCTCTGCCGTCCAAATATTGCCATTACAGGCTCTTGCCAGCAAACCAACTCAAGCATGTTTTTAAATAATAGATACACACATTAAAAATATTTTCAGAGTAAATAACACAGGATATAAAAGATTATGCATTGTAAAGTGTACTTCTGCCAAAGCCCTCTACAAAGGCAACCTTCTAACACTGAGCACACAAATGAGGACATACCACCCCATTATTTGTATAGGAATGTACCGTGAGTACAGACATCTCAATAAGCCTGCCTCTCCCGCAACAGTATAGCTCAGAGATTATTCTATCTTAACATACATAGCTCCACTGGTCATAAACTTGCAGTGCATTTGTTTCCCCATCTCCTTATTGGTGGCCTATGGCTCTTCTTTCAATCTTACCGAACTAACAGTGACACGACGTACATGTGCCAAGGATGATGGTTATCAACAGTCACCTGTGAGCTGATGACACGCGATGGTGAGATTCTCATGTTCTGATGGTGCTGAGCGATGTGCAAAGGGCTTTCCCGTGTGTTACTTACCTGCCTCATTCTTTAGGGTACTCTACCTTCTTTTGAAATGGCTATGTCTTTGTGGATAGAGGTGGAAAACTCTTTTGCACCTTTATAAAGTTGTCACTGGTGATTGTGGACTAGCTGTCCCAGGTGTAGTCAGCAGTCAGGACATTTAATGATATGTCAACAAAGGTTCTAGATTGAACCTTATTTCCTTCAGGTTTTAAATTTTCTTCTATTTCTCTTCTGCTAACCTACAGATAGTGGCTGTTTGATTTTCCTATGTGTTTAACTTTAGAACAAAGACTTTTTCATTTATTTTATTTTATTTTGTGTATAGATGTTTTAACTGCATGTATATCTGGGCACTGTGTGAGTGCCTGGTACCTGTGGAGACCAGAAGGGAGTGTTAGATCCTCTGAGGTTAAAAATGGTTGTGAGCAGCCCATGCTCTTAACCACTGAGCCATCTCTCCAGCCCCAGCAAAGACCTTTCTTGATGTGTTACATGTCACTCAGAGTTTTAGTTCAGAGTCATAATTGAAGAAGAATGCAGGAGAGGACTTAGGAAACTTAACCCTGCTACACATTACCTACCTTGCCTGTGTTTTGTTTGGGAGTGGAGGATGTGCATACATGGTCCAGTCTATAAATCTTCATAGACTTGAGAATCCCTTTTTCTGTTTGATCTGATAGCACAATCAGATTAGTATACACCCACTGTTCTGAACACCATCGTGTGCAATGCTCTATTAGTTTTGCCTTCTCTTTAATTCTTTCTCATCAAAAGGACAGGAAATTGTTCTCTTAGAAGAGTCTGAAGAGTGGCTAAGTGGCTGCAGAGCAGGGAAGGTGTGTCCCTCCGCTGCATCTGTCTCCTTCAGACATATAGGGCGTGCTGTATGAACACGGGGCCAGAAGTCCAGAGTGCGGAACTCTGCCCGGGCATGTCTGCCTTCCCCGGTTATCTTGAAGCTGCCTTCTCTCTTGGCTTATCCTTCCCTATAAGGGTAATTGTAGTATTACAAGCATAAAAGTAGTACATATGCCTTAGCCTTGTGGATGTTGCCCTGGTACAGTTACCATTTTCTTTTCACAAGACCTTAATTGACCAGAAATGGACACTGCTCTATAAATAAATGACTGTTTACCTTTTCTCCCTCTGGCGCCTACATCCACTATGAAGCTCCAGCCTTTAGGCTTTACACAACTTTGGCTTAGGACCAGGTAGGCTTCCAGATCCCCCAGATGCAGATAGCCTGGAGAGAGTGGAGGGAGTTTTTTTTTTTTTAAATCAAGTATTTGGGGAGCCTGGGGTTCAGAGCACTAAAAGTCTATCTGTAGTCATTAAAAGCAACTGTGGTGGCAGAGCACCGGCAATTCCAGGGATCTGGCTTCTGGGCCGTAGCCTTCTGAGTGCAGCAGGGAATGAAACTTCTAGCTCAGAGTGTGACTTTAATGTGCACAGGTTGGCTTCATGCTGGGACCACAACATCTTCATTGTCGTGCTGTTTTTAGACTTATACTTCAGGCTAGGTGTGGACGTTGGGGTGATGATAGTCCCCCCTCTGATTTGTCAGTGCATCATTTGACAAGGTACTGCTAAGAAAGCAGTGACAGCTCTGCGTTGCCAGTGAAAATCTCCGACAGCTTTATGCATGCTATACTACAGGCTGGTACATGACCTTTGGGTTTGAAAGCCTTGGAGACAATCCAGAAGTTTAAAAAAGAAGAAGAAGAAAAAGCAGTAGTCAAGATTGAGGAATAGGATTTATAAAAGTTAAGAGGATGAATAAAAAGATTAACTATAAATTCTCTACTCTTATACAGGTATTCAAGTAGAGAAAAATGCCCTGAGGCGTGCGATCCCCTGCTTTAGACTAGACTGGTACCTTCCATCCAGTCTGTTTATGAAGCACATTTCTCTAAGGAATTTTGATTTTCCTGATAGTCTGCATAATAAAGGCAGAAATGTGGTTTTCTATAGGACCAAATTTAGGCCCCTTTGAAGACTGCTTGAATCCATTAAACAAAGGTAGATACAGCAGCAAAGAGACCAAAGCTGTCATGGAGGTTGCATTCTAGCTTATAGAAGCAGGCAAGAAAATAGGCAAGCAACTTGGAGGGCCAAAACAAAAGAAGGAAGAGGAAGGGGCATGGGGAGAGGGGTACAGAATAAGGAAGCTTCGTGACCTTTGAGCAGAAGGAAGGTGCAGTCAGCACAGAGGAGAGCAGTGGGTGCTTACTGAGAGTGGTCATGGATAAGCAAGGATCCCATGGCTGGCATGGGTAGAGAGGTAGGTGAGGGGACAGCGCTGCTGATCCTGTCAAGTCTGTGGCACCCTAGGAACACTGACTTTTCCTCTCAGGGCTCTGAGATGAGTCATCAGAATGTCTGTCATTTGCAAGAGCTTTCTGACTGCTGTTATGAGTAGATGAAAGAAAGAGAGTCGAGTGTGGAATCTGGGCTGCAACAAAAATCCCAGTGAGTAGAGAAGGGAGCTTGGGGCAGGAGTGGAACTAGGGCCTTCAGTGGATTTCTAGGCCTATTAAGGCCACTGAGGGCTTGCCAATAGACTGGACAGGGGAAGGATTAAAGTTGTACCAGAGTCTATGTTTGTTTGGTTTTCTTCAACTAGAAGCGTGAATTCACTGAAATAAAGAAGACAGTGCGTGTCTTAGTTAGGGTTACTATTGCTGTGATCAAATACCATGACCAAAGCAAGTTGGGGAAGAAAGGGTTCATTCAGCATATGCTTCCACATCACAGTTCATCATCACAGGGAGTCAGGACAGGAACTCACACAGGGCAGGAACCTGGAGGCAGGAGCTGATGCAGAGGCCATGGAGGGATGCTGCTCACTGGCTTGCTCCTCGAGGCTTGCTCAGCCTGCTTTGTTATAGAACACAAGATCACCAGCCCAGGGATGGCACCACCCACCATGGGCTGAGCCTTTCCCCATCAATCACTAATTAAGAAAACACCTTACAGGTATTGCCTACGGCTCACTCTTATGAAGGCATTTTTCTCTATTGAGGTTTTATCCTCGCTTGTATCAAGCAAACATAAAACTAGTCAGTACAGTGGGGAAAGTGGTTTGAAGGTGTCGTATTGGGAGTTGGGCCTTGAATGCATTGATATGTCTATTAAGCTTCCAAGTGGCTGTATTCTGAAGGCAGTTGGAGCTGTGGAGAGAGACCTGGAAGTAGTTGGTGGATGTGGCATTTGAAGCTTGAAACCCAGATAAGCTCATGTAACAAGGGCATGTAGATGGGGAAGACACAATCTGAATCCTAGAGATCTCATTTTAATCAACTCTGGGCAAAAGCCAATGCCTAATTCAGGATTAGCAAACTTTTCTGTCATGGGCTGTATATAAGCATTCTGTGCTTGGAAGGCCAGCTTTTCAGTTCTGCCAGTGTAGTGCAAAAACAATCACAATTCATAAGCTAATAGATGTGACTGAGCCTGACCGGAAAAGCATACAGCCACTTGCATATTGCACATAGACAACAGTGGGGTGTCGGTTTTTGTTTTCTGCAGCGCTGGGGATTGAACCTGGGGCTTCTCACATTCTCAGTGTGCACACTAATGATGAGCTACACCCCAGCCCAGTTTTCCTTGTTTATTCACTGAGCCACCCGGGCCTGGAACTCTATCTGTAGCCTACGATGGTGGGACCTCAGGCCTTCGCCATCAGCCCAGCTTCCAGCACCTACCTTGGCACCAGGGCTTTCCTCCTCTGTGTCTTCTTAGGCTTCATTTCATCCTTGGGGGCTCTTTGTGTATTTATGTATAGGTATGTGCACGAGAGTCTAGAAGTCCAGAAGAAGGCGTTGGATGCCCTAACAGAGGGTTATGAGCTGCCTGGTATGGGTGCTGGGAACTGAACTTGAGTCCTCTGCAAAAGCAGTAATAACTCATAACCACTGCATAGTCTTAACTCCTGGATTTTGTTTTCTAATTTACTTTAGATGAGGAGATTTGCAAAAATAAATAAATAAAAAGCAAATGTGAAAAATACAAAATTAGTGAGAAATTACAGAAAAACATCTTTGTGTAAGGAGAGGTGTAGTTTGCTTATAACTAATGATTTTCTGACGGTCAGGATTGTTAAATAACTTATATGACATGACTATTTTAAAAGATTGTTGTCTTGTTTATAAAGGTTCCTTAGACATTTGGAGGTGATTTTTGTGTATTTCATAGTGTGAAGACAGAGATGGGTGATGGTACTGAGTTCTCCTGACTGTTGAATGTATCTATTGCTAGGTCTCTTTCAATTGCTTGGTTTAGTGGGTGAGAGTACTGATGTTCTTCCAAAGGCCTTTCCATAATAGTGGAAGGCCTTAATAGCTGTCAAAAGAATTTTAGTAGTAGTGGGTGGTGAGTGGAGTCGTCTGTGCAGCTTTGTCTCCTGTCATTTTTGAGAAATTAATCCTATAAAGGAATTCAAGTTATCTTGATAAACTAGCTCTTGAGGAGACACTGGCATAGCTGAGTTACTGCTCCGTACTGTTTGTCTAGCTGGGATTTACCTGTCGGTGCTCACCAGAGTTGCTCAGAATGAATTAGTGCCAGTAGTAGAGTTCTCAGTGACACTGAAGACTGACTATGTTGATGTGCTTGTCTGCTTGTGCCCCAATGGTAAAGGATGCAGTGACTTTAGGAACTTCTGCAGAAAGAACACTGTAAACCTGCTTTGTTTTGTATAACAAAATTCTACCTAATTCATCCCTGCATGCCCCCAGCAACAGTTACAGGTTTCCTACAAAAACCAAGTATGGCTTATTAGGGGTTCAGGGAGCTTGTTATCTAGGAAAGTCTCTGTGTACCTCCCCTCTCCCCCTCCTTCCATCCCTTCTTTCTTCCTCTTTCCTTCTCTCTCCCTCCCTCCCTCCCTCCCCCTCTCCCTCCCTCCCTTCCTCCCTCCCTCCTTCCCTCCTTCCCTCCCTCCCTCTCAGATTGTATAGGCATGTGCCATGATTGATTGACTCCTGCTTTGGCACGAGAATGCTCCTTCTATGAGAGGGTACTGTAAGGCCTCTGTGGAAACGTTTCCAGGACTCCCAGAAAGGTTGGGTGGCTCTATCCCATGGAGTGGGGCTGCTCTCCAGGGGCTCTGAGGATTTCTGTTAAGTGTATGGCTGCATCTCAGCTTGACAGCACTGCTTTGTTGAAATGTCACTAGGATACCCCATGCAGAGGGAGGCACTAGGGAACAGAAGTCTCCCTGTTTCCAGAGCTGTTGGTTTGGCTGGTAAATGGTAGCAGCAGGGTCAGCATCAGAGGATTCGGAGAATGTCCATAGAGTTCTACATTTCCAGCCTCTGTCCAAAGACCCAGAGATGGAGTCTGAGATCTGCTTTGGAGTTACTGCAAAGACTTTGAAAATTCATATGTATACCAACTGTTGTTTATAGACTAACTAATGTCTAACATCTGTACGCCATTACTTTAAAAAGGAATGTTGACTCTTCTGTGATTAATACACGCATTATAGTTTCAACTATCACTGCATCCACATTTCTTTTTCTCATATTTTTCTTGTTGCACAGATTCTTCAAGTATCACTGCTGTCATTTGATTAGTCTCACAGGTTTTGATGTACTAAAGTTGCTAATGCTAGAACAGGCTGAGAAATATTCATCTAGTCCATCCTTTCCCTTGCGTTGTAGGCTAGGAGACTAAAGTCTGAATGTCTCGTCCTTCTGTTGGAGGCATATAAAGACTGCCAATAGCAAGTAGGAACTATCTCCTGATTCTTTAGGACACACAAGAGAATGGTCCTTCTTCCTTCCTTCCTTCCTTCCTTCCTTCCTTCCTTCCTTCCTTCCTTCCTTCCCTCCTTCCTTCCTTTTTTTTTTTAAAGTATGTTAGATACCTACTAAACTCAAACTCCGTATAAATTAGGAAAATTCACAAAATATGTCTTTCCCTCTATAAATGAAGATCACATACTTCAGAGGCATGAAGTAAGGAAGCCACAGCTGCACAGTCCGGCCAATGATGCCACCCGATCGCTTTATAGAAGCTTGAGCATTCATCCAGCTCAGCAGACAGCAGCCAAACAGGCCTGACAGGTGTTTGCCCGCTCTAATTCTTACCACGCAGACCTTTGCACGAATACTCTAGCAGCACAGCCAAGCAGCATCTCGTGTTTCTTGGGATGAGAGCTGCTGCACAAATATGAAGTGTATTTGGCTTGTCTGCGGGAGCCGAGGGCAGATACCAGCATCTGTTGACCAAATGGCTGCAGTGCACAAATGCCTCCCCTGTTTACATCTGTGTGCATGCTTCTCCTTTCCATGGGCTTTGGTTCTGTTTTATTTTGTTTTAAGAAGGGATTTGTTTCTCTTGGGAAGATTGCATACTAGAGAACCACAGTGTAGTTATTTGCTCCCAGCTACAGTCATGACTCTTTCCTTCCTGCTCGTAGTCACACAAACTCACTCCTGCTCAGCTGAGCAATCAAGGTTTGCATTTGGGCACAGGTGATGAGCGCACACTTACTCAGATGAATCAGTAGCACTCTTATCCCAGCTAGCCATCTCAAAACAAACTCAGACTCTGAAAACCCAACCAAAGAGCCAGGGCCAGAAGCCAGGGCTCCCTTTTCTTGTTCGGTTTTGTTGATGTGAAGCAATATATAACGCTTTACATACAGGAACTACTTAACATGAAATGGACCGTTGGATAGAGTGCACGTACTACCTGATGGGATAGTTTTAGTTAAGTCCCTTATCATCATAAAGCTTTATCTCATAAGTAGGCTACTCTGCTATGTTTATTAAGGCCAAAAAGAACAATTAAGCATCTTGTAAATTAGGAGCAACCATCATGATACGGGCCTTCGAAGAGGTTAAAAATAATATAAAGGCACACGTACATACTGCCTGTCAGCTAAAAAGATACACCTCATCCAGAGAAACATTCATTTATTAATACTGTGTGTGTCTTATCATGGCATATTTTTTATCAGAACAAAATTCCAGAGGTAACTTCATCTGCCTGCAGACAGAGCCATACACCTGAAGCCCAGGTGGGTGTTTGTGTTTGGGTCTGTCTCTAGGTGGAATGAGCTCATGTTCTCTCCTACCACAGGATTGTGCAACACTGATGCACACCTGTGTTTTGATCTTTGAAATCTGCCGTGGTAACATATCAAGCAACTTTAAATAGCTTCGTGGATGATCCAGATTGCACGTCTGCCAGAGACATCAGCGGGGCTTGGATTCCTGTGATACTAAACGTTAGACACTTGGAAAATATATTAGTTCTCAGATTTCAGTCTTTACCTGCATCCTCGGTCTGCGGGAGTAACCTCTAGCAGATATAATGCGTGAGGCCTCCCCAGTTATTACTGAGGGAAAGTGGGACAACTACCTAGAAAGTAAAGCCAGTTACCTCAATTGTCATATTTCTTTCATTTGACAGAAATGACATGTCTTTTTTGCCCTTTAGACAAATTGTTTGTATTATTTTTAAACATGGGTGTTTAAAGATCGGCCTTAAGAGTAGCATAGCCAGGGCCGGATGTGGTAGTGCACGCCTTTAATCCCAGCAGTTGGGAGGCAGAGGCAGGTGGATCGCTGTGAGTCTGAGGCCAACCTGGTCTACAAAGCGAGTCTAGGACATCCAAGGCTACACAGAGAGACCCTGTCTAAAAAAAAAAAAAAAAGAGTAACATGACTAATTTCATTATTTACAACTCTTTGAAAGCTCAACTGATAAGGTATCAGGGTAGGACCTAGTGAGGGGAAGGGTAAAGAAGAGTGAAGGACTTGACCATGTGGCTCCTTGTGTTACGTGAGAGTGACTATGCATAAAAATTTATGTGTTTCTGTCATATGTGTAAGTCACAGACACCTTAGCTTACCATAGTGTTTGCTGGGTAGAATATTGATGTAAGTTTTTCCTAATGTATGCATTTTAGTTTAACTTTTTATGAACAAGCTCAGAAGCCATTAAAGTAGAAGAGTATAGTGAATCTTGGGTGCTCATCACCCCATGACTTTGTTCCACGGTCATTTTCTGTTATGGTGTTGGTCATTGAACCCGGGCCCTTGAGTGTGCTAGGCAAGCAAGTGCTGCTGCCATGGAACCACACCCCTACCCCCTGCGACCAGGCTTACCCTCATTTATTTCTGAGCCCCAGTCCCCTCCTCTGCATTAGTTCGAGGCAAGTCTATAAACACATATAAGAATTTTTGTCTTTGCTGGGATATTTTAGAGTTTATAGCCGTCAAATATATTGGGAACTAAGCGGAGATGAGACATACATTCTAAAGAAATAAGGAAGAAAAGAAACAACATAAAGCAAAAGGTGCTGGAAAGGGCAGCAGCCTCTCACCTGCTCTGAAGTGGTTGACACTATGGCCTGACTCACAAAGAACTCAGCGGTTAGATGAGGGAATAGGTTCCTGACAGGCGCATCACTACAGCTGTCTCTCAGCCTTGGTGGTTGGCTCTCTTCTATCATGTGGATGACCAATTCTCTGATGAGTATCTCTGCAACTCAGGCTCAATTTTGCCTGTCAGGGAAAGTGGGACTCTCTTTTCATCCTCTGGTGAGTAGCCATTAGCAGGGCATCTTGAAGCAGGAGCCCTGTTTTGTACAGTCCCTGGCCTGAGTGATGGATGAGCAAACCCTTCCATCTGTAGAGCTCTCACTTCAGTGAATGGAGTGCACAGTTTAGGCCCGAAATGCCTCCCAGCTTGTCATTGTTGGGAGCTGGCACAGCTTCTAAGTCTTGACATCTAGTGGGATGAAGTTAGGTCATTGGGAACACAGTCTTAAGAGGTCCAAGATCCCTCTTGTCTCTCTTTCATTCCTAGTTCCTCCAAGGTGGACTCTTCCTCCACTGCGTACTCTCTTCGTGGTGTCCCGTCTCACCATTGGCCCCTAGCAGTAGGAGTGGGGAGCTGTGGGGCCCTTTTCAAGTAGGGTTCCACCAGAGTAATTGAAAAACAGCAGCAACAGCAACTGTCCATCTGATCTTTTGTACTTTAATCATTTTGAATAAAATTTGCCTGTCTACATTTGTCTGTCTATCTGTCTTGGCAATGGCCTCTGGCTTTTGCCCACAGAGTTGAAACATCCACAAAGTAGTCATTACTATTCTATTATAGAACCTTTGGAGTTATTTGTAAATAAACTTTGCAACCACTTGTAACGTAAAAGTATATAGCATTTCCTTCTTAACTCAGGAAGTATGCATGAATTCTTTGGGGTTGAACATTAGAGTTCTTTGATACTGGAAATAAAACACAAGGCCATCACCAATTTTTCATGTTGTTGAAGCTATAAAATCATCAAGCTTTACAATGCAGCATGGCCACTTTTAAACTACTTTTTAAACTGTCTTACAGTGGCAGCTATGCATTTTTCCTATTTTGTTGATCTGTTACTAATGATTCCCATTTTTATTTTCAAGAGAATGCTAGGCCCATTGTTCCAAGCATTGCCTATAGTGGCTTTGTGCTAGATAGTTATTCTTCAAAGGTAATGCTGCCTATGACTGTCAGTTGTTAGCTTACCCGGTCTCTTGTGTCTGTGGCTTTTAATGTGGCTTGAAATCATTCTTTCATGGAGAAAGTGAAGGAAAGTTGAGGCTGATGTAATATAATAATGGAAATTGAAAACAGACTAGGTCCTAAATATCTTATACTCAAGTTGGGCATTTTAATCTCTGGACTATGGAGACTGAAATACATGTCACGCTGAAGTCCCTGCTTTGTGCGTTTGTTTCTGGTACCACTCATCCTGTGGAGCAGGAAAAATACATTGCAAGGTCTTATAAGCATATCAAACATATACTAAAATTATATCAAAGCAACTAGGGCCAGAATCCAACAGTGGACCTGAAATCACTGGAAATAATTCTTAGATACCCAAGGGTGGAATTTGGCCTGTGTCTTGTAAACAGCTGCCTGTATCTTGTAAACAGATTTAATCAGATGCTAACAGCTATTTGTTAGAGTTATGCATGCCAGAAACTGAAATGGAAAGTGGACAGAAGCCATTCTAGAACATCTCCAACCATAGGCCCTGGGGCCCTTTGGGTTCTTCCATGTAGACACCCAGGGGATTGTCTCCTCAGTGACTTCATCCTTGCAAGTGCCCTGGGACAAGAAAGCAAAGTCACACACATGGTTCTTTGAAACTCCATGCTGCAGTTGAACACAACAAATCCTTACATAATACGTTTTCTTCATTTGCTTAATTGTAAGTTAGTGTTAGACATAGAATAGAATTTGGACGCAGTTTTGTTGGCTTAACTTTAGGAGTAACTTACTTTAAAAGGGATTTGTTTATCTCTGTTTCTCAATTCCTCAAGCAGCATGGACGTACAAGTATGTATAAAGTGCAGGTTTTACTCTCAAGAGGACCCCACTTTAGCTGGCCGGATACAAGACAGGTACAAGAGAAGGGGTGAGCAGCACGTGCTCTAAGGTGCTGAAGTATGTGGTGCTGTTAGAACAAGTGGCAGGTATGGGCAATGAGAGCATGAGGGAAGCCATTGGCCTGCTCACATGATGCTCAGTAGACAGAAAAGTGGAAGATTGTAGACAAGTAGAATATAAGGACACATTTACACCCATCCTGTAGGGATGTGAGGTTTCTATTAAGTATGACTTAAGTAACATAAAAAAATGAGGTGAAGGATCAGGGGTAAATTTCCAAAAGTTACACAAACCTTATATCCAAGGAATTGTAAAAGAGAAATGGGATAAAGAAAACCACTAAATAAATGGAGACATATGTCATTTGTGATCCTGAAAGCTCAGTGTTTCAGGATATCATCTTTTCCCAATTAATCCTCGATCCAAAGACTCAAGGAGTCAAACATCTCAGCAGACACTGATTCTAAAGTGTGTGTATGCAAATGCCAAGGGTCCAGGTGTTTTAACAAGCTTTACAAAAAGAGGAAAATTGAAGAACTTGCACTATCCGATGTCAAGACTTTTATAATGTTTACAATAATCAAAGCAGCATAAAAGTTGACATAGAGAAAAACAGAACATACAGGGAAAATGTGTGTGTGTTTGTGTGTGTGTGTAAAGATAACTCAATAGAGAAAGAATAATGAGTCCACAAATGATGCTGGAACAACTAGATCGTCATAACCAAAAGGTTAAGCCTCATCCCTTTATCTCTACCACGTACAATTCAAACTCAAAATGGAGTATAATCCTAACCATGAGTTAAAATTCACAAACATTGTCTATTCAGCCTGTTAAAACAAACTGTTCTAGACTATGCAGCTTATAAACAACAGGACTTTGTTTTTGATATCTCTGGAATGATAGAAAGTCCATGATTAAAGACTCCAGCAGACTGGGTATCTGGCGAGGGCCGGCTTCCTCTGTAGATGGCCATCTTTGTAGCATAACCTCACATAACAGAAGGAACTAGCTAGTTCTTAGTGGTCCCAGTCCCATGAGAACAGAGTCCTCCTAAGGGCCCTACTTTGGAATGCCATCACTGTAGAGATTAGGATCTCAGAGTAAGAATTTGGGGAGATACAAACATTTAGGCCATAACAGATGTCTAGGGAAAACAGGCAGGAAAATGGCCTTTGGGGTTCTGGTTAGGACTTCTGAAGCATGATATGCAAAAGAACATGAAATATGAAAGAGACTAGTAAGTTGTTTTAATCAATATAATGTTTGTCATTCAAAGGTATCATTAGGAAAACAAAACAGCAAGTGAAAAAACTGAGAAAGGAAAATTGCAAACAATATGAACTATCTGGCTCTGTCATCTCTATGTCTGCCTGCCTGCCTGCCTGCCTGCCTATCTATCTATCTATCTATCTATCTATCTATCTATCTATCCACCCACACACCAACCAAAGAACTTTTATCCAGGAAGTTTAGGACCTTTACATCATATGAATCAGATGGCAAATACTTTAATAAAATTAGGGCAAAAGATTTCATCAATATTGGGATCACCATGGAAATACAAATTAAAACCACAAAGAGATAAAACTCCACATCTACTAGAATTGCTAAAATAAAAAAGACTGACAAAAACAAGTGTTGGCATGGATATAGAGCTAGAACTCTCACTTAGAATTGTACCTCTATTTGGAGGACAAAAAAATACAATAAAATAAAAAACCTTGAAGCTCTTGCAGAGTTAAATGTATGCGTGCCTACCATACAGTTGTTCTCCTAGGAACTTAGTCAAGAGAAATGGTAGCCTATGTCCTCATAGAAATAGACGCTACTGAGTGCTCATCACAGCCTGATCTATAATAGCCAAAAGGTAGGAACCGCCCAAATAATCATCAACAGGGAACGGCTGCACATATTGTAGAATAGCCAAACAATAGACTATGCTACTCTGTAAAACTGAACATATTGGTACAACCAAGGGGAGGAATCTCTAATTATGCTGACTGAGAGAAACTAGATAGAAGAAGAAGAAGAAGAAGAAGAAGAGGAGGAGGAGGAGGAGGAGGAGGAGGAGGAGGAGGAGGAGGAGGAGAAGTTGTTGTTGCATGATTCCATTTGTATAAAATTCTAGAGAATGCAAACTAAACCATGATGACAGAAAGCAGAGCCATCGTTGCCAGGGGATGGAGGCAGTGTAGTTCTGGAGGGACTGATGACAAAGAGCAAGAGGAAAATTCAGGGGACGCTGAATATGTTCATTATCCTGATTGTGGTTTCCTGGATGTAAACATATGTCAAAAGTCATTAAAATTATGTGTTTTGAAAATGTACAGTTTACTTTACATCACTTGTTCCTTGATACTTTACAAAAAAGGGGGGAAATGATCATCTAAATGATCATTTCCATTTGCATAATGACAAAATTCAAAGTATTTCCAGTGAGGCCAGCGTTCTGTGGCAGGAGATCACACGTTAAAGCAGGTAGAAAAGCCGGTGTAGTCATCCCTTGTGGTTCTTTGTTAGTGGGACTCAGGTTTTAGCTCTTGTTTTCAGCTGAGGTTTGCATTTGTTTGGGAAAAAGTGTTCTTAAGCAATAGTCAGTTCATGTTCACTGTGGAGAGTGAATTGGGTCCTTTATAAGATTAAATTTTGATTAGATTTTCATTTGCTTGAGATAGAGCCTAGTCCTTCTGCCCTCTTGAACCTTGCTTCCCAGTTGGTGGGCAAGGGCATATGTATGTATGTGTATGTGTGTGTGTATACACACACACACACATACACACACACATATACAGGCCTGAGGCCTGTTCAAGTGACTCAGCCACTTGTTAAGCATATAACCTTGGCAGGCCATGAGCCACTGAGCCTCAGTTTCCTCGTGTGTAAAATAAGAATGGTATGTTAAATGTGGTGGTACACACTTTTAATCCCAGCACTTGGACGGCACAGGCAGGTAGATCTCTATAAACATAGTGGAGTTCCAGGCCAGCCAGAGCTACATAGTGAGACTGATGCAGGGAGGGGCTGGAGGAAGCATATGAACTACTTACTCTGCCTTGGAGAACTGACCTAAGAGTCACATGGCTGGGGGCTGGAGAGATGGCTCAGAGGTTAAGAGCACTGGCTGCTCGTCCAGAGGTCCTGAGTTCAATTCCCTGCAACCACGTGGTGGCTCACAACCATCTATAATGTGATCTGATGCCCTTTTGTCTGGTGCTCTCTTCTGTCATGCAGTCATATATGTAAATAGAGTGCTTATATACACAAATACACAAATAAATAAAAAAATGTTTTAAAGTAGTTCACAGGACTACTTTATAAAAGCTGTAAAGTGGCCTGTAAACACAAGGAGTTATTTGTGTCTTCATCGTCAGGAAAAGCCAAGGAGGATGTGTAATCTTTGTATTTTACAAGAAGAAAATAAGGCTGTGTTATGATGTAACCTCTGTGTAGAAACCAGTGACGTCACTGGAACCAGACACAGTCCTGAGCACCCCGCCCAGTTCCTTCAGTTTCCTCCTCTTCCCTCCTTTGCTTCCTCATTTTGCGTCATCTGTTTCATCAACAGATATTGCTGTGCACCTGCCATGTGCCAGGGGCCTGCAAGGGAAACAGAAGGAAGGAGGGGGCAGATGAGTCACTGCCACTGAGAAGCTGACACTCCAGTGGGGGTGCGGTGCAGGGTCCCAGGTGCTCCAAGAGGACCGTGCAGAGGCGTGCCGGAGCACCTGTGCGGACCCCGATTTGAGGAGCCAGAGCCAGAGGAGATGGCAGGGCTAGCCTCAGGAAGAACTGCAGTGAGCATTCCTGTGAGGGAGTCACTGGAGAAGGCTGCTACTGCAGCCCGTGAACTTAGGTGAGCGCAGCAGGGAGCCATGTGAGATTTAAGCAGAAGTCTGTAACATTCACTTGCCAAGTCCCGACCTCCAGCTTGCAGCTCCCAGAGGGCCTCAGAAAAGGCTCATGGTGGTCCTCTGGATTAAGATGACTGTCGGCCTCTCTCTAAGCTTTCCAAGACTTTCTTGGATAGAACGTAGCTCATGGTGACCCAATTGACTGTTTATATTGTTTTACCAAGAACACTGAAACCTTTCCAAATAAACAGGACTGTTCCTGTCCTGGTCAATGAAACTGTGGTTCCCAGTGTTTCCCTCACAATGTGTTGTTTCAAAGGGAGAGAAGCTGAGCTCTGACAAAGACCAGCAGATTCCAATAAGGAGGAATTCAGAGGCAGTATGCATTTTCCTTCTTTCTGATGTTTTATTCTTTAGACAGGGTCGCACTATGTTGCCTACACTGGCCTGATATGTGGGCTCAAGTGAGACCTGTACCACTGAGCTTTACCTCAGCCACTTGATTTCATTTCAACAGTAGGACAATCCATTTCTGTTTCCCTTTTCCCAGTTGCTATGTTGACATTTAAAAGTAAATAAATAAAATCTTTGGGAAAGGCGTGTTAACTTTTCTAGGCCACAGGAATACTGTTAAGACTGTGTCTGTGGTTTCTGCTTGTCTTGGCCGTTCCATTGTCTTTCCGTTGTACAGCTTTCTGGTTCTTTGGACAGGGCCCGTTATTATACTTTGCAGATTTCTTGGTCTCATATAAATACTAATAACAGAAAATCTTTACAGAATTTTCCTAGTAGCCGGGATAGCTTGTTGTTTGTTCCTCTGTTCATGTTTCAGTTAAAAAAAAAAAAAAAAAAAAAAAGTCCTGTAGCTTGAGAATTTTAAGGAGTCAAGAGTGTAAACATCTAAAACAAACTCCTACCTTTGCAGCTAAGAGTAATTCCCACCTATGAGTACTTCGGAGGGGCGGGGAGTGGGTACTGTCCATTGCAAAAGCCAGGCTCATTGAATGCACCAGACTCAGCGTTGAACAGATCAGTGTGTCATCTGATATGTTGTATATGTATGTGTGTACATATGAGTGTAGATATCACTACAGTTTGGATATGGAAAGCCTAGCTCTATAGCAGTAACTCACTGCACATAGTCTCAGTCAAACACCAGAAAAACAAAGCACACTTTTTTTTAATATAAAATAATGAAAATTCAAATATGCCTAATAGCCAAAGAAGCCTTCAGTGAGGCAAATGCACCCCCAAGATATTAGTTCAAAGAAGCAGAGGAAGTATAATCTGCAGTATTGTGGAGACACTTGATCCTGTTGCCAGCACATAGCAGGCTAGGTGCTGTTACGCCGTGAGCTGCCATTTCACTAGACTACATGGTTTGCTACCATGTAAACATTGTTGGCTCCTCACAGTAGTGTATGAGTCCTCCATTCAACACTTCTCCACAAAATCCATTCAATGTGTTTCCTTTAGGACACATTAAAGAGTTCATTTAGAACAAGGAACTCTGCTTAAAGTACCCACTCTGCCATTAACACGACCTGACTGTGAACTTCTCAGTAACTCTGTTGTAATCTGTTTCTCAGTCTCCGAATGAGTATACTGGTTTACCATGAAAATTAAGTGCCAGGAGGACAAGAGACTATACTTTATGCTTCTGAGAAACAGCACTGTGTATAAAGAGAAGGCATTGTTGGGGTCACATTGATACTTGGTTCAGAGCACAGCTTAGTGCTTGTCATGAAAGTCCTTGACCCGCACAGCTTATGCGATGTAGCACACTAAGTTCATAGGAGAAGTAGAGGATGGTGTGCATGAAAGCACAAAACAGAGAACTAAGTGCTTTCCAAATGTTATGAGAGACTGGTTTCTCCTTTAAACACACCAAAGACACCTCTAGGATGATAGGCACGGCACAGTGACTTACAGTGTTCCCTCTCTCTAACTATCTCAGAGCTCTATGCCATAATCCTAGGTGGGAGACAGAAGTCTTATTTCTAAGATGTTCAGTATGAATGTTGTTTAATCTTAAATTCTGGGAGAAACTGAAGTTAGAATATAGTTCAGAAAGTTCCCCAATGATCTGTCTATAATTTTGCTATTGTTATGATTTGTAATGCAAATATCTGATATGTAAGAGGATATCTGATATGCAATCCCTGTGAAAGGGACCCCAAAGGGGTCCCAACCCACAGGTTGAGAACTGGTAGTCTAGAGGGAGGAACGGGATTAACATTGTGGTGATTTGGGCAGCAAGATAGAGGGACAGGAGCATTTTCAACAAGATAGCACAAGCACCAGAGCAACCAGAAGAAAAGACAGATGTCATCCTTCGGGTCCTCACAGGGCCCCGTCACATCTCTACCATACTTACATGTTGTTATTAAAGTGTAGGACTTCAGTTTGTTACCTTGCGTTGTGTTCCCGTTGCCATGGTTCCTTCTCAGCATCCCTTTGTTTTGTTTATGCATGCCTTGGATCTGTTCTAATAATGCAGTGCTAATCCCATTGCTGGGTCAGCATTAAGGGCAAACAATTGATTTTAAAAGCACTGTGCCAGTTAGTGTAATCCCAGAAGCAAGGTGGCATGTATTGCATTGCATGAGTTGACTTCTTGGCTGCCACTTCCTTTGCTCTTTCATCATGTGCTTGGAGCGAGTTGCATGTTTTATGTGCATATTCTTGGCTAGGCTGGCACAGGTAAATGCCACCCAGCTCTTCCTGTTCTCAGCCTGTGTTTGCAGCTCGGGCAGCTGGGGGTTTTTCTGGCAGATGATAATCCTTGTTTCTAAACTTTAAAAATGTGCAAGCATATTTGTTCAAGACTACACACCCAGCCCATAGAATTATGCTTGGTGGAAAATAAGTCCTTGATAAGTGGTTTTAAATGCATGAATGTTTTATATAAAGCAGCATTTCTCAACCTGTAGGTTGTGACCCATGTAGGGGTCACCTAAGACCACTGGAAATGCAGATATTTACATTGCAATTCATAACAGTAGCAAAATTACAGTTACAAAGTAGCAATAAAAACAGTTTTATGGTTAAGGGTCATAGCATCAGGAAGGTGAGAACCACTGGTATAAGAGTGTTACGAGAGCCCAGAAGATAGAACATAGACTGAGTCTTAGACTGGGGCTAAAATATTAGTCGGGTGTTACTGTTTTGAGCTGAGGTTGAAGGTGTGATGGCCCACTCATCGTCAAGAAAGAAGATGAGAAATTGAAAAACAGGCCCATCCGCTGGGCTAAGGGCCACAGCTTGGATTCCGGAAAGCCAGTGAACAACTACTGGAAGTTTGAAGAGCCTGTAGACCACCTTGTTTCCAGCCATAATTTGGATAACACTGTTATTAGTTATGCAACAAAATACCTTGGACCATAAGACCTGTGTGCTGTTCTTGTCTGGGGTTGGCACAAGGTCAGAGAGCCTGGCTGAGCTGGACAATTCCTACCACCCTATAATTGTGTAAACACTAGGGGCCCCTGTTGATGCTGCATGTGTTTAAGTGAACTGCTCAGTACAGTTAGCTTGTGCTTCTCCATAACCACATGTGTGAAATGCACCTTTTAGGAAAACCAAATCCACATTTTCATTCTTGACTTTCCAGGTGGCCTTTCTTATTGTCTGGCCTCCTACATTTGGTATCTCTAGTACCTTTTAATAACAACAACAATAATAAATAGATTTAAAAGGCTAATGGCTAGAGAAGTGGGCGAGATATAATATTATCTGTCAATGCACCCCTGTTAATAAAAGCAGTCAGTCATTTGAGAGGAAAGGCAAGACCAGGAGCTGTTCATTTGTACCCTCCCCATAGTGTCACTTAAGAGAAGAGTGAAGTGCATGTTGAGAGGCAGCCTGAGAGTTTGCTGGAACAATTAATCATCCTCGTCATCTACAAATAATAGTTTAAATAAATTCCTCTTCTTGCTCACTTGGATGAAACAGCCAATCAGATTCAAACAGTAGATAGCATCATTAGTCTTTCCAAAAATAGGCTTGTTTCAGTGTTTGTCTTTTGTTATCTAGAACGCTAGGCTGTTTACACGATTACTAGGCTTCTGTGGTTGTTCTGTTTTGTTTTTTTACTAGTCACAGAGAGAGAGAGATAGGAATAGATTTCAATACTAACCAGATAGCTGTGTCCTTTGTTCCATTAAAAAGGCAGTATGATATTATTTCATTATTTTATATTAAAGTGCCTTTAAAAAAGGTATTTAATAGAAATCAAAGAAACTAATATGTAGCATGCTAGCAGAAATACAATGACCTGTTATATTTGGAAGGTGAATATTAATATCATACGCCTTGATTCTAATAACGATGGTTTTGATGCAAGAATGACCAGAAGGTCATTTATCTGCAGCCTTGCATACAACTTCTTATGCATGAAGTATCCAGTGGTGTGGCAAGCAGGATGCTATTTGAGAGGACCGGGGCTGGCCCGTGTGTGTCTTGGTGCAGGGAGCCTTTTGTTCGTGGGATTGGTTATTAAGGAGAAACCACTGACTTTTGTCTAACAGCTCTTCTGTTGTGTTTGGGCAGCAGAGGAGATTCATAGAAAGGGAAGGAAAACAATCAAAAAAGACGTTTGGCCAAACTTGTCATTTTTGACTCTGTTGGGAATTTCTCCATTTTGTAACCTCAATTAAGCCAACACAGCTTCCCTCTAGAGATTTCTTGGGTCTTGAGTGAGACTGACAAAGACAATGACAAATTACCAGCAGAGACAGGCTGCAAAATGAAGACAGAGCATCTGGCAAGACAAGGGAAGGTTCAGAGAGGCCAGGCCACAGGCTGGAGATGCAGCCTGCATGGAAAAAGACCACTGTAGTCCTGGCAGGGTAGCAAGCATGGGCTTCCTCCATTTGAAGTCTTGTGGGGTGAACTGATGGCTTGGCCTAGGGCATTCTTTGCCAGGTGAAGTTAGAAGCTTTTAGAACTGGGGGTGTTTGGTGGTCCCTGAAGAGCCGTAGCTGGTTTCCTTCATATCTGCACTTTGATGATCTCTACTGAGTCAGACTGAATGTCAGTGCTGGGGAAGGCAAAGACTGGATAGTCCTTTTTCTCCGGAATGAAATTTGTGACCAGGGACACCTACTGTCCTCCTAATTATAGATCCTCATTGTAGGATCCTCAGCTTGGAGCCATGTTCTTTTCCTTCCTGCCTCTTGCCTTTCTTGTTCCCTCTCCCCCCACCTCGTCTGGCCTTTCTCCACAGTCACAGTGCAACTTGCTCTCAGAGGTCTCCATCAAGGACGACTTACAGTCCTGAAATGTTGAGTAAGAAGTACCCCCAAAACAACAACAAACTTTACTCCCAGCATCCAGTGGTTTCAAAGAACATTAGGTAGATTGCATTTTCTAAGACTCAGACATGCTACTTCAGTTTATGTGACTTAGTTGGAGTTTTTGTTAATACAGTATATGCAGTTAGCAGAGCAAATGAGATTATTTAACCTGTCAGTAATGTTTCTTTACACCTATGAATATAGAAAATTGGAATACTCATCATTTTTTCTTGGGACTTGGCCCATCCACTAACCCCATCCCACCCCACCTCCCCAAAAAAAGAAAAGAAAAACTAAGACAGTGCCACACCCCAACTACAATGCTGTGATGCTTATGTCCCTGAAAAGACTCCTCCCAGTTGCCTAAGACATGGATCTTGTCCCTGAACATCACCTGCACTCTTAAACTCCCTCTCGGAAAGAGCAGTCCTCATTGATGAATCATTTGTGAGTCATCTTGCCTTATGTGTTAAAGTGATCATGTGCTACAGTGGTGTCCAGTGACTCAAAAGCTAATGAGGTGTCCTTCGACCTTGTTGTGAATGTGAATTTAATGTGACTTTTTTTTTTAAGTCTCTGTGGGTGTGTTCTGCCAGGGCTGCCTTATGTTTTAGGATCTGTGTTTTGCATTTCAATATATGTATCATGTTGGATGTGGTGATGCACACTTGTAATGCCAGCCCTCAAGTGAAGGTGGAAATATTATGAGTTCAAGACCAGCCTGGGCCATATAGCAAGTTCAAGATCAGCCTAGAGTGTATAGTGAGACCCCGTCCCAACCCCTACAAGAAAACAAAACAGAAACTTAGCAATGAACTGATTCTGTAAGAAAAGGGCTCACTCCTAGCACTGCTGAGATTTTTTTTTTCTTTTTTTCTTTTTCTTTTTGTTTGTTTTTGTTTTTTGCTTTGATTTGCCTGTGTGTGAGGGCAGGTACCTGCCACCTTACATATATGGAGGTCAGAGAACAACCTCAGGTGGTGTGTCACCTTCCATCCTTTCTGAGATAGGGCCTCTTGTAGTTTCCCCTCCTGTGAGTATAGGTATAGACAAAGGCAGCTGGTTTAAGCAGTTAGTGTTCTACCCACTGAGGCATCTCCCAAGTCTTCTCTTCCCTAGCAGTTAAAAGGCCCCATGGCCTGTTTTCTTCCATTTATCTATGTACATCAATCAGGAGAGGTTTTTTTTTTTTTCTTTTTAAAATAATGTAACAGATACATATGAACTAATTCCTGCAAATTATTTCTGCATTTTGTGTAGATGCGGGCATCTCTGGAACCAGGGTCAAATGTATAATTCTGTTTACCTGGTAATGCATTATCTGCACCTTGCTTATGCATTTTTCTTTTTACTTCTTCCATCCCCTCTGTTTTCAATTCCCAGTAATAGCATCTTGGGTTATTTATTATCTGTCCTAAAGAGTAAAGAGTAGCCACAAGATGTGTTTCATTTCTCGG
Source organism: Acomys percivali (assembly GCA_907169655.1). Classification (NCBI taxonomy): domain Eukaryota; kingdom Metazoa; phylum Chordata; class Mammalia; order Rodentia; family Muridae; genus Acomys; species Acomys percivali. The sequence goes on along the minus strand of OU015742.1, from coordinate 107,123,946 downwards.
TTGGTAGGTAAAGTCCCCGTTCATCTTACTTGTACATCTACTTGGCTTTATGCTGTAAAACGGTGAGGTTGTTGAACCTGGTGTGGAACTGCACCGCAGGGGCCTGCAGCATTTTCCCTACCATGCAGCCAAGCTTCTCAGCTTGCATGGTGAGTATACTACAGCACTGCCCTCCCAGAAAGGGCATACCAGTTTAAGCTCACCAGCCATGCTTGGGGCACGCTCATCTCCCCACATCTTTGTCAACACCGTGTAAGAGTGCGGTTTGTAGGTTTGCCCATCTTTAGGATCTTGCATTGATCTGTATTACTCTGGTTATTGGCTGGTTGCTTATTCTTGACCTCACCTGCGTAAGCCTCTCCTTCTGCAGGCTGTCTCGCCGTGTCTTCTACTCAGCTTCACGTTTGTCTCTTGACCTGTTCGCTTGAGCACTACTGCTCCTGTGTAAGTCCTTGCTGTTGTTTTTTCCCTATATATGACCTATCTGTTCATTCTGTCTGTCCTGCCCATCTGTTAACAGATATTATTATCATCTTACTTAAAGCTTTTAGCTTTCTGTGAAAAAAAAAATACAATTTTGGAAATATTTGCCTTGAGCTAGGAGCTAACAGGAGAAGTTATACAATCGAGCCCTTGGGCTCTTAGAGGTTTCAGCCTGATCGCTGAAACAGGGGGCAGGATGCACTCTAAGCACTTTTAGGGGAAGCCTAGTGGTGGGGCTCAGCAGTCTGTACAGGAGTGTCATCATTCATGGACACTGCTGATTCTGGAAGATACCTTTCATTAAAATCATACTTGGAACAGGACCATTTCAAATGCTCTGGTAAGTGCAGATCAATCAATAATTGAATCTTCACTCATTGATAAAATCCTTATTTGGGGTGGATGAGGGGAACAATGTTGAGGCTTGAACATAGACTCTTACATATATGAGACAGATATTCTACCACTGAGCTACGTTCCCCAGCTCTTTTATTTTGACTTGGGTTTTTTGTTTGTTTGTTTGTTTGTTTGTTTTTTAGACAGAATCTCATGGGCTAGCCTTGAACTTGTGATTCTCCTGCCTCAGCCTCCTGAGTAGCTGAGAATCACTGCTGTACATCATCATGCCTGTAACAACAGCCGTGACCCGGTTTTTGTCATTGCGCAAAGCTTTGCTGCTCTCAGGCTTTGTTGCTTTAAGAATTGTGTGCTCACACTTAACTTAGTTTGGTTCCCTCTTGAGGTAGTCTTAACAGGGTCATGACTGAGGTCACCAACCCTGTTTCTGTATTCCTCATCCTGAGACGGCAGAGCATTGCTCTGCCAGCCCTCTCGAGTTGCCTGGGTCATATATGTAGCTGATTGATCAGTGATGCAGATAGTGGAGTCAGCTGACACTTTCAGTTGGGTTGGTACTAGAGTCTTTCCTTTAGCGACCCTGGATCAGTTGCTCACCATTGAAGACAGCCTCCAGGACAGTCAGTCAGGCTTGCACCATGAGCTTCAGCTGTACGAGGACACCAGTGTGAGGAGCTGGAGGGATCTACCGCTCAGCATCATTACCCCTAGTTTACAGATGAAGAAGGAACACAGGTTAAGTGGCTTCCCCCAATGGAAGCCCACCATCTTAGATCGAGCCTGTAGGGGAAATGTATTCTTAAATTTAAGCTGAGTTAGATCCCATGCCCTTTTCAGAGTATGGGTTGACGTCATGTAGCATGGCAGTGAAGAATTACTGTCCAGAATGAATGGGGCGTGCTCTCTACAATAGCCACTCTTGCTTGGGGTCCATATGTGAACCATGCAAATGTCTGAGTCTAGTTATTGATGTAGCCGAGAAGATACATCATACCCTTGGGAAGATGGGATGGCAGCCTGTGAGATCCAGCAGGAGGTAAAAAGGCAGGAGACTCCTAGCACGGAGACACCTTCAGAGGTGTGGGCTAATACTCTCACAGGGAGACAGTGCATTTCCAGGCTGTGAGAAGCTTTGGTAATGGAGGGTAGCCATATCTTTTCCAAGCTTTAGTCTTTCTTCTGAATTCTTGAAGTCGATGATGACAGTGAACGTGACCCCAGCTGATGTGCTAAGTGCTGCTAAACCCCTGCCAGTGTCCCACCTCCTCAGCTGTGCTTCCTGCCTAGCCATGTGCCCTTGGGAATATTTTTCAGTCTAGATGAAGAGCCATCTATTGGACATCTTGCTTTCAGAAGTGCCATTAGTTTCTAACACACACATGCATGCACACAATCATGTGTGTGTATGTGTGTGTGTGTGCACTTAAGTGGCAGAGCTAGTTTTTTATTCCACTCTTGCCTAACTGCAGTCCATGTGTAGTTCTGTATTGTTCTTTATCTTTGCATTGCTATTCACGCTGCTCTTGCCACAGCCCTTGACACTATTTACAGCTGTTACCACAGCCACCCCCACCACTGCCACGAGGAAGGAGAGAGGAAGAATAGCGGCTGACGTTCCTTGAGGGCTGGTGTGCGCCAAGCCCTGGATTCAGTGACTTACACGCGTGATCTCACCTTAGCTCTGCGCCATTCCTGGGAAGTGGGTGCTGTGTCTTCTCTCCGTGTAGCAGAATAGAGATTGAGGCATCTTTCAGTCTCTAGAACTGAGGACTTTACGTTATACCAGTGTCTTACCTGAACTTACAGATGAAATGGCTCAGAAAAGGAAACTGTCTCACTGTTAAAGGATCAAATAAAACACGAAGAACAAAAAATGCTTAAAACAATGCACTTGAACAGGGCTTCTGTGAGTGTCACACCTTGTTGTGATAGCTACTTAGTAAGTTTTGTACATGAAGAGCCTCAAAAAAGAAAAAGAAAGTGAAGTATGAGAATGTGTGTAAAAGATGGAGATTTTTTTCTGAATGTCTAGTTACTTCCACGGGGTTTTAAGCTGGGTGGCATAGAGTGTGAACCCAGTCACACTGCGCTGCTCTTTCTTTAGCATGGATGTATCTTGCCTACACTAACTACTGTTACACAGCTCTGATTTAGGACACTGGTTTCTGCTGGGTTTGTTTTTCTTTTGTTTTCTTTCTTCACATATGGAACTAAGGGGGAGAATGTCTTTTCCTCACATACATCATCATTTCTTCTGGAGCCTGAGTAAGAAGGAGTGTGCTAAAGGACCTGTCTTCATGCATACCCACGCAGGATTTGACAAGCCTACCCAGAGGGACTGGGGCCCACGGTTCGCCAGCAGAGGCCAGGGTGGAGTAGCAATTTGTAGTGTACACACACACTACCATTCCTGATGATCTGATCACAGCTGTGTGTGTGTCTCTCTATGGTGAACACTTGGGACCTTTCTTCTGGGCAACTGGAGGCCCAGGCAGGTGCTTCTGTCTCAAGCTCTGCCTTTACAGGTGCTTGGTCTTTCTTCTTGTCCTGGCTCCAATTGCCCAAAATGTACAGTGCAGCCAAATTAGGTCCAAAGTAGTCCACAATGCTACATTTTGATATATGCCTACCTTAGTTGTCCTTACTGGCTACCACTGTCTACTCCTGCAGGTCAGAGATCCATTAGTGGCTAACGTCTGGTAAGGTGGGTGTTTGTTACCATAGCAGGAAGTCAACAGTCGGTGTTGCTCCCAGTCTCCTGATCTTTCCTTCCATTTGGGGTGGGGCCGGCTGATGATTGCTGTGTTTACCTCTGAGGTAATGTTTTCTGTAGTCGCAGTGTTGGGTGGAGAAGGGTCCCATTACCAGTAGTAATCTGCTAGGGCTGCTGGCTCACGAGCTGGAGGTGGGAACCCTGCCAGGAAAAGACTTTGGACTTCAGTCTGAGCTTTAGATTCTCTCTAGAAGGTGTGGCCTGGGGACAAAGAGTTACCTCAAAAGGGGATAGTAATGATTTATAAGTTTCTAGACACTGAATTAGGAGCCTTACCAACTGAGGAGAGAAGGCCGACCAGGTTAGCAGACAGGAGGCAAGTACTGGGGCTGTGCTGCTGTCAAGAGATTTATTCATTCAGCCCTTATGTCTGCCCTGAGTGGCTGTGCCGTACGTTTGATCAGCTGCTTAGCGCTCTTGACTCCCCACGGCTCTCCTAAAGACTCTTTTCATAGACATTTGACCTGCTGTTTGTGTTTCTTGACACTCAAGGCAGTGGTTTTAGAATCTAGTATGTAATTCAACCTTGAGGGCTGAAATCATTTTACCTTTAGTGGAGACCATAATAGGGAGTGTGTTTCCCTATTATTTTTGAAATAAAACTACTTAATAAAATACTCCCAAACTTTAAGGCCGTGTGTGTGTGTGTGTGTGTGTGTGTGTGTGTGTGTGTGTGTGTGTG
>OU015742.1:107101045-107119641 GCA_907169655.1 Acomys percivali | reverse complement strand
TGTGTGTGTGTGTGTGTGTGTGTGTGTGTGTGTGTGTGTGTGTGTGTATTGCTTAGATATGCACAGGTATTAAAGAAAGCAGAGGCCACAAACACCTATGTACAATCAAACCCTCCCTGTAGTATCTAAAAGAGGAACTCCATAAATGTGGCAACCCCTAGGCTCACAAGGCACTGTGGCTTTCTATAAGTCCTTCCAGCTCTTCAGTCTTTAACGTGTTGGACAAGAACAGCATGCAAGGGCTTCCAGGGCAGGGGTGAGCTCCCTGGGTCACCTCACTGCCATCACACCTTTTGTTAACTAGATGTATAATATCTATTATAAGAGACAGAATAAAGCCCAGTTCTGTAGTGAACTGCAAAGATTAAAAACAAAAACACGTTTCTGTCCTTGAGCTGTCCGTAGTCTAGAGAGGGAGAATAATAAAATATTATAAATGCCAGCAGTTGGAAATGCTGTGTTTGACTTAGGAACCTAGCATACTCAAAGACTAGGAAAGAATTCTGATAACTTCCTGGTATGCTGGAGGTAGGAGGTTCTCACCAAGGTGTGATGGTGGTTGAGCTGGTTATTTAAAAAGACCTTAGAGAGGATAGGCTTCCCTGACCTAAGAGCTGGGCGTGATGGTGCACGCCTTTAATCCCATCACTCAGGAGGCAGAGGCAGGCGGATCTTTGTGAGTTCAAGGCCAGCCTGATCTACAAAGCGAATCTAAGACAGCCAAGACTACACAGAGAAACCCTGTCTTGAAAAAAAAATTAGTATTGTACCTTTCTATCACTCTGTTTACAGAAATATTCATTGTCAAACCACATTTTCCCTAGTGATAACTGTTACTTTGGCTTTTTAAAAAATTTTTAATTCATTCTTTGAGAGATATATGTGTGTTTTGAACATATTCTCCCCTCCCCCTTCCCAGCTCTTCTTGGATCCACATCTTTCCCTACCCACCCAACTCTATGTTCTTTTTATTTTTTCTCCTTTGTAAACCCTTCAAGACCAATTTGTACTGCCCAAATATTCTTGAGTGGGTAGCCTTCACTGGAACACTTGGCTGAGCCAGGGTCTACACTCTTTAAAGAAAGCTGCCTCTCTCCCAGCAGCTAACAGTGGGCAGTGGCTTCTCAGCAGGGGTGGGATGATTTGTTCAGTTCCTCTCTCCAGGCTGGGGATTGGGCCGGCTCAGGCTGGCACAGGCTTTGTGCATGCTGCTTAACTGCTGTGATTAATACGGGCAGTTGCCCCGTTGTGTCTAGAAGACAATGTCTCCTTGTAGTCTCCCACTACCTCTGGCTCTTACACTCTTTCCACTCCCTCTTCCACAGTGATCCATGAGCTTGGGAGGGAGCGTGAGGTCTATGTTCCCCTTAGGCCTGAGCATTCTGGAATCTCCGTTCTCTGTGTGTGGGTCAGTAGTGGGTCTCTGTGTCAGTCACCATCTACTTACTGCAAAGAGCAGCTTCTCAGATGAGGGTTGAGAGATTCGTTGATCTATCGGTGTGATGTGAAGTTGTTAGGAGTTGGTCTAATATTATGTCCACTCAGCAGAATAATAGCGGCTCATTGAGTTTGCAACTAGTATTAGGTATAAGGAGGAGAGGGTGGAGCTGGGAGGAGCTGGGAGGATGGAGGTGAGAGGACCAAAATGTGAAGTATGCAATTCTTCAAGAAATAATGAAGTGCCTCAAAATTAATTAATAATTAGTACATAAGATTTCAGGGCCTGCCAAGCGGCAACAGGGCTGGCAGGCGATAGGAAACTCAAGAAAAGAGAAAGATGCCAGAAGTGTTATTTTCTGTTTTGCCTTTGAGAAAGAGCCATAAAATGCTAGAGGAAAGAAAAGCAAGAGCAATTGAGCTCCTCCCCACAGCTATGGCCTAGAAGCTCCCAGATTAGGTGTGCTCCGCCAGGCAGAAGGACACCAGCAAAGCTTAGTCATACATACTTCATCCCTTAGAAGTGAGTCTTCCAGAGGTGGGGGACCAGGGGTGCTTCCGTAGTGTGATTTGTTAAAATAATCACACTTTTATAAACATCACCATAAATTGAGCAGTTGAAACCAAGGAGCTGGAAGAGGGTCTGGTGCACACATGGCCCCAAGTTTGGATCCCTGACTTCCGTATGAAACAATGAGTGCAGTGGCACGTGCCTGTAATCCCAGCACTAGGAAGGCAGAGAGAGGCATTTAGCTAGAACTTGCTGGCTGTGGTCTAGCCAGAACAGTGAGCTCCGGCTGCAGAGAGAGACCCTGTCTCAAAAAATAAGGAGGGAGGCCTCCACATACGTATGCACACACAGGCATGTGCACCCACACACATGTATATTCACCCACACAAACAATGTATACATACATATGCCACATCTATATACAAAGAAAATTTGAGGGGCTGGAGAGGTGGCTCCACATTTAAGAGCTCTTGCTGCTCTTCCAGAGGACACTAGTTTGGTTCCCAGCACTAGAACTGCCTGTAACTCCAGCTCAAGGAGATCTGATGCCTTCTTGTAGACTCTGAGGCTATCTGCACACACACACACAAATTAACAACAACAACAATGATAATAATAATAATAATAAAATCTTTTTAAGTCGATACTGGGCTGTGTGATTATTAACTTTCAGTTGCTTAGGCAAATTACACTTGTAAAAACTATTCAAGTATTTTAAATGTGATTTCTAAGTGTAATCTATTATCATCTGCCCCTCCAAGTCTTACAGATACTTTCTTTAGATCAATATTAAGGGCATATTCTCTGAGCAGATAGTAGCCAAAATCTTTATAGAGAAGACACACAGTTCCACCCTGATTGCATGCTGGTCACCAGAAAAGATAGTCATTAGGTAGGGAGGTTTGGAAACTCCAAGAGCGCACTTGTGGTTGCACTCAGCTGAGACTTGAAAATACGTTTTCAAGAAGGAAGTTTTCAGGTATACAGAAAACACAGTGTAAGGATCCCAGAGTCTTTCCTATTTAACCAGATTTGGTCACACTCACCCATTCATCTCATCTTCTTTTCCTTTCTTTCCAGCCCTCCCCTCCCCTCCCCTCCCCTCCCCTCCCCTCCCTGTCTCTTCCCTTCCCTTTGGAGGAGGACTTATGGCATATTAAAACAAACTGCAAGCATTGTTCTTTATGTTAAATATTTTCATATGTATCTTTAAAAAGGAGAGGGGAGCAGGAGTGGGGAGGAGAAGCAAATGGCAGCCTAAGGTGAGATCACTGCAAGCTCAAGGCCATGTGGGTGGGATACATAGGAAGTTCCAAGCTAGCCTGGACTACAGAATGAGAGTGCCCCTCCCCCACCTACGTAGCCTGCTATCTCACACCTGGCACTTACTTATGCTTCTTTAATGCCATTTAAATACTGCCCACTAGACTCTCCCATTTCTTTTTATGGTTGGTTTGTTCAAGCATTAGTCTATAGGATTTAGTTGTTTCTTTGCATAGGTCTCTTAATAAAGAATCATTCCCCCCCCCCATATAAAATTGATCTAATGAAGAAACGAGGCCAATGTTCTTGTAGAATGTCCCTTGTTTTGGAGGTATTTATGTAGTATTGAACTTATTTATGCCTCTGTCTTCTGGTATTTCTTTCAAAAATGGCATAGTGTGAAGGTTTTCTTTTGAGCTTTTTATTAGCATATAATAACTGTACATAGCAATGGGCTTCACTGTACCATTTCCATAGAGGTTTGTGATGCTGTCACACACCCATTGTCTTTTCTCGCTCCTGTTCCTACTACTCTCCTTTCTCTTCTCAACTAGTATCCTCTCTACTTCCCTGCCATGTGTGTGTGTGTGTGTGTGTGTGTGTGTGTGTGTGCATGCGTTTGTGTGTGTCTGTCCATCCCAGTGAGATTCAGTAGGATAGCTCATGTGAACACAGGACATGGCTTATTTAACAGATCTTATTATACACCTTTCCAGTGACTACACCACTGAAGAAAATGTTTCTTTCTCCCCTTCCCCATTATCAAGCCTGTAAATTATCAGCAGTGGGGGTGGGGACAGGACACATGGGCACCCTGTGAGCAAACACCTGCATGCATGATGCACACACGCACACACGCACACTGTCCTAATCCTGTGCAGGTTAATCACAGCTCCTGTGAGTTCAAAAATGTAATGCAGCTGAAAGTTTTACAAGTCATTTCAGCTCTGTTTTCAGCTCATGTGATTTCTTTTGTCTTCATTTCTTCAACAAATATTTGGGTCCCTTCTCTGTTAAGGCAGTGTTCTTAAAGCTGTATTAGTTATGTTTTCATTTATATTTTCCATTTGTTCTAATACATAAAAATACTACTACCTTTTAACCTAAACTTTTTATTTTATTTTATTATGTTTCTTTTTTAACATGTACATTTATATTATTACACGTGAATAAAATAAACTACATACAGCAGGAAGAACCACGAGATAATCAGTAATTATATAAATGTTATATTCATCGTGATTTGGCTATTTGTATCTGGCAAACTTGAAGTAAACCTTTCCTATCTTGTTGGGCCTGAATTTCCGAGTAAAGATCAAAATCTATCATATCTCGTCCATATTAACTTAAAACATCTATCTTGATCTAAAAACATCTTAACCCCCAACCTACTAAGCTTAATTGTAAGACTAAATTATCTGGTCTTCATCCTCATTAGAGATTTGAGAAGGAATAAAACTTAAATACAGAGTGAACCAAGAGTGCAGGTTAGCAGCTTCCAAAATGAAAAAAAAATGACTTAGGCAGTTTACTGCCTGGACAGTTACCCAACACTCTCTATAACATTGGGGCATCATATTCAGCCTTCTAGCCCAGTATATCTGACAGGCATATTTGTGAGGCAGAAACTATTGAGGACTTGCTTACCCTGTCTCTGCAGAGTTTGGCCATCGTCTCTGCCTGCATCTAAACTTGCCTATTTTTAGGCAGAATTCTGTCTGTGGCAGAAACAAGGACATTTTGCCCAGTGGCTGGTTTGCCACATTTGAAGCCAACTCTATAAGGAAGTTCTTTGATGCTCATCATCTTCTTTGAGGCAGGCTGGGTGTTGCCAGGAGTTAACTTGTCTTGTTGTCAAAGAATCTTTAGAATAATAAAAACATCTTTAAATGCCATATTTTGTAAGTCTCTGAGACTTTTGAAGACTTTATTTAACTATTTTACCTCATATATCTACAGAATCATATCTATCTACTAGAGCTAGAATATATATTCTTGTGATAAAATTAGACCACTATTTGACATGACCATGATTTGCATCAGTATACAAAATTCAATACCATTGAATTATAAATAGCCACATTTGTGAGTAACAATTAAGGCCTTGAGATGAGGAGTAGATTCAATCATCTACCTTCTGTTCTATCCTCCCTCTATATTTCTATATCCCTCTTTCTTTCTTTTCAGCTCCTTTCTTCTTACGTACAAAAGATAAAGGAAAAGAGAGACATCCCTGAGTCCAACCTAGTTTCCTCTCTGTATAAGATCAATAATAACTTATAACCAACTCCCAATGACAATAAGCATTGATAGACCGAGAGAGTAAACAGAAACCTATCCAACCCCTCCTAGAGGAAATGGGACATCATTCTCTTAAGGTTTCTTCAGGCTGATTTAGGGCAAATAATTCCTTTGAAGGGCCCCCCAAAAGTTGGGGAAAATGGTTAAGTAAGCCAGGGATATCATTTGTGGTCCATTTTCCAAATGTTGAGAAATTCCAGGCTTAATAGGAGTCCTGTGTGGGACAGTCTGACATGCTGGACCAATTGGGATCAGAAGCTTTCTACAACGCTGTCCTGTTCTCATGAGTAACAGAAACTGAGGCGCCTGGGGCTGGAACATGGAGGATGCAGGATGTCAGCGCGCTCAGAGGAATGAATCCTGTCAGGTCTGATCCAGCATCAGTGTCTGGTTCTTTTGTTCTGAAAACATAATTTCGCACAAGCATTATACAGGTCTAACATTATGATTGAGGTGTGCAGGATGCACAGAGCAGTTAAGGCTAGTTCTCTGTTCATTGTATGAGCAGAAGTAAGACATCTGTAAATCTTCCTTCATGCCATACTAAGAATAGCCTCTAATTATAAGTCACAGAGAATCTGTGACCAACATGAAGCCTTGTCAATGCATAGACCGTATATCTCAGCCAGTCTCAGAGCTAGTCCTATGTATTGACATTAGCAATATTACTTACCTGCTTGTTCTGCAATTTGAATTCTTTAACCTAAACTTTTAAATACATAGTACATTCCCATAGTCTACATTAAGAAAATCTGCTTAAAAATGTTAAAAATGAAATCTTCTCTTTTTTAATTTACAATTTTTAAGTCATTTTTATTGTTGCTGTGAGTGCCTGCATGCATGGTATGTCTGCATGGGTGCATGTGCCATGGTGTTTGTGTGGTGGTCAGAAGACAACTTTATGAAATTAGTTCTCTGCTACCTTTGCACAGGTTCCAGGGATCAAACTTGGCTGTCAGGCTTGCGTGGCAAACACCTTTACACACTGAGGCATCTCTCCAGCCTTGAATAATTAGACTTTTAATTTCATATGCCCTTTAGAGACGTCTGTCTGCAGCTACGTGATAACATGTATCAGTTCTAAATGTACAAGTATTTAAAATGGTGTTTCTTTTACTTACTCGTTTCTGTCCCTTTTGTTCTACAACAGTCCAGGCTGGCTGCCGCTCGTAGGGGTTGCCTCTCTTCCTTGCTCCTGGTTTCCTTGTTCAGCTCAGTAGTGCTTCATGGTATCACTAATTAGATTTTAGACGGTCTTCTCGCTCAATTGCTTTACGTCTCAAGATAGCAGTTTCAGTTAAGAGTTTCTATTACGGTGAGAAAACACTGACCACAATCAACTCGAGGAGGAAAAGGCTTGTCAGTGTGCACTACCACAGCACAAACCCTCACTGAAAACTCAGAGGAGGGAGATTGGAGGCCAGAACTGAAGCAGAGGCCATGAAGTGGCGCTGCTTCCTGGCTTGCTCCTCATGGCGTGCTCAGGCTGCTTACTTATAGCACCCAGGACCACCAGCCCAGGGATGGCACCCCACAGTGGGATGGGCCCTTCCACGGCAGTCATTAATCAGGAAGATGACTACCCTACAGGTTTCTCGGCAGCCCAGTCTTACGGAAGCATTCTCTCAATTGGAAGTCCTTTTTCTCAGAGCGGCATAGCTTGTGTCAGGTTGACATAAAACTAGCTAACACAGTACCTTAGGACAGTGTTTTATTCTTTTATTCCTAGGCCTAAAATATCCACAATTATGATTAAGTTGAGAGGCACTTGAACCCAAAGTAGTCATAGTGGCAACAGTAGCAATAGTAGACTTCAGAGACATGAGTCACTAAAAAGCTTCGGTGGTGCCCAGAATTCTTTAGTAGCTTCTCCACTAAATTTATTTGTATTTAATTGCTCTTATGAAATAATTTATTTCTGTCACTTTCTCAATGAAAATTTACAGCATTTCTATAATTTTATGGGTTTTTCGAATTTTGGGGAGTTAGCCCCAGAATCTAACCTTATGTATATCATTTCTAAGAACTAGTGGTTTTCCCAGAGTTCTCCCAAGCAGGCTTGGGATGCCAAGCCTTGCCACGCCAGTTTTGTTTTCCTATAGTACAACAGGCCTATTGAGCTGAAGTTCAGGCTGATGGAGGACGTGTGCGTGTTAGTCGCAAAGGCCGTCATCCATTAGCTTAAGAGCTTGGGCCCCATTCCTCATAGCTCCTTTTCTACCTTGTATACCTCAGGGTTCACTTGTTCTGGGGAGTGCTCATGTAAGTCCGTGAAGAGCCATAGTAAGTAACAACACTCAACTCTCATAGATGCAATAAAATCCAGATTTCTTCCACCTAACCTGGTCTCTGCTGTGTGTTTGACCCTTTCTCTTCTCACTTCCCCTCATACCAACCACATGGGTCACATTGTTGCTCCCTCAGGGCTATTGCACTTACTGTTGCCTCTGCCATAAAGTCTTTGTTCTGTTATTTATTATGTAGTTGCCTCCACATTATCAATGGGGTGTCAATTTAAATGCACTTCCTAAGAGGTGCTCTTCCTGATTGTTTTAAAGGCAACTTCTATCATCTTGGACATGCATAAGCCTTATATTTTGACATTGGGGTAATTAATTTTGTAATTTTATTGCTGCATTGTCTCTAATTAGAATATACATTCTATGAGAGCAAAAACCTCCACTTGATCACTGCCAGATCTGTTAACATTTGTTGAATGAATGAATGAATGAATGAATGAATGAAAGAGTATAGTGATTATATTTCATGGTGGTCAGGAAAGGCTTCTTGCTTAGGCCTTTTGACAAAAGCTTGACTGAGGTCATAGCTACTCAGGAATTGAAAATAGGATGATTTCAAATTCAAAGTCTTCCCGGACTACAGAACATGCCCAGGGCCAGCCCCGGCAAATTAGTAAGACCCTGTCTCAAGATTAAAAAAAAAAAAAGGAAGCCTGGAGATACAGCTTAGTGGTAATGTTCTTGTCTAATATGCAGACAGCCCTAAGTTTACAAATCAAGGACAGGAAGAAGGTGAAAGCTTCATGCCTTGGCATCTGTTTAAGTATTTTGGATAAGATAATTTTGTATGTATGTATGTATGTATATAAATATATATATCATCCTGGCCAGAGGCACTTTATATGTGAATAATAATAGATGTTAATAGGTAGTCATAGTCAATTTCATTAGTTGAGCAAGGGCAGTTTTGAGTGTCCACCTGAACTATAAGGAATGTACCAGCTGGACAGCGAGCATGAAGGGGCCTAAAAAGGTGGATGTAAAGGAGGCAGTTTAAGTCTTTTGTAGAGTATTGGGTTTTTTTGAGAGAAGGTCTTGTGTAGCCCAAGCTAACCTTAAACCTATGATCCTCCTGCCTCAGCCTTCTGAGTACTAGTATTAAGCACTATTATGTTTAGCCAGCTGGAAGGTGATCTGGATTAAAGAAAATAAATAGTAGGCCTAAAGCTTTTTGGTTTTTTGTTTGTTTGGTTGGTTTTTTAAAAGCAAAGACAGTAAGTCTTAACTTGTTGAAACAATTTGCTGTTTAGATGAGCAGACCTGAAGTCGTATATTGGGCAGGACAAGAGTAGAAAGTATGGTGGCTGGGATGAGGGTGGGGCTGGTCTGGCTGGGTAAGAGACAGACCGGAAGCCTTTACACTGCAGTGTTTTACCTTCACTTTCCCTTTGGCCAAACAGACTTTTAAAAGTTAATTCAAAATATTTGAAAGATCTCAACTTCATGTGGAAAAACAAAAAACCCAGAATAGAAATATTTTTTAAGCGTTTGGCAGTAAAATTAATTTATTTTAAATTTGTAGTTACTTTTTCTCTTTCTTATAAAGGAAAAAGAAAACCATAGAAATATTAAGACACATGCTAATAATAAATGACATCATAAAAAACAATGTGGGGAGCTTGCTAACACCTTACCTGATTCTGCCAATTTTCACAGTAGCATTGGGAGGCATAGTGTCAATATTCCCATTTCAAAGATGAGGCTTAGGAAACGCTTTAAACTCCTTGTTCCAGCTCAGTGTTGTCAGTGACAAAAGTTAGATTTTTAGATCCAAGCAGACAGTTCCACTGTAAAGCAAGGGCTGTTCGCTGCCTCATTCTTCTGGCTCAGTCACACATACGTTTTGAGGAAGATTGTATTTCATATTATGTCCGCCACTCTTAATTCTGGATGTTGCTTTTCTTGCTAATAGTTATTGGTGTTCAGTCTATAGATACTGATTACATAGGAAGCTTTATGACATGACGTTAATTGAAAAGGCACATCTATTTTGTTGCATTGAGAGAAGATTCAGCTCACTGAAAACTCCTATCTTCTTTGCCTGAAATTCTCTCTGTGACAATAACAGTGTATCTACTATAAGCCTAGCAATTAAATGGGTAATTTAGAGAACTTTCTTGCTGATATTCAAAGGCTGGGGTGCACTGCAGTGTTCAGTTAGTCTATGTTCCACCGTGCTTGCCTCACTTCTCTGTGGATTATATTTGTGAACTATACGAGTATTTTTCTGAGAAATCTGGCAAAGTTTGGGACATGGTCCACTTCCCCTGTAGAATGCTTCAGACTGTATTCCCGAAGAACATGAATACTCTCGGACATACTGCCGTGCAGCACCAACAGGAAGCACATCATTGATACAGAGCCATTATCTATTCCACATTCCATATTATTTTGTCATTTAATCCCATAGCATCTCCTTTGCTGTTTCCGCCCTGGCCCACAGTCCAGTTCACTATCACACATACCACATAGATTGTCACATCTCTCTGTATTTTTTCTCCTGTCTGGAACAGTTGCTAAGTCTTTATCTTTCTTGACTTTGATGGTTTCAAAGAACATAGGCTAGGTGTTTTTTCTTCATTGGACTTCATTTGATACTTCCTCGTGGTTAGATTTGTGTTAGAAATTTTTGGCAGTGATGCCTGCCACAGATGTGATATTGTACTTTGAATATATTCTTATCAAAGGCACATGATGCCAGGTTGTCCCAGCCTTGGCAATGTTGTCTTCTGCCACTGACCATGAAGTGACCTCACTGTGATGTTATTATCATTAGAAATTTGTTGGAAAATATATTGACACTATCAATATCCTTGCCACACTTTCATCCGTAGTTTTAATATACATAAATAAGTTTCAACAGTCATCTTTTAATTCTCACTTATTAACTGACTTTTCCACTCAAAAGAGCTTTCTGCATTTATTTATTTACCAGCATATACATTGCTATTAGAGAAAATACGCTCGCTCGTTTTTATTCAGTGGGATGTGAACTGTTTCTAACATAACCGGTTTATCATGCTTTCTTCAAAAAATTGTGTTTGGCATGCTGCTTAATTTTTTAATTATAATTTATTCATATTATATCCCGCTTGTTAAGCCCTTGCTTGTATCTTCCCATTCCCACCCTCCCTCCCTCTTCCGACCGATTTCCCTCCCCTAGACCTCTGACAGGGAAGGCTCTCCTCCTATCTGACATAGCCTATCAGGTCTCATCTGAATAGCCTGTATCCCCTTCCTCTTTGTACCCTCAGGGCTACATTAAATTTTTATGGCTGCTCTCATAAGTTACCAAAAATTTATCAGCATAAAATAACAGAGGCTTATTGTCTTAGAGTTCTGAAGTTCAAGGCCTCATTGAGTCTCTAGGGGCTAATCATAAGGTCTCCTGAGGCTGCTTTACTTCCTGGAGGCTGAGGTGGAGACAACCCATCCTCACTCCCGACCCCACTCCACCTCATTCAGGCTGCTGAGAGAACTTAGGCTCTCTCTGTTAGAAGGATGATATCAGTGTCCTAATTGGAAGTCAAGTGGGGTTCCAGAGCCTTCCACCTTCCCTAGCACATTCCTCCCTCAAGGTCAGAGTGCTTGGTACAGTTCCACATACCGCAGATCAGATCTTCCCTAACTCCTCCTCACATCTCCCTTCCTCAGTCTTGTCTTCTCTTCTCTTCTCTTCTCTTCTCTTCTCTTCTCTTCTCTTCTCTTCTCTTCTCTTCTTCTTCTTCCTCCTCTTCTTTTTCTCCCCCCCCCTTTTAAAGATTCCCATGATTAAATTGCCACTGACCACATACTCCAGGGTAATATCTTATGTCAAGGTCATTACTTTTTTAAAATTTAATTTAATTTTTGAAACAAGGTCTCTGTGTGGTCCTAGATGGCCTGGAACTCATTAGACCAGGCTAGCCTCTACCTCACTGTCTGCCTCTAGCTGAGTGCTGGCATGAAAGGCATGAGCTACCACGCCAGGCTAAGGTCTTTTCTTGTATCACTTCTCAACCAGAATACCTTTTACAGTGGAAGGTGACTGTCTTAGGATTTCTATTGCTCTGAGGAAACACCATGACCAAAGGCATTTTGGGGAGCAAGGGTTTATGTCAGCTTACACTTCCAGGTTACAGTCCATCACTGAGAAAAATCAAACCAGGGACCTGGATGCAGGGGCTGATGCAGGAGTCATGGAGGCGTGCTGCTTACTGATTTCCTCCTCATGGCTTGCTCAGCCTGCCCAGGGACAGCATCACCCACAATGGCCTAGGCCCTTCCCTGTCAATCACTAATTAAAAAAATGCCCTACAGAGTTGCCTACAGCCCTGAATTATGGAGGCATTTTCTCAACTGAGGCTTTTCACTTTCTAAGTATTCTAGCTTGTATCAAGTTGACATAAAACTAGCCAGCACAGTGATACATTCACAGTTTCTAATATTAGAACAGTGACATTTTGGGGGGACTTTTCCTACCTACCACAAATGACTACCTTCTTCAAAGCTTGTGCTTTGTACTGCCAAGGTCTTCCGAGGAAACATCAGGCAGGAAACTGGAGAGATGGTGCCATAAAGCACTTGCCTCTCAGGCTTGAAGACCAAAACCCAGGTCCATCACAAGTAAGCCTATAATTACAGCTCTCTGAGAGCTGTGGGTCGCTGCACGAGGTGATTAGCTAAACTTACCATATCTGCGAGCTTGGGTTCAACCAAGAGACCCTGCCTCAATAGCTAAGGGAGAAAATGTCAAGGAAGACTCCTGGTGTCAGCCCCCCAGGCGTGTACACACACACACACACACACACACACACACACACACACACACACACACGCACGCACGCACGCACGCACGCACGCACGCACGCACGCACATACACACACATGTGCATCCACACACATGTGCATCCACACACATGCAAACACATTAACATAAGTATGAAAAAAGAGGTAAATTACAAACAAAAACACTGTTCGTTGAGGGACTTTTTTTAGTTCAGTTGAAAGGAAGAGGTGTGTAGAGAAAGGGTGCAGAAGACTCTAGAGGGGTAACAGAGTCTCATCCACAGTGTTTAAAGGGATGAGAAAACCTGAGATGCTAAGCAAGCATCTGGGGTCGGCTGTTGAAGTGTCCCTGATTCAAAACTAAATAGTGCTGCAGGACTTCAGGGAAAGTTCCACTGCATAGCTGTGGTTCTGCCATTTTGCTGTGCACTTAGCCGGCAGCCTTTCTCAGGACCTGCTTTTGCAGCATACTCACATAGCCAGTGAGTTACTGTTTGCATCCCACTCTTTTTAGGCTTTCTTAAATAAGGTACAGTCTTGCTCTCCGAATCCAAGTACCAGGATCATCAGCCTGTCCCATCCACTGCTTTAAGCTATGAGAAGATGCTCAAACTCAGAGAATGTTGCGAGCCAGTTGAGCCCACCCTGTTGCAGAGAAGAGTGATCTTAACCCAGCTACTCTGTGGGGGTCAAGGACAAAATGTATGTGTTCAGGAACTGGGATCAGTCGGTGTGGTCCAAAGTGATGCTCACATTTCCTGGAGTTCCTTTGAGTCACTTACTTAACCTGCCAAGCTCTACTGCTGCCAACCTCACAGAGATTTTATAAAGATTAAATCAAGAGAATATGCTCTCGATCCAATGCCTGGCTCATGAAAGTGTTCATAGGCAGGAGCTGTTGCTGCTGTCCTAGATGTAGGTTTCAGACTTGTCTACAGGTCCACAGTCTTTTGGAAGCAAACATGGCTCCACTCTAGAACACCCCCCTCCCACCCTTCCACTCAAAGGTAGTACATACCAATAGTAATTTCCGGTGCCACCAGTGAACAAGACTAAGATAAAATGTGATCCTTGGGTCCTACCACAGGGACCTGAGGACCTTGGGACCTCCCTTCCTGTGGAGGTCACTCTGAAAGATGGTTAAGCAAGGATTAGAGTAAAAGTT
Organism: Acomys percivali; assembly: GCA_907169655.1. Lineage (NCBI taxonomy): Eukaryota > Metazoa > Chordata > Mammalia > Rodentia > Muridae > Acomys > Acomys percivali. The sequence goes on along the minus strand of OU015742.1, from coordinate 107,105,897 downwards.
CTCCTTCCACTCTGAGTTCCTCGGTTAGTGCAGAGCTTCTGGCCCCACCATCACTGCACAGGTAGGCACTGCCCTACAGTTTGTCCTCTTTGCGCCTTGGCTTTCTTCTAGTCACTGGGGTCATGCCCGTCCACCACTGTAACCCCCTCCCTCCCTGCTCCTGCATATGTAAGCCGGTGGTGCCTCTCCTCCTCTTCTTCCAGACAGTGGAGCCTCTCAAGTCTCAGCCCCAGGGAAAGGTTAGGGGGAAACTCATTAGCTGAGAAAAGAGAAACACATGGACTTAATGACTGTACAATGATTCTGTTAAATCAGTGTGCTGTATTTCTAATTAATATTGTGTTTCTCTGATTTAGTCACGAAAATGTCAGCTATATTACATGTGGTCTTTCCCTTAGTGACATTCTCCTGGCCATTTTCCTAAAGCAGAGTCTGCTGGTCCCTTTCACATATTCCCTCCAGTGGCTCTACAGTCCCCCAATGGAAGCTCCTCAGTCCATGGATCTGAGGTGCTGTTTACATGTCTCCCCTCACGGACTTGTTATTTAGCTTCTCCTGCACTTAGCTTCAGTCCTCTCCTTCTGGGAGGCTCAGGTCCCTGGGATATGCTACGCCAAATAGATTTGTTATAGATTGAATCTATTCAGGGAGCAAACACACCTACAACTTAATAGGCATGATACGAGTGAACTTGAGATTACTCCCTGCTCCTCTGAAATGAGGAAATATCTAGAATATAAGTTGCCCTGTGTTAGTAACAGCCTATGCTGACATGCATGCTCTATCTGACTGGGAAATGGAGGTGCTGATATGAGCCTGGGGTCTTCTCTGATTGGCTGAGAGTTCTGTGGCCCACTATAAATAACAAGGTGCTTAGCATTGTCAGGTGCCCCAGAAGTTATGGGTGCACCTCGCCTCTCCCCTCCATGACTATAAAGTGCCCACCCCGAGCTCTGAAGGAGTGTGCTTTTGGAGAACACCAGGACTACCAAGATGAGAGTTATCAAAAATTTCAAACAAGCAAGAAAGCAGTTTTGAATAGTCACTAGACCAACCTCAATATTTGACCAGTGAAACTGGCCTTGACCAGAATCCATAACCTTCCTGACTAAGCCTTTCTTCCTCTGTTGTGTCCTGGGATGTTGACAAGAAAGAATGAAAAGGAGGAATGGAGAGAGGAAGGGAATAACATAATCTTCTGAGTTTCAGGTCCACATGCCCAGGTCCCCTGCAGCTCTACCTCAAGTATGCTCTGTAGTCTTGCCTGGGAATGCTTAGGCTGTTATTATTGCCATGGCTGTTTTTAATTACCTTTTTCGGTAAACTGAATAAAAATAGTACTAAAATGATGGTTTTTTAAATGAAAGATAATGAATAAGTTCTGCTTTTCAGAAGTAGCTCCTCAGATTTGCATAGAGGGTTGCTAACAGAACTGAGCCTCCACTATTCTATTAGTAAGTAAACTATGTAGTGAGGTAAAAGACCAATGACAAGAAGCCATGGATTACATGCTGACTCCACTTAGGATCCTCAGTGCATCACCATTCCAAATTCCCACTTGTCCCCTTTATCATCCTTTCTCCTCAACTTCCCCTCTGCTCCAAAAATGTCTCCTTCTGCTTGCCATGGGCTTCAGGAGGGTGGCAGTTCTCAACAGAGAGAGGTGGGTGTGCTGCCATCCCATATCTGTGTCCTTACTGGGGAACATGACAGCATCCTATACTCACTCACCTTCCAGGCATTTGATGGGTACCAGCTAACACCAGGTTTTGACATCTCAGTGGCAAAATGTAGGAGAGGGCTTCTAAGCAAGCCCTACCTGCTCCACCTCCCTTGCCTTCATCAGTGTCTAGGCCTTTGGCGTGATGGTGGTCTGTCCTAGTGGGCAGCTACCAGGAGTTGTAGGGAGGGAGAGTAAGGGGCTTGAAATAGGGCCAGGAAGGATAGTAGGAAAATAGAATTACTTGGGTGTTTTGGCTCTTGAAAGTGCATCTGGACAAGTTCAACATCCCTCAAATTGGGAGGCCACCAATTGCATATTAACTGAGAAGACTAGATAGATGCCTTCTCCTTCTGTGTGCTTGCCAGTGTTCCTCATGCTGCAGTGGCCCACTGGACAGTTGGTCCTGTGGGTCTGAAGCAGAACCAGAAGCAGCCACAGGATTTTATTGTTTTCAGAAAGCACATGGCTCCTGCAGCTCCAAGAGAAGCTCTGGGAGGCACTTACATTACGAGCATACTGCGCAGGAGCAGAAGACAGTGGGGACTCACCCCTGGTGCTGCAGACAGCTTATGCATTCTACAGGTGCTGTTCAAGAACAGGCCAGTTCCAACATTAGCCAAAATGGCATGTAAGCCAAACCAAAACAACAGCAAGAATACCGACATTCATTTTATGAACTGCTTAATTGCCTGTGTTAGTCACGAAGATCAAATCACTGCAAGTGCTCCGCCTCTCAGTGCTGTTTTCCATGAGGATGAGCCCGAGCCAGCTGTCATTAAACACCAGCCCTAGCACTCAACCCTAAAGATGGTGAATGTGACTTCTAAACACCTAGTTGGGATCATGGCATCTCCTTTTAGTCTTCAGATGGCTTACGTGTTGGACACATAATTTCAGTTAACTAGCAAAAAAGTCAGTTGATGCAGGCCCATTTGTGAAAACTACAGATGTTGTACAGAGCCGCAGAGCCAGGCCTACACTGCTGCTAGCAACATAAATAAATGTAGCTGGTTTGGTTTCTGTACAATGCCTAGAATGCAACCTGTAGCCTTGTTCATACTAGACAGGCAAGTCTCCTGCCACTGGTCTGTGTCCCCAGCAATGTCTAAAATGTTGGCAAGCAGATTGCTTCTGTACTCTTCTTTGGTTTACTCAATTGAGCACTTTCACTTTGAAAGCATGGTGTTCCTCTAGGCACAGATTGGGGGGGGGGGGTCTAGCTTCGTGGTAGACTACCTACTCAGGACAAGTGATACTCAGATAATTAAAAACATGAACCAATGAGTTCAGGCCCCATCATCAGTAAATAAATAAGAAAGAAAGAAACATGACTGAAGGACGTCAGGATACTGCCATAGGCCCCTGTAGATAGCCCAGAGTGCCCCAAACTTTGAAGGTTTGGCTGGAATGCCATGGGGAAACAAATACTCCCATGCCAAATACAAGCCCAGCCTCAAGTTGTAAGACCAACATTTTGTTGCTTCATTTTCCTATTAAGTTCTGGGTTGCTGATTGAAGCAGAATTCCAGTGTTTTGACACACCACCACATTGTTAGCAAGACAGGGAGGATTTGATTATGGGAGAACAAGCCCCCAAAATGGTCTTTTCACACACACACAAACACACACACACACATGTGCGTGCATACACACACTCCTGAGGTCCCCCTTGCTTGCTTCTCAAGGCAGTGTGTGGTTGCATTCCTCCATTTGATGTGGTTCATCCTTCAGTGCCAAACAGGGCAATGTGGGAAAATGATGACACTGCAGAAAAAGAGGGCGGCAGCGACCTGCTTAGTAACAAGAGAAATAAAACAGACCTTAGGAATCGAAGCCAAAAGTACCTGCTTCTCCACGCAGTGAGGAGAAAGAAACACGGAGTTCTTTCTGTGATGGGGAAAGACTGGGCTCTGCCAGCAGCTGTCGCTTTGTAGACCAAGAGAGGGCAAGCCAGACTGCTGGAGGTGAGAAAGAGTTGCTTGAGAAAGGGGGTGGGGTGCCCAGGGAAGAGAGAGGGGAGCCAAGCCTGCCTCCAGCCTAGACATGGGACACGCTTTCACCACCATGCAGTGTTTGAAGCGAGGCCTAAAGAAATATCACAGTTTAAAAGAAGCAAAAGACGTCCACGCAGGAGCAGGGTCTATTTATTTACAATTTTAGGGCTGGACAGCTTTTCTATTGTGTGGTTTGTGACTACCCAAAGTGACATTTTTTTTTCTTTTGAGTTTTAAAATTATCTTTTTTTGCACTGTGAAAAGAGCATATATGATTCATCTTAATATTTCTGAGGATCAGTCACCAACTAACAGCTAGTGTTTTGGGTGGGAGGCAGGCTTTTGTAGGCAGCTTTTTCACCTAACATAGAAGTAAAAAACACCAGAATATGCCTCGAGCTTCGTTCAGGATCATATAAATAGCTCGCTCTCGCACAGTTAAAATCTAGTGCCGTCGTAAGAACTCCCACGGTTCATGAATTGCCGCATGTGCGCCTCACGCATGCCTAAAGCCGATAGTGGGCTGACACTGACTAAGCCAGTGGCAATCCAAGGAGGCCTGACAAAGAGGTCTGAATTTTGTTTCTGCTAATATCCTCATCTTGGGCTTTTTGCCTGTTTCTTCCTGGCTATTTCACTTTTCAACCTCTGTAGAGCCATCAAGTCATCCTAAATGAAGAGTCAAGCAATGGCACACTGGGCAAACCCAGCCAGCAGCTGGTTGTGTGGGGAATAATTTTTACATTTTAACATGGTTAGAAAAACATTTAAAGAATGATGCCTTATAGCTTTTAAAAACTGTATAGAATTCGAATTTCTGTAGCCATAAATAAAATTGTGTTGGAACACTGCCATGCACATTCATTTGCATATCTTCTAAAGAAGCAAAAGTGGTATTTATTAACTGACTCTTTACCAAAAATGTTTGCTGACCCCTACACTTCTAAAATCTTCCTCTCTATAATAACCATTTCAGGAAAAGAGTACATGTGTTTACTGACTTTGAATGTTATTTGGGAAATTCAAGATTGTCTTTCTATAGTCATTTGATTTTCACACAGGTAGAATGTCCCTTAACTGAAGTGCTTGGGACCAGAAGTGTTTCACTTCTTTTTTTTTCAAATTTTAGAATATT
>OU015742.1:107084205-107098619 GCA_907169655.1 Acomys percivali | reverse complement strand
TGTGTGTGTGTGTGTGTGTGTGTGTGTGTGTGTGTGTGTGTGTGTGTAAGAACTGGGAAAAGATCAATTGAGTTTGAGGAACCATTGAGTTATTTTCTTTAAAAGAAATATGTTTCAAAGGTAATTCATAGGAAAAGTAACCTGGCCCTATACAATAGAAATACATTAAGCCATTCCGGGGCAGTTCAAATTTGTAAATGTATAACAAAATGATGGTACATTCACTCATACCTGACCAGAAGTACTTGAAAGTAGTTTTACTTTAAAAGATTGTGATGAAATTAACTACAGGCCATAGGCCAGGGATAGGACTGCAGCAAGAGGGAAAGCTTTCCCCAGACAACCCCTGTTGGGTCTTTAGCGGCCAGGCATCTGGAAAGTCGTTTCTACAGATCTTACTAGGACAGGGTCTCCCAAGCCCATTATTGTTTGGGGGCCTTCCTTAAAATGCTTTTCCAACATACTAACAGAATCCTGATGTGGACATCTGGTAAGATTACTGCCTGCCCTTAAAGGCTTTTGTGAAATGTTTAACAAAGTTAAGAAAACACAGTTCTGAGCAAAGGCTTGGTCAGAACTCATGTTGTTAGGCAAACTCTGTTTACAATTAAAATATTCTCCTCTTCTGTATCCTTATATCCTTACATTCTGTATCCTTGCATTCCTCTGGAGAGGGGCAGGGCCTCTGACCTGCACAGTTCTCTTAGGTTCCCAAGAGTTTCTTTTGTCTAGAATTAGAAAGGCTCTTTTTTTTTTTTTTTTTTTTTTCTTCAGTTTAGGTACTTAGTTTAGTAAGGTTTCCTGGAAAAAGCCTCAAGCACTTTATCATCACCTGACACACTCAAGCCACGTGTAGAACCAGAGATCAGGGCTGTGTGTTGAGGGATTTTGAAGTGCCAACAGGGGTAACGGAAGACCTAGGAGTGGTGCAGATTGACGTCAGAGACCTGGAGTTAGATGTATCTGCCATCACCGCCTGTGTGCCTTAGAGGGACACGTTTAGTTTATTTCCTTCCCAGCCCTCTCATCTGTAAGATGGAAGAACGCTTCTTGCATTAGTTACTTTCCTGGTCCCTGGAACAAAGGCTATTTAAGGAAGAAAGGGTTTCCTTTGGCTTACAGTTGTAAGGCACACAGTGCATGGTGGCAAGGAAGGTATGCAGGAGCAGGAGGTGGCTGGATCCATTGTGTCCATTGGTTACAAGAACCACAGCATGAATGTTTGTACCTAGATCTCTTTGCTTCCTTTTAAGTCCAGGGCCCCAGCCCATGCATTAGTACCGACTACATTTATATAGGTCGTCCCACCTCAATTATTGTAACTAGACAGACCAGAGATTTGTTTCTATAGCGATCTGAAATTCTGTCATATCAGCTGTTGAGATTAGCCATTACCCCTCTCCTGATATAGATCATGACACATAGTGGTTAGTAAGTGGCGTTTGTCTGCGTTTTGTCCCATAGGGAATTCATTTGCAGACTAAATCCCTTTTATTGGTGTTGAAGTTCTTTTCATGCATAATGTCCCTAAGTAGAGAATAGCCAATTGACATTTAATAATTTAATAATTTTTAATAATCCCATAAACATCTAAGAAATTGAACTCAACAGTTGCAGCTTTTTCCGGTTTTGCTCCAAAGAGGAGCATTTTCTGAATGCCTCATCATCATCGTCGTCATTGTCTCGGAATGTTTCCACTTTATCTGTTCCTCTAAAAGTGAGAACCAGGAAATGGAATCCACTATTGTGACCAAGACCTGATGTATTCTGTGGAGTGTGTTATTACAAGTGTGTGTAGACAGCCTTGCACTAATGCCACTGGGAGCCTCCTAGTTGTGATTTTGAGCACTCCTTCTGATCTGTTGCATTTTCTTCTCGTGTGCACACTGCGATCTTTTCATATTGTATTATATCCCATTTTTGCTTAACTAAGGGTCGAGAGACTCTCTGTATGGCTTACAACTGAAACCATAAGTGAATTAACAGGTCTAGAATGTGCACAAACTAAGAGGGAGTGAGATGACACGGTCCCTGTTTCAATATATAGGTAAGGAACAGACTTTTGAGGGGGTGTTCTTCAAAACCAAGTCTTTCCCTGTAGCCTAGGCTAGCCTAGATCTCACTACATAACCTCAGCTAACTTTAGACTCAGACAGATCCTCACGCATCACTATCCACAGTTTAGGGAGTAATCTTTAAGGCACTCAGTATTGGGGTCACAGAGATGGCTTGGCACTGGCTGCTCCTCCAAAGGACCTGACTCTATCTCCCAGCACCCACATGGCTGCTCCCCACCATCTGTAACTCCACTTCCAGGGGATTCTAAGCCCTCTTCAGGCACCTGACATGTACCTCTTCAGGTATACGGACAACCATGCAGGCAAAACACCCATACAAAAGGTAGACAAGTCTTTCTATGAAAGAATTCCCATTGAAACAGGACATAGTTTTTGGAACCAGAAAGGCAGGCTCAAGCATTGTGGTTGTACGTCTTAGTTGATCTTCTTAGGTAAGATACTCAAACCTTTCAGCCTCAATTTTCTCACCTCTGAATGGATCTAGTTAAATCTAGTTGGCAGGGTTGTTACGGAGTTTAGATATTATGGAATGCCTGGCCAAAGCAGGTACTCATTAAACGTCAGTGACTTGTTTTGTTGTAATGACTGTCCTGGCATGCCTCCAGGAAACACACTCTGATACCATGGAGTGACCCAGATTCTTGAGGTCCCTGGAATTCCTCTACCTCATATACTTGTTTAGGAAATAGTGTCTTTAAACAGTTAAGCAGACAGTTGATATTTGTTAGCAATGCCCCTTTGTCTTTCTTTTAGCTTGGAGCTAGAGGCAGCCTATCTCCTGTCCCTGTCTCCTGCTCACAGTCCTGAAAATTCCTGTTTCCATGCACTAAGCTCCCACACTCCTCAGAACTGTACCATGGAAGAGGCAACCAGGAGACAACTCCCTGTCCTCAGGAACCCAAGCAAGGGCACAATCCAAGCACTGGGCTGTCCCAGGTGTCCCTGAAAGTATCCTGGATGTGGAGTACTCAGCCATTCTAGTATTTTTTTTTTTTTTTGGTGCTGTTTGCATAGTAGTATAACCCTGGTTGTGAATCTAATCCTCTTAATGCCTTGAGAGACATGTTTTGAGAGCAGTGTTACCCATCGTTGTGATGAAACCCTGGAGTGGAGGGAACTGTACCAGGCAAGAACGCCGACTGTACATCCTTGCCGTTCTGGTTTCCACCTGACTAAACGATAGTTTCTTCATTTTACTTAGGAGCTGCTATTTCATCAGGGGTCAGTGTCAGACTCCTTTGTCCTAAGTCAGCCTTTCAGACAGGCTGGCTCCCCACATTTTGTCATGTCAAAATAATTCCCTTATGTTGTCACACTGTAGCCGAGTCAAGTCTTCAGTAGTAGAGACAATCTGGCTAAGGTTCACAAAACATTCTATCGGTTTCATTTGCGTGGTAGGGAATTAATCTTCATCAGGAACAGTTGCTGTGAATATCTTTTAGAGCCAAGGAGATAGCTGAAATGGCCTTTTTGGTTACCTTTTGTTCTCTTAAACTAACTCCATTGGAAGAAAAGATGTTCAAACTCTGACTTCCAAACTTACACCTACCAATTTAGTTTCATCTCTAAGAATTAGTACCTAACTTCAAGTTTCAATTTAATCCATGCAAGATAAGTTAGAAGATGCTTCGTCAACAGAACAGCCCTTTTCACTTTTCTCCCAAATCTACCGCGAGACCCTGCCCTACCCACTGCCCCTCCCCGCCTGTGCACTGGTTCTCAGTGAGCCACTGTAGAGGCCAGAAGGGGGTGCGGCAAGGGACTCTGATCCCCCTCTTCACACCTGCCCAGCACAGCGCCACCATAGCAGCTTTGCTTTGGGGCTCTGCCCTCCCTTCTCCCCTGGCAGTATCTGAGGCAGCCCTGGAATCTCTTCTGCACAGGGTGAGCTTCCTGTATATTCAGCCCATCATCATTATTATTAGTTCATCAATATCAAACAATTGGAGCTCATAGGCACTACTGCCACCTTCCACCCTTTGACTATGTAATAGTGCTTTATTTCATGGCATCAGTCTTTGTTTATTCACAGGATCAGGACAACATTCAGGCTTTAACCAGCCTGTTAAATATTTACCCACAAGGTAAATGCACATATGAATCAGCAGCACTTATCGCTGTGTGACACTGAATCTTAGGTTTTGTATCCTAACATGCTAAGAAACTCTGGAGTTAAGCAAGTGGTGAAGCAAGCCCCTGTTTACAGTGAGTCCAGCTAAAGCTCTTTGTCGTGACACCTGACAGACATCAGCTAGCTAAGCACAGCAAGCTAAGTGGTTCAGAGGCAGATTCCAAGAGTGTTAGTTCATCACATCCCAAATCAGGCCAGTCTAATTGTTGAGGAGTCCTGGGGGAGTGCTGAGGTACAAACATGAAGCGGGATGCTGGCCTACCTACTTGGCAGATGCGTGCAAGGGGAGGTGAGCCATGTATCTCCATATCTGCTTTAGTGATCATCAGAGTGCCTCAGGAGCTTTCTCCTCACAGCATCCTGACCTCCAGGACTCTAGGGAACTGCACCAGCTGTTCTTCCCAACCCTGTAGCCTTTTATGATTAAATTCACCTCCTCTCAGGAAGCATGGTATGTCAGCAGAAATATCAGGGACTGTAGTGACCAGCAGATAGGCCTTCTAATCCTGGTTTGACCACTCACTAATGCAAACCTCAGGCGATTTCCTATGGCCTCCAAACTGTGCTTTCTTCGCCTATAAAGGTACAGTAATTCTTGATTCACTGAGTTGTAGGAGGGCTAAATTAGACAACGTGAAGGAATAGCTAGCAACAAGTACCAGTTCTTGATAATCAGAGAAATGGGCCTGGCAACAACACTCCACAGCTCTTCACACATCTGTTTCTTTTCACCAGAGACAGTTTTTATTTATGGCCATTTCAAGCAGAGAGAGATCACGAGAATATGAGAGATAGGCAGGTAGGTAGGTAGGTAGTAGACAGATGATAGATAGATGATAGACAGATAGATAGATAGATAGATAGATAGATAGATAGATAGATAGATAGATAGATAGACAGACAGATGAGAGAGAAATTGATTCAGAAGATTGCAGACTATTTTTCTCTTATACAATTTAACAAATGACAAAAGACCTATCCTATAATGTTTTGTACATACCAAAAACCCATTGCAGTTAATCGATTCCAGGAAACTGTCTAAATTAGGCTGCATGTGGGGATTTGTAATGCCAAGGATTGTCTCTAAGTAAGCTATGAGTCTCCTGGGTCTTGGTGTTTTCTTTATTTTTCTACATTATATGTATACTTAACAGTAATCATGAGGCACAAATATTGGACTCAATTCTTTTTCTGACAGAACTTTCTTCTTGATCAGTTTTCTAACCTAGTGGAATCATTAGAGTCTGATAAAGAATGTGCCTTGTGTTTTAGAAGCTGGGACAGAAAGCTGGCCCCAGTTCACAGGGGATTGCAGGGCTTTTCCTGGCCTTCTGCATTTCTATTGAACCTACTCCATTACCCATGCAAAGCGTAGAAGGCCCGGGCTGCCTGGTCCTGGGCAGATGAGAGCATGGATGATCTATAAGTTGCATACCAAGGCTCAGGCATCTGTCTTCATTGCCAGGTACCCTTTGAACTCAACAACTTAGGACTGAGTGTTTCTGCTCCGCCTCCGACCCCTTCTATCACCCGGCTCCTGTTTGTTGGGATTTTTCATTCCCATAGCAAGCATAAAATTCATCTTTACCAGGAAAACTCATTTTAAAAATCTGCAGTCAGTAGAATATGTGTCTGGGGTTCAGAGCGTTCCCTGTGTCACAGCCCTAGCCTGAGTCACCCTGCCCTACACTCTTTGGAAAGGAGTTTCCAGGTAGTTACTGTGACATCCGCTCCTTCACTCAGCATCGGAGCTGGGAGACTTGTGCCATAAACAACCATAGCACTAAGGGCCAGGGTATTTTATTTTATTTCCCAGCATATTATAGGGGGAACTTAAGGACAGTATAGAAACATATACATTAAAATAAAATGAACAAAAACAAAAAGGGGAAACAAAAGGAAAGGGTGAGGGTGTTAAATGAAAAATACATGCTGTAAGATTCTGAACCATTTCTTTTTGTTGATGTGCACTTAATCTCCATGGAAAAAGTTTCACCTGTGTGTAAGTTCTGGCAACTGTTTCAGAATCAACACTGTATATCAATTATTAGATCAATGAATAGCGATTACATCCTCTTGTTTGTTCTTATGCCTTTCTCTTGTGGGCCTTTTAGAATACACAGGCTGAAGCTGATAAACTCTAGACTTGGCTCTTCAGTTCCCTGTAGCTCGGGCCAGGCATTTGATGAATAACTTACCTTTGTCCAGCACGTAATTGGCACAATGAGGAGTGTGAAAATGTGCTTGAATAATATCTACCTACCACTGCCCAGACATTCCCTGGGCCAGTTAGGAGTGGCAGGCTTACACTGCTGTGTGATGTGGTCTTCAGTTGTTCTTATGATGTGTAACCTTTAATACAACAAACTGAATTAAAATACAGATACTCGATCATAGAGTGATCCCCGTGTTCCCGTTCTCACTTCCCCACTGGTGCGATGCCACGTCTGCCTGGGGTGCCGTGCCCTCCATTGCCTCCTTCGTCCTAAGACACGTCCCTTGTGCTCTTGTCCTTTCAGTGCACTCGGAGGCTCCTCAGCTCTTCATATCCCTGCTTTCCCAGGAGGAGGATGTCTCATTGATTATGTGCCTCAAGTGTGCCACCTGCTCACCAACAAGGTAAAAGCAAGTCCCCTGCTCCCTCTGCCTGCTGAGGGGCCCTGCCTCCAGGACTCTGCCGCAGCTGTCAAATCATGGCTCCTGCTCCAACCACCTCAGGCCATCCCTGTTCTTTCAGCCTCTCCCTTGCCTGCTCTAAAGGACAGTTCAGCTGTTTCTCCTTCTTTGTCTTCCTCTTCCTTCTCCTTTCTGAGGACCAACCTTTTTACTGCTTGTCTTGTATTCATCACATCCCATCATATGTGGCGATTTAGGTCAACTCTTAAAATTTCCCATATCCCCTACATTTTTGGTGCATCGTGGGCATCCTTCTGGCTTTCCATTTCTGAACCCCTTCTCCCCAGTTGTCTGGTGTATACACGTGTCTACAGCCAGCTGGTGAGGATAATTCTTTAAGCAGCCTTCATTTCTTTCTGCTTTCTTATCTCACCCATTAATTATGTGTCCCTCATTCTTGTCATGCCTGGGAGCAGTTGACTAGACGTTTTGTTCCTCTAGGGGCAAGACTTCTGGGTCAGCTGGTCCTCTGCCTGCTATATTGGCTTATCTGAAGCTTTCCCTTAGCTGTATACACTGGGCAAATGTTGAGTTTGGTGGTAGTCAACTATTTCCCAAAAGTCTGAGCATGCACCTGTTCATGTCTTGCCAGTATATTTAGCTGAAAAGTAGAGATATGAACACACTAGTGACTCTGGCTCTTTCCCCTCCCACGTGGACTGTGACTCAGTTGGTTTAATTGCCAAAGTGCTATTTTCTTTGCTCCTGTTGACTCGTTCATATTGGCTGGGAAAACAGATCTTTTGTTTATCTCTCTCATTCAGAAGATAGCTCATCTCTATATAGGACATATTTTTAAAGAACAATAATTTTTCAGAGGCTTCAGTATTATTTTTTAAATGTCAGAGAAACTGAAATCTGGCAAGACTACAGCATGTGGGACTGGCCCAGATTCCAAGGCACTTAGCTTCTTGGAGTGGTGGCTTCTGCTGAGACAAACCCCCCCCCCCCGACTCCCTCAGTTCACTGCTCCCCTCAAGCCAGAGTGGCGGGCAGGATTCTTATTTACATTCTAGGGCTTTGCACTGCCTTCAAATCTGTGTCCCAGAATTCTAGAGAAAAATGTAAATTGTGTCTTCCAGAACCGAGAAGAAAGGCCTTTTTAAAGCTCCCCAATTGAGACTAACTTCTAGTCATACATTTTCCTCAAAAAAAAAAAGTGTCGTTTTCTCAGAAATATAAGAATCAGTCTGTTTTTCTTATCTGGTTCGCTTTCATTAATTTTACTTGTCTTTAAAATTGGTGTTCTTCTGTTTGTTCTAAACGAGGACAGCATGGGCTGCTTTTAGGAGCGTCTCTTCAAATGAATTTCCATAATTACATCGGAATCTATCTTTATAGCCAGTTATGTTGTGGGTTTCTGTTAAAATGCTTTTCTGTTTTTAAAATCAAGTACACAGAACTGTTTTCATCCCTTTTTTAAACAAAGCCACTTAAGCAAACTTATCATCTGTTTTTCTTTTCTGAAAATAACATCTGATCCTGCATTAAGCCTGCAAAGTAAGCACTGCTTTTGTAAATTGACATAAACCACTATTATATAAATAGAATTGTCTTACTTTTGAAGGTAAAGCCTGGCTATCAGGACCACTTGTGTCAGGGTTATGCCAAGTACTCTATCTTGAGCTCCTTAGCCATGGGAACACAGTGTGGGTGCAGCAAATCTAAACAGTTTGGGGGGTCTCTCTCATGATTTCTTTCAGCTACAATGAGACCATTATAAAGAATATGTTTTTATGGTAGAAGCTATTGTATAAATAACTAGCCTGCAGCTACCTAGCATAATGATTTAACATTTTTTGTAGAAACTGTCATTTTGTGCTAACAAGGATATACAAAAATGCAAAATAAATCACTCATTATAATACTTCTTATTCTGATATTAAGATTTTTGAAAGGCATTATCTTATCATTTTAATTTTATCTTACCCTTTCAATAGATAGGAGTTCAAGATAACCAAAAAGCCCCCACTTAATGAAATTTCTTTATAAAGATTACTGATAAATGCAAAAGGAAGAATAGAACATTTTTAGATCAACATTTTTCAACCCCAGATGAAATAATTCAGACAAGAATATCCCAACTGATACTGAAACCATTGAGTGAATTGTTGGTAGGGAACCAGGTCTTCGCATGTTCAAGATACACACTTGTATGGGCGAAGAGAGACGGCTCAGCAGCTAAGAGCACTGGCTGTTCTTCCAGAGGAGCCAGGTTCAATTCTTAGCACCCACGTGGTAGCTCACAACTGTCTGTAACTCCAGTTTCAGTGGATCCGACTTCCTCACATAGGCATAAATGCAAGCAAAACACCAAATGCACATAAAAATAAACTTAAAAAAAGAGATACATTTGTAGTTTGCTCATCCTGAGAAGTGGGGTGTGTATGTGTGTATACTATGTCATATATCACTATGGCAAGGGAGAGTGCCCCTTTAAAATAGAGTTGTTTATCCAAATAATGAAGTCCAGTATCACCTAGGAAGGTTTCTTGTCAAAACCCGTTAACCTAATCTAATCATACTGTTAGCTCTAATTTCCAATGTATAGGAAAACACAGAAGATAAAGGAAACAAAAAACTGAGATAGTAAGACAGGTAACTCAGTCTCTCTGAAAAGTCAGTGCCATTTATGCATGCTTGTATGGACACACACACACACACACACACACACACACACACACACACACACACGACATTCAAAAGATTTTAAAAATATAAACAAATAACATATGCGGTCCTGAATTACACAGTTTTGGAAACAACGTTTTGGGGCGATGAAGAAGAACTGATCGTGGACAGGGTAGCAGATGACATCAGAATGCTCACTAAACGGGTTGAGTGTGACAACTATATTTGTGGCTTTCTAAGGAGAATATCTAATTCTTTTGGAGTTGCATATTAAATGAAGTATTTGGGGTGAGCCATCAGGATGTCTCTAATTACCTTTGAAGTGTTTCAGCAAGATTGATTGATAGGTTGATAGGTAAGTAGGTAGATGACTGGATGAAACAGCGAGGCACAATACAGTTGTTGAATACGCGGTGGGAATATGGGTGCTCATTTTCCTATTGCGCTGCTTCTCCGAATCTTTCCAGTTTTTCATAATAGAGCATCTTCAGTCTTTCTGTACTGATCCTCGGCTTTGGATTTCCATTCCAGGTACAGTACGTGATTCAAGGCTATCACAAAAGGAGAGAGTACATCGCGGCTTTTCTCAGTCACTTTGGCACGTAAGTTCTGCCCTGTTTACAGATACACCAACCGTGCGCTTACCTCTCACGTGGGACGCCTTCTCTCTGGCATTCGGGCTTGGTGCTGACCCTAGAGCTGCCAGGATGACTTAGTTTTTAACACCCTTTAGTGAATAATAGAATCCAGCTCTATTCTCTGAGCAGCAGTATGCCTCTCCCTAACAGCCATGACGGTAGGGGTCTCTGCAGCCACCATGGGTTAAAGCTGCTTCTTGTGGAGCTTGGGGCAGCTCATACTGCACTTTGACCTCCATGGTCTTCTAGATGTCTAGAGATGAACCAAGGAGGCCTTTCTTTCTTTTTCTTTCTTTCTTTCTTTCTTTCTTTCTTTCTTTCTTTCTTTCTTTTTTTGCTATGCTTTTTAAAAATTAACTTTTAACTTAGCACATAAATAATGGGTTTCATTACAGCATTTTGCACACACACGCCATTCTACTTTGTTCTGTTTCCTCCTCTAAGTACCCTCCCCACAACCCTGCCCACACCCTCCCCCCACCCCCCCCCCCCCCCCTCCCCCCCCCCCTCCCCACACCCTACACCCTTCCCCACACCCCTCCCCACGCCCCTCCCCACACCCCTCCCCATACCCCTGCCGCTCTCTTGCTCTCCCCCCTTTTTCTTCCCAAATAGCCTCCCTTTTTGCTTTTATGTCCCATGTATCACATTACTCAATTCTTCCTCATACTTTCCTCCCTTCTTGGACTCCTCTTGCTACTTTCATGACCTACGCACACATATTTAAATGTAGAGTTCATGTATTCAAGAGAGCATGTGGTATTTTTCTTTTCTGAGTCTGCTTTATTTCGCTTAACATGATGATTTCCAGTTCTATCCATTTTCCTACAAGTGCCAGGATTTCATTCTCCTTAATAGATAAATGAAATACCATTGCCTGTGTGCACCACATCTTGGTTGTCCATTCAACTGATGACAGACCTTGAGAATGGTACAGGCAGACACTTATGAACACACTTTATTGTAAGTAGCCCATCCTTGGAATTTTAGTGATCCAGTGAAGTCATACATCTAGAAGAGGGGACAGCAAGGCAGGAATCTCATTTCCGCAGGATCCAGGTCCCCTGACAGGACTCTTCTAACAACAGCGCCTTACGATCAGGAAGAAAACCTAGCATTACACCACAAAGTGATGAGTTATACTTCAGGGGAAAGGTTAAAAGATGCCACAAGAGAGATGGGAAGTAGCCAGCTGGGCATGGTGGTGTGTGCCTTTACTACCAGCACTCAGGGCTGTGGAGGCAGGTGAATTGCTGTGAGTTAGAGCCAGCTTGGTCTACAAATGGACTCCAGGACAGCCAAGGCTACACAGAAAAACCCTGTCTTGAAAACAACAACAACAACAAGAGAGTGAGGTTGGAAGTATGCGGCTGCAGGGAAAGCACAGAACACTCTTCCCCCTGCTCCTGCGCATTCGCCCTGCCCCTTGCATGCCACAGGCCATGCTCTTTGCAGCCCTGTTTCTCCAGATGTTGTCAGGGTCTTATAAGCTTCCACTGGGCTCAGTACAGCCGGGCACTAGTGTGTTTTCCTCATAGCCTTTAAGGTGGAACACTGCCCAGTGCTCTGATTACAGGTCCCACCTTATTCCAGAATGGACTGTAAAATAATAAAAAAAACACACACAGAAACACAAAATTTTTATTTCACATAGGTAAATGATGATGAAACCAAGTAAGGAAGAGCAGATGAAACCAAGAGTCAAGCTTGCCACAGCATAGTTAGAAGCAAAATTTCTGACTCCTGAAAAACTGCCAAACAATTCTCTCATTAACCATTATGACACTTTTCATTATCATAAAAAAAAGCCAATACCCAAGCAACGTGGCTGTCTTTACATGTCATTCATAGTTAAAATTACTTTCAGCTGTACTGATGACCATTTTGAGAGAGCACTTTTATACAATAGTGGTAATAAATATTAGTGACCTAAAGTTTGGGTAGATTATCTTTGACATATATGATTGAAAATGAAGCAACTAGCACAATGGCCTTCAGAATGGAATGTTCACACCCTAAGGGTTGCACACATCTCATTTGTTTTTAAATATCATTCTCTTTTAATAAACACTTTGCATATTTTATTATGCACATGTTATAATAATATAACATCACTTGTATGTAGTTACTAAATTTCAAGTGATTACCATATTATAAGCTTAGGCACAAAAGGCATTATATTTTGTTTTTGCCTATGAGGAGGCAGAGAAAAGAGTTCAAACCTCACTGTTACAGAGTTAAGTTAATTATACATTCATAAGGCAGAGTTGTTGGCTAAGTTAGATCTGCATGATAAACAACATCCTGGAGCAGATCTCCTGGTCCTTGGTATCTTAGTTCCTGTAAGCTTCCTGGAATGTCCCAGTATTCGACTAGGAACCATCAGTACCACTGACCAGTCAGGAGGAGTCATCTCTAAGACTTCAAGGACTCCCCTGTGTGAATGAGTATTTTCCATTTGCCAGTGCATTGTTAGTACTGTCACACTTTGGTGACAGCATCCTTTAGAGACTCTGTTCTTGTCAGAAATTGATGAGGTGAACCTACCAGGTTCTGCCAGTCCCCTCAGCAAGTCAGGAGCTGTTGTTCCTGGGCACCTCATCAGAGCTTGCCTACTGATGTTTATGCTTTGTTGGGAATTCAGAGGCAAGGATACCAATGGAAGAAATTCTGTACAATCTCAATTATATTGTCAGTGTCATCTTCGTTTACTCCCTGGCTAAAGTGATAATTAAGCTTACTGTCCCAGTAGACAGGTGACATTTGGTATTGTAATATCATGCAAGACCTTGTTTCATCTTAAATTTTCTTTTATTTTGAGACATGATCTAACTTTGTAGCCCTGCCTGGAAATAGCATTACAGACTAAGCTAGTCTTGAACTCACAGAGATACAGAGGTCCCTCTGCCTCCCCAGTGCTGGGATAAAATGTGTGTGAAATCACACTCACCTGAGTGGTTTCTTAGTTTGTCTTTTTACTCATCACCAATGGCTAATGTTTCTATTTTGTGAGTTGGTTTTTTTTCTCACAATTCTATTAAAAAGTTTACCAATATCATAATTTCCTGCTAGATGAGGAAGCTAAGTCTCCAAAGGTTATGAGATTTGAATGAAGCCCTGAGCAAATGGCAAGGCTGTGACATGAACCTCAATGCTGTCATTCCAACCCCTAAACCGTTGATGCTTATTTATTTGTCTTAAGTTCCCTATGGTTCAGCTGTCTTTTAAAGAGTCTTACCTCACTTCCCCTGTTTTTGAACCTTATTTTTATGAGGGTTTGTGTGTATGCCTTTTCTTACTTAGGGGTGTCGTGGAATATGATGCAGAAGGCTTCACAAAACTCACTCTGCTGCTGATGTGGAAGGATTTTTGTTTTCTTGTACACAGTGAGTATATATTTGCTATGGGAGTGTGCTTAGGAATGTCTACTGTAATAACTAGTGTGAGAACCTTTGGTGTTGTGACATGGTCCTTTTTATTTTAGCATGTGTATGTTTATATTTAGGTCATAACAAGACATTTTCTCCAAACCACTATTTCTTTGGCACTAGGGTAATGTTGCCCACAGAAGATGGCTGATAATGTCTGAAGACACTTCTGACTGTCACAAGTGGATAAGGAGCTCAGTGATCAACTAGAAATCCTAAAAGTCCATCTGTCCCAGGACAGCCCCTCACAGCAGAAAAGTATTGAGTACAAATGTCACTATTGACAAGATACAGTGGCCCTACCCGAGATAGACTTCTGATGCAAAATATGTAACCAGTGTCAGGTCTCTAAACTTCCAGAGTTGTGGATACGGACTTGCTTTGATCTTCTGGTCGCTAGGAAGTGAAAAGTCTTTGACTTTGGCCAATATTAAACAGCTCAGAACATAAGGAGGCAGTGCTTTGTGCATCCCCAACAGCCCTTCCTGGTGCTTTTCCACATTGTAGTCCTATGTAAATGTCTGTTACATAAGCAGTCATAGTGGGTCAGGAGTCACTGGTCCAGTTTTCTCTTGTAGATAGTTTCAATTGTTTTTCTTTGATGTAGAAGAACCAGTGGCATCAGGTTCAAGCTACAAGTCAATTAATTCCTTCATTCTTTGGCAATAATATTTCTGCTAAAGTCAGCGACCAAAGGATTCCAGCTTTTCCAGTCTGAGGTAGGACAGAAGCGGGGGTTTGAGCTGGCTTCATTCAGAGGCAGGATGTCCTTAAATCACGTCAACCATACAAGGGAGGCCTACATACAAGGGAGGCCTACATACAAGGGAGG
>OU015742.1:107051380-107084195 GCA_907169655.1 Acomys percivali | reverse complement strand
GGAAGAAAGCCTCCGTGTGTAACCTAATGCTGGCACACCTCACAGAGGCTGGTGAGCTGGCTGTGTACTTGAGGGTGGGCCTTTTTCCTTCTCAGTGTCACCTAGCCATTCCCAGCTTGTGTGGGGCTTCACATTGTGCTCCTGCTTGGCAACTCATTCTACATTAAGGCCATTTTGTTCAAGCATTAAATCTGGAAAAGGCGCTTTTATATTAATTATGTGTGCACATAAACAGATTTGGAAAGAGAGCGCTCCAGCTTGGGAGAGACTCCAACTGCACCGTGTTCAAATCACTGGGTCAGGCCTCCTTCCTTCTATTTTGGTGTTTTCAAACATGCATGGTGGACGGGGAGGCTGATGTCAGGCTTCCTGGAAGCATCACCATATGGCATTTAGCCCACAGTGAAAAGTACCCTGGGAAAGAAAGCCTCAGAATTACTCCTTCTCTTACCTGATCCCATTTGCAGCTTCAGTTGATCTCTTGGGCCTGATGTGATTGTCCTAGCCTAACTGCCCACAAGAGTCTACGCCTTCCCTCCAGTGGTGGTGGTAGTGGTGCTCCTGCCAGAGTGGCTATGGACAACCCTGTGGGCTGAATGAATACCACAAGAAGCTTTTTCATCTTGAAGTGTCCCGACAGCATGGAAACTTACTTCTGTTTCCTAGTCATGGTGTTTGATGTCAGGCCATATCAGGCATAAAGGGAAAAAAACTCATCCTTAACATTCTTTAGTCTCAATGTTGTTTTTTCCAGCATGCAACTCAAAGATGGCATGTATTAGTCCACCTTCTGTTGCTATAGCAACATGCCCAAGACGAGGTGCTCCAGAGAGGACAGTGCTCTGTACCACTCATAGTTTTAGAAGTACAGCTTTAGGATTTGTTCCCAGCCCTTTGGCTGGGCTACAGTGTGGCAGCAAAATAGAAAAGAAACCTGCTGCATACATAAGGTCCTATGTGTCCTGTGACTTCACTTCGTAACGATTCACTCCCATAAGATGGCACTAATCCCTCCCAACGTGGTACCCAGCACTCTAACAGCTTCCCAGTAGGCCTGAGGCAAAGATTCTACAACGTAATAGCACCACATGGGGAGCCCACCGTCCAGCAAAGGAATCCTAGAGGGACACCCGCATCCAAGCCCTATTAGTGAGTGAGGAAGTTAGGATAAAAGAACACTTACATTGTGGTTCCTGCCAATGCTTTGTCAGTACCTTCAGGATTCAGAGTAATTGCTGCTGCTTTTGAACTTCCTGCAGAATACCCTCTCCCTGACGTTGTGTAGCCGGTATTTCTTATGACTCCTTTTCCGCCTGCTTAGCTTTTCCAAGTTGTATATCAAATGTATCCCTGTCATATTTTCACATAGCTGTGAACTGCCTTATTCAGAAACAGATTCCTCAGGCACTCCTTAGCACGGCTGCCTTAAAACCTGGGGTTTCCTTTGCCTTTTCCCAAAATGTTTTCCGGAACTGTCATCCCTTTCCTCCCCAGACTGTTCACTCCCCTGTCCCTTAGTGTCACGCCCACACACTGTTGGCTCTTCAGGCAGATAAGGGCAGGTCTATAAATTAAGGGCCTTTGATGCTATTTCCTGCTCTATCCCTAACTTGCAGCCTGCTCTTCAGCGCATCTTTTCCATCTTTTTGCCTCGTTCTTATCTAAGACATAGGACCTGCTGCCGCACAGTGGAGTTTGGTTAGATAATGTGTTTTCCTCAGTCATACGGTTGCACATCTGACACTTACCTTCCTTTGGAAGCATCTGCTTGCATGGTTACAACGCCCAGGGGACCATTTGTTCCTTTTTTTCTTTTTTTTCTTTTTCCTTTTTTTTTTTTTTTCTGTTATAAAGATGGAAGGTGAATATGGGGTGGCAGGGACTTGACAAAGAACACTGCAGTGAATTATTCTGGGATCTCAACATGTGAAAGAGGAGGAAGAAAGTGCCTTGGAGTAGAGCCAGTCTCCTGTGGGTGGCTCCACAACTCCATGGAGGTTGAAGACCTAACAGGACATGAACTGGTGTCTCTGCCTCCCTCTGCATCCTTGCATTCTCCCAGCTCGGCAAGCCAGTGTCAGCAGGGCAGCTGCTAGTGTTCTTTGAGCCTTGGGGATGCCAGAGGAAAGGCACCCCTCTCCTGAGCCAGCTGTTGCTGACCTCTGACTGTTTCAGTGTGCAGACACAAGAATGCCTTAAGAAGAGGTGCTGTCCATGTTCTGGGCTCCCCAGGCAATGCTCCAGCACCCTGACATTCTTGTATTTCTGAGTATGACCGTGCAGCCTTCCCAGCGCTCACGCCTTCCTCTTTCATCCTTGATCAGTACATCTGGAGTCACAGTAACAGCAGGAGAAGCATGCTTGCTCCTCCCAGGAATGCCTAGGGAGGTTTCCTGGCCGCTATCTGAGAAGTACTTGCAGAGGGTGCGCAGGTCCATCCATATCTGCCACATTATTCTTACCTCTGGAGGTAGATGGTACCCACAAGCCAGCAGCAGTCTTTCAGAATGCTGGTGCCATAGCAAGGTATGGCAATGACACAGAGCACGAGCAGCCCTAGGGAAGCGACTTCCCCCACTTATGGGCCCCAGTCAGCAGCTAGCACTAGCCTGTGGCTCATGGTAGTAGAGTTGAGATGGGGGAAGAGAGGGATGGAAGGCAGCAGTGGGTGGAAGCCATGACTATGGTGACAAGCTGTCTTTTCCCCAGTATCTGTAAATCCCTGTAGATCTGGCCTGAACAGGGTGCTGTGTCTAGGAAATGTCTGACATCCTCAGTCTGTCCATTTTTCTCTTCTCTTTCTCCATTGTCCATAAAGTTAGCTACATTTGCATTTTCCATATGTTCAATACTATGATTACGTGTTTATGGACAGCAGTACATAACTCAGGCTTGATCTTAGGATGCTCATCATAGTATAGCATAGGAGTTAGACAATGACAGCCTGTTTTCATGTAGTGCTCAAGCCAAGAAGAGTGCTCATGTTTTCACAAGGTTGTTATGAAGAAAAAAGAGAAAGAAAGAAGGCAAAGAATGTGCATTGGAGCTGGGCCTGGTGGCACACGCCTGTAATCCCAGCACTCAGGAGGCAGAGGCAGGCAGGTGGATGTGGATTCGAGGCCAACCTGGTCTACAAAGTGAGTCCAGGATGCCAAGGCTACACAGAGAAACCGTGTCTCAAAAAGCCAACAAACAATGTGCAATGGAGACGGTACATGGTCTACAAAGCCTAAATTCTTTATCATTTCACCCTTTTCAAAGAAAGTGTGCAGCCCCAATTCAGCTGATATCAGGTAAAGGTGAAATACAGCTGCATGCTGCTTTAAACATGGTGTTTGTTGACTCACATGTAGTACGTCAGCAATGTAGAAAATAAAGTAATGCTCGTAAGGCACATATGAGTGCATATACTCCAGATGGGAACCAGTACTGTGACAGCACAGAGTAGAGTCTTCAGAAGCAGTCTTTCAATATGGCTGGAAAGGGCTCTCTTGGAGGTGACATTTCACCAAGACATTAATGGGCAGGCCCATTTAAAAGCCTGGGAAAAGCCTGCTGGGGAAGGAGGTTCTGCAGAAGCCCCCAGGCAGCCAAGAACTGGACCCTCTGGGCCAGGGCACAATGGAGGATGCATTTGAGGGTTGCTTTTGTGATTGCTGTTTCTTAAGTCTTTTCTTAGTACTTTCTTCTCTAGGTTTTCATGTGCATCTTTGGCTCAACACAGTCTACTTTAGATTAATAATGACTTAACACTAGTAGGATGTAGCAGCTTTGCTTCCCCCACATTGTTTGTGCTAATAATTGTCCCATGTGTTATATGAGGACATGTTAACTATAAGCACATTGCTCTAACGTGGTTGCTCTAACAATCTCATTTGTGAAAGAAAAGAGCCAGTGTCCTCTTTGTACATGGTTATGTCCTCTCATGTGACATCAGCTGTTCTGACTCTACTGCATTTGACATGGAGGAAGCATGGGTCTAAAGAATAGGTCTAAAATCGTGGGTCTAAAGAATGCTGTTTCTTTCTCTGATCTCTCTCTCTCTCTCTCTCTCTCTCTCTCTCTCTCTCTCTCTCTCTCTCTTTCTGTAAGGTTCAACACCTGTCTCCTCTGTGTATCTGTATTTCCGACTTATACATTCATTATTCTTTACTCGTGCCTCCAAAGCTTATATTACAGACAGACACCAGTGGTATTCTTTCTCAGAGGGCTCAGTCTCTAACAGAACTTAATATTTATGAATCCAGAGAAGCAACACCTTCAGACTAATTCTGCTGGTCTTTGGAACAATTCTTTCTTTTACTGAGGCCAATAACAGAAATCGAGAGTCTTTTGAAATTTTAAGAAAAAGCCAGAGGCTTGTAATTGCTGCAGGTACCCCTTCCAGGCTGATTTTGTCACCCTGCATGAAGCCCAGGAGTTACTTGTATGGGGGTGGCACTGTCACCTACCACTGAGAGAAAAGCCATCCCCTCAACTGCCACTTTGCCCTAAACACAGTGCTGTCTGCCCCTACTGCAGAACCATGTGTTCTGTGACATCATCTAGCAAGCAGCCAGATAACTCACTTACACCCAAACTGTGATGCTTCTCAAAAGTGAGTTACCTTTTTGGATTCAGATCACAAATATATATAAATTTGAACAAGTCAGAATTGGTAAAACAACTAAGGCTAGGACCACAATGGTCTGTATTAAAAACTGCTGTAAACTAAAGCTTTGCAACACATTACTGTAGGATTGCTATTACCTCCGTCTTATCTGAGAGATTCTTAGTTTAAAATAATCATTTCTAGTATTAATAACTATCAAAGCAACAGGAACTAGTTGATCATTAACAAGAAATAAAACCTGACTGTTCCTTCTCCTGTTCAAAATGATAGAGTGTAGGGAACAAATAAAGGGAAATCTCCCCAGTGTCTCCGTGTTTTAATCATGACAACTCCTGGGTCATTTCAGTAGCTCAAACATTTTTATTTGTTTTTACCCGGGACTTCTGTGACGCTTATGGTGGTGCCAGGCCAGGCCACTTTCATCTTCCGATTGCGCACGCAGCATGCCTCCCTCACCAGCATCACAGCTCAGAGCTCTGGCCTGTTAGCAACCACCACCACTCCTTTGACTCAAATTGAAACGTCTTTCTTCTTTGGAGTTCACCTTTTAAAAGCCTTTTTGCAACTTCTGACACTAGGTTGAAAATCTCATGCATGAATCTTCCTGTGAACCCTCGGACTTACCTGACACCCTTTTTAAAGCTCTGAAGGGATGTCTAGTGAGGAGGGGCTATGGATCACACTCACAACCAATGCAGTGATTCTTTTTTTCTGTGCTGTCTTGAGCCTGTGTCACAGTTTTCCTCTGTGGTAATTATTGGAGCAAAGTCATTTCGAAAGTGAGTGTTTCTGATCAAAGTTCCTGAAAAGTGTCATTCATTTTTGACTCTCAGATGTCCTCAACTGCTTTCCAAGGAACAAATTGTAACCAAAGAAGGTCTTCTACTCAGAGAAAAAAAGCAAGCTGCTTTCAGAGTAACTTACAGTATTGATCTAGTTGAGTGAAACGGTTTCTGTTTGCTAACGTTAAACAACTGCCTACATTGGTGACTTATGGGCGTTTTTTGGTGCAAAACTATCACCATGATACTAATTGTCATCAGTGTTAGCAGGAACCAGGGGTACTGTGCTCAGACTCTCTGATCAGCACTTTGCATAGCGTATAATGTGTAAGCCTCCCAGCATCTTCAGTGAGTAGTTTTACCCTGTGTAACAAAGAACAAACTGTGGCACACTGAGATTCAGTGACAGCTAGGATAAATCTCGGATTATGACACTGATAATCCACTGGCAGTGGCCCCATGGATATGTGACAACTTTCAAACTCCTTTAGAACTTCATGGCTAACTTAGAAGCCCCAACAGCAGGAACAGAAAGTCAGTGTCAAGCCCCACAAGTGAACACATCCTCTCATCACTGAAGAATGAATGGACTCTCCAGAGGTGACATTCCTAGCTGAGGGCACAAAGCAGGAAGCCAGAGTCCTTCCGTAATAGTGGCAGGTTGTAATCTCTTCCTCAGGGACAAAGCTTGAGATACAAATGCACTGTGACCACTGAAAGAACAAAAGGCATGGTATAATGAAAGAATTAACAAGCAACTGGAGGGCCGGGCATGGTGGTGCACACCCTTAATCCCAGCACCTAGGAGGCAGAGGCAGGCTGATCTCTGTGAGTTTGAGGCAAGCCTGGTCTACAAAGAGAGTCTAGGACAGCCAAGGCTACACAGAGAAACCCTGTCTTGAAAAAACCAAATAACCAAAAAAAAACCCAAGCAACTGAGTGTCAGAAACTCGGCTTAGACAGTGAATGTGGCTAATAATGGTCTGAAGGAGCCTGCAAGACCCAGTGCCCACGCAAGCCCAGGAGGTAACGGGGATGTGGGAGTAGCCCTGGTCCTGGACCACAGGAAGAGTGTGACTGTGGCAAAGTGCACGCTCCTTCACACACTCACTATTGTCTTATTAACTAAATACAGTGCAAATAGTTCTGTGCAGTGGATCTACCGTGAGTGCATATGACTCTACAACCAAGAACATGGGCAGCAAGATGGCTCAGCAGATAAAAAGGTTCTTTGCCACTAAGACTGAGCACCTGAATTGATCTCCACATGGTGAAAGGAGAGAACTGACTCCCAAAAGTTTTTCTCTGACATCCACATGTTCACCTCCCCCAAATATACATGTAATCAAAACTTAAAATAAAAACAAAAACAAAACAAACAAAATCTCTGCCAGGCCTAGTGGTCCTGGATCATATTCCTGCCGCTTTGAGAGCCTGAGGCAGGAAGGATCCACAGTCACATGCCAAGGATCCAGGACAGAGTCCATTCAAGGCCGTCCTGGCAACGACTTAGTGAGGCCTTGTCTCAAAAAGTGAAACACGGGCTGTCTCTATAGCTCGTTGTAGAACCATTGCCAAGCATGTGCAAGAGCCTGAGATCAGTTCCCAGTGCCACAAAAAATAATTATAGAACTCCAACACACGTAAAAGTGGGGGAAGTGGTATCAGGAACCCTCGTTTTTACAATATCTCTCTCGTTTCTTCCCCGAACCTCTTTTTTTGTTTAATTTTGAACTTTCTGGACTATTTTGAAGCAGGTGTAAAACACTATGAACACTTCTGTATGTGTCTGTGTATGTCTCTAGTGATTTTTAAAGACATTGTGTGTGTACCACACACTCTTGTGTCCAAGTCTTTAGTGTCAGGTCATTCTCGGACTGCCTCGAAGCTTCCCTGTTGGTCTCAAACATCCTTTCTATTTTGAAAGGTTTATTCGTGTGCGTGTGTATGTGTGCATGAGCGTATGTGTGCATGAGTGTATGTGCACTGTATGCCTGCAGGTGACCACAGAGTGCGGAAGGTGTTGCAATCCCTGGATCTGGAGTTACAGGCAGTTTTAAGCGGCTGGATGTGAGTGCAGAAACTTGAATTCAGGTCCTCTAGAAGATCAGTATCGCTTTTAACCACTGAGCTATCTCTCTAGCCCCGCAGACAGATTATCTTTACAGTTAGCTTGTTCAGATCAGGAGCCAAAACAATCCGGCTCCCTGGCTCTCTGAAGCATCTGTGAAGAAGAGCTGTGGTCCCAAGTGATGGACCTCGCTATCTGTTTTCCTTTTCAAGGTGTGGTTAAGAAAACCTGCTTGGTTAAGAAATGGTTGGGAACTTCACCTCACCCATAAAAGAGGAAATCTTTTACATGATACAGTACCTGACCATTCCAAAGAGTTTCTGGTTGCCTCATTTAGAATATGAGCCGTTCAATCTCTATGCAAATTTTGAATAGGATTCTCAGCAGTTAGAGAGTGTGTGTGTCAGGAGATCTGTTGCTATAGAATTATAATACTTGCTTTATAATGGAACCACGCAGGGATAGTGATTTTAGTGGTTTTTCTGTTACATAGTGTGTTTTTGACATCTGTATGTGTTGGCGTGTGTTGCAGTCTTGTTTGTTACTGAGTAGTATTCCACCCCAGATAATGACTCTTGTTTCCTTGCAATATCTAGTAATTAAGAATAGTGCTCCTTGGATATAATTAAGGGAGAGTCTTTGTGTTGACATATGCTTTTAGTTCTGTTTGGTTAACTGTAGGAGTAGGGGTGCTGAGTCACCCTGTAAGTGTATCTTTAACTCCGTAATCCACCAGCACACTGTTTTAAAGGAGTGTGGCTCTTTACGGTCTTCCTGATGGCATGTGAGTGTCTGAGCTCTTTCACCATCCTTTTCAGCTCTTGCTACTATCAGCCTTTCAATTTAGTCCAGTAGGGTGTATAATACTGTCCTGTGATTTGTTTTGTTTTTCTAGACAGGGTTTCTCTGTATAGCATTTGCGGTTCTAAACTTGCTTTGTAGACCAGGCTGGCCTCAAACTCACAGAGATCCGCCTGCCTCTACCTCTGCCTTCTGAGTGCTGGGATTAAAGGCGTGCGCCACCACCACCAGTTTTTAATTGGCATGGTGTTATCTTACTTCAGTTTCTTAGTCTCCTCCCCCCATGCTGAGGGTCAAATACAGGGCCTCCAGCATGTTGGCAAATGCTATAGCATGGAGCCTTATCCTAGTCCTGACTTATGAATTCTTTATAAACTTTGGCTAGGGTCCATTTGTCAGTAATGTGTTCTATAAACTTTAAGAGAGCTTTTTTTGTTTAACTGCATCTTTCCAAAAACTGTTTGCAATTTTTATGAGGTTTCTTTTTATCACTTCTTAATTTTATAGAGCATATTTTTTGAAGTCTGCTTAAGAAAGTTTTTCCTAATCCAATTCAGAATTTTCTAAATTTCATTAATGAATCGTCTAATCACTATGAAGTCCAGATTTCTCCTGACATGGCTCTGAGTAGCAGGATGGTAGGTAGCGACCCCACCCCAACTAGCTTGTTTTCTTAAGAAAGTTCATAGTTTTAATTCGTGAATGTAGGTCTGTATTCTGCTTCAGTTTTATGTATAGTGTGAGGTGAGGTACTTAGTTCTATTTTTTTCATATTTAATATTGTTATTCCAGGGAGGAAAAAAACTGTTAAAGGGACCAACGTTTCCCCACTAAATTGCTTTAGCATCTTTGTAAAAATATCAGTGGGCTGTATGTGATGGCTGACTTCTGATTCTCAACCTCAATAGATTGCAAACTTCCTAGGACACCAGCGAGCCTCATCTTTCTGGACAATTCAAGAAACAAATAACTGAGGGAGAAAGGTTCCGCTCAGCCTGTAGACAAAACAGCATCCCATTGTATGTGGTTCTGCACTGAATGACTAAGAATGAAAGAGACAGCCAGCCAGTCAGCAGCACCCCCCTCTCTCTGCTCTCTCGGCTGCACAGATCTAGTCAGGAAACCTCGCAGTGCAGCCAGCGTATCTTCCCTGGCATGATGGACCCAAACTGTGAACCAAAACCAACCCTTTTCCCTAAAGTTGCTTCTTGTCCAGTATTTGGTTGCATGAGCAATGAAAAAGTAACGGGCAGACCATTGGCTGCATATCCGGTCTGTTCCAGTGGTCCCTGCATGCTCTCACCTGACAGTAAGCCTTGAGAGCAAGTAATGGAAACCACTTGTTTATTTAGGTGTATTTTGTTCTAATTATGTGTATGCATGTGTGTCTGTGTGTGGCTATGCTCAGTTGAGTGCGGGTGCCCACGGGAGCAAGAGGAGGGCTTCAGGTTTTCTAGAACTGAAGTTACTTTTGAGCTACCAATATGGATGCTGGCAATCCACCTGGGGTCTTTTGCCAGAGCAGTACACACTCTTAACCCCTGAGCCCTCTCTCCAGCTCCTATTTATTCTGAAGACAAGGTCTCTGTTTATAGTACAGACATACAACACTCCTGTCTCTGCCTCCAAAGTTCTTGAGTTTTTAAAGATGTGTGCTAAAGTTCCTGACAATTTTATATTTCTATCTTCAAAATTATTTAGACTGGAGCTCCTTTGTCTTTCGATTCATGTTCATTTTAGAAAATAGTGTCAGTTTCTATACAACAAACATGATTGGAATACTTCTGAATTCTTCCTCTTTTGAAGAGAATCACTATCCTGGAACTACTACACTTTATAGTTGATGAACACGGTTTACATTTCTATTTATTTTAGTCATTTTTAATTTCCCATAGCAGTGTTTTATAGTTTTCAGTATACAGGGCTTGTACATATTTTGTTAAACTAATTCCTGAGTACATTTTTAACCTATTATGAACGGAATTTTGAATTTTTCATTTTATAATTGTTCATTGTTAATATATAATAATACAAAGCAAAGCATGGTGGTGCAGACCTTTAATCCAAGCACTAGGAGGATTTACAAAGCAGGAGGCTTGTGAGCTTTAGGTCAGCCTGGACTACATAGTGAGTACCAGGCTAGCTTATTCTAAATCCTATGAGCTGTGGGGAGGGCAGTTAGTTTTGCTTTTCTGTTGTGACCTTTAGTATATTCCTTAGGACTTTTATATACATGATCATGTCACCAAAAAATGTAGAGCTGGAGATATCAGTCAGAATGCTCGCCTACAATGAAAGAAAGAGGGCCTCAGTTCCGCGCCAGCGCTAAGACAGACTGAGAGAAACAGCCTTACTTTGTCCTCCCTATGTGCCTTTTCTTCTTCCTTCCTTGTCTCTCCCCTCCCCCTCCTACGTCCTTCTTCCTTGCGGCCTGCACAGGGGTCTACTCATTGCACAGCCCTTTGCCCTGCTTGTGGTTCAGGCACTGTCAGACACAGCGGTGCCAGGATGCTTGGTGTCTTCTCTGAAATGGCTCACAGTCTTGGAGCGAATGCACACAAGAACCATACAGACATGGTAGTGCATACCTGTAATGCCCACGCTTGCGAGGCTCGGGGGCAAGGGTCACAAGTGTACAATGGGGCTCAGACTCCAAAGCCAAACAAACAGAGTATAACAATGAAACATTCTTTAAGGTATAATGCTAGTCATACACCACGTATTATGGGACCACAGGGTGAGGACACCCAACTTACTAGAGCAGGAAAGCTAGAGCACACTTTAGGCAGGAGGATTAGCATAAACAAAGATACTGAGAGAAGAAATGGTCAAGGGTTGTGAAGAACTGCAAGTGATTTCAATTTCTCAAGTGTCTGGTGGATCCCAGGGAGTGGTGAGAGATTCCTGAAAAGGTCATCGGAGGCCAGAACACAGACAGTACTGCATACCAGTCTGATAGTGTTTGACTTTATCCCAAGGATAAAAAGAAAGAGGGCTCCGTAGCAAAGTGGAATATGTTTGCTTTTAAAAATTAGATTGTTCTGGTATTGTAGACGATGGTTTGGAATGGAGAGCAGCAGGCCTGAGAAGATAGCCCTGGCACAGGAGGATGGAATCAGTGAGAGCTGTTGTTACCAGAGGGCAGAAGGGAAGAAAAAGATCTAAAGGAAAGCTTGGTGGTTAGCTCTGTGTAGAAGAGATATATCTCTTATATATCATGTGTGTGTGTACATATACATATGTGTGTATGTGTGTATATACATACATATGTGTATATACGTGTGTGTGTGTGTGTGTGTGTGTGTGTGTGTATAAAATGTTTCCGGGCTGGGGATATGACTCAGCAGATAAAGTAATGGCTGTGCAAACATGAAGACCTGCGTTTGGATCCCCAGAACCTACATAAAAAGCTGGGTATGGTCAGATATGTCAGTGAGCCTAGTGTGGGTCGGGGAAGGGTGAACAGGGCAGATCCCTGAAGCTCAGGGGCCAACCAGTTTAGCCAGTCGATGAGCAATGAGTTCAGCAAGTGATCCTGTCTCAAAAGATAAGATGGGAAATGATTAGAAGGAGACTCAGTAATGTTTCTCTCTGGCCTCCACACGCACAGAGAATGAAGGTCTTTCCAGGCTTCTTCTGTAGGCATCTAGGCAGCAGACGCCATCAATCAAAGCAAGGTTTTGTTCAGAGGAGTTAGGCTGGAGCCGATGAGGCCGGCCTGGGAGACGCTGTACTTCGGAGCATCCCGATGAATGGACGGGCCAGCACTCAAATGGAACAATGTCTGTCCCAAGGCAGAACCCCTTTGTCTCCTCCAGTCCATGTAGCTGTGGACTATTTGGCCTGATGCACAGGTTTTTCTGCCCCTGGCTTTACACTGATGGGAACTGGTTGGGAACTCACAAAGTAGTGTTACCTGCTTTTTCTGCCAAAGAGACGATCTGAATTCCTGAGATGCTCTGCCTTCAGATGTACTAAAGGTGCTGTTAGGAGAGACTTCTAGGCTAAGAATGACCTTTGCTTGACTAGAAGCCTTTGCTTTCAAATGGGAAGGAGGTGATAGAGACGTCAGAATACAGTTCCTCTCCCACGGGACAAATACAGTTTGATTCCCCCTCAATGAGTTGTTGAGTTCATAGGGATGGCAAGTCAAACAGAGGTTGCTACTGCCATCAGGAAGCTGTAGTTATAATATGTAATTGCCGTGATGAAAAGTGTTCTGGAGATGAACGGTGATCATGGCTGTGCAGCAATGTAAACATACTCCATGCCACTGGCTAAAAAGCTGAATTTTATTACACGCTACTATAACCTTGCAAAATTGAAAGGATTAAAAGCCACGGCCTGGACATTAAGCAGCATTTCTTCAGTACCAGCCAATGTTTTCTCACCTAGTACTTTCCCACTCAGAGGTCACTGGAATAATAAAGTGTGACCTCAGTAGAGGTAACACTAGTGTAACCAGTTGTAATGTCAACGTGTGAACAGCATTGTGGCTGAGTGCTCACTGCATACAAAGTACTGTGCAGAGGATCTTGCACCCATAATAACAGTATCATTTTCTCGGCAGCCTGTGAGGTTAGGTTACTTCCTTCACTTTACGGGAAGAGGAAGCAGACCCGCTCGCCTGTCCTTTGGCCTGCAGCTGAAGGAAATAGCATGTAAGTCAAGACCTGCTTGCAAATCTCCTGTTCCTGCCTCTTCACCGGGGCTTCCTCTCTTAGCCGTCATAGGAATAGCTAGAGTGCACAGCCAGTGGCTTCACTGGCCCCACCCATTTTGCCAATATGCAATATGATTATAGAATTTTCTGGGTCCGTGCCATGATTTCAGAGAGGTTGGCAAGCACAGTCCAGCTGCACCGCCTCTTCTCCAGCAGCTTGAGGGCCCCGGGTGCGTGATCATGAGCCTCTCAACCTGGACATGGTGCACAGCGAATTATAACTTCTATTTTCTTCCTGAAAACGAGGTGCTTTGAGATTCCTGAGCACTCCCTCTGATTCCCCAGCTATGAGAATGTGCCTTTGTGCTGTGGGTCTTTTAAACTCCTGTAATGTTGAAAAGGTGGATTAAGGCTTTCTGGTCTCCAGGGAAACCATAGTACCTGCTCTTGATCGGCAAACTTTGCATACAGGTGAGCCTAGGAAAGATAATTACTAAAGGAATCTGCCAAGTGTGGTTGGGCCAGGGAACAAACAGCTGTCTTCACAGTATAAAACGCTAACCACCTGAGCAGTCTCTCATCTACCACACCATCTCTTCCCAGCTGTTTCTCAAGGAAGCTCCAAGATTACTTCATGTAGTCTTTCAAATGAGATGTGGAGGCTAAAGGAGGGAGTGGAATTTGACCCCGAGGACATTTAGGCATTAAATTGGCTTTACTGAACACCGAAGAGCTAGGGCTGACGAAGCCAGCCCCCTTCTAGAAGTCTCCCAAGTAGGCTGCCATGCTCAGATTCCCTGTGGCCTTCTCAATGAATGTTGTCCTTTTAATCTCTGGCTATGATAATATTCCTTATTTTTATTTGGATGTATGCTTAGAAACCTCATACATCTTATAAACTGTCTGTGGCAGACATTAAAAGAATTTGCAGACTATATTCTTAAGCTCATGTTTGATGGAGAACTCAGAGTTTTGCTCCCAACAAAAGCCTCGCCAGATTCCAAAGACTTTGTTGTATGTTTGAAGAACAGAGGACGCCAAACTCCTCTGTTCTGTACTCTGCCACAGCCTGTCAGTGAGAAGGTAAGCGCTTCAGTGGGATGGTACTTAACACTGTGTTTACCAGATGGAAACATGCTCAGTTGGCCTCTAACCAAATGGATGCCAAACTTCCAAAAATTCCTTCTGGGAGGTGGACATCCCTAGACTACAGACTCAGTAAACTCTGAGGAGAATAAACAGCAGGAGACCATCCATCCCAGTGTTCAAAGACAGTTTACTCCAACACTTCATTGCAACCATTCATTCAGGAGTTCAGAAGGGCTATGGAAAACTCTAGCCCTTGGACCGTTGGAAGGAATTGCTTCTTGATCTCAGCTTTTCAAGTTTGATCTGGGAGGGTCTCCCCTTTGGGTAATGGGGGACGGGCACACGAGTACATGTGTGCATGTGAGCGTGAAGACCAGAGGACAAGTCAGTTCTTACTCAGTAGATTCTGCTCACCTGTTTTTGAGATGAGGTTTCTCATTGATCCTGCTCGAGAATAAGGCTATGGTAACCTGCCAGCAAGCCCGGGGTCCATCTGTAGCTGCCTCTTGGAGCGGAAGGTAATTATAGATGTACACCACGCCCGTCTTTCTTCTGTGGGTACTGAGTTCAAACTCCGCTCCTCAAGCTTGCATGGCAAGCCCTAAAGAATGAGCTATCTTACTAGTCCCTCATGTTTGAATCCTTTCACAACTACGAAGCCCTCAGAAACAATGGAGATTGACCTTTGCTATTTGAGAGATTCCAATGTTGTTTTAAAGCGCCTATGACCTAAGGGAGCAGTGCCTGGTGGCTACATTGGTTATGTTGTCACAGCTCCAAATTTACCATAGAACTATTCATAGTTTCCAACCCTTTTTGGGATCGCTAACTACTTTACCCATTTCTCCCAACAAGAATATCCTGGATATCAAGTCTCTTCTTGGTAGCCTGCCCTATGAGCATATACAGGGGGAGGAGGTCCCCCTCAGTCACAGTCATAGGGGAGGGGAGTAAGGGGGGGAGGGAGGAATGGGAGGATACAAGGGATGGGATAACCATTGAGATGTAATATGAATAAATTAATAAAATTAAATTTAAAAAAAGAATATCCTGGATAACTGGGACAGTAACAAGCAGGACACTGATGAAAACATAGAACACCACTATTCCACCACTCTGCTGTTCTATCCCCACAGCCCCCTCCCATGAAGGCATGGGCAGAGCCTCCTCCCAGTTTCCTGCCTGGTGGTTCCTCCATTCTCTGCAGCCCCCTCCACCCCCAGTTTGGCCCTCTGCTTC
This sequence comes from Acomys percivali, assembly GCA_907169655.1. Taxonomy (NCBI): domain Eukaryota; kingdom Metazoa; phylum Chordata; class Mammalia; order Rodentia; family Muridae; genus Acomys; species Acomys percivali. The sequence goes on along the minus strand of OU015742.1, from coordinate 107,068,938 downwards.
AGGCAGGATATGGGGCATAAGAGGAACCAGATCAGGAAGTGGCCTACATCCCTTCCACACAGTTCCCAGTGGCAGGTCAGTCCTGCAAGAAGGCTGGGAAAGCTGGACGAGGTGGAGCAAGCTCGTGATCCTGCCTCTAAGAGGTTGTGACAAGATGATCACGAGTTCAAGGCTGGCCTGCTGTACATGGGTTCCTAATCATAAGCCAGCAAAGAGGGCTCAGAAGAATGTCTGGCAGTGCCCAGGAAGAGAAGGAAAGATGGCCGGTGAGCACACAGTCAGGAAGAGACATGAGAAACCAGTGTTCACTGGAGGGAATTGAGTTCATTGTCAAAGTGGCAGCTCACACACCATGATGATGAAATCTTAGAATCCTAGAGTTAAAAGCAAGTTACAAGAGACATGTAATACAATAGAATTTTCATACTGAAAAACAGTCAACCCTAGGGAGACATAGCTCTTCGCTGAAGCCATATTTTTCATAAGGAAAGAATGACTCCAAGCATTTAGGATGGACTGTGTGGGAGAAGAAAGGGAGTAAAGGGAGCAAGGAGGCCACATGTGTTCCTGTTCCCAGAGGGGCCATTTCAGGCAGCCACAGGTGGGGACAGCATGGTCTTGGTTTGTGTTGTTTGTTTTGTGAGACAGTCTCACTGTGTAGCCCTAGCTAGCCTAGAACTCACTAAGTCAAGCAGGCTGGCCTCGGACTCAGAGATCTTCCTGCCTCTGCCTCCTGAGTGCTGGGGTTAATGGTGTTCTTTAAAGATGTATTTATTTCTGTAGTGTGTGTGTGTGAGGGTTTTGTATATGTGTATAAACACCATGAGTGTTTCTGGTGCCCAAGGAAGCCAGAAGAGAGAGATGGTGCTCCTGAAACTGGTGTTACAGATGCTTGTTAGCTGCCATGTAGAGTCTAGGACCCATCCCAGCAGCCCCTCTGCATGAGTAGCAATGGTCTGAAACATTTGAGGCCTCTCTCAGCCTCGGGGTCTGTTTTTAGTGAGTTTTAGAATTTAGTGGGGTACAAACACTCTTTGCTATATTGAAAATTAATTTTGTCTGTATGTGTTCTTATATAGTTATGTGTGCATATACCCATGTACACATTTATGTGGAAGCCAGAGATAATACTGGATATTTTCCTTATTTGCTCTCCCCTTTTTTGGTGGGTGGGGGGACAGGCTCTCACCAAATCTGAAGCTCAGGATCCAGAGTTGCTCCTGACTCGGCCTCCCCAGGGCTGGGACTGTGGGCACAGGTCACCACACCCAGCGTTTTAAATGAACTCAGGTCCTCATGCTTACATGGCAACTACTCTACTGTCTGAGCTGTCTTCCCAGAGCCTGCATAGTGTAACACTACCACTAGTCATGATAAAAGTACATCTGGATTAGCTGTAAGAATGCCGAAATGGACTGATTCATCACGTGAAAGGTGATTCTTAATTCATTGATTCATTAATTTTCCTAATGCTTGTCTGTTTGGTGGTTGTTTGCTTTGGTTTTTCTTCTCTCTCTCTCTCTCTCTCTCTCTCTCTCTCTCTCTCTCTCTCTCTCGCTGTGTGTGTGTCTGTATGTGTGTGCGTGTATGTGTGTGTCTGTGTGCATGTGTGTGTGTGGTGCACACTCTCATACACATGAACATGGACACATGTTTAGGGGTACTCCTGGAGACAAGAGGGTATAACTCTAATCTTCTAAAAGAGGAGTTTTAGCCACTGAGCATCTTTCCAGCCTTCTGTTTCAGTTTTGGTTTTTGTTGAGATCTAGTCTCTAGCCCAGGCTGAGCTCTAACATGCCATGTAGCAAGGTTGACTTGAACCCCTCCTGATTCTCCTGCCTCAGCCTCTCAAATGCTGGGATTACAGCCATGAACTACCACTCAAGGCTTCATAATAATGCTTTTGAGGTGACCCACTTTGGGTATCAGTCTACCAAATATCACAAATACTGATCCCTAGTTTTTGATCAGCCCTAGTGCCCATGCCATAATCTTACCTGGAGGGTAGTTATCTCACAGTTCACTTGAATCACACATCCCTTTTGGCTCAGTTGTCATTGGGACTCAATGTAGAGTATCTTTACTCCTACCGTAGAGCGTATTTCCCTGCAGAGAAATCCTGCAAAAACCATATCACAGTTCTTTTGGATGACAGGCAGTCTTTACATATACATCTAAGTTTAGTAAATATCATCTATTCAGAAGCACCTTGGCAAGGCATATTGGCACACGCCTGCAATTCCAGCATTTGGGAGTCTGGAGCAGAGGAACTCTGAGTTCAAGGCCATCTTGGGCCATGTACAGCACTGTGGTCCAGTCTCAAAATAAGGAAAAATCTTGTACCTACAGAGACGCAGACCACAGCCCAGGCTAACCACAGGCAGAAGTTATTGCTGTACAGCTGTCACCAGAGGTGTGTGCCAGCTTCCAGGGTAGCCAGGCTGCTTAATAAACATATCGAATCTCTTTTATCTTCCAATGAATGACCTAAAGGACCCACCACTTTACAAGCTGCCAGCCTGGTTCTTTGCTTATCTTGCTGCTGGCAAAGTACCTGTAAATAATCTATCCAGAACCTTCCCTTGTCTTCAAAGTCTTCAAGTCTCCACCCTCTGAGGAGATTCTGTGCTCTCTGTGCCCATAATGAGTCAGCATATGGATGCATACCCACATTTCCAGGGAAATGGACTGAGGTTATCAAACAGCCTGATCTGTCCAACCAGAGATAAAAATCAAGGGATTTTTATGACAGCCTGGATAGTCAGCTCAGCAAGTTCACTCTGGAACAAACAGTCCCAGGCCTTTGGGAAATACCTAGTGTGAGAGTGACTTTTGGTCTCCTGGGATTAATAGTGGCTGCCATGCAGACAGCAGACCCTTTGTAAAAACAAAACAGACTAGGTCATAGCTGGGTGGTGACGAGATAAAGGCAGGCCACTCCTGTTTGAATGTTTGTCATTTTGGTGGGGATTTTGTTTAACAAGGCTCCTACCTTATCTGTCCCTTTTCAGATTTATAGCTGCAGAGCCCATAAAAAGGGAGGCCACAGATCTGAACATGAGCTGTGGGAAGAGTGAAAACAAACCCAGGCTCGTCAATAAAAATAATTCCCAGATATTTTGGATTTTTCTCTTTCTTTTACAGCAAAGATCAGTTTCAGGGGCTCCAATACTATTTGACCAATGATATTAATAACACAGGGCTAATTCTATATAATATAAATATTTAGAAGGATCTAACCTTGGCATTTCTTATAACATATTTATTATTTTCCATTAACTATATTGAAAAACAGTATTAAGTTTACTATTATAACTCAGTTAGAAATCATTCTGTTGAATACTTGGGCCAGGCAGTTTATTAGGTACATGAATAAAAAAAAATAATCCCTACCTCAGAAATCATGTCACACCACTCATGAAAAGAATATTTAAATTGTCTCTTCTTAGACTAACATGGCCATATCTCAAGCAAGGTCCTTACTGTGGCGTCAGGACTGTGTGCACAGTGTGCAGTCTTCTTGCCTTAGACAGGGCCTATCTCTGCTGTCCCTGTAATCCCTGCACATAAACCAGACAGGACCTTAGTCTGAACCAAGAGCTGGCCTGCCGTTCGCCTAGATACTGTGAGGATTCCTTCAGTCTGGTGACATTGCTGTTCTGTGGAAGAGAGTGAGTCTTGGCTTTGTTCTAGACCACACTAATAGCTGTTTCTTATGAAACACTGCAAGATACAAATCATAATTGCCATTTTACAACGCGAAAGGTAGAAAGCAGAGTTTAGTGACACACCTAAGATCTCCAATGTGATAAGTGCAGAACTGGATTTAGCCAAAGTGCTGAGGTGTCCAAACTCAAACCCAGCTCTTTCTGTTCTGCCTCCTTTTGTCTGACACACAGTGATGTAACACCGTCACTGGTCCTCTCTGCTTCCCTGAGATTCAAGTCAGGACTACTAGGGATGTGGGCACATGGAGTTAGCAAATACAAATTGTGTGCCAGTGCCTTTGAGCCAAAAGAGAGTAAGGAATATCGCGCTGTTCCTTTAACACAGCTAGATCTTGGTAGAATGCTTACATGTTTGGAGTTGAAGATGAAAGAGGCAGCTGCTGCACAGGGTGGACATCTTCAGCATTCTTACTCATCATCCCCCCCCCCCCCGAGGAGATTTTGCCAAATGTAAGGTGGTTTAATGCACTTTATTTGGTTAGGCCTGGAGCTGGACCAGAGCCAGCACTTGCCCTACTGCCAGGGCGACTTCCTGCTTCATACGGGAAATTGTTCCTTCAAAGTCTCCACCCAGGTATTGAACCAACGTGACCTCCTCTCCTCGTGGCCCGGCCCTCAGAGGGATGGCTGCACTTCCAGCTGCAGGAACATGACTTGATCATAGGCACCAAGTACTACTTGCTGGGTTTGTTTTCTGGTCCATTTTGCTTTCTTTTTAATTTTGGAGAGATGAGGTTGTTAACCCACTGCAAAGGAAACAAGTCCATGCCCTTTACTGTGAGTGTTCCTAACACATGTCAAGCCAGAAACAACCCCTTGGTTTTGTAAAGGATTTTAGATATTGCAGAGGCATCTGTCACCAGCAGTCTCCTATGCGGCCATTATATGAAAAGGAAAGCCAAGCAGGTTAGCTGTAGGAGGCAACATTGAACAGCTTGCGTATGGAGTTCAAATAGGAGGCTAGATAGAGATGGGGTCTGGGCCTCACTGGATAATGTCCTAATGCTCAAAGCCAGCAGTTCCCCTCAGCTTGTAATACTGGTACTAATCAGTAATAGTTAATGGCCTGTTAGGTCTAGGCACTTGGTAGAGTTTTGTACACCTACTTTCAGGGACATGAACTTTCTGAGAAAGAAACTACAGATGTGATAGATACAATGACATCTGTAGAGAGGAAGCAAAGGGAATGTTGTTTTGGCTAGTGGAGAATTCAAGAAATTCTTTTGGAAAGCATTCCAGGGGGCATGGTTTTAAAATTCCAGTTGGATAGGCTGCATGGTAGGACCCTGTCTCCAAACAAACCAAAGACCCCGCTTTGAGTGAGGGTGGTTGCTTACTGACCTATGAGCAAGAGATAAAAGATAAAAGATTTACAGCATTTAGACAAGTTTATTCCCAGCAACAGCTGTAGGGGTCTATGACCACACTGTGCCCAAAACTAATTAAAAGGCCTGTGAAAAGTTGAACATTTATAGTTACATTTTATAACTGTGATAAAGTTATAAAAGCTAAATGAAACATCAAACTTTTACTCAGAGGTCTAGACATTGGGCTTAGTGAGTTGACTATCTCGTGAGAAAATAGTCATGGAGACAAACCCAACTAAAACTTGTAGCTTGGGGAAGAAAAGGTAAGTGGAGGGTCTCAGGCTAAGTAATAATATGGGCAACTTATCATTTAGACAGAGGCTCTGAAATAAGAAGGCCCTTGGCTCAGGTCAAGGACTGAAGCCTTGGCTTAAGTTGGCGTTCTATCCATTTGTCCACAAATTTCGGGAATTCCTTGTTTTTAATAGCTGAGTAGTATTCCATAGTGTATATGTACCACAGTTTCTTTATCCATTCTTCTACTGAGGGACATTTAGGCTGTTTCCATGATCTGGCTATTATGAATAAGGCTGCTATGAACATGGTTGAGCAGATTTTCTTGCTGTGTGCTGGTGCATCTTCTGGGTATATTCCAAGGAGTGGAATAGCTGGGTCTTGAGGAAGCCCTATTGCCAGTTTTCTGAGATAGCACCAGATAGATTTCCAAAGTGGTTGTACTAGTTTGCATTCCCACCAGCAATGAAGGAGTGTTCCTCTCTCCCCACATCCTCTCCAGCATGTGGTGTCACTTGAGTTTGTGGACAAATGGATTGAGCTAGAGATGATCATAATGAGTGAGTTAACCCAGAAGCAGAAAGACTCAAATGGTATATACTCACTTATATCTGCATACTAGCCCAATGGGCATGTCCCATGAAAGCCTTCCCTTACCAGGAAACTGGGACAGAGGGGAGGACATCCTATTGAGACTCTAGATGAGAGAACAATGGGAGAATAGCAATGTAGAAGGATCCAGTGGGTCCTAGAAACCTACAAGTAGAACATTATGATAGGCAGATTTGGGTCATGGGGTCCCGCTCAAACTAAGGCCCTAGCCAAGGACAATACAGGCGGTAAAATTTAAACCCCTACCCTGATCTAGCCCATGGACAGGACAGTCTCCACATTTGAGTGGAGAGAGGGATTTGACTTTCTCAAGTACTCTGGTGCCTCACATTTGACTATGTCCCCTGGCGGGGGAGACCTAGTGGCACTCAGAGGAAGGACAGCAGGTCACCGAGAAGAGACTTGATACCCTATGAGCACATACAGAGGGAGGTAATCCCTTTGAGGAACAGTCATAGGGGAGGGGAATAAGGGGAAAATGGGAGGGAGGGGAGAATGGGAGGATACAAGGGATGGGATAACCATAGAGATGTAACAAGAATAAATTAATTAAAAATAAAAAATTAAAAAAAAAAAAGTTGGCGTTCTAATGAAGGTGTGGCTTATACAAGTGGGCCTTTGATCCAAAGGGCAGTGCTATAGAAAGAAAGCTAAGAATTAGGTAGAGGTTATTTTTTTCAGTGTGTGTGTGTGTGTGTGTGTGTGTGTGTGTGTGAGAGAGAGAGAGAGAGAGAGAGAGAGAGAGAGAGAGAGAGAGAGAGAGAGAGAGAGAGAGACCACCCACAGAGACCAAAAGAAGGCTTCAGATCCTCTAGAGCTAGAGTTACAAGCATTTGTAAACCACCTGACCACTTGATGTGGGTGCCGGGACCCAAGTCTGGTCCTCTAAAAAAGAGTAAACTTTTTTAGCCACTGGCTAAGAAATTCTTAGCCACAGAAATTCGTTATGGCTAACTGGAGTAAGCAAATAGTTAAGGGAGCCTCTCTCACATGAAAAGTACAAAGATGGTCCAAGATGGTGCCAGCCATCAAGTTACTCTGTTAAGCAAGGAAGTCCGGGAAGCCAGTGATCATATGGGAACCAGGAAGGAGCTCTTCCTTCTGCCTGAGGAGGCAGAGAGCTGTGAGAGAGGACAGGTGGGAGGTGAGAGGCAGAGGCAGGCCCAACAGCATCTGGCTGCTTGTAGACCAAGGAGAGTCCAATGCCCTTGTCACAGGAAGTCACCTTTTTCAGGAAGCCATCCTCACAGCCATGTGCTCTTAGCAAGTCTTCTGGAAGGCCATGGAATTGCTTTTCTCTGGCTGCTGAGAGAAGATAGGATATAGCAGAGGCACCAGAGCTGATAAGATAGCCTGGTGGAGGAGCTGTTCTTACCCAATTCCCTTAACTGAACATCTGCTCCACCCAGGTTGTCATGGTTCCAGCCCCTGGAGCAGCATGCCGTTCCCCCGCCTTCATCACTCTGTCCACTCCAGCACTACATTGTGCAGGGCAGCATAGTATAGTGGGTCCAGCCCCAGCTATAAACAAGAACCTCTGAGCCTTAACATTCTGACCCTCCCACCACAAACCTCCCTGTGCCTTGCCTTTCTCCAGGGGACCAGGGGACCAGGGGACCAGGTTGGCAACTTTGTGCGTTTCAAAACCAGCTTCCTACATCAGTCAGATGCACAGCTAGTTTGAGAGCTGTACAGATGGGAAAAAAGGCATTTATCCCACCACCAGAAAACTAGGTTAGGTTCTCAACCTCACCACATAGGGGCCTTGATATGGAATTGTTCCTTTTCCTGCCTATCTTCTATGGTAGGACCTCTGTGAGGATGAAATCACATGAAAGCTTATTAGACCCTGTCCTGTGCTTTATCAATGCAATGCCTTAGTTTCTTCTGTGTCTGCCACTCCCTCGCCTCCTCCCTAGTTATACCAGGTCAAGTTGGTCACCTGCTCCTGGATTATTTCACTGGCCAGCTCCTGTGCCCAGATACCATATCCAACTAATAGAGGCATGGCTTATCACACAGCCTCTCAGGGGAACTGTCTCCCTTAGCCAGAAGGTTTTCCCTCTACTCAGCAAGAGCCCATGTGTTGACCCTCCTCTCTGTCACTCCTTGGCCTCATCTTTCTTGTACCATTTCTGAAAACCCATGTGCTCTTTTGCTGTCTGATCTGCCCATCCAGCTGCTCTGCAGAACACATGGTAAAACTTAACATGCTATTATACTGTGAACTCGCCTCCCATTTCATTGACTTTGCTCCCTGAGGTCCAAGCCTATGTCTGAATGACATCCTAACGCATTGTTAGGCAGAGTTCCCCACAGTGGCAGATCCTAAGCAGAAGCTCCATAGCCGCTGGGTGCCTGGAGCCCCTTGCACTTTGATGGACAGGGTCTTTTTTCCTCGTCACAACCTGAGCACCTGATGGTACCCCCGTTTTGCAATGAGAAAAGAGAAGCTTACAGGGGTTACATGTCATCTAACTTGTGGGGATGAAAGGGACTCTGCATCCTGGAAGGGATCCAGAGGATGTGAGAACCCAAGGTGAGGTGAGGTGTGATCATGAAGTGGCCCCCGGAACATAATGCACAAGCCCTGCTGGGACTTGAGGCTAAGGCCGGTTAGTAAAGTCCTCACAGGAAGTACTAGCCCAACAGGAAGCAATAGGCATGAAGGCAGGGGACAGCCCCTCCTGGGAATGAGGAGCAGAATTCAGGTGATCCAACTGACCTATTTAGTACAAACCAAGGGGAGAGGAGTCAGGAAGGATTGGGGTGACTCAGCCTCTGCTAGCAGGAGCCGTCACTGGGCTTTGTAGCCTATTTCCTGGGGAATTTTTCAGATAAATTAATGATTCCATCGTTCTATGCCTAAGCATCCTCAACAACTAGGAGAGACTGTTCACATGACTGTCTGGGTGAGGCCTAGAGGTCTGGTCTCTGAGCGGTGGTAAGTTTCTAGGCCTAGTGGCATCAGGAACCCTCTTCTTTCCCAGTCCCCTGAGGAATCCAGAGTGTAGGTGAGCGGTACCTTGATGTTTCAGCCTCATTGCCTCATTGATGCAGATGGGAGCTCCACGGAGGCAGCCGGTTCCTGCCCCTGCTTGAATTCATTGTACTTTTTGACTCACTGGGACAGGCCTGGGGTGGGGCTGATAAAGAGTTGGCAATGCCAGTCTCACCAGGCAAGCTGAAGGCTAGTGGTCAGGCCTGAGGGTTGAAAAGTAGCACTGTGAATGGTTGTGTGCCAAAGCTTAGTTGTATACCTCTGAATTCAGGGCGTGGAGTATGACTCGCTTCTGCACAATCAAAGATAAACATGTAACACATACAAATGTATTGGCACAGCTACATCTTCTATCAAAAAAGTACAGCACAGGGTTTTTAGGAAAATAGAATTATTGAGAAATAACTTGACTTTCCATAGTCAATATGTTTTCCTTACTAAAAGAAAAGTCAAAAATAAATAAATAAAAAGAAAAAAAGAAAAGTCTTTGATTAATCTTTAGCCTAAAAAATTAAAGTTCTAGCTCTCATATGCTGGTAGGAATAGCTTTACTTACTTATTTACTTTATTTAGAAACAGGATCTGTAGCCCAGGCTGGTCTCAAACTCACTAGGTAGCCACCTAGGATAACCTTGAACTTCTGAACCTACTACCACACCTAAGTTCATGCAGTGCTGGGCATGGAAGTTAGTGTCTTATAAATGCTAGGCAAGCCGTCTACCAGCTGAACTACATCCCAACCCCAGGATGGCTTTCAATGAATTCCTCCCCCCAAGCCCTATTTACAGTCCTGAGCATATCAAACATTAGGAGTACATCATGTTTTCTTTAAAACATTTCCTGAAACATTCCTCCCTTCTCTTTCCCCAGATTACCAAGTTCTGATCAGGAGCTTGGGGAAGAAGAAGAGAAAAATGGGGGCTAATATGACAACAAGATTTGTACCTTCACAAGTAAATATTACATTTTAGCTGGGTAACTACTTGTGGAAGCTTGTTAGGTCAAAGTGACTCACTTGCGTAGATGAGGTTATTTTTAGAGCTGTAATTTGTACTGTTTAGAAAAGAATAAAGAGATGGTAAAAGGCTAGATAGCTCATTATAGTTTACAGAGCTCATGAACCCAGCATCCATGCAAAAGATGACTAAGCAAGGGGTCGGTTGGTACTTTCTCTCAGAATTTTACAGACATGAGTCATCCACTTCAGTCTGCAGACACAGCACCGACATACCTGTGACTCAGCTCCCATTTAGACCGAGCACCAGGATTCAATTCTGATGTGCTTTGTAGTTAAGTAGTGAGGAAATTACATAGCAAAGGAAGATGGGCCTTTGTACCATGTAGCCATCGATGGTTAAACAAGGACTGATGCTGGCAAAGAATCTATTTATGATCCATGCTGGGTAATGTCTTTTCATTCTGATGCAGCACGCGGCACTGCCATCTCCTCACACTGGCTCCTCTGACCCAAGTATTCAGTCAGCCTCAGTAGAAACCCAGTCTCACCAGTCTCACTCTTGCTCTATCAGTGTCCAGCATGAAGGCCTACTTCCTCTAACCAGGGGTGTGTGCGCAAGTGTGTGTGTGTGTGTGTGTGTGTGTGTGTGTGTGTGTGTGTGTGAAAATCCTCAGCCTACAATATTAAAATATTAGTTCTCATAAGCTGGAAGAAAAAAGCTTCCAAAGGCTTCTCAATTCCACATTTTACTTATGGTCAGAGTTACAAGAAAATATATATATATACACACACACACATGTGCGTATGTGTATGTGTGTATATGTGTATAGTGTGTGTGTGTAGTGTGTGTGTGTGTGTGAATGTGTGTGTGTGTGTGTGTGTGTGTGTGTGTGTGTGTTTCTGAGACAGAGTTTCTCTGTGTGGCGCTGGCTGTCCTGGAACTCACTCTGTAGACTCAGCTAGCTTCGAACTCAGAGATCTGCCTGTCTCTTCCACCCAAGTGCTGGGATTAAAGATGTGTGTGCCACTACCACCTGGCCAAAATATTTTCTTCAAGTATTTTCTTTTGTTTTTGTTTTTAAACAGGTTCTCATATGCCCTAGGCTGACTTTGACTTTACTATATAGCCAAACATGAAGTCCTGGTCCTTTTGTCTTTGCCCGCTAAGTTCTGGTCTGATCAGCACATGCCACTAGACCTAGCTGTGAAGTGTTTTCTATTGGTTAAACAACAACAACAAACGCATACCTACCCACACACATAAGATATCTCTTTGTAGATAAGGAGCCTGGCCAGTGCAAGTATACATTCATCCAGTAGGGCTTCCACTCTGTTCTCAGATGCTGAGCTCTGCCACCCCAGAGCCCGTCAAGACAGAGCCTCACACACTTAGCACCCCACTGTCAATGGCACATAAATTATACAGTTTATTCTGAGTTAACTGCTTAGATTGTAGCCTGTCTGTTCATATGTACAGAAGGTGGTCCTTTTCAGCTTGCTGATCTATCATTTGATTGGTTATAGCCAACAATGCATTTTACTGTATTTATCAAAGAAATATTAACATGATTGCAATACCAAGTACTTCAGAAATACACAGAATGAAAAACTCTAGTATTCCTCCCATGTGCTCACCAATCCCCAGCCATTTCTGACACTGAGCAGTTGCCTCTTTAGACATCTGTCTGCTTTGCTCCAAACCTGCTGCGTCAGTAGTACTATTACCAGGAATAGTAGAGCATGCAGAGGCTAAAGTCCTATTGTCAAGAAAAGCCCTATGTACATTTAGCCGACTCAGCAAACACTGAAATACATACTGTGAACCCAGCCCTGAACTAGGCTGCAGAAGTGGCTAGGTGCACTCATCTGTCCTTGGGTGGGAGAGTCAGACGTGCAAGTGTACAGATGCGTGTTTGGACTGCTGTAACACAGGAGTGCCAAACCTCCTCTGCAAAGCTTAGAGAAGGGCCCTGCCTGAGTTTGCAGTTAAGTGTAGATAGGTTTCATAAGTAAGGGGCAAGGATGTCCCAAAGAAAACAGCACAGGGTGCTCAGGGATGAGTAGAGTATATTTTGATGGTGGGAATAGTTCATAAAATTGAATTTTCAGGATACATGAGTGAAGAATGTCATGAGCAGATGAGAGAGAGGAGAAAAAAAATGCATGATTAGGAAGAACCATGTGCGTCAGTTGTTCAAAATATGTCATCTTACTGGTGGAAAGGCCTGGAGGGCTGTTAAACATGGATGTGGCATTATGTCAGACTCCCGGGAATGACGGCAGAGGGAGGAGAATACAAGTGGGAAGAGACCGGGGGTAGGAAAGCCACTTTAGTAACTAGTTCAGGCAAGAGAATGTGAGGTTCTGAAACTGTGGGAGTCAGGAGAGGAAAGGACAGACTCTAGAAATATATCAGAGGAGAATGGGGACCTGGCGAGCACTCAGATTTGGCCGGGTGGGGGGAGGAGGGGAGACAAGGAAGAAGGAGGACCTGCAGATTGCTGTGTGGTTCTGAGCCTGGCTAACTAAGGAAAGAGTGGAAACTGGAGAAGAGGACCACAAGTCAGAAGAATGAGAATGACTTTGCATGTATTGAGTGTATGTGTGATAAGCAAGTGCAGATGCTCAGTAAATAGCAGGAAATAGATGGAACGAACTTTGTGACCACACAGGGATGGCTGTTGAAGCCCTGGGGCTAGTGGTGTAGCCAACAGCTGGTGAAGGGCAAAGGAAGACTGCTGCTGGAAAATACTTAGTGGCAGAGGACTAAGGTGAGCCCGGAGAAGGGCATCCAGAAGGGAGAGGACAGGAGGGGTAGGACAAGGAAGAGCATCACTGTGGCGTGGTTGTGGGGACTTGTGGGTGGGGTGAAGACTGCGAGTGCATGCAGATCAACAGAAGTCAAGTGTGAGCAGGTTCTAGAATTTGTTGACAATCCTCTTTTATGAATTTAGAGAATTAAAGGAAGAACGAATAGGTGGTAGCTGGTAGAGGTGATGCCAAGGAGACAATTTGGAGAATGAAATTGTCTCCAACCCAAGGAGGAAGAACCGGTGAGTGAGGTACAGTAGGCATTTCTCAGCATTGAGCATAGCTCCCCCGCCCCCCGAGATCATGGAGGAATGAAGCGTGGCTAGTGCCACCACCAGCTCTGCCTGCCCCGAGCCCTCCCAGCAACCACTAAGGAGTGTATACTTATCCTCTCCGCTGCTGCCCTTAGAGAAGCCACTTGAGAGGCATAGTATAAAGTTGTGCTTGGGCCTGAGATTTCATCAGACCGGCCAGGCCAGGAGCCCCACCATCTACAACTTAGCTTCTGGGTGAAAGGAACATGTTAGAAGGCAGAGGAGCTGTAGCTGGTTCCTCTCTCTGCCTCATAACCCCAGGGGCATTCAGTGTACCCTCCTCTGTTAGCAGTGCTCGCACTGTATTGGAATTGTCCCTGACTCCTCGATGGCCAGTCCAGGCAATGTACTTTTTGCTTTCCCTCAAATTCCCCTGCCCATAGCCTGGAGTTAGACAGGGTGACAACTTGGCCTTTTTAAATAAACCACAAACTCACCTTTTCATCCCTAAATGTGCTTTTAATAATGTACCATATCCTGTTCTCACACAAGCCACAACTGTGTGGGTTTTTTGCTTTGCATTCATGGTTGGTTGGTTGGTTGGGTGGTTACTTGCTTTTTGAGACTGTCTCATGAGGCATATGCTAGCCTAGAACTGACTTTATAGTCCAAGCTGGCCTTAAACTCCTGATCCTTTGGCCTACACCTCCCAAATGCTGGAATTACCGCCACACTTGGCTAAAACTGAGTTTCAAACAGTTGAAGTCCCAAAGGTCCTTTGTGCTAGCTGAAAAGCCTATGGCCAAGAATGTTCTTGGTCACGTTCTCAGAGCTCATGCCAACAGCTCTGTCATTTTGTACAAGTCTTAAACTATCCTTACACCAAGTTCACACATTTAGATCCTGGGGGTGGGATGTGCAGTTACTGAGAGCGTCCCATAGAGCAGTGGTTCTCAACCTGTGGGTCATGTCCCCTTCCACAGGGTTGCCTAAGACCATCAGAAAACAGATACACTGTGATTCATAACAGTACAAAATTATAGTCCTGAAGTAGCAATGAGAATAGTTTTATGGGTGGGGGGTCACCACAGCACGAGGAGCTGTATTAGAGGGCTGCAGCATTAGGGAGGTGGAGGACCACTGTTCAGACACCCCTCCACCTGGCTCATGCCAGCACCTGCTCTTGCACTACCTTGCAGATTTCTGTTTGATTTCTCTGTGAACTGAGCTTGAGGGATGACTTAGCAAGATGAACAAAGACTCAAACATGTTTTCCCATGAGCTGATTAATAATAAGTCTAAAATGAGACATCTGGCCTCTGGCAACAGAGAACTTCATCACAGCATGTGTTGGCGAGGGGTCGGGGCAAAGCGGGGCCAGAGGGCCATGCAGCCATAAGAGCAGCAGCAGGCACACTGAGAAGGCCTGAGCTGTTGAGTCTGCCGCTGAGGCTGCTTGAGATATGACCAGGTTTACTTTAAAGTCTTTTGAAACTTGAGTTTCTTCTCTAGTTCTGATCCAATTCTTTTCATTAATCTTTAAATACTTACTCTGTGTACATGAACTTTAGTTTCTGAATTCAGACCCCCGTAGTCTTTCAAGCACAAGTTTAGCCCAAGCTTGATGTTTATGGGATAGCAGAAGACTTAGCAGGCCTCGAATAGCTGCCCTTAGCAGCATACGAGAATATCACAGAGATTATAGCTAAGACCGTGGGTAGAATGGTCATCAAGCTGACGTCTGTGTATAGGTCAGATAGAAAGCCAGCTCCTAGGTGCTGAGGAAGCTTACTGATCTAGTCCGTATAAACATTGGTTACCATGTTGTTTGGAGCTGACTTAAATGGTGGGTGTGGGAGGCCTTGTCAGTTGCTCTGGCAAAAACCTAGAAATATGTTCAAAGGCATATCCAGCTGTCTAATGCAGGCCGACACTGTTTTTTGAATGTCCATTCGCATTTCTCTTGATCCAAGGGAGAAGTCGGCATGAAGTGCCCTTGTAGGCAGCCCTCGCTAGGATGGCAGCCTCACCAGGGTGGACATGGCAGAATGAAGGGAGTCAAAGATGGCCAGGCCTTGTGCTTGGCATAGACTGATGTTTAGTGAACTTAGAGCAGGCAGGAAGAACTCCCCCACCCCCACTCCGTGGATGCCAGAACATTCTGGTAGCATTTGAACTATTAGATGTCAAATCTAAAGGCTTGAGTCCAAGGCTAGCTCTTCTGGATTAAAATATGGTACTGTCTGTTCCCGAGTTAGTGTTCTCTGAGTGGGGCTGTGGGCCAGGCTAGAAGGCTAGCTTTAAGCACAGAGCTTGTATCTAGGCTTCTGGAGTCAGCAGGCTGGAGCGTAGGTGAGAAGTCAGAGAGGACGTGGACATTTTGAAGCTATCAGATGCTCTTCACTGATGGACGACTTCCTGGAGGAAGAACTGCTGGGCCCCAGGGTTAGCAGGGCTCTCATCTAAGCTTTGAGGTGGAGCCTGGTGAGGAGATGGAGGGGGGAAAGCAGTTAAAATGTGGAGAAGAAGTAGCAGGCCAGTGGTGCTGTGGAAACCATGGAGACCAGAAGTGAGCAAGAGTGGCAAGTGCCATTAAAGCTCCACGGACAGGGCCAGAAAGTGCTTTCCCAATCAAAGGGAGAAAACAAGGACATGGAAACATCAAAGACAAATACTAAGTCTAAGATTATTGTACACCTGAGGTTCACTTGTCTGAAAGACAAACACATCCTCTCCCTCTTCCTTGTCCATTCTGACAAGTGCCAGTCACAGACTTTTACACTTTCTCCACCAGGGCCAGCAAATGCTTGCCTGGCTGAGACGGTAACCCTGTCAAAATGCCCAAGTAGTGTCAGAAGCAACCGCTAAGTCACAGTTCGTCACTTAGCAGTAAGTTGTAGAACTTGTGGTAGGAGCATGTAAGCCCCAGACCCATCCCATAATGTGTGCTCCTGCCATCTCTTGTCTTCCTGCCTCCAGTTGGTTCTCTGCCTTGCTCCCAGGCAGGCTGACTCTGAGTAGAAAAGGGGTAGAGGAGGAATCCCGTGGCAGAAAGCACACACCTACTGCAGGCATTCCCTCGGTGTTGGTGCCTGCATTTTTCTTAGTGCTTTAAAAAGTATTTATTAGAACGAAAACAAAGCAAAAGCCCACCATGCCTGACTGATGTCTGTTCCAGGGGCTTTTCAGATTCCAGTCATGCTGTGAAAGCAGCCATTGTGTGGTGGCTGCTTCGTTTCTGCAGGAAGCTTATGGCATGGTCAGTGGCATGCTACAGTGCTCTCAGGAAACCACCCTGGAGGCTTCTCTGTGGCTGCTCAGGCAGTTGGAGCAGGCCACACCCTCTGCAGCACAAGCCTCTCACTTGTCAGTTGGGTGCTAAATGCCAAGGCCTAGATGAGCTGCCATTGAGTATATGACAAGACATGGAGACCTCTGAGCAAAACTGGGCCCTGCCAGCACTCCTACCAAAAGGTAGTGAAGAGGGTGAGCTGAAAAAATGTCCTGAAGTCTGTGTGATTTACTCGAAGGGCCCCAGGCCTCATACTTCATAATCAGCTTGGCAGGATGTTTGCCACGTCCTAGGCAGTCCAATCACTCCAGAGCTATGGATTCCAAGACCTAGTTATTTAAAGCTGAAACTAGGGCTTGTTCCACCACACTCTGGCACTAGGCTAACACACCTTACTGGCCGTGCCATGCCTATCTGGCCTACTATCAGAATTTGATTTGTAATTTTTGAATTTAAATCACCTATGGTTAAGAGAGAAGTAAATATGAAATCTCCTTAGATTTTTATCAGGGACAACAAAAACAACAACAAAAAAAGACAAAAAGTTGTAGAGCAAGCCCTCAGTTATCAGAATGGTTTGCTAAGGGCGAATGTGCCTTTCTAAAGGGTGAGAGAGCTGCTTATGGAAGCACAGCGCCTGCCTCAACAGGGTTGCCTTAAGTTGACACAGCTTATTCTCTTTCATTAAAGATACTGGTAGGTATGAGAGTAATGAGACAGCTCAAAAATCTCATTTTAAGCCACAACCATATGTTATCACAAATGAAATTCTAACTGAAATTTCTATCAGAGAATACCATTAATTAATTTCCATTCACCTGTTTACATGGAAGTAATGACCAAAGGAGCTAGCCAAAATAAGAAGTGCCATTAAAACAAACCCCAGACCTGAATAACTCACAGACCAACTAGGTCATCCTTAAGTGCAAAGATTGGTTGGGAGCTGGTTTCACCTCATGGTCAGGACTACTCACTCACTCACTCCAAACAAAGGGACCAATTCCTCCCAGGGAAAGCTCTGAGAATGGGGAGGACACTGAATCCTGGGAGCTCAGAGAGACTGGGCCGAGACCTCCTCAGGGTCCCACCCTGTTTGGATTGTTTCTGGTTTGGGAAGCTTGATTTGGAGCTATGAGTTTTTTCATTTGAAGGGAGAAAATTATAAATTATGAAAAAACAAAACAAAGCAAAACTCAAAGATTTTTTTTGAGGGCTCCCAAATTATGTTTTTAAAAATAATGTGCATGCATGCGTGTGTGTGTGTGTGTGTGTGTGTGTGTGTGTGTGTGTGTGTGTGTGTG
>OU015742.1:107032454-107051370 GCA_907169655.1 Acomys percivali | reverse complement strand
GTGTGTGTGTGTGTGTGTGTGTGTGTGTGTGTGTGTGTGTGTGTGTGCAGAAAACTGAGTTGAAAGCTTACTTGAAAAAAACTTTTCAATTTGATATGTGACTTTTGATATGTGAGCTGTGTTTTCTGTCAAGTTAGAAAAGATATACCAATTCAGATTTACGTTTTTAATTATTTCTAGATAAAAGTGAATAATAATAGGGATTACTTGAATGTTCGCTATGTGCCAAGTATTCTACATATATACTCATTAAACCAGGTAAACCACCCACGGTCTTGCAAGGTAGATATTTTCCCATTTTAAAGATGAGGAGACTCACTCAGAAAATTTGGTGGATTGCCTGAGGTCACCCTGTTGTAATTGGCAGGGCAGGGATCAAGCCCAGATCTGTCACATTCCAAAGACAGTTTTCACATTCCTCAGCCTTCCATCCTTTTTCATCCAGGGCTTGCCGTGTGCCAGTAAAAACAGGAAAGGTATGCAGGACTTCACTGTCACTCCTCGGGCTTGAGCGTTTCCAGATTTATGGTGTAGGAAAAGAGGCTCCGAGAGACCGTTAGTGTGTTAGTGCTGATTACCTGCTAATGGACCTCAGGGTCACCTTCCCCAGAACACACTCCTTCACTGCACCGTCCCGTGTCCTTCAGAAAAGCTCCTTCAGTGACAACGCACAGCTTCTTTCTGATTCGCTTTACTCTCCAAAGCATATCCATCCCTAAGGGATCATACTGAGCTGGCTGCTGTCTCACTATAATAACTGGCATGGGAGACTTTCTACTGAAGTAGCCAAGAGGAACTCCGTACATGGGAAAATGTCCACGGCCTCTTGTTCTGTGTTCAGGGCACTCCATGCTTTGTCAGGGCTCTGCGCCCAGTGTTCTAACCTCGCCACACACCCCTGTAAGACACCTATATCATCCCCTTGTACTTTGTCAGGGCTCTGCGCCCAGTGTTCTAACCTCACCACACACCCCTGTAAGACACCTATATGATCCCCTTGTGCTCTCACCCTCCACTTTGAGCACTCCAGGCTCTTCCCCTGCCTGGCCTCCTGCTCCTGTCCCTCTCTTCCCCCTTACTAGAAACCTGATTGTCCTCCAAGGCCCCACTCAAGCCATCTTGTCTAATAGGCCTCCTAGAAGCTGCCGGGCAGCATGCCTTTCCACCACGGCATTGGTAGGCCCACCTCTGCTGTTCCCTCACTCTGTCTGCCCAGCCCCAGGCTGATACAGGAGCAGGAGGATGCAGCTCTATCAGCATGGCTTCCTTTGCACTGCCTCATGGGCGGTGCTTGGAGGAAAGGTCCTCACACTGGCTATACGTGTTGCCTTTTGTGTTGTGTAAAGGTTGTAACTAAACAGCCTTGTTTTTAAGGACTATTTTTAGCTTGAAGGATTTTATTCTTTTCATAAATCCTCATTAGTTATCCTTCAAATTGGGGCTATCACAGTGTTTGTAAATTTGTGTGGAGCTAGTTCAGTTTTTCTAAGACTGTAAGTTAAGCTGCCCAGTGTCATCCCCCCTTTCTTAACCAGAAACATTGCATTGTCCTCTTCTAATCATCTACATTTAGTACCTTGTCTATGAACTCTTTTAAATTAAAAGCTTATGACGTTTTAGAGACTTGGCCCAGCTTTTAAGTGCCAGAGATTTTTGCATTTGAATATATTTTAATTTATTTAAGGAGCCTTTTAATCAAATACTTCCCTAATTTAGCCAACTTTCTTTTTTAATACCCCCAAGCCAGGAATTTGTTTATTATGACCAAATTCTTTTTTAAAATAGAACTTAAAACAGTACTGAATGCTATTTATGGCACTGTCTCTTGCTAGATTTCTTTCTGCATCTCAGAAGGGTGTGCTTCTTTCTTCCATGTCGAGTGCAGTCAACATTTCTTCACTGTGATGTGTGCCAGGCAGTCACTGAGTGTGCCCTGACTGCCTCTCCGTGGCCAGCCCCTAGTGGGATGAGCAATACAGCCAGCCCTCAGGCCGCACAGCTGAGAAGTGAAGTGTGCTGCCCCCAGAAGATGAAGGCGATGGCATTTGAGCTGTGTCTCAGGGTTAGAAACAGAAGAGATGCTGGGAATGAGGGTAGCAGAGCATAAGGGAGGCCAGGGCCCAGGTGGGTGTGGTGGTGCCATCAGGAGATGCAGACTTCAGCAGGCAGCCAGCTGGCTTCTGAGAGTATGGACCCTGAGTTCTAGCGTGGCGCCCAGACCAGGGAGTATGGTCACTGAGTGAGTGATCCCTGAAGGCAGGAGACAGGAAAGCAGTCAGTACCAGGATGGGTTCCCAGTTGGGGACTCTGTAGTCCCAGCTTCAGCCACTGGCATTCTGTCACCCTCCTGAGAGCCTGAGTGAGCCCCACGTGGGAGCACAGGTTGGAAGCATACAGAGTTCTAGAACAGAAACTTTTCTTGACGCCTTGAGCCTTGGCGGGAGTGGCGCTAGATAGATTCAGAAGAGCAAGGAAGCTGTAAGGAAAGGGCAGCATCTGCCTCCTTCAGCTTCGCATCACCCTTTCCCATCTGTGTGTGTTAAGGGCAGGGAGTGGTGAATAGAAACGAGACTGGTGAATAAAACAAGTCAGGACCTCTCTGGCAAAAAAGTAGAAGCTTGCTGTATCTCTGCAGCTATCTATGGGTGCTTTGTTGACTTCTCTTCCTAAAGACTATTCCCCAGACTCCGGTTCTGATTCATCTTTTAACCTTCTCAACCTACTCAAAGTCCATCCGCTCCACAGCACTCTAACCTCAGCTGGAGTTCCCCTCTCCCTCTGTGTGCCTCATGTGTGCATTCAGGAGGCCCTTCCCTTCCTCAGGCCTTCCTTGCCTTCCCTGGGCACGCTCATGGGCACCCTCACTCCTCCCTGTAGTCTACAAACTTTAGGCTTATTTTATTTCCTGAAAACTGCCAAGCTTTCTTAACCCTTCAGTTTTATTTTTAAAAAAAACAAACAAAAAAAACCTACTTGCACACTTTAAAGAGTAGTAATAACTAGCAGAAACAGTGCCAGCATCTTTGAAGCCCTGTGCCACCTCTTCAGGGAAAACTGCTGACCTGAACTTTATGTTAACTGCTCCTGTAGTTACTGTATCAGCTTTGTATCCATAAATAGTAAAATACTTAGATAAACGCAATACACAATCTAGCAACTTTTAACAGGTTGTGACATTGATATAAATGGCATTCTACTGATTGTTTCTGCTTCTTTGAATGTTCATATCCCAGCCCATAGTGCAAATTAATGGCAAAGTACATGCTTCTCATGTGTAAGACCCTGAGTGCAATCCCTAGCACCAACAAGGGGGGGGGGGTGAATTTCTTGCTCCTTACAGCTTTTTAAAATGATTATCTAAAGCTTGTACAAATATATTATATGAAGGGTATAGAAACCTATACCATGTACCATCTTAGTTAAATCTTAATATATTGCTATAATTGCTTCAGGTTTTTAAAAGAAATAGCACAGTGAGTGCCCCTCAGCATCCCATTCCTCTCTTGTTCTCAAACTCCCCAAAGTACTCACTGCCCTTGGCTTAGTGCTGGTCTATTCTGTGCATGTTTGTGTGCTTTACTCCAAAGGCACTCGAACAATGTACAGTCATGTGTGCATGTTTTGAATTACATAAGGATGTATTAACATATTCATTTTTAGCTTGCTTTGTTCGGTGAATATTGTCTTTGAACTTTGTGCTCATTTGCCCATGATGTCCTAGCTTACCCCTTAAACTACTGTGTGGTTCTCTACGGAAAGATTAAACCACTGTATGTTTATCCAGTCTCCTGCTGATCTATATTTAAGATGGTTCCATCATCGTCACCATCATCATCATCAGTGATGCTACAGCAAGCCCATACCTACCAGCTTCTAAGGCTTGTGTGGTAGTCTTTTAGGTGGCATTTACTGAGTGGTAGAGTATATGCATCTTCACTTTCGTGATATCAGAGGCTGAGCAATTTATATTCTAGCATCAATGAATGAGAACAGGCGTTCTATGCCTTGGACAAGCCCTAGGCATTGTCTGATTCTAGGTGAGCCCAGTACTCCTTTCATTCAACAGCATATACTGAGTTATTTCCCATGTGCCACACACTGTGCTAAGTGCTAAGAACATGAAACAGTGGAGCCTCAGCCCCCTCCCTAACGGATCCTCCGGACATCTGTAGTAATTGCTGCCTGGGGAGGTAGAAGAAACTCTGGGACATCTACAGTGTCAAGTTCCATAGTGGTGTCACTGTTGACTTACAGTTGGAAGTTTCTGTTCTTACAGAAAAAAAAGTTCAGCCAGGTGGTAGTGGTGTACGCCTTTAATCCCAGCACTTGGGAGGCAGAGGCAGGCAGAACACTGAGTTCGAGGCCAGCCTGGTCTACAGAGTGAGTCCAGGACGGCCAAGGCTACACAGAGAAACCCTGTCTCAAAAACCCAAAAACAAAACAAACAAACAAACAAAAAACAGAAAGAAAAGTTCAGCATTAATATATCCACTCTGAGTTTGCTTAAGTGGGCAGACGAGAGGCCCGTGCTCTGCATGGCTAGCTACAGCAGTAGAACCTCTGCCTCTTCCATGTGTGCCCAGTGGCAGGAGGTAAACCCCACCTTACTCTTCAAAACTCTGCATTTATACAGAATGAAGAATTGATGCTGAGATGGAATTGGCTTTAGAAAAGGGTCTGGCTGGGAAATGGAGCCATAAAAGAGAATCTCTAGTGCATGGTGACTGTTGGGCCACAGCCAATGGCCCTGAGGACCTCAGCCTGCCACAGCAGTGTGGGGAGCAGGGGCCTCCAGGTAGTAGGCACTTGTGAAATAGCAGGCTAACCCTTCCTTAACCCTTGAGACACCCTGTATAATGTTCTTTAAGAGTGTTCCATGATATGAAGGCTGAGGTTTTTCTTTTTTTTCAGTGTATTTATTGAAATGTGGAAATGTTTACAAGGTTGAGAAAGATTTCCATCAAGATAATTAAAATGTAAGCACATGAAGGCTTGCACTATAATCATGAGAAATGTATGTAGTATGGAACTCTATAAAACTAGATTTTAAAAAAATAGGAAAAGTGGAATAAAGGGAAAGAATAAATATTTATTTAGTACCTGCCTGATTTTTGTTTAACCCTGTCAAGAAACACAATGAGGTATTAATTATTACTTTCATTTTTACCTGTGACATTACTAATAAATAGTGGGCCATTTTTATCTGATAGCAAGGGAGTATAATTCAGTATCCTTTCAAAATGGGATATGCAGCAAATTTCAGAAAGCTTCACACTTCAGTTTAGTAATATTCAAACTACAAAGATAACAATAATTACACCATCAAATCACCCACACACTCACACATGTGCTTATATACACACCCTCATACATACCAGCTTACACACACACACACACACACACAGATGCACAGGCACAGTGAACATTTAAAAACAGTAAAAAGACAACTGGTTTATCAAAATCTAGCTCTACTTTTCCTTTTCCAATCAGAAGAGGCAGCTTAAAGAGAGATACTTCTGAATTGGAAAACTTTATTTGTATCTTTCAGAAAGGAGCAGTGTGGTTAGCTCGGGGTTAGCTTTCTAGTGGCTGGAGTCCATGTGTCTCAGAGGTCATAACTGTTAATAAAGTGGAGGTGGATGGTCACTACATAGCAGTCTTTCCACATGGGATGGGGCAGAGCTGAGAATGAGATATGCACAGGCTGTTGTTAAGAATGAATTCCAGACACAGTGTGATAGCATATTCTTGCATATCTAGCACTTAGGATACACGCTGCCATAAGTTCAAAGTCAGCCTGAGCTACATGGCCAGTTCTAGGCCAACCAGGACTGCAAAGTGAGGCTCTGCCTCAAAAAGTTCAAACGTAGTCATCCTTGGGGGACTAGCAAGGCGTTAAAACTATCTCATAATGCCACTTGAAGGAACCGAGAGGCCTGGCACTGGGAATGTAACCCTAACCACCAGTAAGTGGGTCTGTGAGAATCTTCCCTCCTAATCTGAGAACATGGGGGCAGGCAGAGGGGTATACAGCTTGTAAGGCCTGAAGAAATGAAATAATGGCTTGTGAATAATGGTGAAAATATTTGATGATGTGACTCCCAGGGAAGCAATTATGGTTAACCCCTCATTTGTTTGGCATTTTCAAGGATTGAACTGTCCCACAAAACCAAATTTTCCAGACAGCTAAAACTTTCCTATTTATGTCTCTTGAATAGTTTTTAACCATGCTTGATGGAAATGTTTCTGAACTAGATTATTCCATTTTCCTTCCTTCTTGAACAGAGAAGCTGTAAGAAATAATGTCTCCTTGGATACCTTTGACCCTAAATATAAGAAAACCTGATTGAGCGAGGTTAAAATAGTACAGACTTGTAATCACCTCAGAAGACACAAAACCCCAGAGATGATAAAGCCAGCAGCTCCGTGATACCATTCATCCTCCTCAGGGACACTAGCTAGGGCCACAGCTCAGGAACTCACATGATAGGACCAAAGGCTAGAACGAAATGGGGGCTTCTGCCTCCACACATCTCTAAGCAGAGTGGAAAATATTTCTCAGAAAAGCCCTTCCTTACCAACTTCCCCTCAGATCCCACTAGCAACAGTGAGTCAGTTTCCATGCTTTGGGGGAATATAGCTCACTTGTAGAGTGCTTGTCTAACTTGTGTGAGGCCCAGGCTCAATCCCCGGCACTGCCAACAACCGCATGCCCTGGCTTCTCAGAATTTAAGAGAATCAAGCACCTGCAAACTGGGTTCCAGAAGGGAGCTCTGCTCATGAGGAGATAGATAGAGAAAGGCTGTTAGCTTGGCTACCAAGGGTGGCTACCGTGTTTATGGAGATTCAGGCTAAGGATGACTTGGATGCATACACTAAGAGACCTCAGCCTAGGATTCCCTCTACTAACTGCTTCATTATTTCTTATACTCTCCTTTCCCCAAGCCAGACTGCCAGTTGTCAATACATGCTGCTAAATTGCTTTGTCATTATCTCGCTATGATTATGACATATTTTGTTTTGTTTCTGAGGTTGAAAAATCCTATAACCATACTTGTTTGAACTGTGCCTAAAATATTCTGAAAGTCAGTCACACTGCCCTCCCTGCATATCGGGTACATGGGATGGAGCTCCCTTGCCTGTCCCAGGGCCATTTTTTGTTCCATGTTGATATAGCTGAAGACGTGAGAGGAGGTTCCTGTAGAGCCTTGCATCTGAGCTGCCTCTGTCCTAGAGGCTTCCTATGGTGAAATGATGAGCGTTTGGGGACAGGCAAACGAGGCTCCCGAGGAAAGCAAGCTGCGGCCACACACTGAAGCTTACCGTGCTGTAGACAGAGGCAACATGCTTTGTCTGCCTTCGGATTCTCTCGTGCTGCCTCCTGCTTGTCACCTGGGAGCCACCATTACCAACATGGCAGAATGCAGCTTCATCATGCCTGTTTCCTCTAGTGGCCAAAGCCATGTGGCTAGACTCCAGAATGGCCCAGTTAATGTAGAAGAAAGTGTTTGCTGTGACTTATCTGGCTTATTTGGATTTTTTTTTTTTAAGATAGGTTCTTCTGTGTAGACTTGGCTGTCCTGGATCTCACGCTGTAGACCAGGCTGGCCTCAAACTCAAAGATCCACCTGCCTCTACCTCCTAAGTGCTGGGGTCAAAGGCATGCACCACCACCTGACTTTTTGGGGTTTGGAGGGTGTTGTTTTGTTTTGTTTTTTGTTTTATTTGTTTGTTTGCTTGTTTTTAGTTTGAGCAAGTTCTTAAAGAACCGTAAGCACTGTTCAGATCTACTGAGCCAGTGAAGGCTATCCCTTCTGCCCATAGAAAACTGACCAAAACTCACAGGAGAAGACAACAGGAAGCCATTGGTAAACTCACCCTGACAATAAGGAGTGGACCACAGGGAATGATCTTGCTCTAGGGGTCAACCCTGTGCCAGTCACTTGCAAGAAGGCAAGGGGTTAAAGTGCACCATTTGACACTCAAACTATGAGACCAAATTGCTTCGGCTCTATAAAGTTCCTGCAGAACAAGCTAGCTGTTTGAAGGCCGAAAGTAATTATTTTTTATCAGGTAACGTAAAAGTTAAGTGACAGAAACATATGGAGATAAGGGAAAACAAGTTTTGGTTTTGCTAACTTCTCATTAATTTGTACCACTTAGATCTTATAAGAAAAATGAAAAGTATTTCTGAGATATTTTAGTTATTACATCATTTTATGCATAGAGTAGTTTTGAAGAAGCTACTATTTTGTTAACTACTATTTTAGATACAATATAATTTACCTGAGCAAGGATTCTATAGCTTTAAATGTTTATGTTCTCATACATGAATTATCATATAGACAACTTTTATCTCTAAAATCCTTTGACAGTTCCTGTTCTTTGCTACACAGAGAGTTTTCACATATGAGCATTGGCAAACAGTGACACACTGTTCGACAAATCTCCATAGAGAAAGAATCATGTGATGGATGCTTTGGGGAATGATGATGAACATCAGCTTAGGGCTTGCTGATATCTCAACAAAAACAAAAGCCAGATATCTTACTTGAGTGGGTAAATAGATATTTATGGCTTTATTGTTTCTGATGCTAATTGGCATTTGAGTCGAAGAAGATAGTTCAAAACTAGGTGAAAAGTATTTCTCAACATATCAAATACCAATTTCAGCAATTCACATCTACAAAAATAAATAAATAAATAATGGGAAAAGCCAGCAGGCACTCCAGCCAGATGTAGTGATGCATGCCTGTAGTTCCAGATACTCTGGAGCCGGGACCAGAGGATTGCAGAAGCTCAGGAGTTTGGCCTGAGCCAGAGCGCCATACCAAGACCCAGTCCTGTAAAGGTTCTCTTTTCAGAGACTGGGAGAATGGCTCCATCTGCAAAGCTCTTGCAAGAAGAC
Organism: Acomys percivali; assembly: GCA_907169655.1. NCBI lineage: Eukaryota > Metazoa > Chordata > Mammalia > Rodentia > Muridae > Acomys > Acomys percivali. The sequence continues at coordinate 107,042,462 of OU015742.1, read as the reverse complement.
CTGAGTGAGCCATACACACAGCTGGGTGTTGTGACATGTGCTTGTAATCACAGCTGAAGAGGCAGTTGCACAAGGACTCTCGGGGCTGCTGGCCAGCTAGTCTAGTCTAGATGGTGAGCCTCACACCACTTGGGAGACCCTTTCTCAAGTTAGGTGGATGGTGTTCCTAAAAATGACAACTTTGAAATTGTCCTTTGACCTCCACAACAAGCACGCGCGCGCGCGCGCACACACACACACACACACACACACACACACAAATTTCTTTGGTTTTAGGAAAATGTATTTTAAAGCCCCCAAAAGCCAGTAGTTTGAAAGTCACATAGCCTGTAATAGTGTCTGCATTGCTTTTGATAGTTAGTGATGGCTGTTTATAAATTATTGCATTGAATTCTATTATGTGAAATTGTCATTTTTTATAGGTAAGCTAGCATATTAAATACTTTGCTATTATTAATGATTGCTTTGGAATTTAATCTGAATGTTTTGTTTTGTTTTTTTAAACTGCAATGTAATATGGAGATTGCAGTTAAAGTCAAGGAGAAGTATATTTGAACGGGTATTTGTTTCTGAAAATTAATCAGAGGAAATTAAATGAGTATCAGAAAGGACATAAAAAGGTTAGAAAGCAGTATTTGTTCAGAGTAATTGGAGATGTTACAGACCGAGCCTTGTTCTATGAAAGAACCCAAAAGAATTTTCTGAATTGAGTTATTTGTCATTTAGACTGTTCTTCCATACTTTCATTGTTGTGTGTTATAAAAATCTCTGCTTTGGCAAAAATAGACATGTATGGAGATTTGTATTGTGACACTGAGAAATATGACTAAAAAGTGGCCATTCTTGGTCTTGCCCCTCTTCTTTGGTGGTGGTGTGAGTCAGCAGTAGAAAGCCCCTGGCTGAGTCAGGCATCGTCAGAGTGGAGTACACTCAGAAGTCGGAGAGGCCCTACAGTGGCACAAGTTTTTGTTTGAGGGAGTTTATTGGTGGTAGTGGTGGTGGTGGTGTGAGAAGTCACATATGGGGAAAGCACTAGCCCAGGATCTGCACTGCTCACCCCAAGGGAGGGATAAACCCCACCCTGTCAAATACATGACCCTTTAATGCACATCTGCCTTGAGCAGCTAACATTCTCACCTGGTCCTTCTTTATAGTGGAGCTTCTGCCTTAGTAACAGTTGTAATTGCAGCGCAGTTATAAGCAGGTTATATGAGTATCTTTCAGTGTAGTATCACTCGGTCGGAGCCAGAGATTTGAATCATGGCTCTAGATTCTGTCTCCTGCTGCTGCCCATCTATGAGAAAGTTGGGAAATTCCTTGCAGTTTCTGGTCTACTCATCTGTTAAGTGCACATTTTCAAAATAATGTCCTCTTTGTGAAGTTTTAACAAAGCCAGAAAAGTCTATACCCATCGTTACTGCATTTGTTCACGTGCCTGTCCTCTGTCCTAGAAACGGATGAATTTACACAAACGGCATCTACCTCAAAGAATGTTGAAACAGTCTGTTTCTAGGGATGATTTGCCACCACTAAAACCAACAAGTGATTTTATTTTTTAAAATTTACTTAACCCCAAAATGAAATGATAAAGCACATAATACACATTAGGGAGGCTTAGACTTGGCCTCGTGTACCAGGAGCACAGTCTGTGTTCAGATTTGTCCCTCTAACGGCCCATTAAGGAGCTCCCTCTGATTTAGGAGATATAAATATATGTGGGAACATATGTGGAAAAAATGGAAAGTGCTGAGTGTGGAGATTCACTGCTTGATTGGAAGCAGAGTGATAATTTTATTTTTCTGGCAGTCTAGATGGCGAATCCTATAAAGTAGAGAGATTATCAAAGGCCCTCTTGGTCGCTTTTCCAAGACGGTCTTGAAAACCGCCTTCCATCCTGCCCTCCCCCAACAAATTACAGATGAGGAAGACACTGCTCCACCCTTGAAGAGCTTCTGGCTTAATAAAAACTTAGGACAGTTACATGGCTAGCTCTGCAGTGGCTGATGGGTAAGGCCAGGACTCAGGAAGTCAGACAGTATAGGGTGCCGCCCTGGCTATGCCTAAGCTTCCACATGTGTCCTGGGTTCCTAGGTCCCTCACTCCACAGCTCTGATCTAAACCTCAAGCAGTATTTGTGGTTGCAACTCTCATGTAACCCAACATTCTGATTTAGCAAAAAACTTGTCTTAAGATGTGTTTATTAACTCTAACTTTCTTTCCTTTTTTGTCTTTCCAGTTGACCTGCCCCTGTTTTTCCCTCGAGATCAGCCGACTCTCACATTTCAATCTGTCTATCACTTTACCAACAGTGGACAGCTTTACTCCCAAGCACAAAAAAATTACCCATACAGCCCCAGATGGGATGGAAATGAAATGGCCAAGAGAGCAAAGTAAGTGGTCCCGTTGTTATTTCTTCAGAGAAGAGTATATGTGTTTCTATTCCAGGGATTACCAAGCCACTGCTCACTAGGCTAAATCCTGTCCTCAGCTTGCTTGTTTGGTTGGTTGGTTTTGGTTTTGGTTTTTCCAGACATGGTTTCTCTATGTAGCCTTGGCTGTCTATCCTGGACTCTCTTTGTAGACCAGGCTGGCCTCGAACTCACAGAGACCCACCTGCCCCTGCTTCCCGAGTGCTCAGATTATGGATGTGCACCACTGCCACGGGCTACTGGGCTTACTTTTTAAGTGCTATTAAAACAGCAAACCCTACTTCCTTACCAATTCATGGTTGACTGCATGCCGTAATGGCAGAGTTAGTAGGCACAACAGAGCACACTGGAAGTCAGAATTATCTCCAGCTCAGACTCAGCAGTCCCTTATCTCACCTCCTCCCAGGGAAGCCAGCCTGGGTCTGGTGTCCCCTTGTTCTGTTTCTGTTGACTGGTTATGAGTGACTTTTTTGGTAAATGGATTGTAGGAGATGTGAGAACTCCACCTTTCTATTTAGACTAGAAAAATACTAAATAGCAAGCTGAGCTGTAGATAAATAATGTCAATAATAAAAATGTTGGCAGCTACATGTATATATTTAAAATGGTAAATTTCAAATATTGGCAAATAGAGTCCCTGGTGAGTAGTAAGTATATGGCTTCAGTAGCTACTTTTTCATGGGAGGCTGCATCTCTTACATTATGTTACATTTCTCCTGTGTGTTGCACACTCGGGTACACAGACTCCTTAGATCTGCAACACTTCTAAGGAAGTTGTACCTCTAAGGAGGCTGAAGTTAGCTGACCTTCTCAGTTGAGTGTAGAAAGGCTGTCACTTCGGACTTGAGGATCAGGTTGATGCAGAGAAGTACTGATCGCTTTTTGTAGGTAAAGACTTCAGTGTCTGGAACAGGAGTCTCTGGACCACTGCCTCCTAGACTGAAGCAGCAGTAGACTGAAATGGGAGTTTCAAAAATCAAATCTTAGTGCGCCGTGTCTTAGTGCGCCGTGTGTTATTCCTTTATCACTCTGACCAGCCACGTACTCATTCCTGTGATCCAGCTGAGGGGTGGGGGGAGGGGGCAAAGAGGCGTCAGAAGGACAGCTGTCTAGGAAGCATCTCTTCATTGCTCATCATGCTTAACATGTGTTGAGCATCTTCCATGTTCCAGGCACTGTGGGCTGTGCTGAGGATGCCATGATAAACAAACTGCAGACTCTCCATGGTCTGGTGGAACCTATAGCCCAGCAAGGAGGTAATCAGACCATATTCCTGACAGCTTTCAAGTACCTATTACAAAAGCTGGCCTTCCACGCCAGAAACTTCTCGATTATTAAGACATCTTGTTCTTGCCTCCCATTCTCTGATGCACATTTTTGTTCCCGGGGGGAGGGGTGCAGCGGACCTCCTGTCATCTCCTACCATTTTTATAGTATAAACCCCTCATGTATGGTTTGGTAGGCTTAGGGTTCTACAATAGAGTGCCTTTCTCCAGCACTTCAACCACCCAAAATTCCTATGTGCAACGCAGAGTTGAAATCTGAAACTCCTGTGCCTTTCTCCCTGTATTTTCCCCTTATATCTAGTATACTGAAGTCTGAAATTCTATTTCAGGAATAAACAAACATATGCAAATGTATCTAGTAACAACTGTTAAGACCTATGTTGAAATGCAGTGGAACAAAGGGAATATAAAGCAAGTTTCTGTTTGAAGTCTTGCAGTTGTTTAACTTTCTGGGCTTTTCCTGTGTATACATAGGATCTGCTCTTAGAAGATGGGCCATTCATTATTTGTGGTATGTGCTCCAGCGTCTGAACCAGACGTGTCTTTGTGGTTTCCATGGCGAAGCTATCTTGGTGTGCGTGTGTGTACTTCTTAAGCAGGCATTTTAGCATGTATGAGCTGAGTCTTTAAAGAGCTGTAGACCACAAGCCTGTGATTTCAGTACAGGAGTATCATAAGCGAAGCCTGTTTACCTTAACAGATTGGTTCAGACTTTCAAGAGACATTTGCTTTATGTTAACACCAGTCTAAAGAAAACATCTGAAGTCATGTTAAGAAAATCTGCCTTCGAGTTTAGTGAGGACGAATCCATTTTAGATGTAATAAAAGAGATAGCCAGCAGCTCATGCTAGAAGAAATAGGTTAAAACTGTGTGATTGCACGAGGCTGTGTCAGAAGCCAGGTAGTGGGCAAACAGAAGCAAGACTTGTCCTGTGGTGCAGTCTGAAAACTGGCGGAAAGGCAGGGAGGAAAACATTGAACAAAAAGAAAGGTCAGCAGAAGCATTCCTTGCATGCCCCGTCTCTGTATCCTGTGAAAATACTGTACACAGTGCATAAAAGGCTATAATTCACTTGGGGAGCTCTGCCCAGCACATAAACACTCCCGTGGTTTAGAAGAGCCCCAGAGCCCTCTGAGTGAAGTCAGCTGTTTATCATGCCGGTTAAGAGCAGGGCTCTAAACATGTGTCTAAAGGGACGCTCTCTGGCATGAACAGCCAGGGCTTTTCCTACCACAGTGCTTCTTGCTCATGTCAGCGCAGCCAGTTCTGCCCTCAACAAATACAACACCCTAAAGTGAATAGGCACAAGCTCTGGGGTCATGCGTGCCCCAGTTCCGACCACAGAGTTTAATCCTATAAGCTCTGTAGCCTTGGGCAGAGTGCATAATCTCTCTGAATTTCATCTTTTAAGACAGGGCTATACTCCCCGCTGTCAAGTGGACTTGCTAGGAAGGGGCAATCGGTGAGGTAACATTGAAGAGTGGGAGTTTTTCCTCTGCGCCCTCCTTCAGTGCCTGTACTCAGGGCTCTGACCCCTCACCCCCAGCCTGCTTGCATTCTGGTTTCCTCATATGCTCTCAATTCCCAGGGAGCCTTTTGCCACCGTCTTCCCAACCCTGTACTCTGCTCACATGTTCTTCTAGAATCTCTTTTATGTTATTTTTACTTTGTTTTCATATCTTTATATATGTCTGTTTTCTTAACCAAATGGCGAGATCTTTAAAGGCAAAAGCTTGCTGTAATTATCTTTTTATTGTAGTATAATTTGTGTATCATTTACAATGTTGTGGACAGATTTTTTTTTTATGTAAAGACTGTCTCTGCCTTACAATGGCTCGGTTTACAATTTTTGAGTTGTGTAGCGGTCTGAAAGCCATATATATTTGGTAGAACCCATACTTTGATTTGAATTGTGATATTCTTGTGGGCTACTGTTATTTAATCCAGTGCCATATGCTGTTCTAGAAAGCAATGGCAAGCCACAGGTCCCAAGGAGGGAAAAGCAACACTCTAAGATATGCTATTTTATTAAACTCTGCTGCCCGATACCTAGATATATCAGTGGAGGTTTTACTAAGGATATTTCATTCTTTTTACCTTTATTATTTATTGTTTGGGGGAATTGGTTCTCTCCTTTTACCATGTCATTTCTAGGGATTGAAGTCAGGTTGTCATGTTTGACAGCAGTTAACTGTACCTGCTAAGCCATTCACTGGCCCACAGAATATTTTCAGCTTATAGTGGGTTTATTGAGTTATAACCCCTTCAAAAATTGAAGAACATCTGTTGCTTAAGTTGATAAAGTGCATACATACTTAGAATTCTTATGTCCTTTTAATATATTGGTCCTTCTGCCATTATGGAATGTCTATATCTGGTAAGGCTTTTTGACTTGAAGTCGTCTTTAATGTTAAAATAGTTATACCAGCTTTTTTCTACATATTTTGTATGCTGTCTTTCTTCATCCATTTTGTTTTATTTAGTCACTATCTGTATGTCCTGAAACCTTTTATAGATTTTGATTTTTTTAAAAACTAGTATGATGGTCTGTGTCCTTTAATAGAATTGTTTAGTTTGTTTCTTGCTTTTTAATTTTTTAATTTATTTTGGTTTTAGTTCCTTTGTTTTCTCTTCCTATGTTCTTTTGGTTTACTGACATATTTTTTTCATATATCTTTCTGTCCCTTTTGACTCTTACTAGCTTCTTAATCCTATCTTTTCATATATTTTAGTTATAGATAAAGTAAATATAAGCTTTACCTTGACATATGAATTTATATTAATAATATCTTTTATTAATTAATATTACAATGTTTCATACCTAATTTAAAAGCCTAAATCTAAAACAAGGCAAATCTCTTTAGGCCTTCAGTTAGCCTTTGTGCTACAATATCTGTAAGTTTTGAGTTTGCATTGAATTCCACAAAAAATAGACTTTTAACAGTTAAATAGCTTTGATTTTTTTTCTAAACAAAGGAAAACTCATTCTGGAGTTTTTAAATAAAGGTAGTAAGGAGTCATTTCCTCCCCCAGAGAGGGAAAAAATGTATAGAATCTCACTATGAAACCTTAGCTATCCTGGAACTCCCTATGTAGACCAGAGAGCCACCTGCCTCTGTCTCCCTACTGCTGGGATTAAAGGGTGACTCTCCACACCCAACAGAAACTTATTTTTAAAATCTCCTTTTCAGAACAAACCATCAGAGATAGCATAGCCAATGTATAGGCCAAGAACTCAGAGACTTACAGTCATTAACAAAAGAAAATCTCTCCTGCATGTCGTTCAGGTACCCCTGCCTTCTCTGTAGGCTTTACCAGTGCAGTACATCCCGTACATCCCCACTGTCACAGGGTGACTGCAGCAGCCCTGCAGAATTTCTTATTCTCCTTCATGTAGATAAAGAATTCCCAAGGCTACTTAGCTAGCTTCTTATAGAGCAAGAACTCCGCCACTCACTGTACATTCACAGACAGACAGACACAGTCCCCGCCCTTTTTACCATTTGCCTGAGGCCCCTTCTGTGGGGACCTGGCATCCAAATAACATTCTGTAGAGAAGAAATGTGTGTGGTAGTTTAAGGGCACCGGCCTTGAAGTCCTGGCAGCTGGCTTAAACCTGTCTCTGTCACTCACTGGCTGTGCAACTTCGGGGATATGTGTAATCCTCCTGAGTCTTTGTCTTTTTGTCTGTAAACTGGTAAAGACTTGCTTAGAAGGCCACTGGGTGTCACATAGGGTTTATGGTTCTCTCTCTTGCCCTCTAACAAATCACCACCAACTTGCCATCGTAAAGCACCACAGGCTATCACTCCAGAGTTGTGTGGTGGATTAGGAGGCCCACATGCCATGCATGGGTCCAGACTGCTGCAGTTAAGATTTAGGCTAAGACTTTTCTAAGTTGATTCAGGATGTTGGCAGAGTTCTGTTCGCTGTGGTAGTTGGATACAGGTCCCTTTGTCCTTATGTGATCTCACCTGGAGATGACTCTCAGTAAATAGAAGCTGGCTTTATTCCCTGCTTTGTGGCCCCTCCGTTTTTAAGCCAGTAACAGTACATTAAATCCTCTCATATTTCCAGTCTCTGATTTGTGTCTCTGGCCTACACACCCAGATTTAAAGGGTCCATTCCTCAGAGTCAATTAATCTCCCTTTCTTAAACTCATCTGTACCAGATAAGAAAACCTATTTGCCTGAATGGAATCCACTGGTTTCAATATCTCAGTTGTTACAGAGAGCATAGAATTTTAGAATTCTGCCTACTGTGTAAGGTGATGGAGGTGGATGTCTGATGGGGTCTGGCATGATGATGAGCATGCAATAAATAATAACTGTCATTGTGCTTCCTTATAGAGCAAAGATTGTAATTTTAAAAGGTATAGCATCAACACTAAGGCACACCCCAATAACAAGCTACAAACCCCAGTGACCTGACCAGGGACTCTAAGACCTTAGGCTACTTGCTCCTAAGGTTTTCTGATCTTGATGCCAAGCCAGCTAGTGAAAAAATGGGGGGAGGAGGATCTCATTCTTTAATTGCTTAATTTGTATAAACCTAACCACTCTAAAAGACAAAACAAAAAGCAAAATAAGATACTTGGTATTGTGTAGGTAACTTACAGCTATCTAAATTAGAGTGGACAACCTTGTTATAGTACAGGCTGGTCAGTGAGATGGTGGTAGACAGCATGATTGTTAGGGGAGTCTATTGTGTACAGTATCAGGTTGGTCCCAGCACAGGGCTAAGTAAGATCTTAGAATAGAGCTGAACCCCCAAAGCACCTACTTCAATGGTTTGTCACACATAAAGTCTATAATATAAAAAGAATCACTGAGATAGTTCAAAAATAGCTCCTTAGACAGCACATGGCAGTAATTCATCAGGAGCCTTCCCAAACCATTTTCCATTGCCCTTCTTGCCTCAAGGTCAGAAAGAGATGTTTTCTCACTCTCCTAAAGCAGTCCATGGCTTCCCATGTGTTGTTTTTCACTAATACACTCTTTCATCATTTGACTTCCAGTTGTGCAGAATAATTTTCTTTTAGCGAATCTTCTTTTTTAATTGTATATTATGGATCATTTCAGTGACTTTTCATTGTTGCTATTTTAATAGTCTCAAATGTGCTATGGGTTGTTTGGGTTTTTTTTTTTTTCCTTCTAAGTTCTTATTACCAAATGTTCTAATCCAGTCTCATTCATTAGTCCTTTAAATAAAACAGTTAAATATAGATCGCCTCCTCTTGAATCAAGAGTTGGAGATAGATGTGATATCAAATTGTGCAGCCCCAGCCCCAGCCCCCTCCATGGCCCTGAGGTCTCTGCAGGCCCCAGGACCCTTCGCTACAATGTGGAAATCCTAGTTCTGGTTTGGTCCTCACGGCAGGAGGGGTGGGCTGTAGCCTGAGGCCTCCCCAAGGCCAGGACGTGCCATCAGGTGGTTCCAGTCTGAGCTCCTCTGTGTGTTTACTTCCCCAGGAGTTGGCACCCCTCTTGGCTAACCACAGTTAGCTCCCAGGGTGCCTGCTGATGCCTTGTCTCTGTTGAGCTTTTGCCCTGCCAGTCCCTGTGCCCAGTGAGCTGGCAGCTTGGGAGCCCACTAGCTCCATGCTGCTCACCCTCCTCACACACTCTCAGTTCTAGGAAGTCCCTGGTGGGGATGTGATAGCTCTCTCCAGGCCTTGGCTTTCTTTGGCCTATCCCTTCCCTTCATGTCTGTGTTCCTGGAATGCCAGCCTGACATCTAAGGATGCGAAGTCTATCAGGAATGCAGGAGTTGTGTTCAGTCACACCCAGAGTCCCCTGGACAAAGGGGCCAAGGCAGGCAGGAGGAGGCATTGGCTGAAGGCAGAGTAGCCCATGCTAGACTCCAAGGAAGCCCATGGAGTCAGACCTTGGGACAAACATACAGCCCAGTCCCTTCTGTGACTCATGGTCTTTCTTTGTCTCTTGCTTTGGCCCCTTTCCTAGGACCAGTTCCCTTTAAAAAACTCCCAACCTCATCTCAACTGAACTCCCCTTGGGAGAGCAAAGGGAAATTTTCAGGCCTTGGGTGCCTGAGCACCCTGATGACAGTCTAGGACCCAGCACTACTAAACTGACAGGACTTCAGAGGGCTGTAGTCACCAAGGCCCAACACCCCTGCCTGCCTGGGTTTCTCTGTGAACAAGTTCCTGCATCCCTCAGAGCTTTCCTTCACAGGGTTTAGGAATATAGAAGCTGTGGAAAGAAAAGTGAAGGAAACAGCATGGAGCGATTGGCTCCTCAGAAGTAAACAGCATGGAGCGATTGGCTCCTCA
>OU015742.1:107007500-107029563 GCA_907169655.1 Acomys percivali | reverse complement strand
ACACACACACACACACACACACACACACACACACACACACACACACACAGAGTTACCAGATACAGCAGTTCAAAATGCAAAGTGCCCAGTTAAGTAGTGATAAGTAACAAATACATAAAGTATCTCCCCTGCAGGACACATTGGACCAAAAAGTCCAATGCTGTTTGTCTACAGTTTGGATGTAGTGGTGGCTCCTGTGTTGAAGGGCAGTCCCAACAGTCAGCCAGAGCGAATGCAGGAGTTACTCTTCTTGTCTCTCAGGTAATAAAAGCTCCCCCTAGAGGACCTGGGAAGATGGGGCAGTGCTGCTGGTCCCCACCGTGTGGGGGTGGGAGTGGGTGTGAAGCAGGAGGAATGTCCTGTGCTGGTCTGCACATCCCTCCTAAACACAGACACCGCTCAGCCCTTCCTGCCTCTAGCTTGACCATCCCATGGAGGACTTTCCTCTAGAGAACAGTCTTGCAGACAGTTGTTAGAACAAACCCAGCTTCCGCAGACCAGCGACTTATCTCCCAGAGTCAGAGCCAGCCAGCCTACAGTGTTCTTCCTGGACTGGACCCAGCCCCCACTCCCCAAGTGGGGTGCTAATGGACTCGCTGATCACTGCTGGGGCAATCGAGGGAACAATTAAGAAAAGAGGTGTTCTGCCCCAGTCCCCACAGTTGATCTGTCTCCTGCTTTGGGCTGTTGGTGGTTATTAGGGGATCTGAGAGTTCCCAGCACCCTTGTTTCTGAATGGTTTCTGTGCATTGCATGATTAGCTGTCTCCAGGCTCCGTCTGGTGCCCTCCCCTTTGACACGCCATGCTCTCCCCTTTGTTTGGATCTTGCTCCAACAGAGCACGCTGGTGGGAACCGGTGGCATTTCCTAAGACCTGGCCGATCCTGGCCTGCTCCGTTCATGCTTCCTTCTGCATTCTCTGCCCCACCCTGACCAAGTGTTCTGTGGTTAAGACGGAAAATCTGCCTTAGGGAAGATAGGCTTTTAACCTCAGTTGCAGGGGAGGATTCTGTCCCTTTAACCGGAGGTGAAAATTAAAATAACGCGGGGCGTAGGTTTGAGCAGAGTTGTACCCATGGGTTTAAGAGTGACTTTGACCTCTTATTCCTCCCAGACTAGAATGATTATCCAGCTGCCAGGGAGTTCTTAGAGGAATCACTTCATTAAATGGTGTCACTGGCAAGGTGGTATTAACCCTAAGACCAGTTTTATCTGAATGTTCTGAAAGCAAACTTGACCGTGCAGGCAGAGCCAGCCCACATGGAAGCCCAGAGCGCGGTCATGGGATCTTCCACTCTTTTCATTTTCTTGTTCTTGCCTCAGCCTGTCATGAGACCAAGAAAACTTGTTTTGAAAATGCTTGACAGCCAAAACAACCTGTTCTCAGCCTGGACAAGAGGGCCTGTCCTCCCTGGCCGTTTCTGTGCCGTCGGATGTTGGACCAGCTGCTGACTGGAAAAAACGAATCCACTGCTTTTTCTTCCCCTATTGTTCACAAACAAGTGCCAGCAGCCTTCCAGTTCCTCTTGGCCTCTTTTCCCAGCCCCTCTCCTGAGACACTTTAACACTGTGTTTGAGTCTCACTGATTAACGACCATGGGCAGCATACACTAGGAAAGCCATAGCCCTGCTGAACTGGATAGCCCAGCTTAGACAGACCGTGGCCATCCACAGACGCATAACCTGTGCTTTTCCACTTGATTGTTGGTAGAATGAAAGTGTCACGTAAGATCTCCAGTTATCCAAGTGGCCATGTTTCCTTCAACTTTGGTGGCTCTTGAGCCTGCTTTGTTTTCCACGCGAAGCTTTGGACAGCCACATGATTCCCTGTGGGAGTCAGTTCCCCTCCCCTCTTCACAGAGATGGTACAAGCTAGATAAGGGATCAGTGGACAGTCAGAGGCCTATGCTCCCAGCACCTGTTTTTATGAATAAAGTTTTATCGGAACACAGCCACCCCTATCCATTTGTATCTTTTCTACAGCCATGATCGGTACAGAGAAGATCTGAATTGTTGTGACAGAGATATGACCTACAGGCTGAAAATAATTAGTGCCTGGCTCTTTACAGAATATATGCTGACCTTTAAACTGGAGGTGCTAACCGAGTTCTAACAAGGACTTTGGCCCCTGAAGTGACCAATGAGGAGCTGAGTAGAAAAAGGGTCTCCTTCCTCCTCCCTGTAGTTGGCAGTACAGAGCATGCTCTGGCACTGTTGAAGTGCACAGAGGGTGGGAAGCTCATTCTGTTGTTTCTACAGGGTTTATTTTGATGTGCATCTGTATCTGCTCATTGGTCTGGTGGCTCTGACAGCCATGTCCTACCAGTTTTAGTAAAAGGGGGTGAGAGGAGGTGGACGGACACTTCCTTGGCTTCGTGAAACTGACTGTATTCGGTGGCTTGGTTCAAGGTGGGACACCCATCTGTACCCACATGGAAGGGAATGCTGATTTGAACACTGACTCATCTGCTTGGTAAACATGGTGGGTAAGGGAACCGCATGCTGTCTTCAAGAACCCAGATGCCTGCCCAACCCTCTCCCACCCCTGTTCTGTCTGGATCTGCCTTGTCTCCCAGTCTAAGCAGTGGAGTGGGGAGGATGGCCAAAGGCGGTGAGGTGATTGGTAAGCTCTGGTAAGAAAGCCAGCACAGGATCCTAAGGGAGCCTCTAAAATGTGAGCTGGAAAGCCCAGAATCCTTTTCACCTTTTCCACTCAAAGCCAACGCAAACAAGGTCATCAGCACTTCTCGTGCCGCCCCTGTTCTGTATCAGTCATCTAGTGACCAAAACTGCAAAGTCGGCCTGCAAGCATGCTTCGTGCAGGCTGCCAAAGGCTGCCTCTGCCCCCTTTAGGTTGGTAGTTTCACTAAAAGCTTGGAATGAAGCTGTCTCTTTTCTCTGGTCCTATGACTCTGAATGAACACACAGCCCAGCAAGCTGAGCGCAGGCTGGCCATTAGCCCCCACTTGCTGCCACTGCATCACCAGCTGCTGCATTCCCAGATGCAATAACAGCTCCTGACACTCACTCAGTGTGTCTACAGAGTCCTGAAATATAATCCTTGCCAGCCAGTAGTGGCCTTGCCTTTGAGATCACAGCAGGCAGGGCTAGTCTCTGGTAACCCCCTTTCATACTGTCCCTCCTCCCCAAGCAAGCCTGCAGTAAGAACATGGCTCCCAGGCTCAGAGATGGATGTTGGGTGCTCTGTGGCTGGGAGCAAAGTCATGGTCCTCTTGTTCAGTCTCATTGGTTCAGGCCCCATTTCTGGCCCTTCCTTCCCAACTCCTAACCTAATGCTAGCTCAGCTTGAGGAGAGCACATGAGTTTGCACTTTGTGCTCAGGGGCCTAGAGTAGGGAGGCTCCTCATAGAGGGAACTGACCTCATTCCCAAGGCACTGGGGTACATACTGCCCATTGGGTACAGTGATGGTATTCTCCTGGGACGCCACCCACCCCACCCATGCTCACACAGTGTACCGTCACAACTGTCTACAGAAGGCTGTGATGTGCTCCCTATGGATACTGCATTGTGGTCAGATCCAATTCCGCTCCTCAGTTCAAGCTGTGAATTATAGTTGGATCAGGCATGTGAACAAGTTTGTGAAAGATTTCCATCCTCCACCAGGGCTCAGCCTGAATCTGACATTGGTTCCTGGAGTTGAGATGCTAGAGGAGGAAGGAGAGAGCTGGGCACCTAGCTCAGCTAAATCCTTCATATCTATTTCCTGGTTGTGTTCTTTGTTTGAAAGACTGTGGGAGGGGGGCTGTCATTCATCACTGTCTTGAGCCCCTAAGATGTGTAGAGCACCCTGCTAAGGAACAGTCACCATCGTATCCTATGGATCTATCACTTCCCCCTTGGTGACCTCAAAAGATGGAGTGGGAAGATGAAGGGCAAACATGCGCATCAGCACCATGTACACCATGGGGAGGCAGGGAGGTAGGCAAATGAGGTCAGTATGGGACTGGCCGTGTGTGGTAGCATGTGACCTACCCAGGGCCTGAGGGTTACAAATGCTTCTGACTTTAACTGTGCTGCTAACAGTAACCAGGCTCCTGATGTTGCCGAAGAATGCTGTGGTGGCCAGACACAGGACTGAGACAGCACTCTGAGGGTCTTATCATGTAGAACATGGTGCAGCTCTCACTGTGTTCTTCCTGTTTCTTGTCTAAGCTTCAGCGGCCACAGAAGGCACCAAAGAACCTCCCAGGCTAGTAGTGTGCTACTGGCAGGGCCCTTGGTTCCATACAGGTCCCTGTCTGCCTCACTATGAGCCCATTTGTTCTTGGATATTGTGGAATGGAGTAACAGGATCTATTTATTGTGGCATAGTATAACAGGATCTATTCTTTACATACTGTTATTTGGATTACAATGAAGTTATTTTTAAAAGCACATTATAAGTTGCAACATACCAAGTGCCAAGTTAGTTCATTCACTTAACCAACAGACACTGGAACCATAATGGTGCCAGGCATCAGTTAGACAGTGGGTCCAGATCTCCCTGAAAGCTTTTCAAGAAGGGCAGAGACTCAATTGGTAAAGTGCTTACCACACAAGCATGAGATCTGCATTTAGGCTTAGCACCCATGTAAACAGCCAAGTGTGATGCCCACTCCAAAGCCCAGCACCAAAGAGGCAGAGACAGGATCCCTGGGACTCACTGGCCAGCAATTGACTGGAGCCTGAGAGCAAGCCTCAGGCACTAGTGAGAGACCCTGCCTCCACAAACAAGGTGGACAAGTCCTGAGGGAGGTGACCTCTAGTCTCAGACGCACACATGCACGCACACATATGCACATATATCGGGAGAGAAGTTGAGATTCTGAGAACAGTAGAGTGGGTGTGGAAAGAAAACCAAGGTGGCTTCAGTTCTTCCAGTGTCTGGCATTGTGCTCATATCACCCAAAGCAGAGAAATAGATGGAGACCCAGGGACTTCCCCAAAAACACTGGGAGCAAGTGACAGATCCTGTGGTTGAATTTAGTTCTGCTTCTAAAGCTCACGAGCTTCCCTCACAGCAGGCAGCACAGTTGCAGGCAGGGCGTTCTCCTTGCCTCAGAAGAGCCAGGAAGGTCTATTGCCAGTCCCTTTGTCTTTTCCCATCTTCTCTCAACAATGGCCCAGACCAACGCCAAGGCCAGAATGATCCTCCAGTTCAAGACCAGGCTATAGCAATCGTGTAAAGTCGGAGCAGAAAGTGGCTGCCTCCCCACAAGCCATCCCTCATGCTAACCTGGGAAACAGCACTGAGTGTGTGCTTAAAACTCCTTCCATGGTAAGCCACTGTGAGAAAGGTCTCACTCAAGCAGTGGCCTCTTGGTAGGGGAGGGTGGGTGCCCTCTCAGGCAGTAAGCAGAGCAGCAAGGATCCAGAAATCACCTGAGAGTGGTGTTGGCATCTCCAGAAGAGCTGGCTTCTTGAAAATCAACCTAGCAAAGGATTCCATGTGCCCCTCTGCCTCTCACCGGGGCCTGGGGCCTCCTGGTCTCTAGCTCCTAGCGCCAGAAGGTCTGGGACTCTCTAGTCTTTGTGTTGGTTCCAGGTCGCCATGATACATCCTTTCCTTAAGTTTAATACCAAGAATGTATTCCAGTGAAGTGGAGCAGGAGGACAAACAAGAGGGGGACAGAAGGAAGGAAACAAACAAACAAACAAACAACTGAAGAGAGTATTATTTGGCAGGCTGTCCTACAGAAACTAGCCATGGGAATTGACTGTTCTTGCATAGAGTTGAAACTAGAATCCTAGCAGGGCGGGATGGCGCACACCTTTAATGCCAGCACTTGTGAGCAGAGGCAGGTGGCTCTCTCTGAGCTCAAAGCCAGCATAGTCTAAATAGTGAGTTCCAGGCCAGCCAACACTACATAATGAGACCCTGCCTCAAAAACTGCAGGGAAGGCTGGAGAGACGGTACAGCAGTTAAGAGCACTTGCTACTCTTCCAGAGGACCCCGGTTGGTTCCCAGAACCCACGTGGCAACTCACAATTATCTGTAACTCCAATTCTAGGAGATCCAGTCCCTTTATGTCTCTACGTAGTCTATATACCACCAGACATGCAGATAAGGCACAGACATAAATACCAGCAAAACACCTTTGGACATAAAATAATGAAATAAAATTTAAAAACCTAAAGAATAGACCCATGGGCGGACTCAGGTTATAAGTCAGTAGCAGAGCTTTACTTAGCTCCATCACTAAAGTAGAAAAAGAAGAAAAGAATAGCTCCTTAGGAAGAAAGAGCATCCAATCCATCAGTAGTCAGTCCTTAAATGAAAAAGTGTCGCTGAGATGATGTACCAACACCCACCCGCCCTCACCCCAAAATAAGCCAAGAAAACAAACTAGAGTTTTCTTCCAGAGACAGAGCAAAGAGCTGCCTAAAGCTTGGTAGACCACAATACCAAAGCCAGAAACACCCAGGAGACTCTCCCTCGAACACTCAAGGAGTCAGGGCCCAGCTCAGATGGGCAGCTCCAGCCACCCAACCACCACATGCATGAGCACAAAGCTCAGGGCTTGAAGAAAAGGAAAATAGACAACTTCTATGCAATTACTGAGCTCCCCATTCTGAACCGCACCCAAGAGTGTCACGGCTCACAGTGTCAGGGTAAGCCCCGCCTCACAGCCTGCTAAGGTCCCTCCCAGCTGGATAGCTAGGGGATGTTTGACATGGGAAACTCCACTGTAGGGCCTGATGCTAACCCAGGCCTCAGGAGAAAAAAGGTTGGATTTCCAAGAGGCAGAAAGGCCTCCCAACATGCTTCAGGGCACAGGAAAGTATCCTGTACCTGCAAAATAAAGGGCCTTCTATCTAGCTGCCTCCCAGACTTGTGAATGAAAATTAATTATTGTTTGTGATACACTTTAAGATCCCCCGATGAAAGGCCTTGTATAAATGCAAATTATTATTATTGTTGTTATTATTGTTATTAAAGATGCTAGACATCGGGCCTGCTACATAATGCCCAGGGATAGATCTGAGCAGAAAAGAAAGTTTCTCACTGGCAGGAATGAGTGAGCCAAGGAGGGCTTGGCCCATAACTACAAGCCAAGCACCCAGCTCCCTCCCAGGGCTAGTATGCAGCTTTCTGACCTGGGAGTCAAGTGTATACGTGTTCTCTGAGGGACAGGATCCTGCTTACATGCATCTTTTACCCCTGCAGGAACAAGCCATTCCTTAACCATGAGTTCTCTAAGTGCATGCATGCCTGGTTGTCTGTTCACTTGAAGGATGGGAGGAAAGCAGCCGGGAGAGAGACTGTCCATCATTCCATAGGGTGCTGGGTCAGATCTGCAGATACAGAGGAGCTGAAAAGCAGCCTCAGACATGTGCAGTGTCTCTGATAACGCTTATTACGACTTGTAGGGAACCCCTCTAGCAAAGCACAGGAGAAGTCATTTATTAAATTACTGTTTCCCACTTGAGAAGCTGCCTATGAGTAACGTGGGTAGGTTGCTACTAAAGCAATAATAATAACAAACAATGACAAATAATAATATATTTGACCAGCAGTTGCCTTAGAAACCATACCTTCATTTTACACATGAGACTTCTGGGGCCCAGAGAGGTAAGATGGCTTACTCAAGGTCACACAGCCAGTAAGAAACAGAGCTGGGAAGCTCTCGAACATCCCCAGGTGCAGAGCATCGACTGTGATTGGGTCAAAGGCGTCCCATGTTACAGCACTGGACAACTCCAGAGAGTTTTAAGCTTCCTGGTGACATCTGTGGTCCTGCGAACCCTTTGTTCCTCTGGGACTTGTAATAGGGAACATATGAGGTACCTCCAGTGTCATGAGGGCAAACTGCGGGTGCCTTTCTTGGAGTTCCTTTCCTTCCTTCCAAACAGTTGACGTAGCCTCTGCTCTCATTAAGGTCCACTAAACGTCAGAAACCCAAATGGGCAAGCAAGAAGGTCGGGTTCAGTTCATTTGTGCCTTGTTATCAGTCATAATTCTACTGAACGGCTACCCAGGGAGGGTCCTAAAGGTACCAGTCAGTACCTCCAGACACACTGCAAGATGGAAGGCCATATGAGCATCTACAGAACCAATGCAGGGGCATCAAGAATTGGCCACAAGGAGCTCTTAGGATTCATCACTTGGTAGCTGGCTATGCTGATGAAATCTGAGAGGATGAGGAGAACCTTTAGCTAACATGATATTTGGAAGCCACAAAATCAAGCTATTTCTCTCTTACTCCCCTATAGATAAGGAAATTAAAGAATTATTCCTTTGGCAGAAGCAGGGATGGAATCCATATCCCACTCCGATTGCTAGTGTTCACTCTACTGGAAATTATGTCAGGGTGGAAAGGAAAGAGCATATGCTTCTGAGTCTGCAGCCCTGGATTCATAATAGCAGAGCCTCCTGCTAGTGCGTGACCCTAGAAAAGCCATTGGGTGTCTCTGGATCATTGATTTCTCATTGGTCAAAGTAAAGACACCAGCCTGATAGTGGGGCCATTGGGAGTCAGCGGAAAACAACAAGGTGAATACAAGCAACATGGCGTCTAGCATATAGCGGGCTCCCTCCTTCCCTTATGCTTGTGGCTTCTAGATTTTATTAGCCACAACCCACAGCAAGGTACTTATTTTACATCCTAATTCACTGTATGTTATCAGAAGTTTCACAAAATGGTATCTCTCCCTGCGACATAGGACCCTCTCTGATTTTACTTAACTTACTTTAACATTGGTCAAGACCCACTCAATAGATTTCACAGCCCAGAATTTGAATGAGCCTACTTCACACCATGAATGGATGTCATTCGCCTACATAGTATATATGCTTTTGATGCCGTCCCTCCCTTCCTTGTCTGTAACTGACACCTAGGGCCACGGAGAGCTTAAGAGCACACGCTGGAGTGGCACTGCAGGACCCTGAGCTGCTGTGGAGTGAGCCCCATGGACACAGCAGGTGCTCCTCCTTGCTTTGTTCCTTGACCTCCCAGGTATTTCCCCAGCAGCTGGAAAGCCATGAGCCACTAGACACTTGAAGTCTAGCATTCGCCACTACACCATATTTACTGCCTGACCAGCAATACTTCACAGCCACCAAGAAACTCACCAGGGAGGTTTGTTTGTTTTTTTTTTAAGCCTCCAAAGAATTGATGTCCTAATAGTGGTCTTGGTCTTTTGGGACTATACCCAGGCCCTGAGTCTAGGCTAATGCCCAGTGATGCTATACGGAAACCCTGTGGCACCACCTCCATGTGTTGGAGCCTAGACCCCCACCCCACTCCCCACTCCCTCTGGCCAGCCCTGCTGGTTGGCTGAGCACTTCCTCTTGGGGGTCATCCTTTGGTTTTTCCCCTTTTGCTTACTAAGCAGTGGGAGGCCATCTGTGACCTTGAGGTGACTCACCACCATCAGATAGATTGTCACTTCCCCTTAGCAGGTAAGCCAGTGAGTAGCCCTTCTTATGGTCAGGGCTGCGGTCAGATCCCTGAACCCTCCATGGGCCTTCACACTGCTATCACACCCCAGCCTGTGCTAGGTACCTGCTGGCACTGGGCAGAGTAATCGGAGGATCTCTTGTGTACGCACAATAGGCAGAAACAGGTGATGCGACCAGATGAGCACAGGGCTGGGCTCTGCTTAGGCTCTCAAGCCCCTAGCAGTACCTCATCCCTCCGTTCCCAACACCTACTGCCTGCTGCAACTCAGCCAGGTTGTCCCAGTCACACGAGCACACTACTATTCCAGCCTCTTGTCAACTGGGCCATGATGTGTGTAACATCAACAGAGAGGAAACAAATGAGATGGCTTGCTGCTTGCAGCCGCCCTCAAAGTAGATTTCATTCATATATGCACATGCAATGAGGCCTGAGGGAGGTAAGCACCAGGACACTGAGGATGGGCCATTCTAACTTCAACCTTTGAGGGGTTTACAGACAAAGCCTATATGGACTTAGCAGAAGTTCTACTTCAAATTAGCGAGGTCATTGCAACTCAGCCAGCCCTTGGTTCACTCTCCCCTGGAACAGTTAGTTCAGTTATAAAAGTATTACTCTAAAGCACTCCTTCACATATCTGAGGAATCCATGTGAGCTACTATGTGTAGAGGGCTCAATATGAAACCGAGGTGCAAAGCTGGATGCGTGTGAGCAGGGATCATCCCTCGTAGGGTATGGGAAGCTGGCTGGCATATGATAGAGGCATTCATTCAATGATGGAAGCCCAGCACAGCAAGCCAGCCCTGTGGCTGAGGAGGCCCAAGGCGCATAGATTTCCTCTCCCTCCCTCTCGCCCTGTGCACCCTCCCCCCACCTTCTTGTGCACTGTACTTCAGCATGGGAGGGAGCTAGAGAGACTTGCATCCTGAGGAGTAAGTGCTGGCCCCAACAATTGCAAGAACTGGTCACAAGCTGCCGTGGCTCCCGAAGGAACTGGCCAGAGAACTGCAAAGAACTGCTAGGTAACTCTGACCGCTTTAGCAGTGTAAGTGCCCACCGGTTCGGCAGGAACCACACTCCACCCCAGTACTTTGATGTGTAGACGTGGTCTCTGAAGCCCTTCCACGATAGCTTTTGATTGAGTTTAGCAACACTGAGACCACAACCTCAGCCTTCTCTTAGGTGAGGCGACTGCGTAACACACAGTCTAGACACAAGTCTAAACATCCCTGACCAAGCCAGGCCATGCTGGCCTGAGACTGGCAAGCAGCACACTATGGAATTCAGCCTACAGAAGACTGGGTCCAGCTGAGGACAGGGGCCTGTGCCTAAAGCCATCAGCATGTGACACTGTGTTCTCAGCTTGATATCAAGCCTTCAGTGTGCTAATTCCTCATTTCATAAGCTTGGACACCCCCATACACACCCTGGAAACAAACCAGAGCAGCTCAAGGACTGGCATGTGTAGCAAGACTGTCCTTGAACCGTTACAAACACTTGTTTGTTCCTTAACCCCATACCAGAGATCCAGGCCACCAGCTTCCAGGGCACAAGAGCAAAACAGAGTCCCACTGCCAGTCCTTGGCTCACCATGGTGCCCAGAGTTAGGTAGGCAGTTGCTACCTGGGTTTTGGAAGGTCTGGGGCCGAAGGCATAGAAATGGAACCAGGTCTCTTGTAGAGATTATTGTAAACCTGGCCCTTTCAAATGAGGCAAGAACCCCGACTGAGTCAGTCTTTACAGTGGCGGTCCAGGACAACGAGGACAAGGCCAGACCAAAGACCACAAGGCATGATTAGCGGGACTTGTCTTACACTATTTACAGCACTGCTTTGATTTTCATACCACAATCGGTTTTCATGTGACTGATGAAAAGCATGTGCCAGTTGAAGTCACAGCTGCAAAATAAAACTGGAATACACAGTGAGAACCATTAGGTATTTGGAACTTGCCTCTATTTTCAAAAATGGCCTCTGGCTTGATTTATATGTTCTGGATTTCCTGACAATGAGGGTCATGCTGAACCACTTCTCCCAGGCCACCCTACCCCACCCCACTACCATGCTGGCCTCGCTTGACCGTTGCAGGTCTGTCTTGTCTCACAATTGCCCAAAGAAGAGTTTTGTTTTTTGTTTTGTTTTGTTTTGTTTTGTTTTGTTTTGTTTTAATTCAAGCTGTTTTGGAAGAAGGCAAATGTTTAGGCTTTTGCAAAAAAAAAAAGATCTGTCTGAGTACCTTGTCTTGGGCAACTAATCATATGACTCTTTAACCCCTCCCTAGTCAACAAAAACTGTACCCAAGGGGCAAACCCAGCAGGGCTGGGATAAGATGAATAAAGACCCAGGGGTACCTCTGGCTGCAGAGCTTACCCTCAGATGCCAGCAAGCAGGTCAGCACTGAATGTCAAAAGACATATGATGTCTTGGTGACATTGGCTGCATGTCAGCATAAGAATTGCCATCTCACTGCCCTGCCGGCCAGCTCTGTATGACGTGTGAGAAAGGAAGGGTCAGTCAGGAAGCCACAGAGAAGAAGACCAACTGAGGACCCAGACACTCAGACCTCTCTGCCCAGACAAGGCATCCCTCTTCCACAGTTCCAAGCGATGCTAATGGCTGTTTGCAGAACCTCTGAACCTCTCTCCCTGCTGCTTAGGCCCAGCGTGTTCCCCATGGCAACAGGTGGCATCCTTGATCATCTTTGAAGCCAGCTACCTTGCCAAGTGCTTCTTGGACTATCTCATTTAAGAACCTTTAAAGGCAGCCACCGTTGCTCCCATATTGTAGATGAAGAAGCCAACACTGATGTCACTTGCCCGAGGGATCCAGGCACATGAACAGGCCTGAAGCTGAGGGCTGACTGGCTTTAGAACCTCCTCTGCCTGACTGGTCACACACAGCCTGCAGCAACAGACCTTAGTCAGCGGCAGGCCAAGCACTCAGCTATGTGGATGAGAGACCTGCAGTCCAGAGAAAGGAATATGAGGCCTGGGTCCAAGGCCAGGAGGAATGCTACTGATGCCAGGCCCTGCATCGCCTGGCCCCTTGCCCTGCCCACACAGGACTGATCTAGTCCCAGCCTGGGATCCCTTCTCTGCATTTTGTTCTTCTGGAGATTCTTGGATTATACAGGTTTTCTGAAACCTTGAGCTGGAGTAGGGCTTCAATGAGCCAAGAGGATCAGAACCTTATTCCACCTTGAAACATACTGGGCTCTGAGCTGGTCTGAAACTGAGACTTCTAGCGTGAGTAGAGTGGAGGACTTGGCTGACTCCAGGCATCTGTCTCCTGCCCCCACTCCCAGCCCTGGCCAGCTAATGTTGAGGCAGGGAATCTTTCCCACCACATCACACACTTGGGAAGCTTCCTGCACCTTGGCCTTTGGTAACCGATGGAGATACCCGGAGCCATTAGCATGCTGTGCCCTGGGCAGCTCTGCGTTCTCTCTGATAAAAAGTGAAATAATTGAAAACAGTGCTCTAAAAACATCTATAAATGGGTGGGCGCCACTTGTCATTTTCCCCTTCCTGCGCCTGCTCCCCTCCCTTACCTGACTTAATGAGGATCCAGGCTGAGCAGTGATGGTTGCAAACAGCTGGTAGCATCATGCCTTTAAATAGCCCTCGCCACACTTCCCCCTTGGAGGCACAGTTTGCCCTGGCAGGGAAAGCCCGGGACACACAGGAAACTTCATAATTTTCTGCAAAGGAAAGTGCTTGCCTATCAATCATGCTCCCTGTTGCCAAGACCTTTTATAAGGACCTTGCAGCCCCTTTCCCAGGAGACACTGGACTGAGCAGCTGAGTGGCTTCAGCCTGTGAGACCCTGGTCCTGGGAGGATAGATCTGGGACTCATTCGAACTGTGGCTGCCAGGTTCTGCGACCAGCACCATCCACTCACTGGCATGTTGGGACCCCCACTGTATTGTAACCTAGCTGTATGTAACTGTCATGTGGCCAGAGTGACCCCGTCCACAGTGACCTTGAAGTAAGGCTGATGGAGGCTAGAGGCAGCCTGCTCACTCTGATCCTCAGCTCTCCCTAGCTACACATCTAGTCAGCTGGGGAAATAGAAGCCACTGGAACATAGAAGGAAAGACCAGCCATCATGGCCGGCGCACAGCCAGTTGCCATACGCTGTCCTTTGTGAGCCTCACATCAGGGCATCACAGTCCTTCTGAGGCATCAAGAGTGTTTGGTCTGGTGCAGCTATACGCAAGAACTTTAAAGTCAGGTATCAGACGTGTCAGAGATTTAGGCATTATAGGTCTGTGTCAGCCTCAAATGGATAGAATGTGCTGCTCTATCCATCTTCCTCCCTGTGGCACAGATTGAAATGTAAGAATGGACCCGTTTTCTCTGACAGTACCTAAACATTACATGTATTGGTGCAGTGTGGCTGTCTTACCTACCTTCTTTAACAGTTCAGAATGCATGTGCTTCAACCAGTCCTTGCCACCCAGTGGCCACCATGAGCTACATCCATTAAAGCCACCATGGACAGCATGCTGAACCAACTCTAAACCAGTAAGCCCCATTTTCCATGGGCCGTCAGGGTGGCCTGTCAGGGACAATGTGTAAAGATGGGGCCAGTGCTCTAGAAGCATAAGGAATATCTGTGGGCAGAAGAGAATCGTCTGGTGGCCAAGAGACTTGGAAAGCAAGAGCATCTAGCCTAAATGGAAGTAAAGGTGGAAAATGGCACTGCGGAAAGAGGAAGTGGCCAAGTGCTGGAGGATGGGCAGGTACATAGACCTGGGGTTCATATAATAAACTATGGGTAGATTTAGGGAGTCTGGGTCATTCCTTGGTTGCATAAAATATGTTTAACGGGAATGGAAGGGTCTCTCTGCACTTTTTCTGAGAATGTCCTCTGTTTTTTGGTGGTTTTTTTTTTTTTTTTTTTTTTTTACTTCCCAAAGAAATACACACCTCAAAAATATTGAAAAATACATTTATACATTTGTAAACAAAACAAGCCAGGTTCAGTGGCACCTGCCTGTAATTCCAGCACTTAGGGAGGCAGAGGCAGGTGAATTGCTATGAGTTCAAGGCCAGCCTGATCTACAAAGTGAGTCCAGGACAGCCAAGGCTGCACAGAGGAATACTGTCTTGAAAAACAGAAACAAAACTAACAAAAAATGCAAGCCAGGTAGTGACAACCACTGGCAGTCAGGATGAGATTTGAGGAGCATTAAGGTCTTGGTCATGGTGGTGACAGAATCAACAGAAAGGCATGGCTGGCTTGTGTCCTATGGGAGGCAGGCTTCCACAGCAATTTTGCGGAAAGGTAGCAGAAAAGGAACAGGGGGCGTCACCAAGAAGGAAGAAGAGGAAAATCTTGAGGGTGGATTCCCTGCAAGAACTTAGGGAGCCTTGGAAACTAAAGGCTGTTAGAGAAGTGGAAATTGGCCAGAGCATCTTCTAGGTCAGAATGTCCTGCAGGTGGTTGGGACTGTGGGACTGGAAATTTGGGAGGGGAAAAGGGTGGGGACCAGACTGGAGAGGACTGAAAATGATGCAAGCCTTCAAACAACCATGAACTTGACCTTGCTGTGCCTGAGGAGAGTGGAGAGCAGGGAGAGACAAGCTCCAGGAAAAGTTGTGTCTGGGAGGGCAGGGCATTAGCTTACAGATGCTGCAGTGATCCACGTGGGTACCAGGACTGAGCCCAAACATTCAGAGCAGCCTAATTAGAAGGGATTTTAGTGAATTTGGTGGAGGATGAGGCTTGCATCATCAGTAACTGCATTCACTCTGGTCTAGAGATGAGCACCCCAGGGCCTGTTGGGCTGAGGGGCACTCGGTACGCCATGTCGCGGGACCTGTGCAGCTCTCTGTGCTCTCTCAGGAGGGTCCTGCTGGCCTTCCTCTCAGTACTCAGGCAGATGCACTCTCAGCCTCTGTCAGCTCCTCCATACCTAATTTGGCACTTCTCACCTCCTAAGAGCTGGAGCCTGGCAGCCAGGTTTATTAGAACCCAGATCTTTAATAAGATAGTCAGTGTGGATGGTGGCCGTTCCTGTCACTGTTCTGGGAAAGTCAGACTACTGGGTGAGCCAGCTCTAAATGCCTAAGGGTGACGGAGATTACCTGGGAGTCAGTCAGAGACTAAAAGACAAGCTCGCTCTCTCTCTCTCTCTCTCTCTCTCTCTCTCTCTCTCTCTCTCTCTCCCTCCTCCTCCTCCTCCTCCTCTCTCTCTCCAACTCCTCCTTTCCAACAGGCTGCTGCTCCTGCTGCTGCTGCCTTCTATCATTAACACTCAGCCCAGCCTTTCAGTGAGTGCCTGATAGGTCCACAGTGCCACTGAGGTGGCCTGCCACCCACACCCTGATTCTGTTGACCTTCCTCTTCTGACCCGAGATCTCCTACATGGCAGGTCCCATATCCAGGCCGTCCCAACAGTGCCTGGCACAGAGTAGGCTCAGCACATTCCATCTCCTGATGTGGAATGTGGCTTTGTCTCTGCAGAGTAGAAAGTGGGGTATCTGGGTCAACCGTGGTGGCTCATAGCTATAATCCCAGCATTTGGTAAACTGAGGCAGGAGGAGTCCTTGGAGTCTGAGGCCAACCTGGGGAACCTTGCGAGTTCTAGGCTTGCTTCCGCTATATAGTAAGGGCCAGGTTAGTCTGGCTAATTTGGAAAAAAATCAAGTGTCCAAAA
Organism: Acomys percivali; assembly: GCA_907169655.1. Classification (NCBI taxonomy): domain Eukaryota; kingdom Metazoa; phylum Chordata; class Mammalia; order Rodentia; family Muridae; genus Acomys; species Acomys percivali. The sequence goes on along the minus strand of OU015742.1, from coordinate 107,013,496 downwards.
GGCCATATGTTCTGTCCTAGATTCCACCTGTCTTTAGAAGTTCTCCCAAAACCCAGCCAGGAATCTAACCTACACATGTGTTTGGAAATAAATATTGACCATAACTCATTTAGGAATCCTTATTAGGCCTTTATGTTTATGAAGTCACAGATCCACAGGAGACTGTGACCCTGATGATAGCATCAATATTGGAAGTGACTGGGTGTCAAAACGGCCACTCTCTGTCCTAGAGCTGGGATCGAGTCCTCTCTTTCTCCTTGGAATGGGCAGTAGGTCATGAATGTCTAATAAATCTGGCAGGCAGGAAGGTCAACATACAGGCTCTTTAAATATCCATGAGAGCATCGCAGAAGTGAGCCGTACGTACCCTCCCTTGGAGCAATCCAGAGGGCTTTGCCTCAGAGAGGAGAGTCCAACCCAGGATGCATGAACAATAAATAACAACTGTTCTGAGTTAGGTGGAAAGCTCTGAGTTGCATTTTTTTTTATTATTCAAGCTGTTTATGCTAACCAGTTTCCCCTCCCCTCTTTCCCACCAGGGCGTATTTCAAAACCTTTGTCCCTCAGTTCCAGGAGGCTGCGTTTGCCAATGGAAAGCTCTAGGAAACAGCAGTGCTGAGAGGCGGCCAAAGATACTGCTCGGGCCACATGCGTGTCAGCACACAGGCCGCTTCCGGGAAGCCACTTGGAATGTCTTCATGGCAGCCTTCTGCTCACACAGCAGCCCTGCCTGCCCCACACAGCCCTGTTCTGTGGAGTCCAAACCTGAGCAGCTGGTAGTACCCTAACCCTAGCACCCAACACTGCTGGCTGCTCCCTCCTCCTTCCTTGGATTCCTTAGCTGGAAGAAATAAACTGCTTTACGATGGAGAAATTTTCCAGGGAAAATAAAATGTCATGAGCGCACACACCCTTCTTTGAAGTCTTTGTCCTAAAGGCTTGTTTAAAGTTTGGTATGAAGAGCCTTGGCTTCTCCCTATGCAACCAAAACCAGGGTTGAGTTTGTGTGTGTGTGTGTGTAATTTATATTTGCAGCTGGGGAAGCCTTCCACTGGAGGAGAGGAGGCCTACAGGTCCTGAGACTATGGATTCGGTCGCCTGCACTCGGTAATTCTTAGGCCCCAGCACCATGCCAGCCACTGGCTCCTGTATAGGGTCTACCTTTCCCTCTCCCCCTGGGCTCATGGGAGCCCCTTGAGTTAGTGTGACATTCTGTGGATTATCCACGGGAGACAAAGGCTAGGGGTCAAGGGCTGTCACTGGTCTGTGTCTGACATTTCCCCTCAGGAAAGAAGGATGGGGGGGGCACAGGTATATGGCGCAGCCCAGCACCCAGGAGAATGGAGCAGGAGGATCCTGAGTTTGAGGCTACTCTGGGTTACATAGCAGGACCATTTCAGAAGCCAGCGTGTTTCTACCCTGTCTGTCCTTTACCATTTTCATCAGTGTAGAAAGGAAAGACTAGTTCCAGGAGGCCCTAGGAACTCAGAGCAGGAGTGGTATGGGAAGGGGCAGCCCTTCATAGAAGCGTCAGCTTCACACTAGCAGGCTACTGTCAGCTTGCGCACTTGACAAGGCCTGCACATACAGTTCAATGCAGCCTGCCTCTACCCTGAAGGCAACTTCCAGTGCTCAGAAGAGTCCTAAAAGGCCAGAGAGCTGAGTGGCTGACCCGGCTGCTCCTGCTTTGTGACACTAAGATTTCTACTGCAGGGTACACACAGTCCTGCTAGACCTCTTGCTTGGCCCCTTGTTTTTTTTCAGGGGCTCTTAAAGGTAAGTTTTGCCACATGAGCCCCGAAAGGAAGGAGTTCTAGGCCTGTTGCACCAGTAAGGGGGTGCTTTTCTCACATGTCTCCCCTACCACCAAGAATGCGCTCGAGAGGCCAGGGAGGACCTGGAGCAGATCTGCTGGCTCTGCCGCCACTTGGAACTGCCCGTCTTCACACAGGGGGACCTTGCTCACTGCCCTTGGGAATTCCTAGGACAGAGTAGTCCTGTGTCCACATCCCACTCCACCATTAGCTGGCTGTATGACTCAAGTCAGTCCCTTCCTCTCTATAATACCAGTAGTGGGGCACGGCCAGATGGTGCCTCAGCTCACCAGACTCTCCCAGGGAGCTTTTCAGGAACCCCTGCACTTGTCCCCACTGGAGGACTGTTAGCAGACTCGTGTGGACCGGAGTGTGGGCATCCCCGGGGAGTCTGTTGGGTGGTTCACATTGGGGCCTGTTCTGACTATGCCCTCTCTTCAGGCACAGTCAGATGTGTGTGTGCTGAGCTCCAAGACCTTCCCTTAAGGCCATGAGTCTCAACTTTCCCAACGCTGTGGCCCTTTAATACGGTTCCTCATGTTGTGGTGACCTCCAACCATAACATTTTTCTGTTCTCTACTTCATAACTAATGTTTGCTACTGCTACAAGTCATGCATAAATATCTGTGCTTTCCCATGGCCTTAGGTGACCCTGTGAAAGGGTCGTTCACTCCCCAAAGGACTTGGGACCCACAGGTTGAGAAGCACTGCCCTAAGGTTCCCTAGCATGGTGGTTTAGGATTATTCTTGGTACCCTGTAATCAAGGAAGGCCATGCATCGGGCTCTGATGCCCACTCAGTCAAGAGCTGATGGCTCCAGGATTCCTTGGGACCTGGCAGGCATTGCCAGCTTTGGGACATGGCAGCAGATACATAGGCTGGGCCCCTGTACTTCAGACAGCAGAGCCTGCCACAGCAGTACAATCTCCAACTGTCCCCGCCCTGCCTTTGTCAACCTCTAGTGTTGGCATGCCCAGGCTGCCCTCACATCTGAGACAGGCATTGTCTCAGAAGCACTGTCGCAGGCAGGGCTCTGAGACCCTTCACAGCAGCCCTGCGATGTAGGCGAGTGGCTGGGGTCAAGTCCCGCCCCACGGATGAGAAAACAAGATCAGAGAGGCTGAAGGAAGTGCCTGTCATCACTGACTGAGCCAGCTCAGAACCCTCTCACAGGTAAGGGGTTACAGGCAAGAACACGGTGTACCTTAAAGCAGCCACACCCAGCATGCGTGAGGACTCCTCCATGGCTGTGTAGATAGAATCCCTTCCCATGACCTTTCCCCTCCTATAACCTCTAGCCCAGTGGTCCTCAGCCTCAGTGCTGCAACCCTTTGATACAGTTCATGTTGTGATTTCCAACCATAAAAGTATTTTCATTGCTACTTCATAACTGTGATTTTGCTGGTTATGAATTGAATTGTAAACATCTATGTTTTCCAATGCTCTTGGGTGACCCCCGCAAAAAGGTCAGAGACCCTCAGGTTGAGAACCACCGCTCTAGCCCTTTTGAGAGCCCCCAGGGCCAGGTGCAGCAATTAAGGCAGAATTACCTACAACTGGTGTGGAGGCGTGGCCTCTGATACCCAGGTGTTGGTCCCGTGGCTTTCCCAGCCCCCTCCTGTCAGGAGGGACCATCAGCAGCCAGCAAGCCCAGCGGTGATGATGTTCAGGGGAGCAGGCCCAGCTGAAGATGGTGGCAGACATCCGTGGACGGCATGGAGACTGTTCAGCTCTCTTGCCCTAGGAGGAATTTGGACTGATTTTCTTACAGGAAAATGAAAAACAGAATATGGTGGCTGAGAGATGGCTCTGTGGGTAAAAAGCACTCACCACACAAGCATGCTGGCCTGAGTTCAGTCCTCAGAACCCATATAAGAAGCTGACTGTCATGGCAACGCGCCTGTGGGGAGAGGGGGACAGAGACAGGATGGGCCAGAAGGTCTCAAACACAGCAAAGGAGCAAAGACAGGAGAAACCTTGCCTCCTAAGGAGGTGGAAGGAGGAAAGCAGGCCCTAGGGAGCTGTCCTCTGACCTGCCCGCATGCTCTGTGGTAATTCTTCTCTCCCTTCTCTCCCTCTCTGTCTCTCTCTGTCTCTCTCTGCCTCTGTCTCTGTCTCTGTCTATCTGTCTGTCTGTCTGTCTGTCTGTGTCTCTCTCTCTCTCTCTCACACACACACACACACACACACACACACACACACATATATTCCTTTCTTCCTCTGAAACTACACATCTGAAAAAAATATTGGTGGGAAAAAAACAAGAAATTGACATTCATATGGATTCAAACACCAGGCTGTGTGATTTTTATCCCAGTGGAGTGGGGTCCTTGCAATTTGTCTGTGGCTTTGCCCATCAGGAAGTGTTGTGCTGCTCACAGAGTGCAGCTGAGGACTAATTAGCAAATGGCTATAAAATGCTTTCAAGAAGCCAAGTGCCATAGAGGAGAGTGCATTATTACTACCTTGTAAATCCCACCTCCAGTTTACGCAGCCCATGTAATTTAAGGCAAGCCAAACTGCCACCATCACTGCTGGGCCTGCTCCCAAAGAGGTGGGGTGTTGCCTCTTGGAGAGAGGGGCTGGGAGGGTCATGGGGTCATGGGACCCTCACCTGAGTATCCGAGGCCACGTCTCCAAACCAGTTGTACGCAATTAAGCCCTAATTACACATGGCCCTGGCTGGGGGCTCAGAGAAGGTCTAGCGCAGTAGTTCTTCCCTGTCCTAATGCTACGATGATCCTTAATACAATTCCTCACGATGTGGTGACCCCCAACCATGAAGTATTGTCATTGCTACTTCATAACTATTTTTCTCTACTGTTATGTATCATAATGTAAGTAACTGTGTTTAGATGACCCCCTATGAAAGGGTTGTTTGACTCCAAAGGGGCAGAGACCCACAGGCTGAGAACCGCTGGCCTAGGAGCTGTAGGAAGGGAAGGATTTGGGGTGGAGACTCTAGCCACATGGCCATGAAGGAGTCCTCATACATGCTGACTGTAGACTTTCCAGAGCCGTTGCTTTACAGTCACACATGCTCCTGCCAGTAACCCCTCACCCACTGCTCAGTAAGTAGGCTGAGTAGGCTCAGGAGTGCACCCTGGCTTGACCTTAAGAGATGGGAGTAGACAAGAGACATGCACATCTCCCCGTGGGAAGGAACTGCAGCGCAAAGTATGTTTACTACAAGGAGCCTGTGATCAGTCACCCTCTGGGTCGGCCCTGGTTAGCCAGTGTCTCACCTACGTCTGGCAGCGTGCCCTCTGAGGCCCCACTACCCATAGCCCGATGAACCCGATTTCCTGAGACATAAACTGCAAACGGCATAAGCTTCTGGATGAGAGAGACTCACACTGAACTCCTGGGGCTGCCCACTTAGTAGCTGGTAAATATCTAACAACTTGTGATTTAAAGAAAAAGAAATACAGGGACCCAGAGTAGTATGGACTGCTTGCCAATTTCCAAGTGTAGATAACCCCGCCAGAACCAGTTTCAAGCCACCCACGTGAAGTCACTACACGCAGAGGGCCTGAGATGGGAGCTCAGCTGGGGCAGCCAGCTCCAGCGAGTACTTGACTTAACCTGTGTTTTCTTACCCGTGCCCACCTCGTAGGTAAAAGACACCAGGTACCCAGTGGGGTGCTTGGCATGCAGTAGCATTTGATAAACAGCAGCTGTTATTCCTACAGACCAGAGAAAGGTCTTCTGGTGTTAACTTTGGCCTTTTTCTAGAAAGTCAGAATGACCCTGTTAAAAAGGTCTGCCCATGCTACCTCGGTAAGAAAAGATGTGCCTACTGGTACTGCAACTTGATGTGCTAAGGCTGGTTGGTACCTATGGGAGGCCTGTCCTTTCTTTTCTGAAGAGAAAGGAAGGAGTAGAGAGGCGAGACAGCTGGAAGGCCTGGGAGGAGAGGACAGAGGGAAAACTTCTGTTGGGATGTAAAGTAAATAAGTAAATAAATTTTTTTAAAAAGTTCTGCCAGTGAACTTGGCTTTTGGAATGACCCCCATCTGGTTACAACATGAGTAGCTCTCTGTAGCTTAAGGAGCAAGGGTCCTTAGTGGGAGCCCCCCATATTCATTTATTCTCTCTATATATCTCTATCTCAGATAGAGAGAGAGGGGGAGAGAGAGAGAGAGAGAGAGAGAGAGAGAGAGAGAGAGAGAGAGATGGGGG
>OU015742.1:106977232-107002593 GCA_907169655.1 Acomys percivali | reverse complement strand
GGGGAGCATCAGGCTCAGGAGCCCAGCATGGGGAGCATCAGGCTCAGTAACCCAACATGAGGAGCATCAGGCTCAGGGGCCTAGCATGGGCAGCATCAGGGCCAGGAGCCCCAGCATGGGGAGCACCAGGCTCAGGAGTCCAGCATGGGGAGCACCAGGGCCAGGAGCCCAGCATAGGGAGCTCAGGGCCAGGAGTAGGTTTTCAAGACTGGTCCAGGTATGGCGACTGCTGAGAGTCCTTCACTGATGAGTGGTGACCAGACTTAGAGACACCATAGGACAAAGGGCATCAGGACATCTTGAAACTGAGAGACCTTGACAGAGGTGGGCCTGTATCCGCATCAAGGGAGCTCATGCAAAATCGTAGCAACCCAGGCAGCAATTCATCTGTCCCCACTGGGTCTTACAATACACTGGAGCTGGGAGCTGCTTCAGAGAAGCAAGAATCGGAGTCTAGATGGACATTAGACATACTTGTGCTGAGCACTCACCTGGGCTGGCACTGGGAGGGCCAGGCAGGTAAAGCAGGGACAGACCTGTGCCACTCACTGATTGTGCCCTTAGGAGGTAGGATCATAACCCCATGAGAGAATAGCAGATCGACACTGTCTGTTTATAAAGCTGTGGCCAGTAGGGTGAGAGGCTTCCTAGAGGAGAGGGCTAGCTAGACAGTTCAGTTCCAAGTCCTTTGGTTTCAAAGACATCCATTTGCTTCACTGTGGTGGTCAGGCTTCCTGCTGAGGAGTGTGGGACATTCTTGTGTGTTCGATTATTGAGGACCCACAAGGGGTCAGGTACAGTTCCAGACTCTGAGACAGCCTCTCCTTTTCCCCAAACCCGCTCCATCACAGGTCCAGTGTGAGCCTGCCAATAGCCTTCTTCCATAGACACACATGGTGGAGTTTGTCCCTGCCTCCAGGGGTGGCAGCCAAAGGGTGGGGTGGTGGGAAGATGGCTTCAGGCTGGCTGGCTTCTCTCTGGGCCAAGGTGGGAACTCCGTTCCCTGTAAGCACAGCCTGTTGCACAGGGTGGAAGTGAGAATAGGCAGGCATGCTCTGTGGACTCCTGGCTGTCACCACTGTGTGAAAATGGAAGCGGTTTCCTCTGGTGCCCACCCAGTGCAGACTCCTGGTTGCTGTCAGGCCTGATGGCTGTGCCTGAAGGAGATGGTAAAGATACCACAAAGTGCAACGGAAATGGGGGTGACACCCATCTTGCCTCCTTTCCCTAGCTTTAGCCTGCCTGCAGTTGCAGAACAGGGAACAACAGGTCAGCAGAGGCAGGTACCTCCCTTCTGCTCAGTCCTGGAGGGCAGGTGCCCCTGAAGGGCCCAGCATGAGTCCAACCTGGGAGCTCCGCCACAAAGCCCTGGAAAGGGGCACCTGGACAGGTATCACACGCGCAACATGCTTCCCATGTCACGCTCATCAAAACTTAGTATTGGGTCATTTTTTTTCCTTATAAAAGGAACAGTACAGAAATCACCCATAATCCCACCCTCCTGACATAGCCATGGTTACTGTGTAGGTGCACAGAGGTGTTCAACAAATATTTTGTATCTCTTCTTATCTCTTCTATGACTGGACTTGATTCCCAACAGAGACCTGAAGAGTAAAGAGGCTGCCTTCCAGTCAGTTTCCCCTTTTTTTCTTTTTCCTCAAGACAAGGTTTCTCTATGTAGCCTTGGCTGTCCTGTCGAACTCACAGTGACCTGCCTGCCTCTGCCTCCCGAGTGCTGGGATTATCAGTTTCCTTTTTTATTTTTAAAGCAACACAAACTAATCATAGATCCTGTTTTGTTTATCATTTAACTTCATTGAATACATTTTGATCATCTTGCTACCATCTACACACACACACACACATGCACATACATACACACACGCGCAAGCGAGCGTGCGCACAGGGTCCTGAGCGGTTAGTCACCTCCTGTAGAAAGAGACGGGAAGACAACCTAAGTCTGGAGAATGCGCCCCTCAACCTCCCTTTCCCAAGTCTTCTTTTCTACCCAGCAGGAAAGGAGTGGGTCCTATAGTAAGTGGGGCGGGGCAGAGGCGGGGATGGGGCGGGGCGGGGCGGGGCAGCTCCAGTCTGTGAATACAGAGCAATCAAGGCAACACAGGGTCAGCTCAAGTCTGTTCTGTTCACAGCTGGGGAGAAAGAGCGCCCTTTTCCCCTCCTGGTGGGACCTACCTTCTTCCACATGAACCAGTTTCTAACTGGACTTCTTCCTGTGAGGTTCACACAAGGCCCTAGGAGAGCGGAAGGCTGGCTGGAAGAGAGACAGGAAGATCAATCCAGTCCTCAGTGAGCTGCATTCGCTCAGAGATGGTGACAAGAGCAACTGGCCACTGCCATGGTCACATCATTGCACGATCACTGTCCTTACTGAGTCTCCCAATGTGACCAGCCCCATACTAAGCAAGTCACTCACATCTCATTTAATCATTGTTAAACACAGCCCGTTAACCGGCCTTTATTTCTTCTCTTTAATACGGCTTCAGTTGTCAGAGGCCGTGCAACCAGGCTTGGAATCTGGTTCGGTGATCCTGGCCACAGGGTACTGGGGACTCAGAGCTGACGCAAAAGGACGCATAGTGCAGAAAGATGTGCGCATGTGCAAAGGAGCCCCGGGGAGGGGGGGTGCTGTGGAGAAGACCTGGGTAGAGCGTAGGTAGGCTGTAAACTGGAGAGCAGAAGGGAGGGAAGGCACGGGCCAGCTTGAGCCGCTAGCTGGGAGTAGAAAACTTGGTGCTGATGAGAGAGGAGCAACGTGTCACCAACGGGACAGACGATCCAGGAAGACACAACGCTCAGAGCAAAGGGGTGGTAGACACTAGTCCTCTTGCTTCAGTTCTGGCAGGCCTTCTTCTCTCAGAGGCCAGCTCTTGCCTCGGGATCTTCTGTCCCAATCCATTCTCACAGCCCTCTTCCTGTGCCGCTCGCTGATGCGTGCCATGGTCAGCTGCTGAGGCTTAGTGGTCCACAGAGGAAGACCTGGGCAGCTTGGAGACAGTGGGTTTAACTTAACCCAAGCAGATAGAGTCCATGTGGGTGGTCTCCAGGACAGCCTGGGAGGAAACCGAGCAGGGCGGCTCCGTCCTTGGCGGGGATTCTGGAACTCAGCTGGAGCAGGCACATCCATATTGTTGACTGGCTGTAGGGCCAGACTCCCAGGGTGCTGTCTCTAACCATTGTTAGATGCCAGGAGCCATTTAGAAGTGGCCCTGGCTGCCCCCACACTCCCCTGACGGCTATCGGCCCGTCTGTAGCGAGTGTCTCTTCTCACCAGCCAGTGCACCCCTCCATCAACAGAAGTTGGGGTTCATCTAATTGACCCCCTGAGGCCTCACAGTGAAGGCAGGCAGGGCCCCTGAGCTGAATCATGAGACCCAGAGGTGACTTAGAGGTGAGGAAGAGACACTGGCAAGGGCACTGAGGCCTGAGCCGGAGGCACAAGGGACAGGGTAGAAACCCAGCTCCCTCCTAACGCCCCTGGCAAGAGGCCCAGGCTTGGAGCTGGCCGCACAGGCTGATTCGTGATTGAGAAGCTGCCTTCTGGGCCCTGCTTGGGGTAGGAGGGGCCTGGGAAAATCAAATTGCTGGGTTTTGGAGGCCCTGTGGGGCCTACTCAAGCTGTGTGTGTGGCGGCTAAGGGGTGGGCGTCGGGGCACAGAAATGCCCTTTTCTTCATTAGGCAGTGGGTGGAGATTGGAATAGTAAACAGGAACGCCTTTCCACTTACCTAGGCTTGGGAAGGTACTAGGAGCTCAGGAGAAGCAAGCTTGCCTCCTGGGCCCTTTCTCACTCTCTAGCTCTGTCCCCTGCCAAGGTAACTGACCAGTTCTGGAGATTTTTCTGGAGGGAGCAGGCTGGCATTCTCTTTGTTCTTTGGCTGACCAGGCAGCCCCCAGCAGCCCACCAGCTCTGGAACTTGAGAGTGAAGAAAAATCACACGGGTCCTTGGGAAGCGCATGCGCCATGTTATCCTGCAACTGGCTCTGTAAGGATGAGGCAGTGTCAGGACCCGGGTGGGCCTGACAATCACCTTAAGATTCATCAGCACATCCTCACCCTCTCACTTCCCTGTTTCCCTGTTTTGTTATTTCAAAACAGCCCCAGACATGGCATAGTTTTATGCATAATTACATTAGCCTTTATCTCTAACTAGATGACTCAGCAAATAACTAACCAACCAACCAACCAAGAACAAAAGCGCACATAACTACAACGTTAGGTCTTGGCAATCGACATTAACTCAACAATAATTTCTTTTATGTATGCGTGCACATGGGTGCGTGTATGCATGTGTGTTCACCTACGCATGTACACATGGAGCCTAGAGGTTGACCTCAAGGAGCTTCATCAGTAGATGAAGCAGTAGCTCCCCATCTTACTTTTTGGAGGTATGGCCTCTCATTGAGCCTGGAGCATGTCATTCTGGCTAGATTGACTAGTCAATGAGACCCTGGGATCTGATGGTCCTCATGTCCCTGTGCTGGGGTTACCGGCGTGTGCCATTGCACCCAGACTTTTCATGCATGCTGGGAATCAGGACCCATACCTCAACTTCTCAGTAGCATGTAGAACTAAGTGCGGGCTCAGGCTTCCCTGATGGGCTCTTCCTTCTGGACCAGCAATGGGTTTGATTTCTAGGTCAGAGGAGATGACCACCGTGGTTCCACTCAGCCCGCGATGCACTATATGTTTGCTGCATGAGTGTGTGTAGTGATTCGTGGAGGGAACAAATAAATGAAAGAGCAAAGCAGTAACTAGAAAATGTGGCAGAAAAGAACATGCTCTTAAAGTCCCGGTCTCATCCCGAAACTCGGAAACAGATGAGGACATTCCTCTGCCAGCACAGAACTATCTCTTGTTCCTTCCCGCCACCCAGCCCTGTCTGTCTGGTGTCCAAGGCTCAGGAGCTCCTGTCCCACTGGCCTGTCTGCACCCTGGGGCAGTTTCCCTCCCTGGAACAGGCTGGGAAAGGGAGGGGTATCAGAGAGAGAGAGAGAGCACGCACACACACACACAAACTCAGTGCTGCTGGTGGCCTCTGTTTGTGAGGGGGTCATCTGGTTTCAATCCACAAAATCTCAAAACTTTCCATGGGAACTTCTGTGCTAAGCCCCTCCCAGGTGGGCTGGACAAGCTCAACCTGAGCAGGCTGGCACAGGGGGGGAGCTGCTGGGGGTCTCCAGTTGCCCCCAGTAGGGAGACAGGAGCAGGACCCTGGAAGTCCCCAGCTACTTGGATTCAAATCCGGCAACATCTTAGTTAAAAATGTGACTTTAGCAAGGTTCCCAGTTTCCCTCCACTTTGGTTTCTTCATCAAAAATGTGGAAATAGACAGCCCTGTTGGGATCAAAGGCGCTGAATGAAGGCTGTTGAGTTCTCAGTATGGCGTCTGGTATGTAGCAAGTGCTCAGGGCTGGTGAAGGCAGACTTGTCAGTTCTCAATAGGAACCTGGCCATGCGGTTCCTGTTTCTGGACTTCTAGAAAAGTAGTACAATGCATATTCTAATACCATATATAACTCAGCAAGGTCGGGACAACGTCACAACCATATACATCAATACTTTCTCTTTAGGGCATGCGACTATCCGCCCAAAGTGGGAGTAAAAGTTCACAGGCAGGCCGACTCATGTCTGCTTGGGCCAGGCTTTCCTAAATAAATTATGGAGAGAGCTGGATCTGGGATCTAGGGGTGTTTGGAAACGTAGAAGAAGGGCTGGGTGGTCTGAGTTGCCATGAACACTGCATGTTGAGGAACAAGGGGGTCTCTCCTGCTAGAGGGGCAGGCTTGGCCCCTGTGGAGAGGTGTGGTCTTCCCCACAGGCAGAGCAAGCAGGAAGCAACTGGGTGCCCACGAAGGACCCCCTTCTCCAGGTGAGTGGTACTGTTTTGGTGAAGCAGACAGCCTTGCAGTGTGGTCCTGCAGGCTGGTAGGCACTGTTGGAGCTTTGGAGGCGAAGGGCCCGAGGTAGCCCGGCCTTCCCCTGGAGGCTCCAGAAGACCTCTTTCTACTTGGGCCACTCAGAGACACTGGGCCAAAGTCTGTGACTCTTTCCTCCTATCTTGCTCCCTGCTCTGTACGTTTAGGCCAAGGAGCTCAGGTTCAGGGTTGAGTGAGAGGCAGAAACCAGCTTTCTTCATCGTCAACTCAGAAGCTGGGCTGGATATCTCATGGGGTTTCTTGCCCTCAGGATGCTACAGAGAAGGACCTACAGCCTAAGCAGGTACTAGCATTCATAAGCACTTTTGCTGGCTCTGGGCTGCTCACTACTTGGTCATGTGTTTAGTTTTTATTTATTTTTCATTTATATATTTACATCCCAATCATAGCTCCCTCCCTCCTTTCCTCGCAGTCCCTCCCTCCCTCCTGCCCTCTTACTCCTATCCATCCCCTCCTTCTCTTCAGAAAAGGGGAGCCCTCACCCCCAACCCCATCCCAGCATATTAAGGCACATCAGGACTGAGCCCTTCCTCATCCACTGAGGCCAGGCATGGTAGCCCAGCTAGGGCGAAGTGGTCAAAAACAGGCAACAGAGTCCACGTCATAGACAGCACCCGCTCAGCTTATAGAACTCACATGAAGATGAAACTGCCCATCAGCTAATGTGTGTAGGGGCCTACGTCCAGTCCATGCATGCTTTTTGGTTGGTGCTTCCGTCTCTGTGAGCCCCATGGGTTGAGCTTTGTCTACTTAGTTGTCCTCTTGCAGCATTCCTGTCCCCTCTCTGTCCTTCTATCCATCCCTTCTACTCTTCCCCAGGACTCCCCGAGCCCCACCGTGTGTTTTAATCACACTTGGAAGTGAAGGGACTTGCCTGGGCTTCTGTCTCCATGCCTGACACACTTTCCCCCCACACGTTTCTTTCCCTAGTCACTCCCTCTGCGGAGGCTTCCCAGGGACATTCTCTCTGATTGTGCCGACCCTGCTAAAGGCAGCTGTGGGAAAAGTGGGGCTGAGCACAAGCATGGTGGTGTGGGACTTTGCCTCGCCTGGAGTCCCAGCCCCTGGCGGGAGTTGCCTCCTCCAAGTCTGGCAAGGGGGAATTCCCCCTTGCTGGGTGCCTTAGGATTAAACACAACACCTCAGCTAATAATAGAATATAAAGAGCAAACAAGACAACAGCTGGGGTGGATGAAGGCTGGGGATGCTTATAAAAGTGCTTTGAGCCCCTGGAAGAAAGGAGAGACCAAACAGGAGCCTGCAGTTTCAGCCTCCAGTTGGCCTGTGGGGCAGCCACGGAGGCCCTGAGTTTGTGGTGGAGGAGGAGGAGGTGGAGGCGGCTTAGGCCCACAAAGGATGCTGGGATCACCCGTGAATGAACATCTGGTGCTTTGGGGGTTGTCTAGCCATAGAGAGCTAACAGGGTCACTTGTCCCAGCCCAAGTCACTCCTGGCAATATTCCCCTTTCTCTGGGGGCTTTCTGGATTGGCCAATATGGCACAGGAGGTAATCAGGACTTTGGAGTGGGGTAATTCCATGCCAACGCCTTCCCCTGGACATGAGAGCCTCCTTCCCCTGCCACGGCTACAGTTTACGGCACCAGTGAAGATGGTGACCCTGGAACCAGCACGAGAACTTAAGCAGAGGGTCCTGCTCTAGTCCATGCAACCTACCAGACAGAGCAAGGTCAGTCCTCTGGCCCTCGCCTATGGATGAGGGGCCTCTCTGGGCTCCGGGCCTTGGCACGGAATGTCACATATAGTGTGACAGAATGTCACTAGGTTTACCATGACTCCAAACTGGGCTGAGGGCCCCGGGGAGCTGAGCCTTGGGCTATTGTGGCTTGATAGGTAAGGCACACTGATCCTCAGTGGAGTTTCTGCCTCTGACACAGGGTCACCTCTTCCACAACTCTCATGGAACATAGTTGCTTTTCTGTATGGTAGGTCCGGTCTGAGGCCTCTTATCTCTTAAGACTTAGAGGGTTTCCTCGATGCTCAGCACATATTCTAGAGAGGAACACAGAAGGCCATATACTCTTGACCCTGTACAACACAAAAGCTCACTGAAGCTGGTGACTGGGGCCTTCCCAGGATGCACAAGGTGACCTCGGTGGTGTGCTGGTCCCTTTGATGGAGGTGCTGAGGCAGCCAGGCCAGTCACCGAGACCATATACCTCTGGTGTGGCTGGGCTAGAGCTGGGGCAGGCTCAGGGCCTTTTAGTAACATAAGGGGTGCAACAGCTGTTGTAGTTCTCTGGGCAATCATTAGATCCGAGGCCTGGTAATCTCCTAATCAGCATTCTGGTTTGCCAGGCGGGTACTGGTACCATTGCCAGGGAGGCAGAAGCAGCTGAGGGTTCCATCTCTCTAGCTCTGCACCTCAGTCATTATCTCCTTGACTGCTCATGGCCTTCCATCTAGACAGTGGGCCTGAGTTTTCTTCAGGCCAGGCCTCCAGTCTCCCAGGTAATCTGTCTGGCCCCTGGCTTCCCTACTGTGCGCCGTGCCCACCACTCTCAGTGCTACAAGGGTTTCTAGAAGTTTCTCCCTTTCCTCTCCCCCTGTTTACTATTTGTGCTCTAATACCCTCCCTCTGTGCCCCCAAAGTGTGGTCATCTCATTGGCTGCCAACCGTCATTCCTTGCTAGCTACCTTCCACCATTACATTGACCACCCTTCCTACTATCACTTTGTCCTGACCTCCCTGGCCCACCACAGGGATGCCCACATCCCCCGGCTCTTAACTTGTCTGGGAAAGCTGCCGTCATTTACTCTTTGAACCCAGTACCCACTTGTAGCGCAACCTCCTATGTTCTGTGTTCCATATAGTCCTCTGTGATTTGTTGCATAATCACCTAACTTCAGCCTGGCCCAAGTACCTCCCTACAGTAAATTAGAAGCTATTCTTTATGGAATGTATTTCTAATACAGAAAAGTCAAGAAATAATTCAAATGCCCTAAAAGAAGGCAAGCAGAATGTGAGCACTTAGGCAGATACTAAAGTTATGAAGGTGGCCAAGGGTAACACTCTGGGACTTCAGGTCAGGACCCTGCGTGCTGAGGCTCCCAGGTTCCTCACAGGCATCAGGAACCGCCATGTTTGGAAGACCCTGTGCTAACTTTCTACAGACTGGGGACCAGGTAGCCTTCTCTTCAGGCATTCCAGGTCACCTGCATCATGGCCAAGTCTGAGGATCCTTCTCAGCCTCCCACAGCCCCAGGTGCCTTCCCTGAACCTTCCACCCTGAGTCAGACAGGGCATTGTTTCCCCCAGGCCAGCTGAAACTTTGAGCCTTGGCCTCTTCTGGTTTATCTAGAGGAAGGGAAATGACATCATGAGGTAAACCACAAGATTGGGTGCTCCAGTGAGCTTTGCTTTTCAGCAAAAGTCATCTGTGCGCACAGAGGGGACATGGAGTCTGGGTCATTCTGGTTAGAGGCAGGCAGGGATGACGGCAGGATTTTTTTTTAACATGGAACTCTGAAAAGGAAGAGGTTCCCAGAGACGCTAAGACGTAGAGGCCAGGCAGTGGAGACAAGTGGGTGATGTGGAAGCCTTGATTTCCTGTGTGACAAGTCGCCTGCTGAGCGGGGCAGCCTCATGGCTGGCTGCTTACAAGGTCCCAAGTGGACCTCTGTAGGATTCAAGATCGTATTTACCGTGGCATAAGAAGAGTGACAGGTGCTCGGGAGGCAGAGGCAGGCAGATCGCTGTGAGTTCGAGGCCAGCCTGGCCTACAAAGCGAACCTAGGACAGCCAAAGCTACACAGGGAAACCTTGTCGCCGAAAAAAACAAAAAAACAAAAAAAATCAAAAGGAGTGACAAGAATAATAAAGGGGACAACACACGCTGTGAGCGTCCCTGTTACCTCCTCATCACAGCCTCCTGGGACGGGACCCTGTGAAGCAGGCGTGCCCTAAGCACCAGTGAGCAGCAGGGGGCCGCAACGAGTCCACATGACTGGCTCCCACTTTGAGCCCCAGCTCCCATCTGCTCCCTGTCCCCTAGAGAAGCCTGCTGCCCTTGGCCAGCCTGGCCTTCTTCATCCTTCAAGTGTCCTGCCTCACGGGTGAGTTACGTCTTCCCTCAGTGGGAAAGGGAGCTAAACCCTCCAATACTAAAGCACAGAGGGCTGTCTAGACCCCATCCCCCAGTCCCTCCCTTTACTGACAGCTGGAGCCACAGAAGGAAAAGGATGCAGCCAGGACCACATAATTAGCAAGAGAGTGACAAGACAGGGCTCTGGCTCTGCCCTTGCTGTTGGTCTTCCCTTCCGCTGCCATTTTCTTAGCATCTCCTTAGTTTGTGTTAATGGTACAGCAGCGTAGGCAAGGTATGTTTTAAAGAATTTTGGCTCTTGCGTCTGGTCTAAGATCAAAGGCCCACATCTGAGGATGGCTTTGCTGCTGGAAGAATCCTGAGGCAGCACAGGACATCACATGGTAAGAGACCTAGACAAAATGGCTGATATAAGCTAGCTGAATAAAGTATCAATGAAAATAGTTTTATGGGGGGGGGAGTCACCACAATATGAGGAGCTGTATTAAAGGGTCACAGTATAGGGAAGGTTGAGAACCACTGCTCTAAAGATGACCCAGTGACCACATGGACAGGTCATGAGAGTAGAACCCTAGTTACCTCTTAAAGAGCCTATCTTTTACTGTCTTATAAATTGCAATTAAATTTTATAAGTTTAATCTTAAAAGTGCGATTTAAAATTTGAGAACAAACCACGTTTAAAAGACAGCACAATCCTACTCTGAAGTTTCTAGCAGCTGTTTCTAAGATACAACCAGCTCTGAGCAGAGGGCAAGCCTGGTGCTGAGGAGCTCTGTGAAGGGTGAGATGGAGCTGGGGATGCTCCTCAGAGCCAGAGGTTACAGTAGGCAGTCAGAAAGACACATATTTTGTCATTTCCCCAAGCCCAGCTTGATACCTTGGACTTGAGAATTAGTTACATTCAACTGTCTGTCCCCAAACCCATGGTTCACTGGGTTGGTGTCCCGGTGATGGTTTGCTGACTGTGGTCTGGGGTGACACAAAGTGCTGTGGGAAAAATCAAAGAGCCTACTGGATCAGCAAGATGCTCCACACCCTTTTGCCTGTTGCTGGGACTTTGGGGGGGGGGAGAAAAAAATAAAAATAAGGAAAGGGGTAGTGGGAGGGGCTAGCAGAGAGGCAAAGTTGTTACAGGGCCTGAGATTTTCTCTTCTGCTCCCTAGCTTCTGCATCCTTGGCTGTGAAATGAACAGTCAGCTGCTCTCTGGGCGAGTTCCCAGCTCTGAGAACCAAGCTCGGCCCCAGCTATTCTTGGGAAGGTCAGGGTGATTTAAGGCAGGCATGGGGATGAGGCCTGTACCCACTCCTTACTCCAAGACTTTCTAGACTAAGCTTGGAGCCTGCTCACCCTGACTTCCCAACTTCCCAGGGTTCCCTGAGACCAGACTGCCAGAAGCTCAGTCAGCCTCCACCCCCCCCCCACCTTCATCTGCAAGGAGAGGCATGTGGTATCTAAGCTGAAATGCCTCCCAAATCTGATTTCACCAACAGTTCCTTATATGCAACGAGTGAGGCCAAGAGAGGACAAAGGGTTTATCCAAGGCCACAAGGAGAAGCCAGAGCCCAGGCCTCTTCCCACCACATCAGCTGCTTCATGTTTGTGCCTGAACAAAACACTCTCACGGGAGAGCTGGAATCAGCGGGCTGGGGATGGTGTCTTCCTCACTACCTCCATCAGTGTTAATGCTCTCATCACCAGGGCCAGCCCTGACCCTTCAGTGCTGACACACTGCCATGGATGCTCCATTGCTCAGTCATTTGTGCATTCGTAGGTTCATTCATTCTCAGAGGCTGCTGCGACTGCCAGGGAGACGCAGGCTGCCTGCCTCTCTTGCTGACTAGTCGCGTGACCTTGAGTGAGCTCCTCTCCATCTGCTTCAGCTCCTTGGCTGGGGAAAGGATACCAGAATATTCCTCAGGGTGCCATTCAGAGGCTTAAATCAGTCGTTCCTGTGGCGTGCTCAGAACAGGGCCTCCTACCTGATCTGTACCTAGGCAGTACTACCATTCATTCACCAGCTATCTGCCTGTTTTCAAAGAGATTTGAGCTATTTCACATTGGGAGCCCATGAGCCTAGGACTGAAACAGGGTCTGTAAGGGCTGAGCACACTGCTACATCTTGTCCCTGAAGGTGAAGGCTGTTGGCATTAAGTCTGCCTTTTCTCATCAAAGGAGGCACACCAGCCTTGAAGGAGAAAAGATGTTTCAGGTGCCCTTAGTGCAGCAGCAGGGCCTCCTGGTCCCATCATCTCCCCCCCACCCCCTTTTTACAATCCATCTCGGAACAGCCCTAGGCCTCCTCTCTGCCTCCAGCCCTCCAACCTGGGAATCCCAATATTGCTGGTCACTACACCAGACCTGCAGCTGTCCAGAAGGATGCTCAGAGAAGCCAGAAGTGACAGTTTGGGGCATCAGGAGAAACAGTAGAAAAAAGTCAAGTGACTTGACAACACAGGGCTTTCCCTCTGATGCAGAGGGGACCCCATCCCCTAGCAACTTACCAGCAACCAGAGCAGTGAGCACACAGGAGTGTGTTTGGGGGAGGGTGGGGAGTCAGGGGCCACTGGAATGGTCACTATGAATTCCCAGAGCTGCTCACATTCTTCCTCATGTTGGCTTCCTCTTCTCTCAAACAGCAAATACTAAGAGGGAAAGGGGAGCCGAGGGCTCCATACTGGGTCACTTGAAAGATGACAGGACCCAGAATGGAGGGTCTCGTTCCGTCTCCTCCAGGACCCCTGAGGAGTGGCAGATCTCTGAGTGTGGCCTGAAACTATCTCTGTAGACAGACATCACCTGAGAACTGAGCCCCACATATAGATATAGTAGGTGTATGTACACGAAAGTACGACACACCCCCATGTCTGGCCAAACGGACAAACCCAGCCTGGGAAATCCTGTGTCTAAGCTGGGCACTGTGGTGCATACCTATGATCCCAGCACTTGGGAGGCAGGTGCAGGTGGGTGTCTGTGAGTTCAAGGACAGCCTGGTCTACAAAACAAGTCCAGGACAGCCAAGGCTACACAGAGAAGCCCTGTCTCAAAAAACCAACAACAACAACAAATCCTATGTCTACTCCAGGAACCGTGTACGGCTCCCAAGTCTCCAGCACCCCTAAGCTCAAGGATTCCACCATGGGCTCTGATGAGGGTAACTTTCCCACCCCACAACTCTCTTCTCAGACCCTAGTCACTATTTTGGGGGTGTCTTCCCTGGCAGCCTATAGCTTTCTGACATTAATCTTTAAGTGTTTAGGAAGTATTTTCTTGCTTGCATTCTCCAGTGTAGACAGCAGACAGAGGTATGAGGCCTGTCCTGAGATCACCTCCCATTGGGCCTCCGAGAGTAGCTAAGACCCTCTACTCTGCCCTCCTTAGTCCCCTAGTATGCCACTTGCTAGGAGGAAGAATGGCACCAGTCAGGATGTGATGGTTTGCCACACCAAGACCAACACATACATGAGTCATAAGAACAGTTTGCCAAAGGTTGTTTTTTTAAAATTTGTTTATATTTTTGTTTTTTAAGGCAATGGTTCTCTATGTAGCTCTGGCTGTCTTAGCTCTCACTGCATAGATCAGGCTGGCCTCCAACTCAGAGATCCACCTGCCTCCGACTCCTGAGTGCTGAGATTAAAGGTGTGCACCAGGACTCCTGGTGACAAAAGATATTTTTAAGGGTCAGTGTAAAAGCAGTGGTTCTCAACCTTCCTAATGCTGCGGCCCTTTAATACACTCTTTATGTTGTGGTGATCCCCAACCATGAAATTATTTTGTTGCTACTTCATAACTATAATCTTGCTACAGTTATAAATCATAATGGAAATATCTGATATGCGAGAGATCTGCTATGCTACTAGCCCCCAGGGGTCATGACCCACAGGTTGAGAACCACTGGTGTGAAATCCATGAGCGTAGGGGAG
This sequence comes from Acomys percivali, assembly GCA_907169655.1. Lineage (NCBI taxonomy): Eukaryota > Metazoa > Chordata > Mammalia > Rodentia > Muridae > Acomys > Acomys percivali. Next base: position 106,988,651 of record OU015742.1, on the reverse strand, counting down.
CCCCAGCTGTTCTTTGGACACATCCTAGAAAGCCAACATCCCTGGCATGGGCACTAGGATAAGACATAGTTCTATTTGGTTTGGGGCTTCATCTTGGCTAGTGGCTGGAGTGTGTCCAGTCCCCTCCAGCTCGACTGCTTCCATCACTTCTTAGCTGATTACATTAGTCTTCTCCCCCCCATGGCTCTGGACCTCTGACCCCGCACACCCGTTCTTCAGCTGTTTCCCGGAGGATGCATTGACAGTGCTTTCTAGGGAGTTAAGTCAAGTCTTCCCTGGACCTGAGTGTCAGCTACTCTCGGTGACCATGGGAAACGGAAGACTTGTGGGCCTTGCAGGGTAGCCCCATGCTCACGCTCCCTCAATAGAACCCCGTGCCTCAAACCAGACACAGCCCAACACCCCCATGAGCCCTGCTCCTCCACCAGGGTTTGCCTGACTATGGCATTGAGTGGGACAGCATTCTCAGAACACTGGGCATTCACTTGCTAGGAAAACAGCCGAGTCTGAGAACCGGATAGGTAAGTTGCATGAAGCTAAAGTGGACTAGGCTCTAAGTGGAGGCTTGAAGTCTTTGTAAGAGCGCCTTTTAGAGAGGGAGACGGCCCTATGAAGACAGAGCAGAGGCTGTGTAGATGCACATGCCAGTCAAGTACTTATAAATTGCTAAAGCTAGGAGAGAAGAGGGTGTGGTCTCCCCAGAGCCTCCAGAAGGAGCCAGTCTACCAAGCTGTGGGAGACCCAGGTTCCTGATGTTGTAACACTGGATTCCCTGAAACAAGAGCTGCACCAGCCTCTTTAGTTACCTGGATCAGTCAAGGCTCTACTTTCCTTAAGCTGTTTCCACCAAGGTTCTTTCTCATTCAACTGGGAGAGGCTATCACCGTGAAAATGGATATAAACCCTGTTGGTCAGTAGCTGGTTGTGAGGAGCCATCTCTAAATGGTAGCTATCACTACTGATGATGTTTTGCTCCAACTCTAGAGCAGGGGTAATACGTCCTTCACCAAAAGGTGACCCAAGAGGAGCATGGCTGGTGGCTCCTGTCATACTTGGCACATATGTTACACCTGTAGCATGGAAGCCATTTGGCACTCGTTCAAAGCCCAGAGTTGGTGATGGCCAAGTCCCGTGGCCTAGTGGCCTTAGTCAAAGGAGCAGTCCCTGGCTTTGGGGATGGAGTCTGTGTAGGAAGACACACCCCAGCAGGGCTGAACAGGAGGCAGTCCTGTGAGGTGGGATCAGGTGTGGTGGCTTGGACTTGTTCAAGACTTGCCCTGAGGAGGCTCCTTGGTTGGCTTGAATGAGTTATCAGGCAAGTAGGGCACGGTCCATGGCCATTTTATTTTAGTTGCACCTCCTCTTCATAAAGACAAGTTCCCAGGGTTCTGCCATTTGTTAAATTGCTCTTTGTGAACATGGGGGTGGAGTCTTCTAAGAAGCTAACACTTCGGAGTCTCCCTTTTTGAGAGCTTTCAGTCCCAGGGCTGTTCTTCCTCTAGCCCTGGTGTCCCCATATCCCGAGCCTGATTAAAGGCCTCTTGTACACACTCCACACACTTAGGACTTACATGTGTGCTTTGTTAACCCTGGTCAGGACAGTGCTGACCTGGCCCTATCTTAAAGCCATGCTGCCTGCCTGCCTGCCTGCCTTATCAGGTGAGAACCTAGCTCAGAGAGAGGAAGTTGGTTGTTCAAACATCAGTAGGTGGTTGAGCCAGGAAGTGGGACCTACTCCCTGCCCCTTTACGCGCCACCCCCATCCACCTGCCCTTCTCTGGGTATAGTGCAAACCCCCAATGAAGCCCCGTTCTTCTCCCTAAGGGGGCATCTGGCCTCACACACAGGCCTTCACCTAACAGAGCTCCAGAGACAAAGGCCATCAGAGACACAAGGACAAGGAGGGTGACCTGGCACCGAGGAGGAAGTAGCCATGTCTCTGAGGCCAGGTGGTTCTATCTTGCCCTCCTTCTCCAGTTATGGGCAATGAAAATGAAAACGAATGCCCAAGTTGAGGCAGTTACAAAGGTAATTTTTCCATGGGGGTCAAGCCCAGGCAGCTGTCCTATTTTTCTAGTAATTGTTTTTCCTAAAGTTGGTTTATTCCCCGAGTTTATGTGGAGCCCCTGGACCTGGTTTCTAAGTGGTCTTACAGCACTGGCCTTCTTCCCTCAAACATACCATACACTTCCTAAGAGCCGGCCGTTTGCCAGGAGGGATGCCATGAACAGGAAAGTCACTTCCCTTGTGCCCTTTTGTTTCCTGTAACCAGCCTGCTGGTTAAGCAAGTGGCTTCCCTAGAGGCCTTTCTGCTTTGGAACTCTCGGGGAGGTGTGAATGTGCAGAGGGGCTTCAGGGAGGCAGGCAGGAGGACCTGGGTGTGGAAGCCAGCTGCCTGTCTGATGAAGGGGAAAGGATGGGGCAGGAGGGTTGACAGGGAAGCCAGGCAAGGTAGAGAAAAGAAGGGAGGCAGGCCAAGGCTTGGGGCTCTCTTGCTGTGAGGAGGGGAAAGTAGGCAGACACTCCCCTAGTGGTGTGGCGAACATGGGGCATCTTAGCCTGACTGAGCTCTGTGTCATGCTGTCCTCTCCATCCATGGCAGTGAGGACCTCTGCCCAGTCCTCCCTCCAGGAAGGGGACAGAGGAGAAACAGATGCCATGCCTAGGTTAGGAGCTAACCCAGAAGGGGTCAATGTAACACCTGGAGACTGAAAGATGCTTCGAACTTAAAACTCCTCCTTCTCCCGGATCCAGCGCCCTACAGCTCCCTGGGGAGGATCCTGCACACCGCTGCTCCTGGTGTGGTGCTCCATTTTGGACTTGCCTAGGCTTTGGGGAACTGAGCATCTGGTGGCATTTGGTCACACCCCATTCCTCCATTTTTTTGACTGACTCCTTTTCTAACCATTGTTCTTATATTCCACCAGGGACTCTGAGCCCCATGAAGGCGAATGCACAAGGCCACCAATCATTAGTGGCCAAGTGTTCCAGGGTCTAGTCTGTGTCTCCCAAACGCAACCTCTTTTTACATTATATCTACCCTCTGGCCCTGCCTGGCCTCACCCTAACACTTAGGGGTACAGGGTTCACCCAAAGACCCTCACTGATTATTTGTGAATTGTACGGGAGGAGCGTTGAACAAAAGCCCTGGGCTCTAGAGATCTGGGCTCCAGTTCTCCTTTGGCACTCACCACCTCCTTTATGGCTAAAGGACTTAAGGAAGGTCAAAGACTTCGGTTTCCTTGACTGTGAAGTGGGTGTGGCGCTAGACACTGAGAAAATGGCACTATCACTGTCGTTATCCTCCACCAGAGTCCTAGAAGGGCAGTCTCTGTCTGGCAAACCTCTCCGCTGCGGGCAGCCCCACCCTTCCTCCTCTCCTCTCTGTCCCTCTCCAGCTCAGTGGCAGGGTGTTTTTAGGACAAGCATCCAAATTCCGCTTAGCTTTTCCCACAAGCACTGTCCCTTGAGAGGTGATGGTCCTATGCCCCCACGGGGGAGCCCCTGCAGAGACCCTGGAAAAGGCCAGTGACCACGGGCCTTGGGGAATAGAAGCCGGGCCGGAAATGGGTTGGATGTAGGCCTGTGGCAGTGGCTGGTTGCTTAGTTCCCATTTTAAACGAGGAACTGCCTAGATTACCAACTTAACCACAAACAAGAGCCTTCGGCCTTTCTGCATGCCTCTGCCTCTGAACTCGTGTCTGGGCTGTATTCCTGGACCTGCTGGTATGGGTGGGAAACCCTGCTCCCAGCACCTCTCCTGCCTCTTCGTATTTCTGGGCCATGAGGATCAGCTCCTGGCTGGTTTCCCTTAGATCCGTCCATACTCTGCGAACTTACTAATCCCCGTGACACTCGGTGGTCCTAGATTCCAGGCACTGGACGGGGTTTGCCATGATTGTGTAGTTACAGACCCATTTCACAGATGAGGCCTGGGTTTGCCTAAGGCCAGGTAGCTGTTTGGTGAGACACTGAGGTTTCAGCCAGGACCTGGCTGGCCCCACAGGCTGTTCAAAAGACCTGGAAGGGAGAAAAGGAGAGAGAAGGAGAAAAGACAGTGGGTTCTACCCATGTGCAGAATGCAGCAATTACTGCCTGGAGGAACACTTAATTGCTTCCTACAAATAATAACAAAACACTGTGCAACACTGGGCTTGCTCTATGCCAGGGATTGAGTGCTTCACATCTGGCCGCAGGGTTGGAGTCAGCAGCGCCGTCCTCCCTCACAAGTGCCAGCCACCCTGAGTACTGGTCTCTGTCATGACCCCTATTGCCTTGGCATTGACTCGGGCATCTCTGCCTCCACCTATGGAGACTTTGGACCCCAGTGGGCTAGCGTCCAGCATCCCGACCTCCAGTTTTGTGCCCTCTACAATCTCAACTGAAATCATCTCCCCTTTAACAGGTAGGAAGCTTGACACCCCTCCCCCTTGGAGAGCGCCTTTCTTAAAATCTCCTCAGATGACAGTTTCCCTGCATCCACTTAGGCTCCAAAGTTCAAACTGAGTATGGCAACTCACACCTGTAATTCCAGAATTTAAGAGCCTGAGGCAGGGGGATTACTGTGAGCTCTAGGTCAGCCTGGGCTAAGGTTAAGACCCTGTATCAAAATAATAATTATCAATCACACCCCAAAATCAAAGATATATACTCACATTTCTTACACACACACACACACACACACACACACACACACACACACACACACACACACACACACAGCTGGGGAGATGGCTTATCAAGTAAGAGTGGTTACTGAGCAAGCACAAAGACCTGTGTTCCAAACCCAGCACCCATGTAAAGGCTGAGCATGGTTGCCCACATGCCTGTAATCTCAAAGCTGTGGGAGTCCAGACAGGAAGACTACTGGGGCTTTCTGGTTGCCAGCCAAGATCCACTTTTGGCAAGAAACCCTATCCAAAGAGAACAAGATGGAGCTGATAGAGCAGGGCACCCGATGTCCTCTTCTGCCCGCTCTGTGCAGGACACACATGCACACATATCCTAGCTGCCCATATACAAGCATAAGAAGACTGACATGGTATGATGCTGCTTTAGCAGAATTTAAAAATATCTATGTCACACCAATATCAATATCACATGAGATGATGAAAGACTAGGACACTGTCAGACATAAGAAGATGCCAGGCTCTTCTACTATTACCTAACATTACAGTATTCAGGAACTGTTGACAGTGCTTGGTGCCAAGAGACAATGACCACGCCCCTCAACCAGGCAAAAACAAGCCATTGAGTGTCCAAACCACAGTTTGTATGTTCCAGTATGTTCCATTCTCCACAAAAGATACTGGGGTTCCCTGGAGAAGGCAGATTCCAGGGATGAAACAGGGAAATTCTCAGACGACATTAAATATCTGTTTGTGTCAGATATGGTAGGCCAAGCCTATAATACCAACTTTCAGAAAGCTGGGGCAGGAGAATTGCCATGAGTTCAAAGCTAGCTTTAACTCACACAGTGAGTTTAGGCCAGCCTTTGAGAAACAAAGGAAGAGAGGGAGAGATGGATGGTGGGAAGGAAAGAGAGCGAAAGAGAAAGAGAGAGAGAGAGAGAGAGAGAGAGAGAGAGAGAGAGAGAGAGAGAGGAGCATCTTAACCTCTTTTTGTACCAGACAATGAAGAAATGCTCAAAGAACTGATGTCAAAAAGACGCAGATCTCTGATGGGGTTTCCACTGGCTATATCTAGGAAAAATTGGACATCAGCACAAATATTTGTACTAATAAACTATAATATTTGCTTAAATAGGAATTTGTGGGTCTATGCATTCATTATAATAGGATGCCAGCAAATGGATGGATGGATGGAGGGATGAATGGATGGAGGGATGGAGGGATGGAGGGAGGGATGGATGGATGGATGGAGGGATGGAGGGAGGGATGGATGGAGGGATAGATGGAGGGATGGAGGGAGGGATGGATGGAGGGATGGATGGAGGGATGGATGGAGGGATGGAGGGATGGAGGGATGGAGGGATGGATGGAGGGATTGGTTGGATGGATGGAGTGATGGATGAATGGATGGAGGGAGGGATGGAGGGAGGGAGGGAGGGATGGAGGGATGAATGGATAGATGGAGGGAGGGAGGGAGGGATGGAGGGATGGAGGGAGGAATGGATAGAGGGATGGATGGAGGGATGGATGGATGGATGGATGGAGGGATGGAGGGATTGGTTGGATGGATGAGGGATTGGTTGGATGGATGGATGGAGGAATGGATGGAGTGATGGATGGATGGACGGAGGGAGGGATGGAGGGAGGGAGGGAGGGAGGGATGGAGGGATGGATGGAGTGATGGATGATACACACGGATGCTCCTCATTTGGTAACTATCCTGATGGATGACAAAGACTGAAGTCATCAAAGAATACTGAGGGTCACGGGTGGAGATTTTGGTGAGGGACGGAACAATTGTGCTGTCTTGCAGTGTCTCCTCACCACTCAGTTATCAAACACAAAGCAAAATACGGTAAGTGTGTGATGGGGAAACCTGGCCGGGACCAACTTGACTCAGTGGCAGGCAAGCCTCATTGTTGGAAAGAGAGTCTTTACCAAGAGTGAACAGACTGCGAGTAGACATGAGGGAGGACACAGGCCAGGGAACATCCAACAAAATGGTGCCCTGTACTTTCTAATATTGTTACCAAGCATGTGGCACATTCCTTTAATCCCAGCACTTGGAAGGCAGAGGCAGGAGGATCACTGAAAGAATAAGGTCAGCTTGGGGCAACATGGCAAGTTCCAGACTAGTCATGGCTGCAGAATAAGACCCTGATTCAGAAAGACAAAAAGAAAACAATGACTGTCAAGGTGACAAGGATAGGGAAAGACTGAAGACCTGTCTCAGATTGAAGGAAACTAACGAGCTGGAAAGTGCATGAGGCATTGCTGGGAAGGTTGAAGGCATTTGCATGCAGTCTGCGAACAGGATGACAGTGCCAAATTGATCTTGATTTCCTAATTTGGAGTGTTGACTAGAGGCAACGTGGAGAAGGTGGTTTTTGCAGGAAATAGAAACTGGAGTATTTAGGGCAGTGGCTCTCAACCTGTAGGTCACGGCCCCTTTGGGGGTCAGATGACCTTTTCACAGGAGTCACATATCAGATATTGATGTTAGAGTTCGTAACAGTAGCAAAATTACAGCAATAAGGAAGCAATAAAAATAATTTTAATAACATGAGGAATTATATTTAAGGTTCACAGCTTAAGGGAGGTTGAAAACCACTGATTTTGGGGGTCATGGGGCATCATGTCTACCAAGTCATTCTAAATTCTCAAATGGTTCAGAAAAAAAAATAGAGAGCTCTCTCTTTTTCTCTGATTTTCTACTTGTCTGTGTCTTCCATCTTTATCTCTCTCTCTCTCTCTCTATATATATATATATATATATATACACATATATTGCATATATACATACATATACATATGTACACACACACATATACTCCTTCCATCCTCAATCAGGGCATACCCATCTTACACCTATTTTCTTAGTAAGTTGCTTTCCTCTTCTCAGAGAAACTTCTTGGGTCTGGAGAGACAGCTCAGCAGTTAAGAGTGCTGGCTGCTCTTCCAGGGGACCGGGCTTCCATTCCCAGCAACCACATAACAGCTCACACCTGTCTGTAAGTCCAGTTCCAAGGGATATGACACCCTCTTTTGACTTCCAAGGGCACTAGGAATGCATGTGGTACACAAACACACATGCAAACAAAATACCCATATGCATAAAATTGTTTTAAAAAGAAAAAAGGAAAAGAAATTTCCAAGAAACAGAAACTAGAAGTATGTATAAATTAGTAGGAGAAAACACAATGTGTCTTTCATTTATATGGGGACACTGTTGGAAATAAAGATTTCAGAGGGTTTTTTGTTTGTTTGTTTATTTGTTTGTTTGTTTTGATTGTTTTTTGTGCCTGAGCTCAGTGCAGGAGCCACTTTGTGGGGAGTGAGTTAGCTTCAGCTAGGCATCCTCTTTCCTTGGAGAGACACATCTTGGGAGATGTCTAGATACATGTTTTAAGTTGATAATGACAAGATAGGATAGATACTGATTTACATTCAGAATGTTAGATGCACCAAGATAGGAAAGATTGTTTTTTTTCTTCAAGACTGCCAAATACAAATAGCCAAAACACTAAGATTGTAATATTTGTATAATTCCTGATTGTTTTATGGTTCTTCTTGCTGTAGGTATTTTATTGTCTATATGTATAATAATATATATGTAAAAATAAAAAAATTAATAAAAAATTTTTAAAGGAAAAAAAAAGGAAGTTTCCAGTGTCTGGAATTTAATGAGCCAATTGGCAGCACTCTGGTAGAAGGACACTGTCAAACACTGGACACCAGGTGACTGTGGTGTGTGTGTTGCTGTTGTTAGTTTTTGAAAGCTGGCCAAATAAACTCAGTAGCATGGCACTGATCTTCAGTGTCCTCCTCCAGTGCTCTGTTATCTACCCACAGCAGTGGTCCTCAACCTTCCCAATGCTGCGACCCTTTAACACAGTTCCTCATGCTGTGGTGACCACCCCCAACCATAAACTCATTTTGTTGCTACTTCATAACTGTAATTTTGCTACTGCTATGATTGTAATGTAAATAGCTAATATGCAGGAGATCTGATAATGTGACCCCAAAGGAGTTGCGACCTACAGGTTGAGAGCCGCTGATCTAGCTCATAGGCTGAAAATGGAACGCAGGGAGTTGGTCTCACGAGATGAGTCTGGTAGGAACTCATGCTCTGAGGCCGGATCTGCTCTTGAATACCCTTGCAGCTGACTACAGTAAGACACTAAATTTACTTCGCTAGGATTGTACTTCATTATGCAAATAAGTACAGCCCATCTTCAAGTACTAGCTTTGGGATGCTTTCCTCCAAAAAGCAATCATAGTATCCACATAGCACAGCACCACAGAGCCAACCACAGGCATCGGGGACCCTGATGGTCTCCAAGATGTAAGAGACTTCCCCAGAGCAGGTAGACCAGTAGGCCAGGGACTTGCTCATGTACTCAATAGCGGCAACAGTTTGGCACCTGCCCCTTGTCTTGTCAATGCTGTGACCTCATGTTTCGTTTCTGACTCAGATGGCCCTGTAGAGATTGCCTAGAAGACTGGCCATGGCTCACCCAAGCTTGAATATGAGCCCATAGAAAGGTGACCAGAGGATGTGAGGATTAATGAAGAGACAGCAGAGTCCCCTCCCGTCCTTCCCAGTGAAAGCTTTTGCTACCCAGACAGCTTAAATAATGGGCCACCTTGAGCTCTATCTGGGGAAAGCTCAACAAGTTAAAAAAAAAAAAAAAAAAGAATCAGAAAATCAGGTAAAGGCTGTCCCTCTGAGCATCTCCACAGCCCTGTGACTGTGGACCAGTCTGAAGGAGACGGCTTGAGTGTAGCCTGAGAAGTTCAGGTGTCAGAGCCACAGTGAGTTCTAGGAACACCATGCTGTCTCCTAGCCCTCCTGCCCTCTTCTGACTTGACGTCTCTCTGTGCTTTAATTTTCCCATATATGAAATGGAGCTAATCATCCTCAAAACACCCCTGCAAGGTACTAATTACTGTCTGTAAGAGGCTTTGAGATCCTCGGATAGAATATAACAGTTCTAATAGTGGATAATAACACTCTGACCATCCCTAGCCCTTTCATCCATGCAGCTCAAAGCCTTTACAAACCTTAATTAATTCTCACAACACCCAAATGCAGGAGGCTGATGGTCATTAGTCCCATTTTACTGGTGGGGAAACTGAGGGAAGCCAGGAGGCTGGCTTGAGGCCACACAGTAAGCTGATGGGGGTTAGAACTCACAGCCCCTGGCTCTGGCCCCTGGGAAGGATCCAGGAGTCATGACTTCCACCTGCCTGACAGTGAGCATGGAGGCTCTGGGGAGTTGGGGTCCATGAGATGCTGCTGAGGAGAGCCTGAGCCACACTGAGCCTTAGGCGTTGGTCCAGAGACTAGGGTTGGTTAGCCTGACCTAGCAATTTGAGGAACGAACAGGAGGATAGGGTAACTAGTGTGTGCTGACCCCTAAGAGACGGTTTGTTTCTTTGTTTGTCATTTGGTCTAATTCCCACCTGTGAAGATAAGCCGTGAATGTCTCATTCACGGATGCGGAACCTGGTTTGTTGCACATGTTCCTACTCAGGCTCACCTGTTATGTATCAGGACTCTTGCTGGTGCCTTCATGGCCACTAGGCATCCAGGCAGGGCCATCATCAGCCATTATTTTAAAGATAGACACACCGAGGGACACAGAAAAAAACCATTTTTGTTTGATGGTAGGCCTGTGGACAAGCCACTGTTCTTCAGTGGCCTCTCCCTTGCCCCAGCCCCTGTCTACCTCCCAACCCCATGAAGGCAGGTGAGACTGAATGAGCTCATGCCTGGAAAGGACTTTGAAGTGCCCAGAGGCATCGTGCCCTGGCTGTCCTGGGGGAAGATGAAGAGCCTTGCCCTGGGTTCTGTGTCATCTCATGAGGAAGTTCTCAGAAGACTGGAAGCAACAAGGTCATCTCGGGACAGACACCCCATGCATGGGCTTCCCCCCAAGGTTTGGGGGCAGTTTCCTATGGGCCTCTCTAGGACAGACATGTGAGGTTGTATCACCGTCTCTGCCATCTGTCTTCCTGGATGACTACACCTCTGTCCTGGGCCCAGTTTTCTAAGAAGGTTGACACAGGAGACTTCTGAAGTCCCTAGGAACTTTGGCAAGCCTCGGACCCTTAAACTAAAGCCACATGCTGTGGCAGGTTGTTGTAACCATGACCCATCCCCACCCCTGCAAACATTCATCCCAATGACAGTGACAAGACCTTGGGGCCTGGCCAAGGTACCAAAGACCTGGCTCTAGGTCCTGGCTATCTCTCTAGCAGGCGGTGTGGTCTGGACAAGGCCCTTCCCATCCCTGTTAGAAAAACCTGCTGTGGGGCAAGACCAGCATGGTAACTCCCACGGGGGCTTTTGAAACCCAAGGAAAGAAGGGCAGAGGTGGCAGAAGTGGCAGAGGTGGCAGAGATGTCAAGATCAGCTTGTCCTGGCTAGAGTGAGTGACAGGCAAGGCCCCAGCTGTGGGATGATATCTTTTGGAGGGAAATGCTTAAAGATCCATGAGCAGTTTTGCTTACAGCCTTGATCAAGATTTTAATAGTTGTGTGGCCTTCTTTGAAAGTTAGCAAAATGTTTTCTTTCCAAAATTGTCTTTCAATCGCCCTTCTCACCTGCAAAAGAGGTTAAGTTCGAACTTCCAGATAAGGAAACTTGGGCTAGGAAGTAGGGACAATAGGTTCAAAGGTGAACAGTTTCTAAGGGGCTAACCCAGGCTTCCAAACCAAGCACCACCACCACCCTACACACACACACACACACACACACACACACACACACACACACACACACA